>CP054668.1:34497745-35143226 GCA_013348765.1 Carpinus viminea | reverse complement strand
ACGATTTGGTTTAAAAATGTAGATTATTTTTAAAAGGCACACCCAAATAGACCTAACAAAAGGGCCCTATGTCCCTATCTAGCATTCATTGACATGATCATTCTCATCCATCCCCATTTCCCATATTGAAAATAAATAAATAAATAAATAATTCTCATCATTCTGCCCTCTCTCCTCCTTTCTCTGACGTCTCCACTCAACACACCTTCTTGTCTTTCATTTGGACCATTTCCATGGGATGATTCCCAAGTCTTTTCTTGCATCAACAAGCACTAAAGTTTGTTGCCGGCCACCATCCATATAAAATAGTTCTTTGTCAATGTCCTTAAGAGTATCTCCGGTAAGAGTGGCTACATATGTATAGTTAAAATATTTATAAGTTTATAATTTTTTTCTTAAAATATATTTATCTAGTTACTATTGGAAATATATATATAATTCTTTTCCATAAATTCCAAGAGGTACTGTAGATGTGTTTATGAACCGCTATATTATTATTACAATTATAGATATTAATCTAAAAAATTCAAATATTTGAACCAGAGAGGACCATGTTCTTCATAATTAAAGAATATTTTTGTCTAAATATGAAATAACAAAAATGTCCCTTAACTATAAAGAATCAGCTCCTCAATCACCAGTTCATTAGAACTGAAGGGCATTATGTTCCTAACCCAAGAGAGACAGCAGTGAAGAGCATTTGATAGGCATTTCCCTTGAAAATTCAGTATAGGGCCATGCAAATACTTCGATTTTAATTATAAACAAAAATTCCATGTAGCGGGTCCAAATTTTTAAAACCCTCATTTAAAGAGAGATTAATTTGATGATAAGATTATTTTAATATTTAATATTATGGGTGATATTAATTCATGAGGATTACATGACATTATATGAATATTATAGGTATAAATATTGGTTTGAGATTATTACATCATAAGCTCTGATTTTTTTGAGAGATTATATTCTTATAATTTTATTGGGTGATTTAAGAGATAGAATGATTTAATAAGGCAAATAGAATATTTAAGTATTAATTTAGAGTATAATTAAAATATTGGAAGATTGATTAGTAAAGAGAATTCGCTGGTCGAGTGATAATGAGAAATGTTAGTTGAGAATTCGGTGAATCATTAGGCGGATTATTTTAAGAGTTATGCGTCAGTTTTGTGGAAAATATTCACCCAAATCATGCGTACATACCTCCCTTTTCCTTTACTTTTTTTCTTTCTTTCTTTTCTTTCTTCTCTCCCACCTCCTTCCTTATTTTTCTTCTTTATTTTCTCCTCCTTTTTCTTCTTCCTTCCCCACGCCACGTACTACCACTTCCCTTTTTTTGTCTCCACCATTCACGCCACTTGCTCCGACCTCTTTCTCTTTCTTTTTTTTCTTCCTTCTTTCCTCTTCTCAAGCAGAAAGTTTCCCCAACTTCTTTTCTTTTTTTTTTTTTTTAAAAAAAAAATTTATCTTCTCACCTTCCTCTCTTTCCTCTCCTCCCACCACACTGACTGAGAGAGAGATGGAGTGAGCTACAATTTAGAAGAGGCTAAGAAGAGTGAAACGGAAGAGAGAGAAGGATCGGAGACGGCTGAGAAGAGGAAGCAGAGATTCAGTGAGAGAGGAGAGAGAGAGGTGGAGAGAGTAAGACAGCGAGAGATCGAAAGAAGGTGAGTTTAGTGGCAGTGAGGGTGAGTTAGAGGATAAGTCTGAATTTTGGGATTAATTTTCTGATTCTTTATTAATGAGCTTTGATGTCTTTAAATAGACAATTACAATGCATAGTAAAAATAAAAGACTAAGTAAAATAAAATTACTCTAATGATAATACTTATCTCTAATATTTAAATTCGAATTCCTAATCTAATTTTTTTTTTTTTGATATGTTCACACAAGGATAAGGAGATGGGGGTTTCGAACTTGTGACCTCCGTTTCATAAACGTGATTCACAGATTGATGTGTCTCTTGAGGACTAATCTAATATTATCTATAATGATAATATATTACCCTAAGGTATTTTAATCCTAAAATGCCTCTATTATTAGACCCCTAACATTCCATTTCCCTTAAAATAGACCTTGTCTTCAAGGTCCTATAAATTTGAAAACATCTTAAAGTAGATTTGAACTTGAAAACTTTGAAGACTTGATCACTGGTAGCACCTTGGGATAAAAACATTTTTTGAAAAATCCACGTGAGTGAAAGAGATTATCCACGGTCTCCAGACTTCTCATACACTTTCTATTGTGTAATTTAGCCCAACTAAAATTTTGAAGTACAATCAGACAGAAGGGATGGATATTTCCCACTACAGATGGGGCATTTTACCAAATCTGGTTGTGGCCTAATAAGCCATATGGTGGGTATAAGAGTAATCACTCATATTGTTATTGTTTAGTAAAGGTGTGATTTCTTTAATGGAAAAAGGGGCAGCAATGAACCAAGCTTTTTTGGTTGTAAACAGAACCACAATGGAGGCAAGGGGTTTACGGGAGATGAGTTGCCCATTCATGGAGATCAAGGGGTCAATGGTGGCATTGGTAGGATGCATGGGTGGAGGCTACGATGCACAATCCAAACCTGAGTCCTTCATAGTTATCCATGTTTGGATTCACAGGCTCATTTCATAGATCTTGCCAAAGCCTGTAATAGGGAGTAGGAAGAAAAGCTCATGGAGGAAACAAAGAGAGGCTGAGATGAGAATTGAATTAGTTGAGGAGGAAATTGTGGACAAACTCCTAATCATGCTAAGAATAAATACCAAATAAACTTAATCAGTTTGTGCATGCTCCCTATATTCATTCGAAATTAAAAATATGCAGACATTGAGAGAATTAGGAAAGACATCAACTTAAGATTTCCTATAAAACAAATGTTGCTAATTCCTAACTCTGCCATGAATATGTTCAAGAATAGCATTCAAATTGCCATGACAAATACAAATGCATTGAAAGGGAGATTCATTGTCAAGCTTGTGATGGCCTTGTAAGAACCCCAATGAAGTTGGTTTACTTAATGATGTAGGACGGCCTACACCCACCACTCAAGCGTCCCTTGAAGAGCGCTCAAGCAGCTGCCATTCTTTGGTACAGGCAGTGTGCACCGCATCACATGGAGCAACCCAGTGTGCTCCACTCAAGCAGAGGAACCCAGGCTGTATTGCTTCTGTTCAAGCGGTCTTCAGCAGCTAGTTTCAAAAAAAAGAAAGGATCTTATCACAGAATATTTTTTCCACTCCATTTCCATCCAAAGTTTTGTTCCAAGCAAAAAAAATAAGAATGTCACTGCCTCAATGAAAAGAAAGCAATAACTTGAGCTGAGTGAGCAAAGCAATCAGAGAACTTTGAAGACCAAAATGTTATGGTATTCTACATCATATTAAGATATAAGCACCTCATTATTTTGCTTTGCTTCATAATAAAGAAATTGCACTTTTCATTGATACCCATTTCTCGAAGCTTCCTTGCCCTAAACTTGAAGAAGCAAGGGCTATTTGATGTATAAACAACAAACACAAACCAGAGACTCAAATCACCAGAATTAGCACAAATGGCACTTAAGCCTGAAGGCACCAATGTAAAATAAAAACAGGAGAACACAAGTGAATAAAGAACTTAAGGAGAACAAGAAGGATAAAGAAGAGCAAACAACATCTATCCCTTAGAGAAGACTTATCTTCTAGTATCCTTAGAAAGATACAAACAAGTTACTTATCAGTGGCACTAGACATTAATTATGCAAAGTGAGACAGGAAATGTCATACCCTATATCAGCTGCAATATCAACAACTTTGAAACTTTCCATTATAAAGAAGAGTTATAATGAATGAGAATCAGAACAGTACAAGTAAGTGGGAAGAGAAGCCAGCCATTGCTCATACTTTTCATTTGAATTGTTAGTAAAGCAGAAAGAAATGTCAGATTAAATAGGTAGGATAAGTGGATTTTTAGATAGATCATAACTTTATGTGTATGCCCAAAGCAGATCATGCTGTTTAGTTCTGAAGCACTTAGTTCTTCAGTCATCCATAAAAATATGAGGAATTCTGCACAAAAGTTTCCAACTAGTTTGCATAATTTTTGTATGAAATATTGCAGACCATTTTCACCCTTTGGCAACATCAATTTAATAATTTTGCCTTTCAGTACCCAGAAGCCAGCCAGCGAAAGAATTTTGAGTTTGAAGCACACATGTTTTGGTGATACTTAAGGTACAAATTATCTTCTTAACATAGACAACCAGGCTCATTTTATAGATCTTCCCAAAGTCTATTATAGGGAGTTGGCCCAAGTGCTTTTCAAGATGAGCAATGCATATACAATTTTTGGGCAAGTAAAATGAAGGGAGACTCGAAACTACATATGCCAAACATTTTCCAGAAATATGCAGGTGTAAACCTAATCCTGATCTAACTATATTAAAATTAACATGAAAATGGGATTGACCAAATTTCACAATCCTATCTAAGGCCTAATGAACCTCCAAAATCACTGAAAGAATACAGGAGATTTTGAATAGATAGATTATATCTTTTGAACATATATATCTAGGCATCATACATTGAAAATCATGAGAATCATAGATAAAATTCTTTTAACAGACACATCAAAATTTTAATTTATATCCCACAAAGTCAAGAAAGGCCTCAAAATAGCTACTAAATCACATAGCCAACATGTCCACTCCTCCTGTTTCCCTCCACTTGTTAGTTGTCAAAGGCTTGGGAAGCAACAATGAACAAGCAAAGAAAAGAAGAAATTTTTTGTTACAACATGCTCGTACGGTCTGAAATATAAGTACATAACAGGACTACGAATAATGGTGCCTTTACCCACTTAAATTTCCCATCACCGGCAAGTTCTAATCAAAAACTTGAATTTACATTCTGATCAAATGTATTGGAGAGGATCCTAATTCCATGATTGGTATGGTGGGATTTCTTGCATTAAAGCCCTACTTTAGTAGTTTTGAAGATAAACAAGTGATATAATAATTTTGTTTCTCACAATGGGTGAGGAGAATTTTTGAATGTATTTAGGAGTCAACCATCTGTACCCATGCAAAAAGATGCACCTTAATAAACCTTCGTTATATTCTCCAAGAAAATACTACCAAAAAAAAGGAATCATGTGTTTTGTGTGACCCTTGGCATCATTTGTCTCCCTCCACTAGCCCCCCTCTAAGTTATATGTTCAAACCCATTTGGTTGCGAAATCAAGTCATTAGTCACATTGCCCTACGAAAAAAAGGGGCAGAATAATCAATTTCGTAACATGCATAGGAATGATCTTTTATTTGTATGCATTAAAACTAACCTTTCTTGCCAAAATCCACATATAAAAACGGAAGAAGAATAATTTCAAATTTCTGAAAATGGATGCAAACTGCTGTTCTAAAGGATGAAGAGATTTCAAATTTCTGAAAATGGATCTGCTGTTCTAAGGATGAAGACCAAAATTTTGCAATTTCAAAAGTAATGAAACACTAACCGAACAACTTGATGTCTTGGGCACAAGAATATTGAAGGAGGTAGCAATCTCAGGAGGAAGAATCAGAGAGAATGAACCACACTTTCATGCCCATATCTTACATTTGAGTCATCAAATAGAAAATGAATTCCACACTTCTTCACTTCAATGCATTTGTCATGTTCGAGGAGGCCTTCAATTCCTCTCCCTGATGATGAACCAATTTGGAACCTCACTACCAGGTGAATCTCAACCAACAGTTGGCAAAGTCAAGATTACGTGAACTTTTCAGGTTCATATTTAGAATGTTTCTAGTTGATGTAAACAGCGCAAAGACGTTAAACCCATGGATTTCTTGATTGAAGAAGCTCTTATAGAACATCCAATTAGTTAATTTTGGAACGGCTGATGCAATGAGGTACCAGGAAATACAATTTTTCGAGAATCATCAAACTCTGAACAGCAAGACTATTTCAAAAAAAAAGATCAATTGAAAATCTTCAGACAGATTGCAGTTATTTGCATCCAAAATGCTAATACAGTGAGAGTTCTGAAATGATTGAAGACTCCTCCTCTCAAATTCAAAAGGCGGCTGATGCAATGAGGTAGAATACGGAAATTGTTTCTTCCTATATCCAACTCCAGGAGTGAAGACAAACACCCAAGATCAATTGAAACCCATCTTCAGATAGATTGCAGTCCTTGCATTCAAATTCGTTAAACTTGCAGGGAGTTCTGAAATTAATTGAAGACTCACCCATTCAAATGCAATGTAGTTAATTTTGAAGGCGGCTGATGCAATGAGGTAGATTAAGGAAATTGTTTCTTCCTATATCCAACTCCAGGAGTGAAGACAAACACCCAAGATCAATTGGAAACCCATCTTCAGATAGATTGCAATCGTTGAGATTTAGCCTTGTCAAAGAGCATAGTCCAGAAATGGAAGCTGGGAGCAAATGTGTGAGATTGGAGCTTTTTGGTGATATCCGTGAAGAAAAACGTGATAACAAAGATTTTGAAGATTGTCCTTTACATCCCGATAAAGACACAGTTTCGAGATTCTTCAAAAGACCAAAGGAGGCAGGGAGTTGTGTAATAGCAGTTTTGTCTACATACATTTCCTTTAAAGCCATCATATTTTCCAATTGCTCGGTAGCTTATCAACTTTTAAGCAGCCAGACAAGTTAAGAATTTGAAGAGATTTTAAGTTAGAAATACTTCCTGGAAGATTCCTTAAGTTTTGGCATCCTTTTAAATTCAATAAAACAAGTCTTTTTAGATTCCCAATGGACTCATGAAGCTCAACCAAACTAGTGCAACCTTCAAGTATTAGTATCTCCAGAATTGGGACTTGTGAGAAGTTTGGTATCTTGGTGAGAAATTTGGAATTTTTTAGGTTAAGGACTTTCAACCTGTTGAGTTTCTGCCAAAACAAAATTGTTAAAAGAGAAAAAAGAAAGTTTTGACTTATAAATTCAACAATAATGGAGAAATAAAAGGAAATGTAAGATTGTATACTTTGATCTTCTTCCAGACTTCTTTGACATTACTATCCTGCATGTCAAGGATAACAAGGTTCTCTAAATGAAAATTTGATGGTAGAAATTTCAGAGGACACCTATGCCAACAAAGCCATCTTAAGCCTTCAAAAAGATGTCTATTACATCTTGTGAGATTTGCACCATTGATTTGTAGTAATCTTAAATTTTTCATCTTTGCAAATGCTTCAGTTTTAATATGTACATCTTCAAGTATAGATAGATTTAGAGAGAGACCCTCCACTGCTTCTAATCCCTGGAGAAATAGACAATAGGATTAGTAACACACATTTACATGTTGTGTGAATAGATATTTTTACAATTTCATTTTAAGACAACATTAATGTGATGTAGACATCATTATAAGTGCTAATAATGTGATTGCATGCCTTTTTACTATATTCGTTGTTGACATGGACTAGAATTTTTTATTTATTTAAGATCATACTGTTATTATGTGTTATATGGATAAACAATTCAAGGAATGATGCATGCGTAATTATTATAAAAACATGATAGAACTCACGAATACCTATATAATAAGTATATTATGTGTTCGTGTATTCAAGTGTTTGTATATGAATGATTAATTATGCTTCTTACCATTTGATTGTTAAGCACGTGTAAGACATCCTCATTCAACCACAATCTACTCCGTTTTCTTAGATCGTTGGATGATCTTTCACGAACAATCTCTCTTCCCATATCTCGAATTAGATCATGCATCCTCAACTCATTTAGGCCATTGATATTGACTAGAGATCTCTGAATGAGAATATCAATACCAATTTCAGGAAAGAAACCACAACCATCAAATATTTTGATGGCATAATCTTGTCCATACCAACAAAGAAACACGCAAATATCAAGGAATGTGTCCTTCACATTATCATCGTCTAGTGAATCAAAGCTCATTCTAAGTATTTTACGAATTTGGTCGTGAGGATATTTTGTAATTTTTCCAATGCATTTTTCCATTCAAAAGTTCTTCTTAGGATAGATAAGAACCCAAAATTTCAAGAGCTAATGGAAGCCCTCCCACATAATTAGCTACACTAATTGAGAGCTCCTTGTAATCTTCTTTTGGATGAGCCATTTTAAAGGCATGCCAACTAAAAAGTTGAAGAGATTCCTCATGATTCAATTCCTCGACCTTATATTTTCCATGTACTCCTAGTATAGTCAACAAATGTTCATCTCGAGTTGTTACAATCACTCTACTTCCGGACCAAACCATTCGGAGCTTCCATTAATGAATTGAGTTGTGTCAAGTGATCCACATCATCAAGGATGACAAGAACTCTTTTACTACAAATTTTCCTTAATCAAACTAATTCCTCTATCAACATTGGCAATCTTCAAGTTCTTGGATTTTAAGACATCAGAAAGAAGTTGTTCTTGTAATTGAACTAAACCATTGGGTTGTTCTGAAATTTCTTTAATATTTAAAAGACAACTGCTTCCTTCAAACCCATTATATATTTGGTTATAAACAGCTTTAGCTAAGGTTGTTTTGCCGATTCCACCCATGCCATAGATGCCTACAATGTGTACATCACCTTTTCCAAGATTTAATAAAGCTTTCATCTTTTCAATACGATAATCTATACTTATTGGATGTTTGGCAACATCCAAGCAAGCATTGTTCACTTTGCACAAAACTTCTTCAACAATTTTCTCGATGAACCTTGATTCGTACCTGATAATTATAATTTAAAAGAAAACAAAATACCAACATGAGCACAAGAAAAGAAAAGGAAGAAAATTATATGAGTCGTAGGTGTCAAAACGATATTATTATTTCGGTCATTTGAGACTAATTTTCGTGATAAACAATAAAAGTAATATATTTCTATGCAATTTCTTATCCTGCTAAATGGCATGCAAGGAAATACAAAGTCGACTACGTTTTATAGGCGAAATAGCTGTCATTAAAAAGAAATAATATTTATTACGAATTGAAATTTGAGATGAATAAGTATTCTTTGTACCAAACATAACCTAGCTAACTGTTTCATAGAAACCGTTATTATAAAATCATTATGTATTCTGCTGGTAAAATGGACATGGAACGGAAACCATCAATGGATGCAACTAAAAATTACCTTTCTATAGATGATTATATTATATATACAATATTTTATTTTTATTCAACTTAGGATGCCAAGCAAAGGGAAATTGAATTTCCATTGCCTACCACCCATTTAATTTTGTCACAAACTAAATCTCTCAGCTTCAAGATCTTTTTGTAAAAAATTAAAAAAAAAAATTGAGTTTAATTTCAAAATAAATTAAAGATTTGATCTGAGATCCAAAATTGCCCAAATAAAAGTTGCATTTCGAGAATGATTGAAGCATCCCAAAGTAGTTTGAAACTCTTTAGATTGATGAAGCTAGATTAACATCAGATACTAGCTATTAGCTAAAATAACTTTGAGATTTTTTAAAAAAATAAATAAAAAAATTTGTCAATCTATTTTTAGCTCAACTTCAATTTTATTTTTTTTGGATATTCGACTGACATTTAAAAGAAAAACAAGAGATAAAAAATAAAATAAACGGTAATAATAATGATGAATCAAAAAGCACAAGAGACATGCAGTAACATATGTAATACCCGTTTGCAATGTTTTGGATATCCCAACCGGAATAGTTTGCAGCTTCAGTAAGAGCTGCTCTCCACTTGTGCACCCTCTCAATCTCCGCTTGAAACCGGTCTTCATGCCAAAAAGGCTTCAGCAAAAGTTCCGGTTTGTTTTCGCACATCGGAAGGGTCCACGTCATAAAATATGGGAAGAAGAGTTTGGCCTATAGAATTCTTACAGCGTATGATCTCCACAAGCTCATCAAGACACCAACTAGAAGCATAGCCTTTAGAAAAACCACAATAGAAACCTTTGATCCTTGAATAGCTTTGAGTAATTCGGTAGAGATGTGCTCCCTCTAGGAAGCTCATCATCATCTCGGAAGGTGTGAATTCACACGCACAAGGCGGTGTAGAGGTGATCGGTGAAAGTTTTGCGGTATCTTCACCTCTGAAACTTAAGAAGACGTCGTGATTCCAACCAGCCATGGATGCGGAGGTGATTGCTGTAAACTTGACTGAAAAGGAGAGCTCTTGTGAGTTGAAAGGAGTCCGCTGCAGTGTCCTGAACATATGATCAGTTTTTTCGAGTAAAAGCAAAGGAAGCCTGCAATTACCATCCACTTTCCTTCTCCTTCAATAGTTGTAGGCCAATCTTTTCCAGCTGTTCGCAATTACCATCCACTTTCCTTCAATAATTGTAGGGCAACTTGACATTATTAATGTTGACGTTGACCAAGACGAAGACTTGAGCCAAATCAACTCTGGCGTAGCCACTTGGAGGATAGATCATTTCCAAAGATGTTTTGTAGAAATTGAAATGATAAAGTGTAAGAGAAATATCATTTCCAAATTATTTCCCACTATATATTAATGAGGGAAAGATTATGACGAAGCTAAAATTCATCTTCCAAGTATTTTCTGCGTTTTTTTAAGATTCTGTCACGCCTAGAATAGCCATACATAAATATATAAAACTATAAAATTGAAAACTTCAAAAAAAAAAAAAAAGAGCCACCCCTCTTTTTTTTCTATTTAATAAAAATAATTTATAAGCTTTTTTTAGTTCATATATTTATATTTTTAATATATTTATTTATTTTTAATTAAGAATGGCTTGTGTCATCATTCTATTGGTGATGACATGCTACACTAATGAAATCTAAAAGTATTTTGACGAAAATTGATTATTAAAACTAAATTATTATTTTGGCCTATTTCGATAATCTCTAAATTATTTTATTTTATTTTTTTATGTCACACGGATGAATTTGTAATTTAGGCCAACCACATTAACTGATTTTGCATTTATATTTTTTTTAGGTTAAGTCTTTTTTAACTGTTTTTAGTTTTTTTTTTTTAAAAAAATTATATTGACTTTTTTTTATTTGTTTAAATTAATTTACAAGTGTTTTTTAAAATTTTATATATTGCTATTTTTTGTTTTAATTTTATTAGGTCTTTGATTTTTATTTTTATTTTTTTATTGAAACTAGTACCGATACATTAATAATTTAAAAAAAAAATTTGTTGAATTTTAAGGATATTATATATAATTTTGTTTATAAAGTTAGGTATTTTGGTCATTTCAAATTTTTTAACGAGGTTGATTGATGGAATGAGGCTTTTGGTAAGTGTTGAAACTAGTGGCTCATATTAATACCAATGGAAGGTCTCAAGGTCAAGTAGACAAGGGCAAAGTGAACATCACAATAGCTTAGGTTTTTCTATATAGATATATGTTATGATGTAACCTTGAATCATTAATAGCAAAATACAGCTGCCTCTATGTGGACTTAGGCACATTGTCGAACCACATTAAATCGTGTCTCTACTCTCTCTTTTCAATTTTTTATATTATTATTATTGTGCATGATAACAACAATAAGTAAGTAAATAGTAATTTGATGTGGTCAGGTGGTGAGCATGGTAATTCATGGTGCATATTAACGAAGTGTGGTATGTAGTTTATGGGAGAAAAAGGTCATTACCCTTATATAAAACTATGAGATTTTTTTTTTCTTTAAAAAAATAAAATTGTTTTGTGGGTGCATGTAAGGATGATATTTTATTTTGGGGTTTGCTAGGGATACTCCTTGTAGTGTTCTCCTGGCATTTTCTCAATCTTACATAAAACATGATTTAAGAAAAAATAAAAATGTAGTACCCTTTTTTTTTTCAATCGATTATTTTTTATGAGTTAATAATTAGGTTCTAATGCTTTAAAACTTGTTTTTGAATTCAAAACTAAAACTTAAGGATGAAAAGTTAACCCTTTAGGGATAGTATCACCCAAAATAGATTTGATCATCCTAAATTTGGTGCTAATGCTTCATAAATTTGGTGTTAATGCCTTAATTTTGGTGTTAATGCCTAAAAAAAACCAATGGTGAAGGTCACTACAAATTTTTTTCTTCTTCTTAAATCATGTTCTATATAAGATTAGGAGAACACCATAAGAACCTACGGAAAGAACCCCTAACATTTTTCTTTTATTTTTGTGTGCTCTATTCATTTATTATTGGCTAATTTGGCTTTGTAGTTTGAAATGCCACTTAAACAATTAATATCGTGTGTTCACTATCTATATATGAATATAAAAGCAAAAGGAAGCCTGCAATTACCATCCACTTTCCTTCAATAATTGTAGGGCAACTTGACATTATTAATGTTGACGTTGACCAAGGCGAGGACTTAAGCCAAATCAACTCTGGCGTAGCCAGTTGGAGGATAGATCATTTCCAAAGTTTTGCAGAAATTGAAATAATAAAAGTGTAAGAGAAATATCGTTTCCAAATTATTTCCCACTATATATTAATGAGGGCAAGATTATGACGAAGCTAAAATTGATCTTCCAAGTATTTTCTGCGTTTTTTTAAAGATTTTGTCACGCCTAGAATAGCCATACATAAATATATAAAACTATAAAATTGAAAACTTAAAAAAAAAAAAAAAAAAGGAGCCACCCCTCTTTTTTTTTTTTCTATTTAATAAAAATAATTTATAAGCTTTTTTTAGTTCATATATTTATATTTTTAGTATAATTTATTTATTTTTAATTAAGAATGACATGTGTCATCATTCTATTGGTGATGACATGCTACACTAATGAAATCTGTCAAGTATTTTGACGAAAATTGATTATTGAGACTAAATTGTTATTTTGGCCTATTCTGATAATCTCTGAATTATTTTATTTTATTTTTTTATGTCACATGGATGAGTTTGTAATTTAGGCCAATCACATTGATTGATTTTGCATTTATATATTTTTTAGGTTAAGTCTTTTTTAACTGTTTTTAGGTTTTTTTTATTTATTTATATTGACTTTTTTATTTGTTTATATTAATTTACAAGTGTTTTTTTAAATTTTTATATATTCCCAAGTGTTTTTTAAAATTTTTATATATTCCTATTTTTTTGTTTTAATTTTATTTGTTCTTTGGTTTTTGATTTTTTTTTTTATTGAAACTAGTACCGATACATTAATAATTTAAAAAAAAACAAAATTGTTGAATTTTAAGGATATTATATATAATTTTTGTTTATAAAGTTAGGGTATTTTGGTCATTTCAAATTTTTTAACGAGGTTGATTGACGAAATGAGATTTTGGTAAGTGTTGGAACTAGTGACTCATATTAATACCAGTGGAAGGCCAAGTAGACGGGAGCAGAGTGAACGTCACGATAGCTTAGGGTTTTTCCTATATATATGTTATGATGTAAGAGGATAACTTCTATAAGGAGGTGGTGTAAAACACCTCCTTGCTGCCCACCAATGAGCATTTGACAACTAAGATTATTACACCAACTAAAATAAGATGCAAAGCACCTTATTATAAACTCTTTCTCCCAAAATCACAAAAACCCTCATTTTTTACCTCTCCCTCCCTCTCTCTCTCTCTCCAGCGCCGCCCCTCTCCCCCAGACCCTCATTTTTTTTTTTTTTAAGTCTCGGACCCTCTTCGATCTCTCCTCTCCTCCATCTATCAGCCATTTTCCTCTCCTCCTCTCTCTTTCTCTCTCTCCAATGGCGCCCCTCTCCCTCAGACCCTCTTTTTTTGAAAGGCACAAAGCCTCAGTGAGAGAGACGCCGGAGAAGACGCCCAACTCCCCGATGCTCCATCTCTCTCTCTCTCCAGCCCGACGCCGGTTCCTCTCTCCGGTGCTCCATCTCTCTCACCGGCGGCGAAGAAGAAAAAAAAAAATTCGGTGCTCCATCTCACTGGCCGATTTGTGTAAAATTTTCATTCTCTGATCGGCAAATTTTTTTTTTAAAAAAAAAAACCACAACAAAACCAGTTTGTGTAAAATTCTCATTCTCTGATCGGTACATATAAAAAAGGGCAACAGTTACAACTCTTTTTTGGGTTACAATTCTTTTTTGATCTGATTTTAGTGTCAAATTATTTAGTGGACAAGAGACATTGAAGCTGACTGTTTTCAAATTCTTTGGTTGATCTTGCATATTCGCTACCAACCATCAATGCCACAACAGTTTTGGCCAATACTTGGACCAGTTCAACCATACCAAAGTGAATAATTGCTTGGAATTAACCCAAAATTTATGAGTTATCTTGAACTTTCATATCGCATTGACCATCATCAAAATCTGCATAACATATAAATTCATAATTCTTGTACTCTTGACGGTAGAGGGATGCCATACCACAATGAACCAAATACAACCATATTACAACCCCACAAAAATATCTTGTGTATTACATCCTTACAAAAAATACAGCACACAACACAAATCACAAAAATATCTTGTGAATTACAACCTCACAAAAATACCACAACACACAAGTAACTTCAAGAGCCAACCTCACAAAAAATACCACACCACACCACTGAACGGAGAATTTTTTCTCTGCTTCGGCCAGAGAGGAGAGAGGTGCACCTCCATGTCTTCTCCGTAGGGCTGGAGAGAGAGAGATGTGGCACCGAGAGTTGGGCGTCTTCTCCAAGATCGAAATGGGCTGGCTCATCTTCTCACCGAGGGTCTGAGCCTTTCAAAAGAAAAATGAGGGTCGAGAGAGGGCGCCACCGAGAGAGGAGAAAGAAAGAGAGGGAGGAGAGGAAAATGGTGAGCTTTTCAAAAAAAAAAAAAAAAGGTTTGAAGGAGAGGGGTGGCGCTGGAGATAGAGGGAGAAAGAGTTTATAATTAGGTGTTTTGCATCTTATTTTAGTTTAGTTGGTGTAACAATCTAGTTGTCAAATGCTCATTCGTGGGCAGCAAGGAGGTGGTTTACACCACCTCTGTATAGAAGTTATCCTCTATGATGTAATCCTGAATCATTAATAACAAAATACAGCCGCTTTTATGTGGACATAGGCATATTACCGAATCACATTAAATTTATGTCTCTAATCTCTCTTTTCAATTTTATATTGTTTATCATTATTGTGCGCAGTAACAATAGTAAGTAAATGGTAATTTGATGTGGTCGGGTGATAAGCGTGGTAGTTCATGGAGGCATATTAATGAGGTGTGGTACGTAGTTTATGAGAGAAAATGTCATTAAACTTATATAAAACTATGAGATTTTATTTTATTTTTTTCTTTTAAAAAATAAAATTTTTTTGTGGGTGTAAGGATGATATTTTATTTTTGTGTGCTTTATTCATTTATTATTGGCTAATTTGGCTTGTAGTTTGAAATGCCACTTAAACAATTAATATCGTGTGTTCACCATCTAGCTATGAATATTATTTCTTGTTGCGATTGCGGGAACTGATGTTGATGCATTAAGAGATGGGAACTTGAATGGCATGTATTTAACTCATGATGAATGGTTAACGATAATATTTTTAATTTAAAAAAAAAAACTCATTTTTAATATATATATGTCCCAATATTTAATGCATAATTTTGTTTCATTAAAATTGGTTTTATAGTTAAATAAATGTCGTTGAAGTACATGTGTAACTCGTTGGAATGTTCATATGACAGAAAGAGGCTCTCTTAGTAAAAATTAGTTGCTTACTCATTTAAATTAGATGAAATTTTTCTTAGAATTTCTAAATTATTATGTGATTGAAGACTTCTTAAATTTCAAAAAATTTAATTTCACTTTGATGTAATGTACCTCCTTCGTCAATTTTTATCTTTAAACGGACATTAAACATAATTAAATAACCTTTATACCCTTGACTTGTTTGTAAAATTTTAGATTTACCCTTGTGACTCAATTATTTTTCAAAATAATAAATTACATTGGATTGTAAAACAAGAATTTTTTTTTTTAAAAAAAATTCTTTTTAGAATTATAACATTTCTTTGTGTTGGTTTCACTGATATGCTTTTTATTGGAGAAATTAAAGAGATGTGGAAACCATGACATCCTTGGTGGAGTTAGGTGAACCTATTAAGATGAAGTGTGTCCACTGGATGAACTCTTTAGTACAAAGGGCCCCTATGGCCCTATCCAGCATTCATCGACATGAACATCCTCATCCCCATTTCCCCCTCTCCTATATTGACAAAAAAATAATAAATAATAAAAAATAAATTCTCATTTTATCTTACAAATATTTTATAAGAATAATGCAGTATAACTATGATGATTTGAAAGTGAAAATCACCTTTGAATCAATAAGAGCTTGGAAAAATAAAAATCAACCCATTTTACCTGAGAGCAGTAAACGCTCTTAAAGGTAAAAGTTCAAACTCAAAGCTCTCCATCCCAAAGCTCTTCAATGGACTTGTAGGGTCCACGAGCAGAAATGAGTTCCTCCTTGAGCATCATCCGGTGTTGCTTGATTTCACTGATCTTCTTACTGTCATCCTCTGACAGTTCCCAGTCAAAGATCTGCAGATTCTCCTTCAACCTCTCCTTGTTGTAGCTCTTCATCACAAGAGTCACCTTGCTCATACATCCATCTAAGACAAACCTAAGCAATAGTCTTCCCCTTGCTTTTGCAATCTCCATGAGAACATCATTCTCCATAACATGGTTGGTGCCCCAACTAGTCCTTTTGCTCCCAAAGGAAAGAAAGCAGTGACAACAATTCCATTTTCCTTGCAAAATCTCTTAGTTTCTTCTGTTGCCAAACAGGGCTCATCTCCACCTACACAAATAATAATCTTTTTTTAATAATAATATATCCTTTGTCAAAATGAAAAGTTGAAGCTGCTGCACTGGACTCACTTGATTCACTGCAGGAGGAATAGTGGAGGAGGAGAGCAGGTTTTGAAGCTTCTTGCAAGAAAAGTTGCTGACTCAGTGAACTTGGCAAGGCCAAGTCTCTGGCACTCCTCCATGGCTGCCCACACAGACTTGAAATCCATGGGCATCATGTCCTCTTCAGCAAAAGGCCATTTCCCCTTTCCAGGCTTCACTGTGATGGGCCAGTGGATCAAATACAGGTCTATGTATTCCAACTGAAGAGACCTGCACAAATTGGTCAGCTCCAACATTATTTGCTTGAATTAGTTGATTTTCCATAAATCATGATAGCTGCTAAATCACTAAAGTACTGCTTATTTAAAAATTTATGTTTATAAGAATGAATATATTAAATTATTTATTTTATATTCATTAAATGATTAAATTTATTGTTTCCTATAAACTTAAACTTTTGTGATAAGTGATGATTTAACAATAAATAATGCTACACACTTTCACTTTCACACTTTTACTCTCTAACATAACACTAAAATAATAATTGCATTCAAACTCTAATAGTAATCCATTCAAAATCTAATGTTGATTTTAGTACCATGTTAGAGTGTATTGAGAGTAGAGGTGGCAATTCATGTTCGCATCTCCAGTTTGAGGTATGTGAAAAATGTGTGTAAGACTATATAAGTTAATCCTAACCCAACCCATTTAATAAGCGGATCAAACTCCTCAAACCTAACCCTTTAATTTTGTATTGGTTTATATCGGGTTTGTGGGTCATATAAAAGAGTTTAACTTTGGTCTAGACCTGGCGTAAAAGTGGTGTTTTACAACATCCAATAATATCTTGACACATCGATAAAGCAAAAAATTGCACAAACATACCATACAACAAATACACCAAGTTTGATTGCAAGTCTTCTCTATAGACCAAAGAGGAGGATTGGCTTCAAAACCCACATGGGTCTAGTCGGCGAGAAGCGGAGGCAACGACCGTGGGTTTCTGGCTGTGACCCACATCTGGGCCAAACCTGCTTGGTCTAGCCAGGGTGGCCCGAGAGAGAAACAATGAGGCCGAGAAAGAGGAACTATGAGAGAGAGGAGGATAGTGACTGAGTGAGAGAAATTGGGTTTGAGGGACACAATGAGCGATGAGACAGAGAAGTTGGGTATTTGATTTTGGGTGTTCTTAATTGAGTGGGTAGTGCTATGTTCTTTGAATTTGGAATTGATGTCAGTTCAGCTGTGTGTATTTGTAGTGCTTTTGGGGATGGTTTGGCCAAATGGGTTTGGGATGGATTTTAATGGGTTGATTGATGAGATTTTCTCTGGGTATTGCGATTTGGGTTCTTTGGGAGGGTTGATTTATGAGTAAACTATGTTGAAGAAAGGCTATGGAGTTTTGATGAAGAAGAAGATGAAGAAGAAAGGCCATGGATTTTCGATGATGAAGAAGAAAGGGCTGCAAAATAATCTTACGTTTTCAATCCTATTCTATAAAATAAGCTTAGTTGAGTTTAGCTTACGTGTCAAAAATGTATTGGGTGCTGTAAAATGGGTCTTTTATGCATCGTCTGACCACAGGGCTCTCTATCAAAAATTACCTATTATTATGTCGCATGTCGAATTCGAGTCATATCAAAATTACCTTTTAATTTCATGTTGAGTTCATGTTGGGTTTGCAGATTGTGTCAAAAATTGTCGACTCTACTTGAGGGTTTAGGAGTTGGGGTGTGTTTAGCATTTATCTTAACAATAATCAACCATAAATTACAATCAAGATCACTGACCAAACTGGTTTATGTAGAGCTGGAAGAACAAGATCAAGATGAGCATCACTAGGCCACAGCTTGGAAGTAATGAAAAGCTCCTCCCGGGAGCTGACAAGGCCGAGTTTGAGTGCTTGAGCAATACCTTCTCCCAAAGCCTGCTCAGACCCATATGCAGAGGCAGTGTTGAAGTGCCTGTAACCGAGCTTGATTGACTCTAGGACCACCGATTTGAGGGTGGCGCCATCGTTGGAATCTCGGCTGTGCCAAAGCCAATCACCGACATGGCCTTGTTGCAGGAGGAGGAGGAGCTCAGCACCACCTCTGGGATGTTACTCGTTATATCCATTTGTGCGGTGGATATGGTGAACCTTGAATGTTAGATGTCGGTGTGAAAATGGAGTGTTGATTGTCTATGAGTGTGTGAGGTGCTTTATATATTCACATTTCAAGGCTACAAGGCTTCTTTTATTCTTTGTATGTCCTTGACGTGATTTTGATGGAGTGACATTTTTAAGCCCAAGGCTGCCGGAACAAGATCCTCAATTGTGGAAAGACAAAATACCCTCAAATATAACTAACGGAATATTCTCGGTTCAAATGAACTATAGAGGATCCTAGTTCACGGCTGCCTTTTTAAGTTGTTCACTTTCCTAACCCAACTAAATTTTTGAAGTACAATAAAACAGAAGGGATGGATATTTCCCACTACAGATGGGGCAGTTTACTAAATCTGGCTGTTAGCACTCATATTTTTAACGGTTAGTGAAGGCAAACAGATACCTGTAAGGTGTGATTTCTTTAATGGTAAAAGGGCAGCAATGAACAAAGCTTTTGTGGTTGTAGACAGAACCACAATGGTGGCACTGGTAGGATGCGTGGTGGAGGGCAGTAGATTTGGGAGGCAAAAGAAAAAAAAAAAAAAAATGGGAGTAGGAGAGAAGGAAAGGAAGAGGCAAAAATCTATCACTTGGTGGGCGGATTAAATGCTGGTTCTGATCAATCCTACTCTCTGTTTCCTAACACAACATATTGAAAAGTAGAAAAGCATTTTACTGTCCTGCACTTATTGAATTGCTGTAATAGGGAGTTGATCCAATTGCTGTTCAAGCTGAGCAATGCAGTGGAAGAGACATTTTCTAGATTTAGTATAATGAGGGGAGACTAAAAAGCACATGTGCCACACATTAAACTTACAGGTGCAAACCTAATCCTACCTTACTTTTTACTTTTAACATAAAAATGGGATCTACCAAATTACACAATCCTATCTGCCTAGTGAACTTCCAAAATCACAGATAGAATAGTAGAGATTTTGAACATATACAATCTTCTAAGTTGTAAACATATATATCTACGCATAATACACTGAGAAATCATCGAGAATCACATGAAGAATTCTTTTAACAGATTTACCATAATTTTGGTTTATATCTCATAAAATTGGGAAAGGGCTAAGCCAACATGTCCTCTCCCCAGTTTCACTCCACCTGTCATTTGCCAAAGATATGGGAAGCAAAATGAACAAGCAAAGAAGGAATTTTGTGCACTATGCTCCTGATAAAAAAAAAATTAATTCTCATTCATTGCAACTGAATCTAAGGGCCATGCTATAGGATGGAAGACCCAAGTGAGAGGAGTGGAAGATTGAAGAATACTCATCCGAAGCTGATGGTGGCAAGGTGGGTCGGATCTTGAACATGGTAATATTATAATGGAAGATTTGCTGTTTCAGTCCCTTCTAGACTCCTCTTGGCAACCCTATGCTTGGCAATGCTTATCAGAAAGTTGCTCCCAATTCCCAAGGCATGCACCACTTCCTCTTCTGCCAGAGTTTGGAATGGTTCTAATGAGGAAGAAGAAATAGGTTAGGATGAAGGAAAGGGACAGGATGCATGGGGTTTGGAGGAGTTGATATGGAAAAGAGGAAGAAAAGCTCATGGAGGAGACAAGAGAAAGGCTGAGATGAGAATAAAATTAGTTGATGAGGAAATTGTGGACAAACTCCTAATCATGCTAAGAATAAATACTAAATAAACTTACTCTATTGTGCATGCTCCCTATATTCATTCGAAATTAAAAATATGCAGACATTGAGAGAATTAGGAAAGACATCAACATAAGATTTCCATATCACAATTTTGACTATAAAACAAATGTTCTTAATTCCTAACCTTTGTTCAAGAATAGCACTCAAATTTGACAAATACAAAAGCATTAAAAGGGAGATTCATTATCAAGCTTGTGATGGCCTCTCAATCACCCTAAATAAAAGTTTATTGCTTTCTGAACCTAAAATCCAAATCCATCCTCTTTATTAGCATGCCCTAAAATGTCAGCAATTTGGGCTCTGTTTGGCAAACCACTCTCCACTCATTAGTAAAAGACTTATCAAAGGAAACTATTAAGTGATCCATTGGATGATTGTAAGAAGAACTCCCAAATAAAGTTGGCTTCATTTAATGATGTAGGACGGCCTACACCCACCGCTCAAGCGTCAGCAATTCTTTGTTTAGCATTTCTCTTAACGATAATCAACCATAAATTACCTGAAAAGAATTTAATCTATGAGCATGGCAAGTATAATTTTACAATCAAGATCACTGACCGAACTGATTTCTGTAGAGCTGGAAGAACAAGATCAGGATGAGCATCACTAGGCCAGAGCTTGGAAGTAATGAAAAGCTCCTCCCGGGAGCTGACAAGGCCGAGTTTGAGTGCTTGAGCGATACCTTCTCCCAAAGCCTGCTCAGACCCATATGCAGAAGCAGTGTCGAATTGCCTGTAACCGAGCTTGATTGCCTCCAGGACCGCTGATTTGAGGGTGGCACCGTCGTTGGAATCTGCGGCGGTGCCAAGCCAATCACCGGCATGCCTTGCTGCCGGAGGAGGAGCTCAGCACCACCTCTGGCTACAGCCATTTGTGTGGCCGATATGGTGAACCTTGAATGTTAGATGTTGGCGTGAAATTGGAGTGTGAGCTGAGGTGATTTATATGAAAAAATAAAATAAAAAAATAAAAAAAGGGGGAAAGATATAAAAATAAAAAAATAAATAATAATAATAATAATAAAGTAGCCCAAAACTACTAAAATATATAAAAAAGACTACTTATTTTTTTATACTTCTATAATATCTTTATTCTTTTAATAAATAAAATAATTATAAAAAAATAAACAATTTTTTAAAAATACAAATTTTTCTGTATTTATTAGCCCATTCAATTTTTTCCAGTTAAAAAAAAAAAAAACCCCAATCCCGATCAAACAGCTTGTAAATGCTGATATGAAAAAATTGAGTTTAATTTCAAAATAACTTTAAGATTTGATATGAGATATTACAAAATTGCCCAAAATAAAGATGCACTTCGAGAATGATTGACGCATCTCAAAGTAGTTTGAAACTATTTAGATTGATGAAGTTTTGATTAACATCGGATTCTAGCTATTAGCTAAATAGTGTTAAATGTTCGAGAATATTTTTAAAAATTTTTTTGTCTAACTTTTTCCAATTTTTGTCTTTTTATTTTTTATTTTTAAAATAAAGTAAAAAAAAAATGTCTGAATAATATATATTTTTTGTCCTTCTTTTTATTGGTATTTTTAAAAAAAAATGAAAATTACATATTTCTTCATAAAAATGGTTATTTGTTATGAAAAATAACCATTTTTCTGAATTTTCATTTTTTTTAAAATACCAATAAAAAGAAGGACAAAAAAATATATATTATTACTTCATACACTTTTTTCATTTTTTGCTTTGTTTTTTTTAAAAAAAAAAATTAATTAAAAAAAAAAAAAAAAGAGAGACTTTTGAAGAAAACTCATTTTATTAGATACTTCAAAAACAAGAGACAACGCTCTAAGAAGATAGAGCAAGTTGCTCTAGGGTTACAATATCATACATGGCACTAGGAATCTCTTCCAGCCATATCCTTTCACCCAAATCTTTGACTGCTGCCTTAGCAAGACCATGAGGAGCCCCATTCGCTGTCCTCTTAATATGTCCAATATCCCAACAACGAAACATTTTCAGCACCTCAAGAATATCGCCAACAATGTGACCAAATTTACACCAATTCAGTTCCTTGGAGGAAATTGCCGTGACCACTTGCTTGGAGTCTCCCTCCAAGATCATTTCATTAAAACCCATATCTTTGGCAAATTCCACTACTCCTCTCACCCCCAAGGCTTCACTGAATGTAGGATCTTGGAGAGAGTTAAAAGTTTTATTTAAAGCAGCAGCTACTCTCCCCATTCCATCTCTAATGATTACTCCCAATCCCATGCATTTCATTTGGACATCAATGGCAATATCCATTGACCTTATAAGCACCACTAGGTGGGCGGTCCACTTCTCATTCTCACTGATTTCGATGGCCCATGCTTAGCATCTCTATACTCCTTGGTTAGCTTGAATTGATTCCAAGCTTGACGCCCTATTAACCACAGTGTTGGGATGGATGAAGTCTTCACCATAGATCATTCCATTTAAATGCAGCCCAAATAGCTTTGGCGATAATAGCAAATAATTTAGCCTCCTCCTCATTAGGTGCCTCGCACATCAACAAACACCAACATAAAATCCTCACACCAAGACTACATTTTTGGATCTTGGACACATTCCCCATACATCTTGAGCGGAGGCAAGACCATAAAGCATGAACATTTGTCTGACCTCCACCCCACATAAGTCGCATGTATCTTTGTCCACCACTCCTTTTCTCACTAGCTTAGCTTTTGAAGGAAGAATATCACTACATGCCCTCCAAAGGAAAGTTTTAGTTGAGTTGGTAATCTTCAAATGCCATATATCTTTCCAAAAACCTTCATCATCGAGGAGGTGGAGGCCTCACTAGCTTCTTTTTGTTTTCTATTTAGCTCCATAAAATAAGCACTCCTAAGAAGTTCCCATTAGGTGTGCCCTCCAAAGCAATATATCACTTTGTCCATATTTGCTCAACGCCATATTACATATTACATTAGCTTCCTCAAGGTCAAAGATCTCCCTCACCATGGTGGTATTCCAGTTAGCTATCGAGGCATCAATAAGATTGCTCACTGTGGCCTCAATGTTGAGAACATGGTGATTGAACTTTGTAGGAAGTCGGTCTTGAACCATCTATCTCCCCAAATTGGATTTCCCATCTCCAATTCTCCATATCAATCCCTCTTTAAGTAAATCATTAGCCACTATAATGCTCCTCCATGCCAATGAAGGTCTAGTCCCTCCTTTGCCTCCAAAAAGTCCCATGCGGATAATACTTTGCTTTTAGAATAGTTGCAACCAGCCCTCCAGTTTGAATAATCCTCCACCCTTGTTTAGCAAGGCGCTAAGTTGAAACAAACTAAATCACGAAACCCCAATCCACCTTGAGCCTTGGCCTTCCAACTTCTCCCAACTCATCCAATGGATTTTCTATCATTCTCCTTGTGGCCCCACCAAAATCTCTGCATTATAGAATTAATCTCCTTACATAGCAACTTGGGTAAAAGGAACAAACTCATCTTGTAAGTCGGAATCGCTTGAACCACAACTTTCAACAAGACTTCTTTCCCCACTTGAGACAAATTTATTTTTCCAATCATGAACTCTCTTGTGTACTCTGTCTTTGATAGATTGAAATTCCCTTATGCATTTCCCCAACAAAGGCGGCAAACCAAGGTACTTGTCATACCTTTGAGTCACCGGGATGCCGCTAGTTGTAAAATAATCTCCTTCACAGAGTCATTAGTATTGAGGCTAAAGAAAATAGAAGTCTTGTCTCTATTAAGCATTTGCCCTGAAGTTCTCTCATATAACTTGAAAATTCCTTCCAACCAATACCATTCAGCCGAGTGGCTCTTTGCAAAAAGGAGGCTATGTCATCTGCAAAAAATAAATGATTAATTCTAGGTCCCTTAGGGGAAGTGGAAACCCTTTCAACAGGCCTATCCTTTCGCATTTGCTAGTTGTGCACTCAATGCCTTGCACATAAAAGGAATAGATAAGGGAAAGGGTCCCTTGTCTAATCCTCTAGTAGGGCAAATTCTCCCGTCGTTTCACCATTTACTAACAGTAGTATGTAACTGTAGTCACACACCTCATGATTAGCTCCACCCATTTTTTTGCAAACCCCAATTTCTTCATAACTTCAGCTAAAAAGACCCACTCAACTCTATCATATGCTTTACTCATGTCCAACTTAAGTGCCATATACCCAGTTTACCCCACATTGGTGCATATAGTGTAAAGTCTCATATGCCACCAAGACATCGTCGGTAATAAGTCTCCCTGGTATAAAAGCACTTTGGTTGGCTAAAATAATAGTAGGCAAAATACCTTTCAATCTATTGCCAAAGTCTTTGAAATAATTTTGTAAAAAACATTACAAAGAGAAATTGGGCGAAATTCAGATACCTTGGAAGGACTAGCAATTTTGGGAATTAAGGATATGACAATAAGGTTTATTTCAGCATCAAAACTGCCCATACAAAAAAATTCAAACACAACAGGAAATACCTCCTGCCTAATAGAGCTCCAATTGTCATGAAAGAATTTTGCCGGCAAGCAGTCACACTACGAGGCCTTGAGGTCAGCCATTTGTCCCATTGTTGCACTAACTTCTTCAAAAGTACAAGGTTGGAGTAACACATTATTCATATCCATTGACACCTTCCTCGTGAGACTCTCCTTAATGCAAGCGGTTTTGATGTGGAAAACTTTTTTCAAAATAATCAATGAAGCCATCTTTTATTTCACAATCCGTCCTTCCATTCATGTCCAAAATCTGTTCAATGAAGTTGGATTTCCTTTTGACACACGGCATGATAAAACTTGGTATTTTTGTCACCATGTTTCAGCCAATGTTCTTTTGGCCAGCTTCCATTTTAGATCCTCTTCATCCATTATACTATTTATCTCAGATTGTAAGAGGAAATATCCTCTACCTCTATTCCCCTGCTCTTGGAGATTTTAAGTCTCCCAATCTTCTCTTCAATTCCACGGTCACCTTCTTGGGCATTTTTCTTCTTCCATTGGACAATGTTCTTTGGCCACTCCTCCATTATACTATTTATCTTAGATTGTAAGAGGAAATATCCCTTGAACCTCTATTCCCCTACTCTTGGAGATTTTAAGTCTCCCAATCTTCTCTTCAATTCCACGGTCACCTTCTTGGGCTTTTCTTCTTCCATTGGACAATAGCCTTCTTACTATTATCCAACTTATTACACACCGGGCCACGAGTTGGTCAGTATCTTTCACCTTCCAAATTTTCTTGATGGTCTCCATATTCTCTTTATCTTTTCCTCCCAGCTGCATAACTAAACCTCTAGGCCGATTATGAGTGTTGGCCCGTGTAATCAAGAGCTACTACAAGAGGCAAATGGTCCAGTTACAAGCAACTACCACCTCCACTTTATATTTTGGAAAAATATCAATCCAAGCCGAGTTTGCCAACGCTCTATCCAGCCGCTCTTGCATGAAAAATTCATCATGTCTCTTGTTGCTCCAAGTAAACTTGGGCCCAAACCCAAATCAAAGAGTTGACAAGTCTCAATGGTATCTCGAGTCTTGCATCTACCATCGTGGTTTTCTTCTACACCCCCTACTTTTCACCTTCCTCCATAACCTCATTGAAATCTCCTACACATACCCAAGCTACTGAAGGAGAAGCTCGAATATGTTGTAAAAGTCTTCATGATTCTTTGCCTTACTACCTTTGGGTGGTGAAACCCGTGAAATGCCATCGATCGCATCGATTCTTACACCAAACCTCTGCATGAATATGTCTCTATAATTTTAATATTAACAACAAAATCATCATTCCAAAATAAAGCCAATCCTCTGCTTCTTCTCACACAATCAACCGTGAAATCACTACCAAAACCAAATTTCACTTTTAGGTTCTCCATTTTCGCTCTTAACTTAGTCTCCATTAAGAAGACCAAGCAGTCTCTTATTCTTCACCAACCGATGAATCTCGAACTTGCCGAGGGTTCCCAAGCCCTCGAGCTCTTCCATAACTCATTGTAGGTGGTATATACGTACCGCCTTAGAGAGACTATTCAGACACCATTGCTTGATTCCCTTTTCTCTCTTAGATAATTGATAATTCTCCAACTCGTCAGATTGCCTCGTCTTTTCCCACCTATTGGTGCATGATTATTATTTGGAGACTCATTCCTCCCACCCTTCGGCTTGTTTTTCCACTTACTAACATTACCTCGGAAGTTCACTGAGCCAAGGGAATTGTCTCTCTGTCCCAGAGCCTCACGCCCTCCACACTAAAAGTGGTCCCTTAGCTTTCATATGTCTTGCACCGATTTGGCCACAACCTCCATCGGTTTTGTTTCCCATCACAAATATTGCTCATTAACGTATCAAGGATTCCTTCCATGCACGCCGCACTTGCCTTAGAAGGACTCTCCACGATTGAGGGTGCCTTGAATTGCCCGAATCCTACAATGAATAGGCCACTTCATCTCTCAACTCAATTTCTCCATCATTAATGCCTTAGGTGTGTCCTTTATTCCTCCCATGCAAATATTCTTGCTACCATAGAGGATTCTCCACGGATGAGTG
This sequence comes from Carpinus viminea, assembly GCA_013348765.1. Lineage (NCBI taxonomy): Eukaryota > Viridiplantae > Streptophyta > Magnoliopsida > Fagales > Betulaceae > Carpinus > Carpinus viminea. The sequence continues at coordinate 35,116,177 of CP054668.1, read as the reverse complement.
GCTTCCTACTTTTATTACCCTATTTCATTCCAAAAATACTTGGGTCTGTGATATAACCTTTGATTTCCTTCTTCATTATTTTCCCATTAATGCCCATATCAACGCTTTTCCCATTAGAGCTCAAATTATTCATTCGAGCCACCCTCCAAGGAAATAGAATCATTTGTTACCTTATTTTTCGGAAACATGTGATTTTATTTCCAATTATACTTGTCTCTCTCTACTGATCAATCCATTGGGATGATCGTCCATCGAACCTCCCCCTTATTGCTTCATATCGTCCCAAGAGGGGTTACCGCCAACCGGTCCTCTACTGTTTGGTCCTCTCCTTGGAGAGTTTGCACATAACCATGGTCCATTCTTCGTGCCATCAACATGCAAACGTCCCTTCTCTTTCAACTTGCACCCATCGGCTTCATGACAAATAATACCACATCGGTAACAAAATTTTGGGATCTTCTCATACTGAAATCTGATCCAATATGATCGATCCTTCATCTTCAACAGTCGTCCCCGTGCAAGCGGTTTCGTAATATTGATCTTGGTTCGAACTCTCACGTATTCGCCCCACCTAATACCAAGCTCATTCGTGTCCACCTCCTCCACCTCTCCAACAGTGGCCCCCAACCGGGGTTCCCATCTCTCTGCACATCCCAGTCAATGGTAGATCGAACATTCTAATCCGGAGGACTCAATTAAAGACACCTACTTCGCTAGAATACTCCCATCGAAGTCTTCTACCGCAAATAAATAGTTCCCTTCGAAGATCCATGGACGACCTTCCAACACCCTGATCTTGTCACAGTGATTCGTGAACTCGATAAGGAAAAGGTTTTCCTTTAATACCTTAAACGAAATATGCTCCGTAGGCTTCCACCAACGTATCAGAGATGAACGAATTGAATCCTTCCCCACCACCCTTTCCACCAGCAATTTGCCCACTAGGCAAGACCACCCCTACACCGTTGCCTCCTCAAAAACCTCCTCCTCCGCTTCAAAACCTACACTTTCCTCCTCCATCAACGTGAGATTCCCCCACAGTTTAGTTAAGTCCTCCTCCATCTTGCTAGCACCTCCTCAAACCACTAAAAGAAACAAACAGAGATGAACTACGCAATCCCCACCGAAGTGGAAAGGCTACTTCTACTCTAGGGTTCACGAAAACACTAGAGAGAAAAAGTTTCGTCCAAAAGGACCCTTTGTTTTTTTGGAACCGAAAATTGGGTCTTTATCATCCCTCATTTTTAAATGTTTATAAACACTTGACACTATTTTAAATGAGTTTGAGAATATTTTCCAGTACTACATATATATTAATGAAGGCAAGATTATGACGAAGCTAAAATTGATCTTCCAAGTATTTTTTGCACTTTTTAAGATTCTGTCACGCCTAGAATATTGGCCATATATACATAAATATATAAAATTTAAAAAATTAAAAAAGGCTGGGTGAATAATTATATATCATGGGAATTAAGCAATTTTTTTTTTTGACATGTCTACACAAGAGGAAGAAGGGATTCAAACTAGTGACATTCGCTTCATTAAAACATTCACAACGGAAGAGCTAATTTTTAATAAAATAGCTTATCAAAACTCAATTTATCTAGTTTAACTAATGATTTTTAAGGGCCTCCTACATCCAATTAGTTATATTTTTATCTATATCATTTAATTTTATTTATTTTATTTTTTTTAATGATTGTATTTTCTTAAATATCTTATTTTTCAACTTTTGAGAAAAAAGTGATGTGGGAGAGAAATAGTAGGAGAAAATTTTGAAAAAAAAAAAGAAAAAAAACATGTGAGAGAAACAATAAAAAAAAAACATGGAAATAAAATTTGGGAGAGAGTGGAGAAAAAAAGACGTGGGAAGAAAATTTAAGAAAATAGCTATATGTAGCTTTTTTTTTAGCTCATTTAATAAAATATCTATTATACATTTTTTTTAGCTTCTTCAATGTAAATGGTATTTTATCAATTTAAGGAGCTATTTTAGATAAAAGTGTCATTTAGCTCCTCCATTATGAATGCTTTTAGGTGTGGTCCCAATGATTGAGTTACCTCTTGTAGACAAGCAAATTTAATTAAGAGGCATGTTTGTGATTTCTATCATATCATTAATAATCAATAAACTTGGTTTGGCCCAAGAGGCCTATAAACAATTCATTGGAGGACTTAGAATTTTCAATTTGGAGCAATCATGATATTGTTTTGATGGAACAAATTGTATCCGGCTGATTTTTGATCAATGAAATCTTAGAATTTTTCCAAATAAAATATATAATAATAAATAAAATAAAATAAACAGTATTATCATTAATCATTATTTATTATTAGAAATTCAAAAACTCCCCTAACTTCCGAACCAATTACACAAACTCTCATAAACTTTCAAACTCTCATTGCTCTCACTTAAAACTCCTCACATTAAAACTCACGATTTTGAGCCCCAAAATGACATCGTTTTGGGCATTAAATGGTCCAAAGTAAGAGCACATGAAAGTTCGGGGGGTAAGTGAGAGTTTTGAAAGTTCAAAAGGGGTTTGTGTAATTGGCTAGAAGTTCGGGGGAGCTTTATGTAGTTTCCCCATATTATTATTCAGTTATAATTATTGATTTTTTTTTGACATGTCCGCACAAGAAAGGGAGGAGAATTCAAACTAGTGACATCCATTTCATTAGGCATAGCTACAGCTGATTGAGCCACCTTTCGGATATTATAATTACTTAATGAGTAGGGATTTCCGGCTGTCAAATTAAGGCAACTTAGTGTTAGCTAATTTTTTTTTTTTTTAAAAAAAAATTGAAGAGAAAGAAGTTAAAAGGGAAGGCGCCTACCAAATTTAAAATCGAGAATCATTAATTAGAAATTAGAAATTGATCAAATTATATATTAAATTCACTGGCCTCCATGAATTATTGATCAAAAATTGGTATCAGTAAAACTATATAAAACTGAGATAGCGTTTTATGGCATTATCACCAAATTTAGAATGACCAAATTCCTTTAGGGTGATACCATCCCTAAAGCATTAATTTTTCACTCCTATGTTTTAAGTTTGAATCCATAAATAGGTTTTGAGATATTAGAACCCAAATATTAGCTCATGAAAATATTTAAGGTGATACCATTCCTAAAAGGTGATCACTCGACATATCGTCCCTTGCTATATCCTTTCCCTTTTCCTCTCGTCTTCCGAGAAAGATAGGCAAGATCGACAGGAGAAGGCACGGCAATTGACCGCGTAGGGGATTCACCAATCAAAGTTGAAACATCCTTGGCGAGTGGTATAAGGTTTCCTAAAGAAGGTGAGGACACGATTGCTTCAGTCAGGGATGGTTCGGCCAAGGAATGTTGCACAACGTCCAGCCTGGGAGACTGGCAAATTCCCCCTTGTAGAGTCTTTGCAGAGAACTGGTCGGTTAAGGAAGCTTGGACACGATCAAATTTGGAAGATTGGAGGATCTCTCCTCCTTGCGCTTTGGGAATACTTTTTCTGTTTTCTTTAAGAGGCCGATCTCTTGCTTTCGGAAGCCTCCTCTGAAAACCGATTTTCCCTCACGTTAACCCCGCTAGAAGATTTGTCTGCTAAAAGGATTGGAACTTCAAGCCTAGCAATTTTCGTAGGTTGAGGCTCTGAAATTTGGAGTGCTGCAGCTTTTCTTTTCCTCTTCAACTTAGGTTTAGTCATCGCCTTACCCTCGGCAATGCTAATAGTCGGGGGGTACTACAGTCAAGCAGCTAAAGCCGATTGTGAGAAAATGGTGTCAAAATCCATTTCTGTAACATGCTCTTCAGAATACTTCAATAAGTCCCGCACATGAGTGGTTTCATCTTCGGTCAAAACAAGTTCGTCTTGCTTTGAGGATAACGGTAATGCTAACCTCGCAAGACTCTTCGATCAAAGAATCTGCTTTCTAGGTTGAACATTCCTAATCGCTTTTGGCCGGTTGAAGAACCATTCTTTCTAGTATTTATTGCTAGAGTATCCAGGTAGAAGGACAAATTTGATCTTTTGGCGACCCTGGAAATTGAAGACATATTCGGTCTTTGGATTCCTTAATGGTCTGTATATCTTTAGGAATTCTCGAATCGAAAGCTCATGCCCCTCTCCCAGAATTCTTGGCCAAAGAATCACGCATGCGAAGAAAGTGCGCCAAGCATTTGGAGCTAATTGATGAGGGGCTATTTGAAGATAATGAAGTAGTTCCCTTACTACTTTTGGGAATGGAAGCTGAAAGCCTATCTCTAATATATCTTCATACACGCAGATTTCATGTTCGTCGCTTCGAACCATAGCACCTTCACTCTCTGAACCAAAACGTAACTGCATGGAAGTTGGGATGGAGTATTTCTCGCGAAGTTGTGGCTCATTGGCACGAGACATTTTGGTCCTCCGAAGTCTGGGATAGAAAATATCCGTTTCCTTGGTAACTTCAGATTCTTTTCGCCCCATGTTCATACAATCCTTAAGATTAGAATCACGACAATTAGGAAAGTATTCAGATTGAAGAGAGAGGAGAAAGGTCCATCGTCGAAGGATATTTAAAAAAGGTTCGAGAATGGGAAGAAGAAATTCTAGGTATTTTGAAAAGGGGATTTTGGGATTAACGAAGTAATTTATCGAAGGAATAGCTCCTACAAAAGCTCGGAAGTATACAGTCCGCAAGAAGAAGTATTGATTAGTCTTGTTCAAGGAAAACCAAGCCAAGGTTGGAGAAGGTAGCAAGGTCAAGAATGTCAAGGGTTTTGGAAAGCGAAAGAGGAGAAGATCGAAAAAGGATGGTTTTCTGATCGAAAATTTGAAAACATCTCAAAAGTAATGGTGTTATTTACATCAGTCGCTAGCCCTGAGTTGCCACGCGTTAGGAGGTTGAGAAATGTGCTCTCTTCAAGATCGTCGGATGAACCCCTAGCTAAGGGCTACGTTCTGATTTTTATCTTAGGCGATCATGGTATCACTCGAACCCGAAAAGCGGTGATTCCCCTTCAAAACCCTAAAGGGACTAGGTATAAATTTCCTATGGTTTTACTAACTAGGAAATTGGGGGTTAACTGTAGAATCCAAATTCAACTATATGGGCTCTGCGGCCCATATTTGGTTAAGCCTATGATGAAGGCTCAAGAAAGAGTGTGTCATTCGGTCCGACCGAATGACATCTTCGAAAGACCAAACATTTAGATTTCCCGAATGTTAATCTTCCAAGTCATGAGTCGATATGGTCCTCGGATTTTGCTGAGGATCTCTTCAGCCGATTATGATGACGTCACCAAGTCCCCTATAAAAGGGAGACTCCACCCGCCACTCAAAGGTATCCTGTTTTCCCACAACTTATTTATCTCTTCCAAGTTATCTGATTACCCCCATCAACATCTGATTTAGGCATCTGGAGCTCATCAATACACCTAGCCGTTTTATCCTATTCTTTTTTCGACTGAAGTTCTAACCTATACACCAACATCCTCACCAGCATCATCACCAATACTTCAATAAACCGACGAATCAGAAGTCTCCACGTCATCCTTGGAAAACTGTGTTTCAACACCTACCACCCATTTAATGTCGGAGCTTCAAGATCTTTTTCCTCGAAAAAATTGAGTTTAATTTCAAAATAAGATTTGATCTGAGATCCAAAATTGCCCATGACTATAAAACTCGTTTTACTTTTTCTATAACCAAGTTAAATGTGGATCAGTAGTCATATAAAGTTAAATTGTCAATCTATTTTTAGCTCAACTTCAGTTTAATTTTTATCAATTTTTTACTGACATTTAAAAGAAAAAGAAAAGACAAAAAATATAATAAAATAGTAATAATAACGACTCGTGGTGTCAAAAATACAAAAACGGATTTTGGAACCCAAAAAAGCGGAAAGGGTACCACAATTGGTTCCGGTTTTTAACGATTATATTTGTGCATATATAATAATAATAATATATTTTAATATTATATATATTAAATTTTTTAAATACTTGTTTTTATTTGTTTTCTTTAGGTTTGTAGTTGTTGTGAGGAGATATATCTTTTTGTTGTTGGTTTGTTTACATATATTATGTATTAGCCTATTAGGTAAGCTTTTAAAATGATTTTTAGGGCATTTTAAAAAATTGAATTTTTATTTTTCATGCCCAAAAGCATTGATAATTTAGGATTATTTTTCCATGTGTATATACTTTATGTATATATTATATAAACACATATAAGAAATATACAATATATATAGTAATTAGATACTTTATTCTTGTTACATGATCTTGAATCTAAGATAATATTAATATGAATTATGAGATAACATGATCATATAATAAAGTATGAGTAATTTATTCTTCACCTTTTGTATATAGTAAAATTGTTTAGAGATTTGAGGAATTATTTCTTCATCAAGTAAGATATCTGCAGCTTTTATATTGCTATGTATTAATCACAGCTCCAACGGTATTGATGCTAATAACCTAGTTCATAGGTATGATCATCTCTACAAATGTGTGGTTCAGGTTGTGGAGGAAGGGAGGAAGGGAGGAAATCAACGTTACAAGTTTGCAAGTCCACAATCTGCCACACAAATTTTCTTTTCTTCTTTAAATGTTTCCTCTATGTTGCTTTGTCCAACATTGAAAGAATAAGCAAAGACTCCCACTTCTATAAATTGGATGGCTCAATCCTTTGTAAGCTAAGTGCTTGCCAACTAATGGGTAGTGAATGGCATCACTGAAATGCCCTTGGTGCTCAACTATTTGAATTTTAAATAGTGAGAAGAAGATCAATTTTTTAACAACAAATAATTGGCTAAGTCAAGCTGATTTTACACCCCAAAATACAATTTTTAAAAAATTGTTATCTAGTTGGACAAATTGAACTTAATCGAATCGGTTAATAGACCGTTACTCAATTTTGGTTTTCAAAATCAATAACTAGGTATTTCCGATTCGGTTTTGGCTAATAATCATTGGGACCAGGTTGACACCCTTGATAACGATGCATCAAAAAGCACAAGAGATAGTAATATATATATAATACCCGTTTGTAACGTTTTGGAGATCCCAGCTAGAATAGTTTGCAGCTTCAGCAAGAGCGGCTCTCCACTTGTGCACCCTCTCCATCTCCACTTGAAACCAGTATTCATGCCCAGCAAATGCTTCGGCATAAGTTCTGGTTTGTTTTCGCACATCGGATGGGTTCACGTCATAAAATATGGGAAGAAGAGTTTGGCCTATAGAATTCTTACACCGTATGATCTCCATAAGCTCATCAAGACACCAACTAGAAGAAGCATATCCTTTAGAAAAAATCACTATAGAAACCTTTGATCCTTGAATAGCTTTGAGCAATTCGGTAGAGATGTGCTCCTCTCTAGGAAGCTCATCATCATCTCTAAAGGTGTGAATTCCGACCAAGCGGTGTGTAGTGATCGGTGAAAAGTTTTTTGGTGTCTTCACCTCTAAAACTTAAGAAGACATCATGATTCCAACGGATTTGAGCAGCCATGGATACAGAAGTGTTTGCTGTCAATTTGACTGAAAAAGGAAGTTCTTGCGAGTTAAAAGGAGTTGGGAGGTATAAGGAGTTGGCTGTGTCCTGAATATATGATCAGTTTTTCGAGTAAAAGCAAAAGGAAGCCTACAATATTATCTGCAATATGATCTTTTCAAGCTGTTTGAAATTACCATCCACTTTCCTTCAATAGTTGTAGGGCAACTTGGTGATAATGGACGACTTGACGTTGACCAAGACGAAGACTTAAGCAGTTGAGCCAATTTAAGGAATATACAGTCAACTCGATCTTGGAGGATAAAGCTAAAATTGATCTTCCAAGTATTTTCTGCATTTTTTAAGATTCTGTCACGCTTAGAATGACCATATATACATAAATATATAAAACTTGAAAAAAAAAATAAGTACATAAATAAATAAATAAATAAGTAAAAATCTATACTTATTGGATGTTTAACATCAAGCAAATTTCACTTTACACAAAACTTCTTCAACAATTTTCTCGATGAACCTTGATTAAATTACGATAATAATTATAATTTAAAAGAAAACAAAATAGCAACATGAGCACAAGAAAAGAAAAGGAAGAAAATTATATGAGTTGTAGGTGTCAAAAGGATATTATTATTTTGGTCATTTGAGACTAATTTCGTGATAAACAATAAAAGTAATATATTTCTATGCAATTTCTTATCCTGCTAAATGACATGCAAGGAAATACTATTAAGAATTGAAATAGCTATGTCATTAAAAAGAAATAATATTTATTAAGAATTGAAATTTGAGATGAATAAGTATTCTTTGTACCAAACATAACCTAGCTAACTGTTTCACAGAAACCATTATAAAATCACTATGTATTCTGCTGGTATAATGGACATGGAACGGAAACCATCAATGGATGCAACTAAAAATTACCTTTCTATAGATGATTATATTATATATACAATATTTTATTTTTATTTAACTTAGGATGCCAAGCAAAGGGAAATTGAATTTCCATTGCCTACCGCCCATTTAATTTTATCACAAACTAAATCTCTCAGCTTCAAGATCTTTTTGTAAAAAAAAAAAAATTTTTTTTTTAAATTGAGTTTAATTTCAAAATAAGTTAAAGATTTGATCTGAGATCCAAAATTGCCCAAATAAAAGTTGCATTTCGAGAATGATTGAAGCATCCCAAAGTAGTTTGAAACTCTTTAGATTGATGAAGCTAGATTAACATCAGATACTAGCTATTAGCTAAAATAACTTTGAGATTTTTTTTTTTAAAAAAAAATAAAATTTTGTCAATCTATTTTTAGCTCAACTTCAATTTAATTTTTTTTTTTGGATATTCGGCTGACATTTAAAAGAAAGTTAGGGTATTTTGGTCATTTCAAATTTTTTAACGAGGTTGATTGACGAAATGAAGTTTTTGGTAAGTGTTGGAACTAGTGACTCATATTAATACCAGTGGAAGGCCAAGTAGACGGGAGTAGAGTAAACGTCACGATAGCTTTGGGTTTTTTCTATATAGATATATGTTATGATGTAACCCTAATTAAATCATTAATAGCAAAATATAGCTGCATCTATGTGGACGTAGGTACATTGCCGAACCACATTAAATTTGTGTCTCTATTCTCTCTTTTCAGTTTTATATTATTCATCATTATTGTGCATGGTAACAATAGAAAGTAAATAGTAATTTGATGTGGTCGGGTGGTGAGTATGGTAGTTCATGGGGGCATATCCACAAAAACGTAGTTTATGAGAAAAAAAAATGTCATTACCCTTATATAAAACTATGAGATTTTATTTTTTTTCTTTAAAAAAATAAAATTGTTTTTTGGGTGTAAGGATGATATTTTATTTTTGTGTGCTTTATTCATTTATTATTGGTTAATTTGGCTTGTAGTTTGAAATGCTACTTAAACAATTAATATCGTGTGTTCACTATCTAGCTATGAATATTATTTCTTGTTGGGATTGCGGGAACTGATGTTGATGTATTAAGAGATGGGAACTTGAATGGCATGTATTTAACTCATGATGAATGGTTAACGATAATATTTTTAATTCGAAAAAAAAAAAAAACTCATTTTTAATATATATATATATATATGTGTGTGTGTGTCCCAATATTTAACGCATAATTTTGTTTCATTAAAATTGGTTTTATAGTTAAATAAATGTCGTTGAAGTATTAATTTGTAACTCATTGGAATGTTCGTATGACAGAAAGAGGCTCTCTTAGTAAAAATTAGTTGCTTACTTATTTAAATTAGATGAAATTTTTCTTAGGATTTCTAAATTATTATGTGTTTTGAAAGACTTCTTAAATTTCAAAAAAATTTAATTTTACTTATAAACTTTCACTTTGATGTAATGTATCTCCCTCTGTCAATTTTATCTTTAAACGGACGTTAAACATAATTAAATGGCCTTTATACCTTTGAATTGTTTATAAAATTTTAAATTTACCCTTGTGACTCAATTATTTCCCAAAATAATAAATTACATTGGATTGTAAAGCAAGAATTTTTTTTTTTTTTTTAAAAAAAATTATTTTTAGAATTATAACATTTCTTTGTGTTGGTTTCACTAATATGCTTTTTATTAGAGAAATTAAACAGATGTGGAAACCATGACATCCTTGGTGGAGTTAGGTGAACCGATTAAGATGAAGTGTGTCCACTGGATGAACTCTTTAGTACAAAGGGCCCCTATGGCTCTATCTAGCATTCAACGACATGAACATCCTCATCCCCCATTTCCCCCTCTCCTATATTGAACAAAAATAATAATAAATAATAATAAAAATTCTCATCGTTCTACCCTCTCTCCTCTTTTCTCTGACATCTCCACTCAACACATCTCCTGTTCATTTGAATTGAAGAGCATTATATTCCTAACCCAAGAAACAGGGCATTGAAGAACATTTGATAGGCACTTCCATTGGAATTTCAGTATAGAAATATGCAAATACTTTGAATTTTACTTATAAACAAAAATTCCCACTTAGCAGTGCAAACACCATACCAAGCACCTAATTTAAAAAAAAAAAAAAAGAGAAAGAGAGTGAGAAATTCTATGTCCTATATTTTTATCTCACAATTATTTTATAAGAATAATGCTATTTAGTACACTATTTTACAACTATGATGATTTGAAAGTGAAAATCACCCTTTGGATCAATAAGAGATTGGAAAAATAAAAATCAACCTATTTTACATGAGAGCAGTAAACTCTCTTCAAGGTAAAAGTTCAAGCTCAAAGCTCTCCATCCCAAAGCTCTTCAATGGACTTGTAGGGTCCACGAGCTGAAATAAGTTCCTCCTTGAGCATCATTCGGTGCTGCTTGATTTCCTGATCTTCTTATTGTCATCGTCTGATAGTTCCCAGTCAAATATCTGAAGATTCTCCTTCAACCTCTCCTTGTTGTAGCTCTTCATCACAAGAGTCGCCCCTTCCTCATATATCCATCTAAGACAAACCTGAGCAACAGTCTTCCCCTTTGCTTTTGCAATCTCCATTAGAACTTCATTCTCCATAACATGGTTGGTGCCCCAACTAGTCCCTTTTGCTCCCAAAGGAGAGAAAGCAGTGACAACAATTCCATTTGCCTTACAAAAATCTCTAGTTTCTTCTGTTGCCAAACAGGGCTCATCTCCACCTACACGAATAATACCAATCTCTTTTAAGCATTATATATTGTTTGTCAAAATGAAAAGTTGAAGCTGCTGCAGCACTGGACTCACAATTGATTCACTGCAGGAGGAATAGTGGAGGAGGAGAGCAGGTTTTGAATGTCATTGCCTCAATGAAAAGAAATCAAGAACTTGAGCTGGGTGAGCAAAGCAATCAGAGAACTTTGAAGACCAAAATGTTATGGTGTTCCACATCATATTCAGATATAAGCACCTCATCATTTTGCTTTGCTTCATAATAAAGAAATTGCAAGATAGTTGAAGACACCAAATACCAAGTCCATGCTTCCTAAGCATTACCCAGAAAAGCAAGTTCAATTCCTAAACAAAATGTTTTCCCAACAAAAAGCAAACAACAGATCATATTAACTCCAATAACAGAGTTGTGCAAGGAACTTTTTTGTTCATGGAAAGGTTATTAGTGGCAAAAGTCTCAATTTAGCACTCTTCAATGATACCCATTTCTCGAAGTTTCCTTGCCCCTAAACTAGAAGAAGCAAGGAGCTATTTGGTGCATAAACAACAAACATAAACGAGAGAATAAAGGAAAATATTTCTGCTACAGGAAATCCTAAAGCATAAAAACAGGAGAACACAAGTGAATAAAGTAACTTAAGCAGAACAAGAAGGATAAAAAGAGCAAACAACATCTATCCCTTGGAGAAGACCAATCTTCTGGTACAAGCAAGTATCCTTTATAGAAAGATACAGACAAGTTACTTACCAGTGGTGTACTAGACATTAATTATGCAAAGTAAGACAGGAAATGCCATACCCTATATCAGCTGCAATATAAACAACTTTGAAACTTTCCATTATTAAGAATTAATGAATGAGAATCAGGACAGTACAGATAAGTGGGAAGAGAATCCAGCCATTGCTCATACTTTTCATTTGAATTGTTAGTAAAGCAGAAAGAAATGTCTGATTAAATGGGTAGGATAAATGGATTTTTAGATAGATCATAACTTCATGTGTATGCCCAAAGCAGATCATGTTGTTTAGTTCTGAAGCACTTAGTTCTACAGTCATCCATAAAAATATTAGGAAGTCTGCACAAAAGTTTCCAGCTAGTTTGCATAATTTTTGTATGAAATATTGCAGACTATTTTCAGCCTTTGGCAACATAAATTTAATAATTTCGCCTTTCAGTATGCATCGAATATAAAATAAACAGTACCCAAAAGCCAGCCTGGGAAAGAATTCTGAGTTAGAAGCACTCATTTTTTGGTGATACTTAAGCTACAAATTCTCTTCTTGACATAGACAACCAGGCTCATTTCATAGATCTTGCCAAAGTTGCAGGGAGTTGGTCCAATTGCTTTTTGATTCTGAACCCACTCAACTTCCTTTCTTGATCACTGCACAAAACCTTCAAACATCAATGTATCTAGCATCTACATACATACATTAACAACAATATCCCAAAGGGGATTAACCTTTGAAACATTCCAACAAACAGTAAAAAAAACACTTACAGGTCCACTTTGACGAATTCCCCTTTCAACATCAAACCCAATCCCAAATGGATATCTCTAAACTAGCATTTCCTGCCAAAATCCACATATAGAAACGGAATAAAGAATAAAAGAAAATTGAAGCTGTAAACCAATGGGGCAAGAGCTTGAAAAGATTTCGTTTCAAATTTCTGAAAATGGATGCAAACGGCTGTTCTAAAGGATGAAGACCAAAAATTTTCTAATTGCAAGAATAACGAAACACAAACCGAAACAACTTGATGTCTCAATTGCCATTTCTATATTGACGAAAAATAGTAACATATTCCAAAAGAGAAATTCTATGCCCTGTATTTTTATCTCACAAATAATTTATTAGAATAATGCTATTTAATACATTCTCATACGACTGTCATATAACTATAATGATATGGAAGTGAAAATCAACCTTCAGATCAATAAGAACTTGTAAAAATAAAAATTAACCTATTTTACATGCAAGCAGTAAACTTTCTTAAAGGTTAAAGTTCAGAGCTCTCCATCCCAAAGCTCTTCAATGGACTTGTAGGGTCCACGAGCTGAAATAAGTTCCTCCTTGAGCATCATCCGGTGCTGCTTGATTTCACTGATCTTCTTACTGTCATCCTCTGACAGTTCCTAGTCAAAGATCTGAAGATTCTCCTTCAACCTCTCCTTGTTGTAGCTCTTCATCACAAGAGTCGCCCCTTCCTCATATATCCATCTAAGACAAACCTGAGCAACAGTCTTCCCCCTTGCTTTTGCAATCTCCATTAGAACTTCATTCTCCATAACATGGTTGGTGCCCCAACTAGTCCCATTTGCTCCCAAAGGAGAGAAAGCAGTGACAACAATTCCATTTGCCTTGCAAAAATTTCTAGTTTCTTCTGTTGCCAAACAGGGCTCATCTCCACCTACACGAATAATACCAATCTCTTTTAAGCATTATATATTGTTTGTCAAAATGAAAAGTTGAAGCTGCTGCAGCACTGGACTCACTTGATTCACCGCAGGAGGAATAGTGGAGGAGGAGAGCAGGTTTTGAAGCTTCTTGCAAGAGAAGTTGCTGACTCCAATGAACTTGGCAAGGCCAAGTCTCTGGCACTCCTCCATGGCTGCCCACACAGACTTGAAATCCATGGGCATCAAGTCCTCTCCAGCAAAAGGCCATCCCCCCTTTCCAGGCTTCACAGTGAAGGGTCAGTGGATCAAATACAGGTCTATGTATTCCAGCTGAAGAGTCCTGTACAAATTGGTCAACTCCAACATTATTTGCTTGAATTAGTTGATTTTCCATAAATCATAATAGCTACTAAATCCCTAAAGTACTGATTATTTCAAAAGTTTATGTTTATAAGAATGAATATATTAAATTATTTAATTTATATTCATTAAATGATTAAATTTATTGTTTCCTATATACTTAAACTTTTGTGATAAATGATGATTTAACAATAAATAATGCTACACACACTTTCACTTTCACACTTTTACCCTCTAACATAATACTAAAAATAATAATTGAATGCAAACTTCAATAGTAATCCATTCAAAATCTAATGTTGATTTTTAGTACCATGTTAGAGAGTGTGCAATTGAGAGTAGAGGTGGCAATTCATGTTCGCATCTCAAGTTTGAGTTATGTCAAAAAATGTGTGTAAGACTACATAAGTTAACCCTAACCCAACCTATTTAATAAACGGGTCAAACTCGTCAAACCTAACCCTCTAATTTTGTATTGGGTTTATGTCGAGCTTGCAGGACATATAAAAGATTACCTATTATTATGTCGCATGTTGACTTCAAATCATGTCAAAATTACCTTTTAATTTCATGTTGGGGTCATGTTGGGTCCGTACATTGTGTCAAAAATTGTCGACCCTACTTGAGAGTTTAGGAGTTGGGGTGTGTTTAGCATTTATCTTAACAATAATCAACCATAAATTATAATCAAGATCACTGACCGAACTGATTTATGTAGAGCTGGAAGAACAAGATCAGGATGAGCATCACTAGGCCACAACTTGGAAGTAATGAAAAGCTCCTTCCGGGAGTTGACAAGGCCGAGTTTGAGTGCTTGAGCAATACCTTCTCCCAAAGCCTGCTCAGAACCATATGCAGAGGCAGTGTTGAAGTGCCTGTAACCGAGCTTGATTGCCTCCAGGATTGCCGATTTGAGGGTGGCGCCGTCGTTGGAATCGGCGGCCTTGCCAAAGCCAATCACCGACATGGCCTTGTTGCTGAAGGAGGAGGAGCTCAGCACCACCTCTGGGATGTTACTCACTATAGCCATTTGTGTGGTGGATATGGTGAACCTTGAATGTTAGATGTCAGTGTGAAAATGGAGTGTTGACTCTGAATGAGTGAGGTGCTTTATATATTCACATTTCAGGGCTACAAGGCTTCTTTTATTCCTTGTATGTCTTTGACGTGATTTGATGGAGTGACATTTTTAAGCCCAAAGCTACAGAACATGATCCTCAATTGTGGAAAGACAAAAATACCCCTCAAATATAAGTAACGAAATATTCTTCAATTCAAATGAACTAGAAACGATCCTAATTTCACAGCGGCTGCCTTTATAAGTTGTTTGCACTTTCGAAACCCAACTAAATTTTTGAAGTACAATAAAACAGAAGGGATGGATATTTCCCACTACAGATGGGCAGTTTACTAAATCTGGCTGTGGCCTCATAAGCCATATGGTGGGTATAAGAGTTAGCACTCATATTTTTATTGGTTAGTGAAGGCAAAAAGATACCTATAAGGTGTGATTTCTTTAATGGTAAAAGGGGCAGCAATGAACAAAGCTTTGGTGGTTGTAGACAGAACCACAATGGAGGTCAATGGTGGCATTGGTAGGATGCGTGGGTGGAGGGCGGTAGATTTAGGAGGCAAAAGAAAAGAAAAGAAAAAAAAAATTAAAAAAAAAAAAAGAAAAAAGAATGGGAGTAGGAGAGAAGGAAAGGAAGAGGCAAAATATCTTTCACTTGGTGGGCAGATTAAATGCTGGTTCTGATCAATCCACTATTCTCTGTTTCCCAACACAACATATTGAAAAGTAGAAAAGCATTTTACTGTCCTGCACTTATTGAATTGCTGTAATAGGGAGTTGGTCCAATTGCTGTTCAAGCTGAGCAATGCAGTGGAAGAGACATTTTCTAGATTTAGCATAATGAGGGGAGACTAAAAAATGGGATCTACCAAATTACACAATCCTATCTGCCTAGTGAACTTCCAGAATCACAGAGAGAATAGTAGAGATTTTGAACATATTCAATCTTCTAAGTTGTAAACATATATATCTACGCATAATACACTGAGAAATCATCGAGAATCACATATAGAATTCTTTTAACAGATTTACCATAATTTTGGTTTATATCTCAAAAAATTAGGAAAGGGCTAAGCCAACATGTCCTCTCCCCTGTTTCACTCCACCTGTCATTTTCTAAAGATATGGGAAGCAAAAATGAACAAGCAAAGAAGGAATTTTGTGCTGCACCTGAAGATACAAACTTTTATTAGCCTGTCGTTGCATATAATACCGCGCAGTTTTGTCTGTCTTAACCTTTCGCTTTGCATCATTTCCTTTTCCAACTCTCTATTGTGCTCCTGATCAAAAAAATTTCAATTCTCATTCATTGCCAACTGAATCTAAGGCCACGCTATATAGGATGGAAGACCCAAGTGAGAGGGTGGAAGATTGAAGAGTACTCATCTGAAGCTGATGGTAGCAAGGTGAGTCGGATCTTGAACATGCTAATACTAGGATGGAAGATTTGATCACGGATATTATGGTTTCATACACACCATTATTGGCTATTTCAGCTGCCTTGTTTGCTGTTTCAGTCCCTTCTAGGCTCCTCATGGCAACCTACGCTTGCTTTGCAATGCTTATGAGAAGTTGTTATGGAAAAAGAGGAAGAAAAGTTCTGAAGTAGCTGAGGAGGAAATTGTGTACAATCGCCTAATCATGCTAAGAATAAATACCAAATAAACTTACTCGGTTGTGCATGCTCCCTATATTCATTTGAAATTAAAAATATGCAGACATTGAGAGAATTAGGAAAGACATCAACATAAGATTTCCTATAAAACAAATGTTGCTAATTCCTAACCCTGAAATGAAATATGTTCAAGAATAGCACTCAAATTGCCATGACAAATACAAAAGCATTGAAAGGGAGATTCATTGTCAAGCTTGTGATGGACTCCCAATCACCCAAAATAAATCTTTCTTGCTTTCTGAACCTAAAATCCAAATCCATCCTCTTTATTAGCGATTTGGGCTGTGTTTGGCGAACCAATCTCCATTGGATGATTGTAAGAACCCCAAATGAAGTTGGCTTCATCTAATGATGTAGGGCGGCCTACACCCACCACTCAAGCGTCCCATGAAGAGCACTCAAGCAGCAGCCATTCTTTGGTACAGGCAGTGTGCACCGCTCAATGGACACTCGAGTGGTGGCATCACATGGAGCAACCCAGTGTGCTCAACTCAAGCAGAGCAACCCAGGCTGTATTGCTTCTGTTCAAGCGGTCTTCAACAGCTAGTTTCAAAAAAAGAAATGATGATCTTATCACAATATATTTTCCACTCCATTGCATCCAAAGTTTTGTTCCAAGCAAAAAAATAAGAATGTCACTGCCTCAATAAAAAGAAAGCAATAGCTTGAGCTGAGTGAGCAATCAGAGAACTTTGAAGCCAAAATGTTATGGTGTTCTACATCATATTCGGATATAAGCAACTCATTATTTTGCTTTGCTTCATACTAAAGAAATTGCACTCTTCGATGATACCCATTTCTCAAAGCTTCCTTGCCCCTAAACCTAAAGAAGCAAGGGGCTATTTGGTGCATAAACAACAAACATAAAGCAGAGACTGAAATCACCAGAATTAGCACAAATGGCACTTAGGCATAAAAACAGGAGAACACAAGTGAATATAGAAACTTAAGCAGAACAAGAAGGATAAAAAGAGCAAACAACATCTATCCCTTAGAGAAGACTTATCTTCTAGTATCCTTAGAAAGATACAAACAAGTTACTTATCAGTGGCACTAGACATTAATTATGCAAAGTGAGACAGGAAATGTCATACCCTATATCAGCTGCAATATCAACAACTTTGAAACTTTCCATTATAAAGAAGAGTTATAATGAATGAGAATCAGAACAGTACAAATAAGTGGGAAGAGAATCCAGCCATTGCTCATACTTTTCATTTGAATTGTTAGTAAAGCAGAAAGAAATGTCAGATTAAATAGGTAGGATAAGTGGATTTTAGATAGATAAATTTCACAATCCTATCTAAGGCCTAATGAACTCAAGAATAATCTGAGATTTTGCATAGATAGATTATATCTTTGAACATATATCTAGGCATCATACATTGAAAATCATGAGAATCATAGATAAAATTCTTTATGAGACACATCAAAATTTTAATTTATATCCATTAAAGTCAAAGTAAGAAAGGCCTCAAATAGAAATATTTAAATCAAAATGAAAATATAGCCAACATTACACAATCATGTTTCCCTACACTTGTCATTTGTCAAAGGCTTGGGAAGCAACAATGAACAAGCAAAGCCAAACAAAGAAGAAATTTTTGGTTGCAACATGCTCGTACAGTCTGAAATATAAGTACATAACAAACTATGAATAATGGTGCCTTTACTCACTTAAATTTTCCATTACCGGCAAGTTCTGATCAAAAACTTAAATTTCCATTCTGATCAAATGCATTGGAGAGGATCCTAATTCCATGGTTGGTATGGTGGGATTTCTTGCATTAAAGCCCAACTTTAATAGTTTTGAAGATAAACAAGTAATATAATAATTCTGTTTCTCACAATGGGTGAGGAGAATTTTTGAATGTATTTAGGAGTCAACCATATGTATCCATGCAAAAAGATGCACCTTAATAAACCTTCGTTATAATTCACATTAGTGGTTCCAAGAAAATACCACCAAAAAAGGAATAATGTGTTGTGTGACCTTGGCATCATTTGTCTCCCTCCATTGGCCCCCCTCTAAGTTAGATGTTCCAAACCCATTTGGTTGCAAAATCAAGTCATTAGTCACATTCCCCTAGCAAAAAAAAAAAAGAAAAAAAGGCAGAATAATCAATTTAGTAACATGCATAGGAATTATCTTTATTTGTATGCATTAAAAACTAGCCTTTCTTGCCAAAATCCACATAAAAATGGAAGAAGGAATCACATAAAATCGAAGCTATAAACCAATGGGGCTTGGGCTCAGAAAGATTTCAAATTTCTAAAAATGGATGCAAACTGCTGTTCTAAAGGATGAAGACCAAAATTTTGCAATTGCAAGAGTAATGAAACACTAACCGAACAACTTGATGTCTCGGGCACAAGTGAAGATTGAAGGGAGCTAGCAATCTCAGGAGGAAGAATCAGAGAGAGAATGAACCACACTTTCATGCCCATATCTTACATTTGAGTCATCAAATAGAAAATGAATTCCACACTTCTTCACTTCAATGTATTCGTCATGTTCGAAGGAGGCCTTCAATTCCTCTCCACGCTCCATTAGAAATTTATCATCTCTTAGTGGTACATATTTGACCATGAGATGATTATCTTCACGGTTTTTAGGCAAGAAACAGTATGTTTCCTAAAATGTTGGTCCAAAATGATGTCTCCAGTTTTATTACTGATTTTCAACCACAAAGAACTACCTTTTTCCCAAAACGTTGGCCTCGTCTGTGGCTCCATAAACAGCGCAAAAGAGCAACCCATGGATTTCACCCTCTGAAAGTGGAGGTAACTCAAAGGATATAGAACATCCAATTCCCTGATGACTGAACCAATTTGGAACCTCACTACCAGGAAGTACAATGCCTCGAGAATCATCACACTTGAACAGCAACTATTTCAAAAAAAAAAAATAAAAAACTAAAAAATTAAAAAATAAGAACATAAAAACTGCACAAGCGCGCACACAAATACAGCGAGAGAGAAAAACCTGTGAAAGAAGACTACTCCTAAAATTATATGCTAGATTGTTGCAATTTTCCAGGTAAATTGAATCTCAACCAATTTCTGACAGAGTTCTAAAATTGATCGAAGACTCACCGATGCAATGAGGTAGATTAATGAAATTGTTTCCTCCTATATACAAATCTTGGAGTGAAGACAAACACCCAAAATCAACTGGAAACCCATCTTCAGACAAATTGCAGTCCCTTGCATCCAAAAACATTAAACTTGCGGGGAGTTCTGAAATTGATTGAAGACTCACGCACCCATTCAGAAGCAAAACAGTTAATTTAGGAAGGCGGCCAATGCAATGAGGTAGAATAAGGAAATTGTTTCTTCCTATATCCAAATCTTCGAGTAAAGACAAACACCCAAGATCAATTGGAAACCCATCTTCAGATAGATTGCAATCGTTGAGATTTAGCCTTGTCAAAGAGCATAGTCCAGAAATAGAAGCTGGGAGCAAATGTGTGGGATTGGAGCATTTCGGTGATATCCACGATGAAAAACGCGATAACAAAGATTTTGAAGATTGTCCTTTACATCCCGATAAAGACACAGTTTCAAGATTCTTCAAAAAACCAAAGGAGACAGGGAGTTGTGTAATAGCAGTTTTGTCTACATGCAATTCCTTTAAAGCCATCATATTTTCCAATTGCTCCGGTAGCTTATCAAGTCTTAAGCAGCCAGACAAGTTAAGAATTTGAAGAGATTTTAAATTAGAAGTACTTCCTGGAAGATTCCTTAAATTTTGACATTCTTTTAAATTCAGCAAAACAAGTCTTTTTAGATTTCCAATGGACTCATGAAGCTCAACCAAACTAGTGCAACCTTCAAGTACTAGTATCTCCAGAATTGGGACTTGTGAGAAGTTTGGTATCTTGGTGAGAAATTTGGAATTTTTGAGATTAAGGACTTTCAACTTGTTGAGTATCTGCCAAAACAAAATCGTTAAAAGAGAAGAAAGAAATTTTTTACTAAGAAATTCAACAATAATGGAGAAATAAAAGGAAATGTAAGATTTATTATACTTTGATCTCCTTCCAGACTTCTTTGATATTACTATCCTGTATGTCGAGGATAACAAGGTTCTCTAAATGAAAATTTGCTGGTAGAAATTTCAAAGGACACCTATGCCAACAAAGCCATCTTAACCATTCAAAAAGATGTCTATTACATCTTGTGAGATTTGCACCATTGATTTGTAGCAATCTCAAATTTTTCATCTTTGTAAATGCTTCCGTTTTAAAATGTACATCATCAAGTATAGATAGATTTAGAATGAGACCCTCCGTTGCTTCTGATCCCTGGAGAAATAGACAAAAGGATTAGTAACACACATTGATATGTTGTGTAGACCTAGTTATTTTTGTTATTTTTTTAAAAATTTTTTTAAAGACAACATTAATGTGATGTAGACATGATTATAAGTGCTAAAAATGTGATTGCATGCCTTTTTACTATATCCATTGTTGACATGGATTAGAATATTTTATTTATTTAAGATCATATTGTTATTATGTGTTATGTGGATACACTATTCAAGGAATGATGCATGCTTAATTAGTAAAAAATAATGACAGAACTCATGAATACCTATATAACAAGTATATTATGTGTTTGTGTATTCAAGTGTTAACATATGAATGATTAGTTATGCTTCTTACCATTTGATTGTTAAGCACGTATAAGACATCCTCATTAAACCACAATCTACTACGTTTCCTTAGATCGTTGGGTGATCTTTCACGGACAATCTCCCTTCCCATATCTCGAATTAGATCATGCATCCTCAACTCATTTTGGTCATTGATTGTGACAAGAGACCTCTGAATGAGAATATTAATACCAATTCCAGGAAAGAAACCACAACCATCAAATATTTTGATGGCATAATCTTTGTCCATACCTACAAAGAAACATGCAATATCAAGGAATGTGTCCTTCACAGTATCATCATCTAGTGAATCAAAGCTCATTCTAAGTATTTTTTGAATCTGGTCGTGAGGATATTTTTGTAATTTTTCCAATGCATTTTTCCATTCAATAGTGCTTCTTCTTGATAAATAGGAACCCAAAATTTCAAGAGCTAATGGAAGCCCTCCCACATAATTAACTACACTAATTGAGACCTCCTTGTAATCTTCTTTTGGATAAGCCATCCTAAAGGCATGCCAACTAAAAAGTTGAAGAGATTCCTCATGATTCAATTCCTCAACCTTATATTTTCCATGTACTCCTAGTATAGTTAACAAATGTTCATCTCGAGTTGTTACAATCACTCTACTTCCTGGACCAAACCATTCAGAGCTTCCAGCTAATGAATTGAGTTGTGTCAAGTGATCCACATCATCAAGGATGACAAGAACTCTTTTACTTCGAATTTTTTCCTTAATCAAATTGATTCCTCTATCAACATTGGCAATCTTCAAGTTCTTGGATTTTAAAACATCAGAAAGAAGTTGCTCCTGTAATTGAACTAAACCATTGGATTGTTCTGAAATTTCTTTAATATTTAAAAGACAACTGCTTCCTTCAAACCCATTATATATTTGGTTATAAACAGCTTTAGCTAATGTTGTTTTGCCGATTCCACCCATGCCACAGATGCCTACAATGTGAACATCACCTTTTCCAAGATTTAATAAAGCTTTCATCTTTTCAATTCGATAATCTATACTTATTGGGTATTTGGCAACATCCAAGCAAGCATCGTTCACTTTACACAAAACTTCTTCAACAATTTTCTCGATGAACCTTGATTCGTACCTGATAATTATAATTTAAAAGAAAACAAAACAACAACATGAGCACATGAAAAGAAAAGGAAGAAAATTATATGAATCATAGGTGTCAAAAAGGATATTATTATTTCGGTCATTTGAGACTAATTTTCGTGATAAACAATAAAAGTAATATATTTCTATGCAATTTTATATCCTGCGCGCTAAATGACATGCAAGGAAATACAAAGTCAACCATGTTTTATACACGAAATAGCTATGTCATTAAAAATAAATAAAGAAATAATATTTATTAAGAATTGAAATTTGAGATGAATAAATATTCTTTGTACCAAACATAACCTCTGTTTCACAGAAACCATTATTATAAAATCATTATGTATTCTGTTGCTATAATGGACATGGAACGGAAACCATCAATGGATGCAACTAAAAATTACCTTTCTATAGATGATTATATTATATATACAATATTTTATTTTTATTTAACTTAGGATGCCAAGCAAAGGGAAATTTAATTTCCATTGCCTACCACCGGACCCATTTAATTTTATCACAAACTAAATCTCTCAGCTTCAAGATCTTTTTCTAAAAATATAATAATAATAAATTAAATATTTGATCTGAGATCCAAAATTTCCCAAATAAAAGTTACATTTCGAGAATGATTGAAGCATCCCAAAGTAGTTTGAAACTATTTAGATTGATGAAGCTTAGATTAATATCGGATACTAGTTATTAGCTAAAATAACTTGAGTTTTTTTTTTTAAAAAAAAAAGAGGTCAATTTATTTTTAGCTTAACTTCAATTTTTTTTTTTTTTTCGATTTTCGACTGACATTTAAAAGAGAAAAAAAGAAAAAAAAGAAAAAGAAAAAAAAAGGGCAATAAAAATGATGCATCAAAAAGCACAAGAGACATGCAGTAACATATGTAATACCCGTTTGCAATGTTTTGGATATCCCAACCGGAATAGTTTGCAGCTTCAGTAAGAGTTGCTCTCCACTTGTGCACCCTCTCCATCTCCGCTTGAAACCGGTCTTCATGCCCAGCAAAGGCTTCGGCAAAAGTTCCAGTTTGTTTTCGCACATCGGACGGGTTCACGTCATAAAATATGGGAAGAAAAGTTTGGCCTATAGAATTCTTACAATGTAAGATCTCCACAAGCTCATCAAGGCACCAACTAGAAGAAGCATAGCCTTTAGAAAAAACCACAATAGAAACCTTTGATCCTCGAATAGCTTTGAGCAATTTGGTAGAGATGTGCTCCCCTCTAGGAAGCTCATCATCATCTCGAAAGGTGTGAATTCCAACACGCACAAGGGCGGTGTAGAGGTGATCGGTGAAAGTTTTACGAGTGTCTTCACCTCTAAAACTTAAGAAGACATCGTGATTCCAACGGATTTGAGCAGCCATGGATACGGAGGTAATTGCTGTAAACTTGACTGAAAAGGAGAGCTCTTGTGAGTTAAAAGGAGTCGGCTGTAGTGTCCTGAATATATGATTAGTTTTTCGAGTAAAGGCAAAAGAAAGCCTGCAATCTGCAATATGATGCAATTACCATCCACTTTCCTTCAATAATTGTAGGGCAACTTGACATTATTAATGTTGGCGGTGACGAAGACGAAAGACTTAAGATAAATCTCGAAGATGCTTTGCAGAAATTGAAATGATAAAGTGAAAGAGAAATATCATTTTAAATGAGTTTGAAGGAAATATTTTATAAACTTTTTTTTTTTTTGAAATTTTTTTTAACCCATTTAAATAGTATTAAATATTTATAAATATTTAAAAAATTTTAAATGTTTATAAATACTTGACACTATCTGTCTTAAAGAGGTAGCTCAATCAGCTGAGATCACGCCTAATAAAGTGGAGGTTACTTGTTCAAATCTCCCTCCCCTCTTTTGTGTGGATATGTCAAAAAAAAAAAAACTTTTTAAATATTTATAAACACATAATACTATTTTAAATGGGTTTAAAATATTTTTTTTTAGACTAGTTTAAAAGAGATTTTAGTCTTTTTCAAATTATTTCCCAGTACAATATATATATTAATGAAGGCAAGATTATGACAAAGCTAAAATTGATCTTCCAAGTATTTTTTGGATTTTTAGACTAGTGTTAAATGCCTGGAATATATTTTACATAAATATATAAAATTTAAAATAAATAAATAAAAGGAGCTGGGGTGAATAATTATATCGTGGGAATTAAGCAAATTTAATTAAGAGCCGTGTTTGTGATTTCAATCATATCATTAATAATCAATAAACAATATTATCATTAATCATTATTTATTATTATTCAGTTTAAATTACTAGATAACTCAGCAATAATTGCAAACCAACAAAGAAACCCAAAATTTCAAACCTGACAACGTAATCAACCTTAGAAAAATAGTTGCGTATGTGGAACGATAAGATTTTATTTTTTTATGCTTAATTTATTCATTTACTATTAGCTAATTTGACTTGTAGCCTTTTTTTTCTTTTTTTACATAGCTATGAATATTATTTCCTTCTGGTATCGTGGAACCGATGTTGAAGTATTAAAATATGGGAACTTGAATGGCATGTATTAACTCGGTATGGTTAATGATAATATATTTAAAGGTTAAATACTAAAAACTCTCATAGGATTTTACTTTTTTTTTTTTTTTTTTAAGGGTTTGATTTTTATCACATGAGGTTTTTGTGATTTTGATAAAGGACCAAATTGGTCCTTCCGTCCTTTGACCATCAGTTAACTTAACAGAATGATACGTGAACTAATTAAATCTCACCACGTATCATATAATTTATTTATTTTATTTTATTTTATTTTTTAAAAAAATAAGAACAAAAAAATTGGGGGTGGTTTCGGCCACCCCCTTGGCCCCTTGGGGGTGGCCGAGCCATCCCCTAGCCCCAAGGTGGTGGCCGAACCACCCCCAATTTTTTTTAAATATATATATTTTTAAATAAAAAATAAATAAATTACATGACACGTGGTGAGATTTAATTGGTTCATGTGTCATTTCCTTTAAGTCAACTAATGGTCAACGGACAGAATGACCAATTTGGTCCTTTATCAAAACTACATGGACCTCTTGTGATAAAAATCAAACCCTAAGAGGGAAAAAATAAAAAAGTGAAATCCTATGGGGGTTTTTAGTATTTAACCCTATATTTAATTTGAAAACAAAATGTAGTGATCCAAATAATTAACTAAGCTTAAGTAGCTTAGTTAAGGGGGTTAATTTGGGCTTTGGGTCACTAAGGACATAAGAGGGGCAATTTGGACCTTTGGACGGATGTACGCTAAGTTAAGCGGACGTACGCTCCTGTCTTTTGTGCGGATGTATGTGTAAACACCAGACATACGTTGTTGTTTGTAGTGCGGACGTACGGTGGGGACCGCTAGACTTACACTGACAGATAGTACGTCGTACGTTGTGAATAGTACATGGATGTATACTCAAAAGTACACGAATGTACACTACTTTTTGGAATACCCGTTGGATAATACTTGAACGTACGAGACATCCTTTGTACCGCTGTGTAATAGTACCGAACAAACGCTAGGATTGGCGTACATCTGCTACTTTTTTGAAGAGTTGGTGGAGCCTCTCAGCTATAAATACCCCTTTTCCCCTCTTCATTTCTCATGCTCTCTCAAGCCCCCTGGCAGCGAAAAATCCTTCTCTTGTGAGTGTTTTGTGAGGTTTTGGGTGTTTTTAGTGCTACCAATAGATAAACTCTTGAAGTTTCGCTTCAAGGAGGCAATGCTCAATTACCTAGCTCTTTAATTACATCATTACGCTGCTCAATTATTTCTTGTGTTAATAGTCGTAATTTTAGCTTTAGTTGTACTTTAAATCTTGTTTAGGTTAGCATTATATTAACTTAGCGTGATTGCATTGCAAGGAGGTTTCATTTCGACTTAGGAGGCCTTAGGAGCCATTTGTTAGTCTAAGGAGTTGATTTGAGAATAGGAGGACGAGTGAAAAAAAAAAATGAGGTTATCCCTGAAAACCTCGAAGTGGATGTACAGTTTCGAGACCGGACATACGGTCTGAAGTATCACAGCGGATGTACTGGCCCGAGCTCGGATGTACGATCCAGAGTGTGACAGGGAACTTTATTTTTATCAGCTGTCCCATAACTCTTGTTTCCTTATTCTAGAGTTGTTTTAGTAGAAATAGAACTAATGATAGGTTTTTTCTCAGTATTCGAGATTATGGAGTCTCAAGGGAATTACATTGAGAAGCTTTAAGACCCAGGTGAGTACAAACTCAAATGGATGCTTTGTTGTTACTTTTCCTGCATTGCATATCTATTTTATATATATATATATATATATATATATCAAACATGTATATTTTGCAACTCTTATGAAATACATATTGGAATTACTGGGAACTCTCTTTTGTGAAAACATATGTTGATTAAAAGAAAATAATAAGACTTGTAAAACTATGCATGTAAAAGACTAATAAGATTAATTGCATCGTATGACATAGTTCACTGATACGTGCGGTATAATGGCCATGGGCTTACTATACAAGTTAACTTTATGGTCAAATGTGTGTGTAAGAGCTTTGGATCGAGTGGTTTCGTGACCAAGATGCAGTCATTCCCAATGGATGATCACTATAGGACGGACATCATTCGCGGTGTGACGCGAAGTTTCTGTAGCTGTCGCATTTTTGGTTATACCTCATCCCGACTGAGGAAAAGAAAGCAAAGAAGTTCGAACGAGATTTGAACTCTCATATTCGGATCATGATGAGCTGTTTTGACATTCGGGATTTCTCCTAATTGGTCAATAGAGCATCAATCTATGAGGAAAGTCTGAAGGAGAATGCAGTTGAGTATGCAGATCAAAAAAGGAGGGCTCAAGGAACTGGTACTTCGGTCAGAGGAGTCAGGCCAGCTAAGAGAATGGCAGTGGGGAGGTTTTCCACCCTAGGACATACCTCTAGTAACCCTCTAGTTTCGTCACAGAAGAATCAGACGTCAGAGCTGTGCAAGAAGTGTAACCGTGTACACTAAGGACCTTGCAAGATAGCAACCGGGACTTGCTATCGATGCGGCCAGTTTAGTCACTTCAGCAAGGATTGCGTGGGCAAAGGGGTTGCACAAAAACCTTTGGCGCTAGCTCCGGTTTATGCGCTTGTTCTAGGAGAGCCAGAAGGAGGATCGGAAGTAGTGATAGGTACTACCCCTATACTTGGATTTAAAGCTTCAGTTTTGTTTGATTGGGGGGCTACCCACTCTTTCATATCTATAGTGTTCGTAAGGTTGTCTAGACTTGTTGAAAGAACTTTAGAACCTGGTCTAGCTGTAACTACTCCTGTAGGAAAAATTGTGGTCTGTAAGCGTGTAGTTTGCGAATGCCCTGTTAGCATTTGTGGAAGAGTACTTCCCGTAAACTTAGCTGTTCTCCCTATGTTTAATTATGATGAAGTCTCGTGAGGGTTTTCCAGGAATAATACCCACAAACATTTTATTGACACTATATTATTGACAGACAAAACCTTTCACTTAAAGATATGGTTCATGCATTATTAGCAAATTTAACAAGTCGAACATACAAACCACATCATCCAGGCATCCAAACACCATTCAACTCATGGCTGAAAAATTGAGACAACACATGCTCCAAGAAGTGAAAGTGAACTAACACAAGGTCGTGGGGTTTCAATCATTCTCAAAGAAAATGTGCACCCAAAAATTCATAGGATTGCACTACGATGAAAACAACCAAGGCTCGATTTTTTTTTTTTTTTTGGTGTGTGTGTGTAGGCTGTGCAATGCTCAGCTCCCTTAAGCTTTCTAAATGACTTATATAACAAGTGTTGGGCCAGTGACTCCCAAACCAGATGGCTTTAGGGCACTAGATGTAGAGACATCCCTAAGGGCTTAATTACATAAGTCAAAAAGAGCTACGAAGCCTAACTGGCCATACAATCACTAAACTAGACTTTCTCCTCTTTTTACGCGAACACTCACTGCTTGGTGAGGCAAAAGGTCTTGTTACTCAATGAGAGGCTCAACCTTATGATGATATATATATATATATATATATATATATGTTTTAAAGCCAAGGTTTTCCTCGCCACATCAACCCACAAATCTCTAGAGACACGCTCCCCTTAATTCAAATCTTATACCCCATAGACCCTAATACTAGTGTGCATGTGAAAAATCTATCCAACACGTGGAGTCTCTCTAATTCAACATATGAGTCAAACACTAGGATTTCTAATGATATGCAATGTTCAAACAAGTTAAACATATCAATAACATGCAATCCACAGTTATGATGTTAGGTCATGCCCAATCAACAACATAACAATTTTTTTTTTTTTTAAAGAAGACAAACAACACAAATAAACAAATAAAATGACATATATGTCTACCTCACCCCCCAAACTAAAATGTCACATTGCCCCCAATGTAATCAGAAATACAATACCAAAGGGATGGCGCAAGTTAGGCACAACGTAAGAGAACACTCCCCCAAACTTGAATGGCAGACACTTGACCTAAAAAACACATAAAAATAGAACAAAATGGACAAACACGATGAAATAACAAAGAAAAATAATGAGGGTTGCCTCCCACAAGCGCTAAGTTTAAAGTCTTTAGCCAGACTCTCCACAAGAGACGATCATCACTCTAAATAGCTCGAATCCTCCAACAACGTCGTCTCCACCTCTCTACTCCTCAACTCCAAGAATGGTTTTAACCTTTTTTCATTAACCTCAAAAGTGTTACCATTCTTGGGGTCCTCAATCTCGATGGCCCCATGAGAAAATACTGACCAAATGATAAACGGGCCTGTTCATCGAGATTTCAACTTGCTTGGGAATAGATGCAATCGTGAATTGTAAAGAAAGACTTTCTGACTAGGCTTGAAAGATCTCCTCAAAATGCTTTGGTCATGAGCCTTCTTCATTTGTTCCTTGTACATCCTTGCACAATCATAAGCATCACTCCTCAGCTCTTCCAATTCATTGAGTTGGAGCTTCCTTTATGAGCTAGCCTTTGAAAAATTAAAGTTCAGCTGCTTGATGGCCCAATATGCCCTATGCTCCAAATCTATGGGAAGATGACACACCTTCCTGTACACAAGCCGATAGGGTGACATTCCAATCGGGGTCTTGAATGCTATTCTGTAAGCCCACAGTGCATCACTTAATCGCATAAACCAATCTTTTTCTATTGGGATTCATAGTCTTCTCCAAGATATGCTTAATCTCATGATTAGAAACTTCAACTTGTCCACTTGTCTGTGGATGATATGGGATGGCAACCTTGTGGGTGATGAAACACTTCTTCATCAACTGCTCAAAAATCCGGTTGCAGAAATGCTTATCTCTATCACTTATGATTGCTCGAGGCGTACCAAACCGAGCAAAGATAATGTCTCTCAAAAATTGGACCACAACTCTGTGGTCATTGGTCTTGCATGCAATAGCATCCACCCACTTGGACACATAGTCCACAGCAACCAGGATGTATAGATTGCCATAGGAGTTCGGAAAAGGTCCCATGAAATCAATGCCCCAAACATAAAAAATCTCAACAATCAAAATCAGGTTGAGGGGCATCATATTTCTTCTAGAGATACTCCCTAGCTTCTGACAGCGCTCACAAGATTTGCAATAAGTATGAGTGTCTCTAAACAAGGTGGGCTAGTAAAATTCACACTGCAAAATTTTTGCAGTGGTCTTTTTAGCACTAAAACGGCCTCCACAAGCATGATCATGACAAAAGGAGATGACATTGGATTGGTCATGCTCAGGTATACATCTCCTAATGATCTAATTAGGACAATACTTAAACAAATAAGGATCATCCCAGAAAAAGTATTTCACCATGGCAAAAATTTGAATTTATCTCGTCGCCCTCAATGCAAAGGCATTTGGCCAGTGACAAGATAGTTCACTATGTCAACGAACCATGGTGCAGGATTATGAGCAATGTGCATCAATTGCTCATCAAGGAAGGTCTCAGAAATGGGTGTGGCGTCCTCGGTGTAGTCCACAGTCAATCTCGACAAATGATCAACCACCACATTTTCGGAACCCTTCTTATTCCAAATTTCTATGTCGAACTCTTGGAGTAGCAAAATCCACCGAATAAGACGAGATTTAGCATCTTTCTTGGAAAAATGATACTTTAATGCTGCATGATCTGAGTAGATGATGACTTTAGATCCTAGCAAATAGGATCTGAATTTGTCCAGCACAAAAATGACAGCCAATAACTCCTTCTCAGTGGTAGAATAATTGAGTTACGCATCGTTCAGAGTTCTGCTTGCGTAGTAAATGACATGGGGTAGTTTATCAATACGCTGCCCCAAAACAGCTCCCACAACGTAATCTGATGCGTCATACATTATCTCAAAAGGTGCACCCCACCTGGGTGGCTGAATAACTGGTGTGGACGTCATAATCTTTTTCAAAGCCCCGAATGCTTGTTTACACTCCTCATAAAAAATAAATAGGGTCTCCTTCACCAACAACTTGCACAAGGGCTTGGCGATTTTGCTGAAGTCCTGTATGAATCGCTTGTAAAATCCTACATGGCCTAGAAAAGAACGAACATCTTTCACCGTACGTAGGGGTGGAAGGTTGGAAATCAGATCCACCTTCGCTTTGTCGACCTCAATCCCCCGATGAGATATGACATGCCCCAGTACAATGCCTTGCTTCACCATGAAATGACACTTCTCTCAATTAAGCACAAGGTTCTTTTCTTTGCATCTCACCAAGACCAAGGTGAGACGGTGCAAACACTCTTCGAAGGATGAACCAATGCCTTGATTCACCATGAAATGGCACTTCTTCCAATTAAGCACAAGGTTCTTTTCTTTGCATCTCATCAAGACCAGGGTGAGACGGTGTAGACACTTTTTGAAAGATGAGCCAAAGATCGAGAAGTCATCCATGAAAATCTCAAGGAAACGTTCTACCATGTCAGAAAAGATACTGATCATGCATCGCTAAAAAGTGGCAAGTGCATTGCATAACCCGAAAGGCATGGGACGGTAGGCGAATGTCCCAAAAGGATAGGTGCATGTCATCTTCTCCTGATCTTTGGGGTCCATAGGGACCTGGTTATACCCAGAATAACCATCCAGAAAACAATAATACTCGTGCCTAGCCAAACGCTCCACCATCTGATCGATAAACGGGAGTGGGAAGTGATCCTTCCTAGTGGTGGCATTTAACTTGCGGTAGTCAATGCAAACTCTCCATCTTGATTGAACACGAGTTGGCACCAACTCGTCGTCTTTAGTCTTAACTACCGTCAATCTAGCCTACTTAGGCACGACATGAATTGGGATCACCCATTTGCTGTCAGAGATTAGATATATGATCCCTACATCTAACAGCTTAATCACTTCAGCTCTCACAACTTCTTGCATGGCTGGGTTGAGCCTTCTTTGTGGCTCCCTCGATGGTTTGGCATTCTCCTCTAGATGTATCTTGTGCATCACCACCGAGGGGTTGATCCCCTTAATATCCTCAATGGTTCAGCCGATAGCTTCCTTATGCTCTCTTAAAACGTCCAATAACTTATCTTCTTGAGCATCCACTAAATCTGAAGCTATGATCATCGATAAAGACTCTGCTGGACCTAGGAACTTATACTTGAGGTTTTCTGGTAACGGCTTGAGTTCCTTCTTTGGGGATCGGGTACAATGGTCTCCTTCTTCTCACTACTCACCAGATGAGTAGTCTCTAACATCGCATCTGCTTGCTAAAGCAACTTGTCCAAGTCCAGATCTTCTCAAAACTGAGCAAAGCATGCCTCCAGGGGGTCCTCCATACTTGATTCCTCAACAGCCTCTTCCATGATATCCTCTATCAAGCATACTTGCTGCACTTCGTCATATTCTAGTGGTTGTTTCCTAATATGGAAGATGTTCAACTCCACTGTCATTCTCGAAGGAAATCTTCATGACCCCTGTCCTACAATTAATCAGGGTGTTCACCGTAGCTAAAAATGGTCTGTAACACCCCCAGCCCATTAAGGCTAGGTTTGTCACCTTTCTTCTTTTATAATAAAATCTTTGCAAAGATCTATAAGGTCTATTAGAGTACTTGATTTTCAGGAACGATAAATGTATAAAACATTTATCAAGAGCTTTTATTACAAGCGAAATTAGAAAAACATAAACTTCAATTGCGAAAGATTATTTTATTACAATATCTGACTTAAAAAGACTAAGAAAATTTAATAGTTATCCCTGCCCCCATTCCGGCCTCCTATTCCAGCAAGCTCTCTACCTGAAAATAAGAAATAAAACTGAATGAGCCCAAAGGGGGCTCAGCAAGTAAAATCTACAACCATAAATAGTTTTACTCCTTGTTTTCAATTTTTGAAAACTGTTTTCATAAATAAATAATATATCATCTAGTAATAATAATCGTCATAAATCATTATTGTAAAACATCGTAATAAATCATCATTGTAAAACATCGTCATAAATCATCATTATAAATCATCTTTGTAAATCACCATAATAAATCATTGATGCAATTATCTTGTCATTTTCTCATTTTAAGACCTATGTACACTATTACGCCTGTGCACAAGGGTTGCGGGTCCTTGTGACCATGGCACTGAACTGTGGTCTCAGCCATGCCCGATCGTCAATTAACTCTTTTACTTGGTGCACTCAACGGTCTGTTGATGGAATACCACTTTCTTATATTGCTTTCTTTAGTGGTTTCGCCTCCATCCGAGTATCGGTACTGAACTCCTCTCATTCTTTCTTTTTTGGGGCCAAAATACTCTTCTATACATGCGCCCTCATTTCATAAACATTCATAACATTTCTTATAATTTTCTTTGTACTTCCTTTGAGGCATCTTAGGGCAACATGTATGGGGGTTTTATTATCATTTCATAATCATCATGTTCACAAATAAATTCATCTTTCTCAATCTTTCATACATGCCACATAACTTTATAATATGTAAATAAAAACACATAAACATTTATAAATATACATAAATTTCATGACATGATAACTTTAGAAGGGGTAGTGAATGTACTTACCTTTTAGACCAAGGCTTAAGTTTCCAAAAGAATCTAGCTGCTCCAATTTGACTATCACCCACTACTTTATTTGAACTAATTTCTTAAAATTTCTCTCGTGTTCTTCCTTTCTTACGGCATTCTGTCTAGCCTTTCTCTCTCTTTTACGTGTAAACACTTCCGAAAGAAGAAAGACCAAGTAGAAAGCGGAAGAAGGAAGAATATATGAAGAAGAGAAGGGAGAAGAGTGATGAAATTTTGAAGGGAGAAGCCCTATTTATAGGAAAATTAAGATACTATTCTACCTTTCATTTACAATTCTACCCTCATTTTACTATTTCACCTACCTATACTATTACATCTACCCATACACCTACCAACATTACTATCTCACCTACCATTACTATTATTACATCTACCATTTACTATAACATTATTCCATAACTACCATTATCTAATTACCACCCTCCATAATACCATAAACTCTTTAAAAGAAAACCATTGAATAATGTTATCAAATAAATATATCAAAATAAGACTATTAAAATCTGGGGCTCTACAATCTTCCCTCCTTATTGGAATTTCGTCCTCGAAATTTAAAGTTTCAATTATAACTCATCCTTGAGTTCAGATTCTATAATAGACATCAATTATTCGTCATAGCTCATGTATCATAAGAAAATAATGTTGTTTAAACATCAGCTATATTGTTAGCAATCTCTTAGGTATTATCTGTATATTCTCTGTGCAATATGGTTGCACCCTCTATACCTTTGCATGCATTATCACATAATAAGAAATATAATTCTTTATACTACGTTATCATATATACTACAACCATAAATAAACTTCTATCATAAACTTACACAAATAGATTGGGGTATTTTCGATGCTTTCTTCCAATGTCCCATGAAGCCTCTTCTCGAAAGTGATTGTTCCATAAAACTTTCACCAATGAGATACTCTTGTTTCTAAGAACTTGATCATTTCTATCTAAGATTCTCATCGGTGTCTCCTCATATGTCATGTTGGGTTGAATATGAAGAGACTCACTTTCTAAAACATGTGTTGCATCTGGAACATACTTCTTCAACATCGACACATGAAATACATCATGTATCCCGCTTAAGTTCGGGAGTAATGCCAATCGATAAGCTACTATTCCAATTCTCTCAAGGATTTCCAAAGGACCAATGAACCTAGGACTCAACTTTCCTTTCCTTCCGAATCTCATTACTCCTTTCATCGGGGCAATCTTGAGGAATACCTTTGTGCCGATTTCAAATTCTAGCTCTCGTGCCTTACTCGTTGGCATAACTCTTTTGTCAATGGTCACTTCTTCTTCTTTATTACTATCTTTTCACACGTATCTTGATGATTTCTGGTCCAAGTAGTTTGCGTTCTCCTACTTCGTCCCAATATAATGGTGACCTACACTTTCTTTACAAAGCCTCGTGCACATGTCGATGCTCGCATGATAACTATTGTTGTAGGCAAATTCTATCAATGGGAGATATTGGATTCAGCTTCCCTTAAAATCCAAAACACACAATCGCAGCATGTCTTCCAAAGTTTGAATCGTTCGTTCCGTTTGCCCGTCGGTTTGAGGATGAAATGCTTTACTAAAAGTTAACCTTGTACCCATTGCCTCTTGTGAACTCCGCCAAAATCTAGAGGTAAATCTTGGATCTCGATCTGACACAATGGATACAGGAACTCCATGTAGTCGTACGATTTCCTTGACATAAAGTTCTGCGAGCCGATCCATACTGTAATTCATCCTAATAGGTAGAAAGTGTGCAGTCTTAGTTAGTCGATCCACAATGACCCAAACCGCATCTTGACCACCTTGAGCTCTTGGAAAACCAGACACGAAGTCCATCGAAATGCGTTCTCATTTCCATTCAGGAATGGGAAGAGCTTGTAAAGGTCCTGCTGATCTTTGATGCTTTGCCTTAATTTGTTGACACGTCAGGCACCGCTCCACGTGTTGCGCGATATCCTTCTTCATCCCATTCCACCAATAGCTTTTGTGTAGGTCTCAATACATCTTCGTGCTTCCCAGATGGACCGTATATAAGGATTGATGGGCTTCCGACAAGATGACCTTCTTTAATTCTGCATTATCGGGAATGCACACTCGATCATGAAATCTTAACACTCCATCTTTAGAGATCTGAAAATCTGGTTGTTGCCCCTTTTCCACTCTTTCGCGAATTATAGTTAACTCGGGGTCAGAAAACTGTGCAGTCTTGATTTGTTCCAATAAGGTTGATTCCAGGGTTAGGCTACCCATGCCAGATTGTATCATCTCGATTCCTGCTCTGTCCAAGTCGAGGAGTAACTTTTTCTGCATCGTGAACATGGCCGATAATGTTCCCTCCGTGGTCCTTCTGTTAAGAGCGTCAGCGACTACATTTGCCTTTCTAGGATGGTAATTGATCGTACAGTCGTAGTCGCTCAATAGTTCCAACCAGAGCCTCTGTTGAATGTTGAGTTCCTTTTGAGTGAAGAAGTACTTCAAGCTCTTATGATCTGTGAAGATTTCACAATGCTCCCCGTACAAGTAATGTCACCATATCTTCAAAGCAAAGACCACTGCGGCCAACTCGAGATCATGAGTTGGGTAATTGCGTTCATAGGTCTTTAGTTGTCTTGAAGCATAAGCAATAACCTTCCCTTGTTGCATTAGCACACAACCTAAGCCTTTAAGAGAGGCGTCACTATAAATCACAAATCCGCCAGTCCTTGATGGAAGAGTGAGAATTGGCGGAATGACCAACCGTTGCTTCAACTCTTGGAAACTTCGTTCGCATTCCTCCGTCCACTGGAATTTTTCATTCTTCTTTGTTAACCTGGTTAACGGTGTTGCCAGCTTAGAGAATCCTTTTACAAATTTCCTGTAGTAACCAGCAAGTCCTAAGAAACTTCGTACTTCATGGGCGTTTGACGGTGGTACCCAATTGAAGATTGCCTTCACTTTGCTTGGATCTACTCCTATTCCATCCTTGGTGACAACGTGTCCCAAGAAAGTCACATTGTCTAACCAAAATTCACACTTTTTGAACTTACGCATAAAGTTGTTGCTTCCTCAAGATGTCCAACACCATTCACAAGTGCTCTTTGTGTTCCTTCGAGTCTTGAATAAATTAAGATGTTCGATAAATACTACCACACATTGGTCAACAAGTTCTCTAAATACTCGATTCATCATATCCATAAATGCCTGAGCGTTGGTTAAGCGAAAGACATTACTAAGAATTCATAATGTCCGTTACCTTGTTCAAACGCTGACTTTTGTATGTCCTCCTCCGAATCTTGAGTTGATGATAACCGAGCGAAGGTCAATCTTGGAGAATATTTGACCCTTGAGTTGATCAAAGAGATCATCAATCCTCGGGTGGGTATTTATTCTTGATTGTAACCTTATTTAATTCCTATAGTCAATACACAATCTCATCGATCCATCCTTCTTCTTCACGAATAGAACATGCTCCCACGGTGATACACTCGGACGAATAAAACCTTTGTCGAGTAGTTCTTGTAGTTGACCCTTGAGTTCCTTCTCGTGGTGCCATCCGATAAAGGAACCTTGGATATGGGGCGATTACCTAACAAGTCAATAGTGAATTCAATTTCTCTGTCAGAGGCATTCACGGCAATTCATTAAAGGAAAGCGTCTATGAATTCCCCCAAATCTCCTCGATTTTCTTCTTTATCTTCTATGGGCATGCCAAAATCCTGACAACCTTCGCGATTAATCGAGTTGCATATGGTGCGGATATCAACCTGGGCGTGTTGATAGTTTGATCTCCATAAAATTTGAACTCTTCTTCTCCCGACGGTCTAAATACTACTTCCTTGTGGAAATAATCCACGCGCGCATGGTACATAGACAACCAATCCATTCCTAAGATCACATCAAACCCGCTCATCTCGAATATTACAAGATTTGCTGGTATAACATGACCTTTAATTGTCACAGGACAACGCCTAACTATTGAGGTACATATCAAAATCTTTCTATCGGTAGCCACTGATAAGTTTAAACCCAATGATTCTAACTTTAGACTACATGACTTAGCAAATGAGTTTGATATGAATGAGTGCGTTGCTCCAGGATCAAAAAGAATGATAGCTACACCATTAGAAATAGGGAGGGTACCTGTCACCACTTCCTTGGATGCTGAAGCATCGCCAAGCGTTAAAGCATACACCCGAGCAGTTGCATTGCTCTTTTGTTCCTCATGGCGTTTTTGACTACCGGGGTTGTTGATAGGAGATTTGCAGTCTTTTATAATATGTCCAGGTTTCATCACTGTCTGTACATTGACTACCCAAAAGACAATTGGCATGTCTTGCCCACATTTCTGACATGGTGTATGTTCACCACTGTCCCCTTGTTGATGGGGTTGTTGTGGTGTAAAATTTCTCTGTGGGGTTTGGTGAAATCTCTTCTTATTGGATTGCTCTTGAGTGGCTCCATTATGGGAGTTTCTCTTCCTCTGGTGGGAGTACCCAATTTGTATTGACTCGAATAAGAATTTGCATTCGGGTTTGTTCGATTATCGCACTTTATCAACGAGATCCGTTAAGTCATTAATCTGAAATCCCACCACAAGGTTCATTATACGTGGTTGTAGACCTCTTTCGAACTTCCTTGCCTCCAATTCTCCGGTTGACACAAGGTGAGGGGCAAATCGTGATAGCTCAATGAATTGTGAGCATATTGTTTTTACCGTCATTGACCCTTGACAATGAAGTCCATAAACTCTTGGGCCCTAGCTTGTCGAACCGTTGAGGGAAAGAATCGATTGTAAAATTCTTTCTTGAATTCTTCCCAAGGAATGAAGTCCTTTTTCTGTAGCCCTAGCCGGCTTCGTACTTGTGCTTCCTTGGTTTCCCACCACCGATTTGCTTGACCACTTAAGAGGTAAGTAGCATACCTAACCATATTATTATCTGCGTAATCCATTACCCTTAGCAGCCTTTCCGTTTGTAGGAACCAGTCCTCCACGACTTCTGCTCCCGCCTTTCCTTCATAGATAGGGGGTTGTTGCCGATGAAACTTTTCGAATGTGCATCCTTGTTGTCCCTCACTAGTGGATC
Organism: Carpinus viminea; assembly: GCA_013348765.1. Classification (NCBI taxonomy): domain Eukaryota; kingdom Viridiplantae; phylum Streptophyta; class Magnoliopsida; order Fagales; family Betulaceae; genus Carpinus; species Carpinus viminea. Next base: position 35,077,610 of record CP054668.1, on the reverse strand, counting down.
CTTTTCCGCGTCGGGTCTCTTCTACCAAGTTCCCGATATGGTTTGCCAACGTTTCTAAAGGGTTTGACTCATGGTTGATGATAGCATTTTCCCCACTACTGAAGTCATTGAACTCGGTATTGCTATTTTGGTTATTGCGATGCGGGGACGTCATTTCTTCACAATTAATGATATAACAACCATCAAACAACTTAAACAAGAATCTTGTATTATTTAGTAGTAACTACAATGACTAACTCTACTTTGCCGGAATGTGGCTCCCCATTATCCCCAAATTTAATAGTAAGTATATATATATTTAAAAAGTCTGCAAAACCTTATAACCTTTGCTCTGATACTAAAATTGTAACACCCCCAGCCCATTAAGGCTAGGTTTGTCACCTTTCTTCTTTTATAATAAAATCTTTGCGAAGATCTATAAGGTCTATTAGAGTACTTGATTTTTCAAAGAGTACGATAAATGTATAAAACATTTATCAAGAGCTTTTATTACAAGCGAAATTAGAAAAACATAAACTTCAATTGCGGAAGATTATTTTATTACAATATCTGACTTAAAAAGACTATGAAAATTTAATAGTTATCCCTACCCCCATTCCGGCCTCCTATTCCAGCAAGCTCACTACCTGAAAACAAGAAATAAAACTGAATGAGCCCAAAGGGGGCTCAGCAAGTAAAATCCACAACCATAAATAGTTTTACTCCTTGCTTTCAGTTTTCGAAAACTGTTTTCATAAATAAATAATATATCATCTAGTAATAATAATCGTCATAAATCATTCTTGTAAAACATCGTCATAAATCATCATTGTAAAATATAGTCATAAATCATCATTATAAATCATCTTTGTAAATCACCATAGTAAATCATTGATGCAATTATCTTGTCATTTTCTCATTTTAAGGCCCATGTACACTATTACCCCTATGCACGAGGGTTGCGGATCCTTGTGACCATGGCACTGAACTGTGGCCTCAGCCATGCCCGACCGTCAATTAACTCTTTTACTTGGTGCACTCAATAGTCTGTTGATGGAATACCACCTTCTTATATAGCTTTCTTTAGTGGTTTTGCCTCCATTCGAGTATCGGTACCGAACTCCTCTCATTCTTTCTTTCTTGGGGCCAAAATACTCCTCTATACATGCGCCCTCATTTCATAAACATTCATAACATTTCTTATAATTTTCTTTATACTTCCTTTGAGTCATCTTAGGACAACATGTATGAGGGTTTTATTATCATTTCATAATCATCATGTTCACAAATAAATTCATCTTTCTCAATCTTTCATGCATGCCATATAACTTTATAATATGTAAATAAAAACACATAAACATTTATAAATATACATAAATTTCATGACATGATAACTTTAGAAGGGGTAGTGAATGTACTTACCTTTTAGACCAAGGCTTAAGTTTCCAAAAGAATCTAGTTGCTCCAATTTGACTATCACCCACTACTTTATTTGAACTAATTTCTTAAGACCGCTTTCTCTCTCGTGTTCTTCCTTTCTTGCAGCGCCTTGTCTCGTCCTTTCTCTCTCTTTTCGTGTAAACACTTCCGAAAGAAGAAAGACCGAGTAGAAAGCGGAAGAAGGAAGAATATATGAAGAAGAGAAGGGAGAAGAGTGGTGAAATTGTGAAGGGATAAGCCCTATTTATAGGAAAATTAAGATACTATTCTACCTTTCATTTACAATTCTACCCTCATTTTACTATTTCACCTACCCATACTATTACACCTACCCATACACCTACCAACATTACTATCTCACCTACCATTACTATTATTACATCTACCATTTACTATAACATTATTCCATAACTACCATTATCTAATTACCACCCTCCATAATACTATAAACTCTTTAAAAGAAAACCATTGAATAATGTTATCAAATAAATATATCAAAATAAGACTATTAAAATCTGGGGCGCTACATGGTCGCCCTAAGATCACCGGTATTTAACTCCCTAGGTTCTGAACTGGCTCCATGTCAAGCACAACAAAATCCACGGGGAAATAAAACTTATCTACCTTTATCAATACATCCTTCACTATTCCCCGTGCAACCTTCACTGACCGATCAGCCAATTCCAGTGTCATGGATGTGGGCTTCAACTCTCCTAGCCCTAACTGCATATAGACTGAGTAGGGTAACAAATTAACACTTGCTCCCAAATCCAATAATGCCCTCTCAATCTAGCTGACTCCAATCATGCAAGTAATGGTAGGACATCCAGGGGGTCTCTTGTACTTTATGGGTAACTTGCATTGCAGAATTGAACTAACCTGCTTAGTCAGGAATGCCTTCTTAGGGACATTCGTCTTCCTTTTCACGGTGATCAAGTCCTTCAAGAACTTGGCATATGAAGGTATTTGCTGGATGGCGTCCAAAAGGGAATATTAATCTGGACTTGCTTGAACACCTCCAGAATGTCCTCAAACTTCTCCTTTCTTAGGCACTTGTAATCTTTTAGGATAGGGCGCCTTAGGTACAAACTACCTAGGAGGATCCTTCACGATGGGAGTGGTTGTAGATGGCTCAGCATCTCTTTCCTCCTTGTTGCCACTCGCTTCCCCTTCTTGCCCAGCAGTGTCAACTTCTGGGTCCACCATATGATTGTCCACTTGTCTCTCTAACCTCAATGTGACAATCACCTACACATGCTCCTGCTCGTGTGCCGAATTTGAAGAATTTCCAATTGTAAACGCCTTAGGATTCGACTCGAGCTAACTTGGGAACTTCCCTTTTTTCTCTTTCACCCAAGTGATTTGCTATTTGTCCAATTTGACTCTCCATCTTTGCTATAGCTTAGGTGTTGACCATGGTCGCATTCTTCACCTCTTGGATGGCCTGGCCTTGATCATTGTGGACTTCTGGAGCTCTTGCATCAGTTGACCATTCGATTGGATAAACGTCCTCATTGTTTCTTCCAGAGTTGATTGAGGTGAAGATGTAGGCACTTGAGAAGCAGGTTGATTGTGCTGTTATGCTTGAAGTCCGGGAGGATATTGGTTTTTAACATTCTGAGGTGCTCCTCCCTGATTTTGCTTCCAAGAGAAGTAAGGATGGTTCCTCCATCCCAGATTATAAGTCTTAGAGTAAGGTCCAGCTGATTGCTTTCAGTAATCATTGAAAGCGTTCGCTTGTTCCATCGGATACTCGAAAAAGACCAGTGCAGATGGACAATTCTATGCTAAGTGCATAGAACTCGCACAGATAGAATAGCTATCAACAGTGTAAGTGTTGGCAACATTGATGGATGGACCTACGCTGAAAGCGTCAAGCCTCTTGGTGAGCGCATCTATCTTCATGTTCATCTTAGTCTCTTCGTTCAACTCATAGATGCCTCCTTTCTTTGGGATACGGGTAGACTTATCCCGATAGCTAATAAAATCCCATACTTATGAGCTGTCGGACAGCTTGTCCAACGCCTTGTACGCCAAATCTCCCATCAAACTTAAGAATGCCCCCCCGTTCATTGATTCAATCATGCTACGATTGGGTTAAGACAGCCCTTGGTAGAAAACTAAACGAGTCTACACTTCTCATATACATGTGGAGGGCCCATAATCAACAAATCCTTAAACCTCTCCCAACTCTCTGAGAATTTCTCATCCTCTTCTTGCGTGAAAGAGCTAATCTCTTTTCTATATTCATTGACCTTCGACATTGGGAAAAAATTATTAGAAAACTTACTCAACAAACTCCTAAGATGTAATGGACCCGGGCATGTTGGAATCCAACCATGCCCTGGCTCTATCGTGAAGAGAGAAGGGAAAAAAGTCTAAGGTGGATTGACTCTTCAAAAAAGTTCTGAAACTTGAATGTAGCACATATGTCTTTAAATTTCTTCACATGGCCGTAAGGGTTTTCATTATCTAATCCATGAAAAGAAGGTAGGTGTTGGATGACATGCGGCTTCAGATCAAAATGGGTGGCATTGTTGGGTGGTAACACTATACATGAATGGGAACTAGTCGCAACAAGTGCGAACAATTCTAGTAGTGATGTAGTGAAGTCCACATGCCATGCTCTGGCTTGCTCTCCGTTTTTCGCTCTTGCATTCTCATTCTCAAATATGGGTTGCTCCACATTCTCAGGTATGTTCTCTTGTCGGTCTCCCATTTCACCTCTAATTTCACTCACAACAGTTGCTCTTCGAGTTCTCCTAAGAGTTCTATCAATGTCGGGATCTAAGGGTATCAACTATAAGTTCAGGGATCTCTGACCATGCATACACCAAACAAAAAGTTTTGTTTTGTTTTGTTTTGTTTTGTTTTTACAAAGAAATAAAAATAAAAATAAAAATAAAAATAAGATAAACAAGATAAACTAACAAAGCAAAACCAAAGTATTCATTAAAATAAAGAAAACAAATGAGCTATGAAAGGTAAACAAGCACAAAAATCATTAACAAGACTAAAAACTAAAAACAAGGTGGTGCTTAGCTGCTGACTGCGGCACTACGCTCGAGCACTGGATGTATGCGATCAAGCGTAACTGTGTTCGATTGTCAATGATCTGCGATCGATTGTAAGTGCGCTCGAGCGTTTAGTGCTTGCACTCGAGCATCTGTTTGCTTTGTGCTCGCGAGCGGACTAGGAATCATCGTGCTCAGGTTGGTCCCGCGTGCACTCAATCGCGCTCGGCAGAGGCTAAATTTTGGATTTCTGCAGCAAACACAAAAACACACATTTTTTTTTTTTTCCTTTTTGTCAGATCAAAAATAGAAACTAAAATTAAAAAAAAAAAAACAAAAAAAAAAAAACAAGAAAGATAACTAAACTAGTAGAAAAATAAAATCAATTCAAATAAAAAACCAATTTCAACAAAAACTAGCAATTCCCCGACAACGGCACCAAAATTTGATGTACCAAAAATAAAAGTACTCGCAAGTGCATGAGTCATATGTAGTAAAGTGCGCGTACAAATGCGAGGTCGATCAACAGGGAATTGTGTTCTTGTAAAAAAAATCAATTTTCTAAATCAATCCTATTTTAACCTCGTTCTGTGGTTGGTCGTGCAATGGTAACAGAAACTAAATTAAATGAGAATTTAAACAACAATGAAAATAAAATACTAAGGTTTCTGAATCCGCCTCGCCAAATCAAACAACATACTCTCGCATTATACACACACAATCGACAATAAAATGCATTCTAATAGAGTTCAAAAGTTATGAACATGAATGTAAAATCATTCGATAAATCCATCTGTTAAAGAATCATAGCGAGTATTTAATTGAGATCAAATCATCCACCGTATCCATAGATCACTATGGATATTAACTTAATCCAATCACTAGATGTACCCCCAGATAGAACACAACGAATATTGAACAACGCATGAAATCAAAAAAGGTGCTCAATCACATAAAGTAATAAAGCCATTGAATTGATTTTGAACAAATAAAATATCAAATTGTATGCCTAAAATTACGAGAATACAACTGTTTATCATCGACGAGGCTTCATTTTCAACCTTAGTTGAAGGTTTAGCCTCTCATAACAACAACAAACAAGAAACTATCAATTGAAATCATTGAGAAAATAAACTTACAATCAAAAAGCATTTTCAAAGACCTAGGCACGACAAAAGTCGTGTTTTTGCTCGCTACGGCGCCTCCCAACGTAGGGTTTACAAAAAAAAATCATCTATTTATAATAAAAAAACTAGGGTTTTCTCGCGTGCTACCAGATCAGCTCGAGTGCACTCGATCACAGTGTGCTCAATCTCACTCCGTGCGCTCGATCGTGTCTCTTAGGCTCGAATACAAGTGCGCTCGATCGCAGAACCTGTGTGCTCGATCGCACAGCCAAGGAAGCTCTTATATCCTTTTGTGCTTATTTTCCATCCTTTAACCGAATTCTTATGTCAATGACCTGCAACACACTAAGACACCAAAAACTCACAAAAACATTATAAAACAACACAACTAAGAGCTTAACAAATATAAGTTAAATGACTCAAATATTCAATATTTGGCACTCATCACCACGCTTAAGCCTTCTTTCAACAGCCACATACTCTTTTCCTCTTTTCTTATTTCCTTCAGCGACCCTAGCCTTCTTCCTCTTTGTGGACCGTTGCCCTTCTCCTTCATGAAGCATAATAGCATATTACATACCAGAATCAGATCTCAGATTGCAGGCTTTCACGAAGAGAAAGAATGAGTAACTATGACTAGCAACTGCCCCCCGTTGGTGTTCCTCCCCCGCAAGGTCACCCCTTCGATCAAATCTTTGTAAATTATGCTTTTGCGTTGATATGGATTTGTGGGTTTTGTGTGTGTGCAGTTTTTTTTTTTTTTTTGAGAAAAATTTGTTAACTCTTACTAAAAAATACTCTGCTAGAGCAAATTGCTCCAGCAAGATAGTATCACAAATACATTCGGGTGGCTCACTCCATATATTATCTACTCCTTGTTCTATAGCAAATCTAGACAAGCAATGTGCCCCCTGATTCCCTGCTCTCTTCACAAAACGCATCTTCCATTGAGTAAATAACTGTAGCTTTACCTTCATGTCATCGATGAGGTGCCCCAAACAGCTTCAATCATCCTCCTCGCAGTTGACAGCCTCAATGATACCCTTTGCATCCCCTTGCAAAAGAACATGTGTAAGTCCCATATCATGGCACGTCTCTATGGCCATCAAAGCTGCCATTGATTCTGCTGTCGTCAGTGAAAAGTGTCCCCTGCAAGACAGGCATCTCGCCCCTATCATGTTGGCACGATCGTCTCTTATCACCACTCCACATCCAATACGTCCAGCCAAGCTATTAAGGGTGTTGTGAGTACACTTGTGAGTGTTGTGTCCCACATTGAGAAAATATAAAAGTAAAGAGTGCTTAATATATTTAAGTGGACCTTAGCCCATTAGCTTAGGCTTTTAGGCTAGAGTTGTGTTCAATTATGTATATTAATGTGCTCTTGGTATAAACTTCATATCGCTTTAATCTCCCAACAAATGGTATTAGAGCCATGGTTACTTTCCTAGGACGGGTGTCTGGATGCGTCGGGTTTAAAGTTGTGCCCGCATCCCCGCAACTCTTGACGTGAGATACTCTTGGAATGTAGAAAGACTCACAAGCGAGGGGGAGTTTGGTCAATGTGAAGAGATTCACAAGTGATGGGGAGATTGTTGTGAGTACACTTATGAATGTTGTGTCTATTGAAACAAGTGGCTCATATTCTATTAAAGGCCCATTGGGTGTAATTAGTTTATGTGGGCCTGGGGAACAAATAAGTTGTGGGGGGGTATTTTGGGGTTTTCTAAAATACTTATAATTAGGGTTTGCCTATAAATATGTTATGTTGTAACCCTAAATCATTGAATAGAAAAATATAGCCACACTCTCCTGTGAACCATGTTAAATCTGTGTCTCAACTTTCTCTTGATCTCTTTCTCTTTTTGATTCCATATTTTCATCATTGTTATGCACGGTAACAACAATTGGTATCAGAGCCTAATCATACGATGGCTGGGATTGGCACATCTTCTGCAAAGTTCGACGTGATGAAGTTCGATGGATCCAAAAATTTTGGGTTATGGCAAAGACGTGTCAAGGATTTGTTGGTGCAACAAGGGATGGTGAAGGCACTATATGGGACGAAACCAGAAGGGATGGCTGACATAGATTGGAAGGAACTTGAGGCGAAAGCGGTGGCTACTATTCGGCTTTGTCTGGGAGATGACATGATGTATCATGTCATGGATGAAGAATCTCCAGCGGCAGTTTGGTTGAAACTGGAAAGTCAGTATATATCAAAGTCGTTGACGAACAAGCTCTATCTAAAGCAACGGTTGTATGGCTTGAAGATAGCAGAGGGCTCGGATCTAAGCCAACACATCAATGTATTCAATCAGATAATCAACGATTTGAAGAGGGTTGATGTGAAGTTCGAAGACGAAGACAAGGCATTGATGTTGTTGAATTCACTCCCAACTTCTTCTACATATGAGAATTTGGTTACAACTCTGACATGGGGGAAAGAGACCTTGGAGTTGGAGGACATTACAGGAGCCCTGTTGGCTTTTCATCAAAGGAAGAAAAATATTGATGAAAATTCTCAAGGAGAATGGCTAGTTGTAAAGGGTCACTATGATCGTGGAAGAAGCAATAACAGGGGTGATTCGAAAGGCAAGAATTCTCGGTCAAAGTCCAGGACATCAATTGCTACAAGTGCGGAAAGAAAGAGCACATAAAGCGGGACTGTCTAGACCGAAAAAAAGGACAACGAGAATGAAGGTTCCTCAAAATTTGCGAACGTAGTGGAAGACAATTCAAACGATGCGGATGGTGATATGCTTTCTGTTGCATCTACTTCAGAGCATCCTGTGGATTCTTGGATTTTGGATTCAGCATGTTCATTTCACGTAATGCCTAACAAAGATTGGTTTGAAACCTACAGGTCAGTTAATTCTGGTATAGTTACTATGGGTAATGGTGCACATTGCAAAATTACTGGCATAGGTAATATTAGAATTAAAATGTTTGATGGTATGGTTAAATCATTATGTGATGTTAGGCATGTACCAGAAGTGGAAAAGAATTTAATTTCATTAGGCACCTTAGACTCAAACGGTTATGGTTACAAGTCTGTAGGTGGAGTAATGAAGGTAACTAAGGGTGCATGGTAGTGATGAAGGGACAGCTAAATTCAAAGAATATCTATAAACTGTTAGGAAGTACAATTGTAGGTGGAATTGCCTTTGTAGAGTCTGAATTTGATTGTACTGTTTTGTAGCATATGCGGTTGGGTCATATGAGTGAGCGGGGCATGTTAGAGCTTCATAAGAAAATCTATTGAAGGGTATCAAGGTGTGCAAACTTGATTTTTGTAAATTCTGTGTTCTGGGGAAGCAGAATCAGGTACAATTCAAGACAGCCACACACAAGATAGAAGGCATTATGGACTATGTTCATTCTGATGTATGGGGACCAGTGAGAACAACATCACGGGGAGGACATATGTATTTCGTCATCTTTATTGATGACTTTTCCAGAAAGGTTTGGGTGTACTTCATGCGGCACAAATCAGAAACATTTGCCAAGTTCAAGTTCTGGAAAGCTGAAGTAGAGAACCAGACTGGGAAAAAGGTTAAATGCCTTAGGACAGATAATGGCACTAAGTACACAAGCAAACGAGTTCGAGATTTTGTGAGCGAGCATGGTATAAAGAGACATTTCACAGTTCACAAGACACCACAACAAAATGGTGTGGTGGAAAGGATGAATAAGTCGATTGAGAAACGATGTCTCGGGTTGAATCTTTGGACTTGCAAAGATTTTTTAGGCGGGGCAATGCTACTTGATAAACAGTCACCAAGGCAGCACTTGATGGGGGAAAGTTGCAGAGGAGGTGGACAGTAATGAGGTAGATTACTGGGTTTGAGAGTATTTGGTTGTCCTGTGCACATACCTAGTGAAGAACGGTCAAAACTTGATCCAAAGTCTAGACAAAGTGTATCTTTCTCGGATATGGGAAAGGGGTTAAAGGTTACAAGTTTTGAGATCGACGGCAAACAAAGGTGGTGATCGATGAGGCGTGGTATTTGGCGAAAATTCCATGTTGAAAAGTACTCGGTAAAGCGGTGCGAGCGAAGCGATGATAGCGGTGGTGCGGTGGAGTTAGAGACTCTGTGCGGAGAACACTTCTCGAGTACGAGACTTCTACTTGAGGAGTTGAGCATCATCCCAGTATAGCCACCAGACGGACCTAGGCACTATCGGACCACCAATGCGGTTTTGAAGACATGATTTCTTATGCTCTTGTTATTAGCGGAGATCCTACCACTTTTCAAGAGGCTGTCAATAGCCAAGAGAAGAAGAGTAAATGGATGGGTGCTATGGCGGAAATGGAGTCTTTGCATAAAAACCAGACATGGGATTTGGTGGAGCTCAAGAGAAGAGGAAGATAGGGTGCAAATGAGTGTTCAAGAAAAAAGCGATGTCGAAAAAGGGAGAAAAGTTCAAGGCTACCTAGTAGCAAAAGGTTATTCACGAGAAAGGGGTTGATTATGAAGAAATATTTTCCCCGATTGGTCGGACATACTTCCATCAGAACAGTATTGGCGTTGGTAGCACATTATGACATGACTTTGGAGCAAATGGATGTGAAGATAGCTTTTCTTCATGGTGATTTGGAGGAGCAGATTTACATGGAGCGACGAAGATGGGTTGATCAACACAGGAGCACTTGATACGTAAATTGAAGAAGTCACTTTATGGGTGAAGCGGTCTCAAAGCGATGATTTGACTCCTATATGATCAAAATTGGCTAGAGGAGATGTGAGTATGACTGTTGTGTGTATGTGAGGAGCCTTGATAATGGCTCATTTTTTTTTCTATTACTGTATATGGATGATATGCTTATTGTAGCAAAAAGTATAGTGGAGGTCAACAAATTGAAGGTTTTGTTGAGTAAAGAATTTGACATGAAGGATTTGAGCGCAACCAAGAAGATTCTTGGGATGGAGATTCGCAGGACAGAGATGCCAAGAGATTGTGGCTATCTCAAGCCGGTTATGTAAAGAAGGTGTATACCTTTGGCGAATCAGTTCCACTTGTCTACCTCACAGTGTCCAAAACAGTTGAAGAAACTAAAGACATGTCAAAGGTCCCATATGCTAGTCGTGGGGTGTCGATGTATGCTATGGTATGTACAGCAGATTTGGCTCATGCGATGGCGTGGTGAGCAAGTACATGGCAAATCCGGAAACAACATTGGAATGCGATTAAGTGGATTTTCAGATACTTGAAAGGTATGACTACAACATCACTTTTGTCGGACAAAGAGTGATTTGTCGATTGTAGGATATGTGGATCTGATTATGCGAGGACTTGGATGACGGAAGATCGACCACGGGTTATGTGTTTACTCTTGCGGGAGGACCCATATGTTGGAAGTCTATGATCCGATCCCATTTGCAATGTCCACGACGAGGTAGAGTACATGGCAGCGGGAAAGCAAAGGAAGCTTTGTGGCTTACAGGTTAGTCAAAGAGCCGGTATTGACAAGTTGGAGTTTTGTTGTATTGTGACAGTTAGAGTGCCATTTACTTGGCAAAGAACCAGGTGTATCATGTGAGAACCAAGCACATTGATGTGAGGTTTCACAAGATCAAGAATTGGTTGCTACTGGTGGTGTTACTTGAGAAGATTCACTTACGAGAATGCGCGGATATGTTGGCGAAGCCTATTACCGCAGACAAGTTCAAGCATTGCTTGGACTTGATAAATGTATCCACTAGAAAGGAGAGGAGAGGAGGCGGCAGCCCCAAACTTATCAGTTCTAGGTGGAGGCTCAATACTTGATTATCTTCAAAGAGGTGAATACTCGCCAAGGTGGAGATTGTTGAAACAAGTGGCTTATATTCTATTAAAGGCCTATTGGGTGTAATTAGTTTATGTGGGCCTGGGGAACAAATAAGTTGTGGGGGGGTATTTTGGAGTTTTCAAAAATACTTATAATTAGGGTTTGCCTATAAATATGTTATGTTGTAACCCTAAATCATTGAATAGAAAAATATAGCTGCACTCTCCTATGAACGTAAGCAAATTGCCGAACCACGTTAAATCTGTGTCTTAACTTTCTCTTGATCTCTTTCTCTTTTTAATTCCATATTATTCATCATTGTTGTGCGCGGTAACAACAAAGGGAAGCATCACAATTGGCTTTCACCCAGCCTTGATCCGAAGCCCACCATCTTCCATCACCACCAACCTCAGTTGTCGGCTCAATATTTTATGAGACCTTAGCAAAACTTTTAAATGGGGCATCTTTTTTTTTTAATCAAAACCCACAAAAAAAATTAACAAAAAGCACAAATAATCATTACCAATAATAATAATAATCTTTACTTCATTGATACACATATTTTAAACAATACCCATCAAAAAAATTGTCAAAAAACCATAAAAACCCACAAGAAAAAACCCTTGCACTTTTTTTAAGTATAAGGATATTTACTTTTATGGGTTAATTGGTCTTATTTTACCTTAAGCTTATTATATTGGAGCTTATTAATTAAATTGAAGCCTTTTTTTTTTCTTTTTTTTTCTTTTTTTTTTTTTTAAAAAAAATTGAGGCATTTTTTAAATTCCTTACTTATCATGATTAGAGGCTTTAAATTTTTGTTTAAAACATAAATTAGGGCCATATTAAAAAAAATGGGCCTTAAATTAAAAAAATAATAATAAAAAATTGGGCATTTTTTTTTTTTACCTTATTAATCCGGGGGCCCTAGGAGAGCGCCTCACTCGCCTAGTGGCCCTGCCTCAGTCTCGGCCATACAAGCAGTTATCTTCCCCTGGGCCTCCTTGAATTCCTCAAGCGCTCTTGATGCCGTCTGCAAAATTGTTGCCGAATGAGAAAAAGCCCCTTCATCCTGCTAGATCAACAAAGAGGGCCATCTCGTCAGTAGTGCATTTCCGAAACATATCTTCCACCACTTCCAAGAAGTTTGGACCAACATAAGAGCTCTTTTGGTTTTGTGTGTTTTTTAAATTGTTGCAGAAAGAGAAAAAGCCCCTTCATCGTGCTAGATCAACAAAGAGGGCCATCTCGTCAGTAGTGCATTTCCGAAACATATCTTCCACCACTTCCAAGAAGTTTGGACCAACATAAGAGCTCTTTTGGTTTTGTGTGTTTTTTAATTTTGTTTCTTGGATCTGACTCCATATTGGATCTCTGTTTCTTTGTGGGTTTTATGCGAACAGGTTATCTGCCAAACGGTTACCCTCCTCAGCAGGGGTATCCTCTGACCTACATCCAACCGGTTACTCGTTTTGGATAAACAGGAAACTGGGAACCAGCTGGTTATTGTATAACTGGTTATTCGGAACCAAGTCTTCCCAAAATCAATAACTGAGGTACCCTGATTCTAGTTCCTGATTTTGACCAATAACCGGGACCGGGTTGACACCCCTAATCAACCCGGTTCACTGGGTTAGACCCCGGTCATATCATTTCGAGCATAACCAACCCATTCAATGGTCCATGGTTTTGGCCTAAAAGTTGGCCGAATGGTTTCAAATCTCATCCAAGCTCAAGCCCAAGTTTTGGGTCCAATCCATCTCAACTAGGCTTTAGCCCAGCCACCACCTCCAGCCACCAGTAGCCACTATCGGCAACCAACAACCGCCATCCTCTACCTCCTACTGCAACATTCTAGCGACTTTTTCAGGGGCAAAAAAAAAAAAAATCAAAATTTTCCTTTCTTTTTTCCAAACTCAAGCTTACACCTTGAGGTTGAGTTTGAGAGGATGTTATAATATTTTATATTATTCTATTATGTTGCTTTATATATTTTAGGTTTAGTATAGGGTTTCTTACCCACTACTTATTCTCGCTTTATAAATAGAGAGCTATATGGTTATATGCAACATTAAAGAACAATATAATAAAATAGAAGAGATACAGTCTATTATATGCTTTCGCACTCCAATATATTCAATAATATATTTAACATGGGCGAAACCCATTATTTTAAGGGAAAATATATTGAAAGTCTTTGGGTAAGCATGCCAAAATTTCTCTTTTTTTTTTTTTTGAAAATTTACTATTTTGGTCAATCTAAATTCAAATAAAATCTTTGTCATCAAAATTTGTTAACAGCGTCCCAATCAAAACGCAACAATTTCACCTCATTAAAATATTAATTTAATTTTGTTTTTTTTTTTTAAAAAAAAAAAGCACACACAGAGACAGCATCGACGCTCTCAGGAATATCTTTCTGGTTATTGCATTGGTTTCTGCAAGTGGTAGAGCCACATGGGTGTTTGGGGGTGCCGTGCATTTGAAAAAAAAAAAATTACTTTTTTCCTACAAAGTTCAACACAGTTAGGGGTGGGCAAATTAACCGGTTACCGATTAATCGACCGATTATTGATATTAATCGAACCGATATAACCGTAACCGATAGTTATTGGTAATCGGTTAAAAAATATATACCAATAATCTTATCAGTTGGTAATCGGTCGGTCAAGAATTTATCATCGGTTAACCAATATGACTGATATGACCGATAAATATTTTTAATTTTTAATTTTTTTATAATTTTATAATTTTTTTTTTGATTTTATAATATAAAAAAGATGTAGTGGATCAATATAAAAAAAGATTCAATAAGCTATTTTAGCCATATATATATTTAGGCCCCCAAAAGGACCAAAACAACTCATTTTTAATAAGTTATTTTAGGCTTTAGCCTAACAAAAATATTTGAGCTCTCAAAACAACTAATTTTTTGCCCAATTAGAACTAGTAAAAAGCTCAATAAATAGTTAACAAAAACTGGTTTAATCGGCCGGTTTAACCGATTATCGATATGACCGATTAACCGATAGCTTATCAGTCGGTAATTAGTCAAAAATCAGTTAACCGATAGCTTATCGGTTGGTAATCGGTAACCATATTAAACGGACTGATATGACCGATACCCAACCTTACACACAGCACCCAAACAGCTATGTCTGAATTGGGATAGAAATTGATGGAATATTGAATTTGGGAAAGTTGGAATGACAATGGAAGCCTTGGGAATCTCATATTTCCATGACCACATGTCAATCCAAACAAGCTAAGGGAAAAATAGTTGATAGCCACTAAAGGGCGACCATGTATTTGTAGGCTTTGTATTCAAAGTTGTTCCTTTTTAGTTGAAAAATTAGTAGCTTTTTAAATGAGTTGAATTGTCTTTATCATATATAATATATAAAGAAAAAAATAAAAAACAACGGCACCTCCAAATTAAAGATGAACTCCTGGCTCCGCCGCTGGTTGCTGCTGCAACCTATTGAGACGGCGGGCCTGAGTGCATAGAGGAGAGTTAAGGCAGAAAATAGCAAAGAAGATAAAAGCTAGCATCTACAGAGTGCTCAACATGTAGAAGGAGATGGGTCAATCCAGTGAGCCAGATCTGTTTATGCCAACAAATCTCTCTCTCTCTCTAGTTCTAGGATTTGGGTTGATTTTATTTTTATTTGTTAGTTTTTTCATGGAGAGGGATGGGTTTTTGTTTGGTTCCCGAGAAAATTTGAGCGAGTCCAACAACCCCAACTGCGTCGAATCATTCCCCAAAATCGAACTCCGAAGCAGCCCGAAGATCACGCCGCTCTACTTGTCATTCACTTTCTTCTGGAAGTTCTGCCCATTAACCATCTTGTCTATCGATTTGTCCAACAATTCTATAAAGGGTAGCTTTCCAGTTGATGTCCTCCATTGCACCCAAATCCAAGCGGTGCGGTGGAACTGTGGATGATAAAAAGAGGAAGGGATTCAACTGGATTGTTGGGTTTCTTCAATCTGTGTGTGTTGGAACCCAGAAAACGATCCATGGCAACCATGCATTAATGGGTACACTGAGACTTCCCAAGAAAAATCAAATGCACAGTTTGCACTCCTCACAGCACAGTATAAATAGAACCACAAATTTACCAAGACTTTATGAAGGAAGCTCCAGAGATAATATGAATTAACAACACCTACCCACCAATTTTGCTAGCTTTTTCTTCAATCAATCGAAAGCAACAACCTCAACACCCAATTTCCCATGTTTCCAACTGCATCCCACCACATGGGTAGCCCAATTTCCCATGTTTCCAACTGCATCCCACCACATGGGTAGTACCCTTTAAGAAGCTCTCAACGTCCGCCTGAAAGTTTCAGGCCAATTTTTGATCAGTTTTATGACTAGGGAGAGAGAGACGAGAGAGAAGAGAGGGTGGGGGCCGGGAAGAAAACGATAGATTAAAAAAAAAAAAAAAAAGCGGGTTCGTTTAACAGGATTTAATTGTCGGTGTGGCTGCTTCCCCCGTAACAAATTCAGCGTTGCCGGAGATGGTTGATTCCTCGCTACGCTTCCTGTAATTTTTTTTTAAAATTTTTTTAATTTTATAAATTTATTTTTTTTAAAAAAGAATTAATATTTCAATGAAATGAAACGGTGCATTTTGATTGAAACTAACAGTCATTACAAAATTTTGACAATAGAGATTTTATTGGCTTTTGGAATGACTCATAAAGTAAACTTTTTTTAACAAAAACAAAAAACATAGGGCGAAATTTTTTTTGGCTTGCTTATCAAAGAACTTTTGATATATTTTCCCTTATTTAAATAAAAACTCTTAAAATATAAATTAAATATTAAAAACAATTACAAAATAATACTAACTCTAAAGCCTAAATACTAAAATAATTAACATGAAGTGTGTCCATGCATCATAACATAATAATTGGCCCAATCTAGCATTCATGCCACTAAAATATTTCTAAAGTTTGTTGCAACCACCCATATAAAATGTTGGGTCATAGATTAACATTTGACAGGCCCAATAGTATATCGACCCAAACCAAAGCCCAGGGAAGTCAGAGTCCAGGAATGACTCAGGCCCTGAGCCTTCGAGACTAAGTCTCAGATCCGAGATGGAAGAATCTGAAACCAAAGGCTCGATTTCAAGACCTCAAACACCTTCATGTCCGAGGCCACTAAGACCCACGAGTCCGACGCCTCCGAGACCTTCGAGTCTAAGACCTTCGAATTCGATGCCCCTACATCCGAGATCCTGGAATTTAGGGATCGAGGATTCAATATGATCTTATCCATCCAATTCAAATGACGAGCATCTTGGAACACAGAATTAGATACACTATATGCAGGAATTCGAAATTCAAACGCCATAACAACCAAATCTTATCTTATCTTGATCTCCTAAGATCTTGAGACAGATAACTACTCAAATCCCTCGATAACAACTGCCTCACAGCAAATCAGGGAAGAGTCAGTCGTTGGTTAGGGAACTTCCACTCCATGCCTATATAATACAAGTCACTACCTCACATTCAGGTAACGCAACTCTTGCACTCTTTACGCTCTTGTTGCTTTCTCATTACTCTCTCCAACAAACAAACACTGACTTAGGCATCGGAGTGGCTCCGCCAGCTCACCCCCGATCTCTTCGATCCTACTATCTTCTTCATTATGCAGGCAAGTTCACACTCAGAACACTCGAAACAGGAATCCAACAAGCGTGTCCCGTCACTAATCGGAAACTGTGCATCAACATAAAATATAATTTATATCTAAAATATTTATATGTTCATACTTTTTTTTCTTAAAATATATTTATCTTGTTATATATATACAATTCTGTCACGCCTAAATTCCTAGAGATACTGTTAGATTCGTTTATGAACCACTATACTATTGTCACAATCAAGGATTAACCCAAGAAATTTGAATATTTGAATTGGAGAGGAGCTGGTTCTTTATAATTGAGAGATATTTTTGTCAAAATGTAAAATGACAAAAATGTCACTCATCTATAAAGAATCGGCTCCTCTCCAATTCATTTGAATTGAAAAGCATTATATTCTTAACCTAAGAGACAACATTGATGAACATTTGGTAGGCATTTCCCTTGGAAATTCATTGTAGGGATATGCAAATACTTCAATTTTAATTATAAAAAAAAATTCCCACTTTGCAGTGCAAACACCATATCAAGCACCTAATTCAATAATGCATTGTATGGTAGTCGTATAAGAATTTATTAAATATCATTTCTCATTTTATAATGTTAGCATGGTAGTTTTAACCAACCTTTGGTTTTTACTTTTTTACTTTTTTAACAATGGTTGATCCAATACTTAGTTGAAGTTATCACGTCAACATTATAAGTGTAAAAACTCATTCGAAAATATGGGTACATATGTTTTGTATTTTGTACTTCATCTTCTGATAGTGAATTTTAAGTTTCATGTGGTTATCTCCGCCAGTAAATGTAAGTTTGTTAAGTCGAATCACTTAAATTTTAGTGTCTAATATAATTGATTTATTTTTTATTCTGTTCTTTTTTACTTCTTTGGATCCTAATTTAATTTCGTGCACAAACACACTGTTGTTTCAAAGTCTTGTTAAAACACGAAGGACCTTCATTTTTTTAGGGGAATAAAGAAAGACCCATCCCTACAGTAATATTGTACACAGTCAGATCCCATTAGAAGACATGAAAAGTTCAGAGTCTTATTCAAACACAAAGAAAGACTTTTTTTTATTTTATTTTTTTTATTTTTTTGTAGGGGAATGAAGAAAGACCCCTACAATAATATTGTACACGCTTAAATTCCCATGACAAGACATGAAAAGTTCAAAGCTCTCCTTCCCAAAGCTCTTCAATGGAATTGTAGGGTCCACGAGCTGAAATAAATTCCTCCTTGAGCATCATCCCGTGCTGCTTGGTTTCACTGATCTTCTTACAGTCATCCTCTGATAGTTCCCAGTCAAAGATCTGCAGATTCTCCTTCAACCTCTCCTTCTTGTAGCTTTTCATCACAAGAGTCACCCCTTGCTCATATCCCCATCTAAGACAAACCTGAGCAACAGTCTTCCCCCTAGCTTTTGCAATCTCCATGAGAACTTCATTCTCCATAAAATGGCCGGTGCCCCAATTAGTCCCTTTTGCTCCCAATGGAGAGAAAGCAGTGACAACAATTCCATTTGCCTTGCAAAAATCTCTTAGTTTCTTCTGTTGCCAAACAGGGCTCATCTCCACCTACACAAATAATACTAATCTCTTTTAAGCATTATATATTGTTTGTCAAAATGAAAAGTTGAAGCTGCTGCAGCACTGGACTCACTTGATTCACTGCAGGAGGAATAGTGGAGGAGGAGAGCAGGTTTTGAAGCTTCTTGCAAGAGAAGTTGCTGACTCCAATGAACTTGGCAAAGCCAAGTCTCTGGCACTCCTCCATGGCTGCCCACACAGACTTGAAATCCATGGGCATCATGTCCTCTTCAGCAAAAGGCCATCCCCCCTTTCCAGGCTTCACAGTGATGGGCCAGCGGATCAAATACAGGTCTATGTATTCCAACTGAAGAGTCCTGCACAAATTGGTCAACTCCAAGGAAGAGGCAGAAAATCTATCACTTGGTGGGCGGATTAAATGCTGGTTCTGATCAATCCACTACTCTATGTTTCCCAACACAACATATTGAAAAGTAGAAAAGCATTTTACTGTCCGGCACTTATTGAATTGCTGTAATAGGGAGTTGGTCCAATTGCTGTTCAAGCTGAGCAATGCAGTGGAAGAGACATTTTCTAGTTTAAGTATAATGAGGGGAGACTAAAAAGCACATGTTCCACACATTAAACTTTCAAGTGCAAACCTAACCCTACCTTACTTTATTACTTTTAACATAAAAATTACACAATCCTATCTGCCTAGTGAACTTTCAGAATCACAGATAGAATAGTAGAGATTTTGAACATATTCAATCTTCTAAGTTGTAAACATATATATCTACGCATAATACACTAAGAAATCATCGAGAATCACATATAGAATTCTTTTAACAGATTTACCATAATTTTTGTTTATATCTCATAAAATTGGGAAAGGGCTAAGCCAACATGTCCTCTCCCCTGTTTCACTCCACGTATCATTTGCCAAAGATATGGGAAGCAAAAATGAACAAGCAAAGAAGGAATTTTGTGCTGCACCATGCTCCTGTTCAAAAAAACTTTAATTCTCATTCATTGCCAAATGAATCTAAGGGCCATGCTATAGGATGGAAGAAGCAAGTGAGAGGAGCGGGAGATTGAAGAATACTCATCTGAAGCTGATGGTGGCAAGGTGGGCCGGATCTTGAACATGGTAATATTATGATGGAAGATTTGCTGTTTCAGTCCCTTCTAGACTCCTCTTGGCAACCTATGCTTGCTTGGCAATGCTTGTGAGAAAGTTGCTACCAAGTCCCAAGGCATGCACCACTTCCTCTTCTGCCAGAGTTTGGAATGGTATCTAATGAGGAAGAAGAAATAGGTTGGGACGAAGGAAAGGGAGAGGAAGCATGGGGTTTGGAGAAGTTGATATGGAAAAAGAGGAAGAAAAGCTCATGGAGGAAACAAAGAGAAAGGCTGAGATAAGAATTGAAGTAGCTGAGGATGAAATTGTGGACAAATGCCTATATTCATTTGAAATTAAAAATATGCAGACATTGAGAGAATTAGGAAAGACATCAACTTAAGATTTCCTATAAAACAAATGCTGCTAATTCCTAACTCTGCCATGAATATGTTCAAGAATAGCATTCAAATTGCCATGACAAATACAAAAACATTGAAAGGGAGATTCATTGTCAAGCTTGTGATGGCCTCCCAATCACTTTAAATAAAAGTTTCTTGCTTTCTGAACCTAAAATCCAAATCCATCCTCTTTATTAGCATGCCCCAAATAAAATGTCTGCAATTTGGGCTCTGTTTGGCAAACCACTGTCCATTGGATGATTGCAAGAACCCCAAATGAAGTTGGCTTCATTTAATGATGTAGGACGGCCTACACCCACCACTCAAGCGTCCCTTGAAGAGCGCTCAAGCAGCTGCCATTCTTTGGTACAGGCAGTGTGCACCGCATCACATGGAGCAACCCAGTGTGCTCCACTCAAGCAGAGCAACCCAGGCTGTATTGCTTCTGTTCAAGCGGTCTTCAGCAGCTAGTTTCAAAAAAAAGAAAGGATCTTATCACAGAATATTTTTTCCACTCCATTTCCGTCTAACGTTTTGTTCCAAGCAAAAAAATAAGAATGTCACTGCCTCAATGAAAAGAAAGCAATAACTTGAGCTGGGTGAGCAAAGCAATCAGAGATCTTTGAAAACCAAAAATGTTATGGTATTCTACATCATATTAAGATATAAGCACCTCATTATTTTGCTTTGCTTCATAATAAAGAAATTGCACTTTTCATTGATACCCATTTCTCGAAGCTTCCTTGCCCCTAAACTTGAAGAAGCAAGGGGCTATTTGGTGTATAAACAACAAACACAAACCAGAGACTCAAATCACCAGAATTAGCACAAATGGCACTTAAGCCTGAAGGCGCCAATGTAAAATAAAAACAGGAGAACACAAGTGAATAAAGGAACTTAAGGAGAACAAGAAGGATAAAGAAGAGCAAACAACATCTATCCCTTAGAAGACTTATCTTCTAGTATCCTTAGAAAGATACAAACAAGTTACTTATCAGTGGCACTAGACATTAATTATGCAAAGTGAGACAGGAAATGTCATACCCTATATCAGCTGCAATATCAACAACTTTGAAACTTTCCATTATAAAGAAGAGTTATAATGAATGAGAATCAGAACAGTACAAGTAAGTGGGAAGAGAATCCAGCAATTGCTCATACTTTTCATTTGAATTGTTTGTAAAGCAGAAAGAAATGTCAGATTAAATAGGTAGGATAAGTGGATTTTTAGATAGATCATAACTTTATGTGTATGCCCAAAGCAGATCATGCTGTTTAGTTCTAAAGCACTTAGTTCTTCAGTCATCCATAAAAATATGAGGAATTCTGCACAAAAGTTTCCAACTAGTTTGCATAATTTTTGTATGAAATATTGCAGACCATTTTCACCCTTTGGCAACATCAATTTAATAATTTTGCCTTTCAGTACCCAGAAGCCAGCCAGCGAAAGAATTTTGAGTTTGAAGCACACATGTTTTGGTGATACTTAGGGTACAAATTATCTTCTTAACATAGACTACCAGGCTCATTTTATAGATCTTCCCAAAGTCTATTATAGGGAGTTGGCCCAAGTGCTTTTCAAGATGAGCAATGCATATACGATTTTTGGGCAAGTAAAATGAAGGGAGACTCGAAACTACACATGCCAAACATTTTCCAGAAATATGCATGTGTAAACCTAATCCTGATCTAACTATATTAAAATTAACATGAAAATGGGATTGACCAAATTTCACAATCCTATCATTGAAAGAATACAGGAGATTTTGAATAGATAGATTACATCTTTTGAACATATATATCTAGGCATCATACATTGAAAATCATGAGAATCATAGATAAAATTCTTTTAACAGACATACCAAAATTTTAATTTATATCCCACAAAGTCAAGAAAGGCCTCAAAATAGCTACTAAATCACATAGCCAACATGTCCACTCTCCTGTTTCCCTCCACCTGTTAGTTGTCAAAGGCTTGGGAAGCAACAATGAACAAGCAAAGAAAGAAGAAATTTTTTGTTACAACATGCTCGTACGGTCTAAAATATAAGTATATAACAGACTACGAATAATGGTGCCTTTACCCACTTAAATTTCCCATCACCGGCAAGTTCTAATCAAAAACTTGAATTTACATTCTGATCAAAAGTATTGGAAAGGATCCTAATTCCGTGATTGGTATGGTGGGATTTCTTGCATTAAAGCCCTACTTTAGTAGTTTTGAAGATAAACAAGTGATATAATAATTTTGTTTCTCACAATGGGTGAGGAGAATTTTTGAATGTATTTAGGAGTCAACCATCAGTACCCATGGTATTAAAAAAAAAAAAACAAATATTCTCAAGGTTGTCTCTCCCATTATTAATCACCCGGATGAAATGAAATAATTCCTAAGACACCAATCATTTGAAATATAACTCAATATGATGCATGATCTCCCATCAAGAAGTAGGAGCTAAATATATAAAAAACGACATACAAAACAATGAATCGAGGACAATTGTCAAATGGGGTTGTTCCAAAATTCAAACTGATTCAAACCCATAACTAAGAAAAAAAAAATCGAATATTATAAAGAAGGCAATTGATTCTTGGGGTGCTCCGTATCAAGCTCTATTTCCGGAGCTCCCAAAGCTCGCATTGGAATAAACAATTCATCAACTCAATTATTTAGTCCTTAACATCTTCCTAAAACGTGCATACACTCAAACACAACTTAAAAAAAGAAGTTGAAGGCATGACAAATACAACAACTTCTTATGGAATAAATAAGCACAACAATCTCAAATTTTATTGGTACAAAAAGACTCCACGAGCATTTTCTCATGACTTTGAATTAAGAAATCATCTTAACATAACAAACTGGTGCAAAAAATACATAATTTGAAACTAAAAACTAGTAGCAACATCAACCGAAAAACTAGCAGCTTCATCAACCAAAAACACTGGTAGCATCTAATTTGTAAAATCCAGTAGTGTCATCAAACTAAACAGCACATAGCCACCAACATCTAACTTCCAATATCCAGCAGCACCAAAGAAAATCAAGAACACATAACCACCAAGCTCCTAGACCTTCAAGCATGTTCCTTCAGTCATGAGATCCCTGCAAGAATTTAAAACATTTGACTCTTAAAAATACATAAATCAATAACAACAAAACATGGTGAGTAATTACATTAAGAATAGAACTTTTCTTTTTCTTTTTTACAAGTCAATAGAATTGTATATCAAAAAGGGGCAGAATAATCAATTTCGTAACATGCATAGGAATGATCTTTTTATTTGTATACATTAAAAACTAACCTTTCTTGCCAAAATCCACATATAAAAACGGAAGAAGGAATCACATAAAATCGAAGCTATAAACCAATGGGGCTTGGGCTCGAAAAGATTTCAAATTTCTGAAAATGGATGCAAACTGCTGTTCTAAAGGGTGAAGACCAAAATTTTTGCAATTTCAAGAGTAATGAAACACTAACCGAACAACTTGATGTCTTGGGCACAGGCAAATATTGAAGGGAGGTAGCAATCTCAGGAGGAAGAATCAGAGAGAGAATGAACCACACTTTCATGCCCATATCTTACATTTGAGTCATCAAATAGAAAATGAATTCCACACTTCTTCACTTCAATGCATTTGTCATGTTCGAGGGAGGCCTTCAATTCCTCTCCACGCCCCATCAGAAATTTATCATCTCTTAGTGGTACATATCTGACCATGAGATGATGATCTTCACGGATTTTAGGGAATAAACAGAATGTTTGCCTAAAATGTTCGTCCAAAATGATGTCTCCAGTTTTATTACTGATTTTCAACCACAAACGACCACCTTCTTCCCCAAAACGTTGGCTCTTGTCCTCGGCTACATAAACAGTGCAAAAGAGCAACCCATGGATTTCACCCTTTGAAATTGGAGGTAGCTCAAAGGATATAGAACATCCAATTCCTTGATGACTGAACCAATTTGGAACCTCACTACCAGGAAATACAATGGCTCGATAATCATCACACTTGAACAGCAACTATTTCAAAAAAAGAAAAAAATAAGAACATAAAAACTGCACAAGTGCGCACACAAATACAGTGAGAGAGAAACCTGCGAAAGAAGACTCCTCCTAAAATTATATGATAGATTGTTGCAATTTTCCAGGTAAATTGTTGGTGTAGTTTCCAAACTCTCCAAGCCCTGAATGTCAACCAATTTCTGACAGTTGGCAAAGTCAAGATCACGTGAACTTTTTAGGTTCGACAGATTTGGGAGTGTTTCTATTGATGTGCAGCCCTTTGCATCCAAACTCAATAAACTTGTGGGGAGTTCTGAAATTGATTGAAGACTCAAGCACTCCCTTAACGTCAAGTAATTTAATTTTGGAAGGCGACCGATGCAATGAGGTAGATTAAGGAAATTGTTTCTTCCTATATCCAAAATCTGGAGT
This sequence comes from Carpinus viminea, assembly GCA_013348765.1. Classification (NCBI taxonomy): domain Eukaryota; kingdom Viridiplantae; phylum Streptophyta; class Magnoliopsida; order Fagales; family Betulaceae; genus Carpinus; species Carpinus viminea. The sequence continues at coordinate 35,053,126 of CP054668.1, read as the reverse complement.
GAAGACATACCCCCAAGATCAATTGGAAACCCATCTTCAGACAGATTGCAGTTATTTGCATCCAAAAATGCTAAACTTGCGGGGAGTTCTGAAATTAATTGAAGACTCGTGCACCCATTCAAATGCAATGTAGTTAATTTTGGAAGGCGGCCGATGCAATGAGGTAGATTAAGGAAATTGTTTCTTCCTATATCCAACTCCAGGAGTGAAGACAAACACCCAAGATCAATTGGAAACCCATCTTCAGATAGATTGCAATCGTTGAGATTTAGCCTTGTCAAAGAGCATAATCCAGAAATGGAAGCTGGGAGCAAATGTGTGAGATTTGAGCTTTTTGATAACAAAGATTTTGAAGATTCTCCTTTACATCCCGATAAAGACACAGTTTCGAGATTCTTCAAAAGACCAAAGGAGGCAGGGAGTTGTGTAATAGCAGTTTTGTCTGCATGCAATTCCTTTAAAGCCATCATATTTCCCAATTGCTCCGGTAGCTTATCAACTTTTAAGCAACCGGACAAGTTAAGAATTTGAAGAGATTTTAAGTTAGAAATACTTCCTGGAAGATTCCTTAAGTTTTGGCATCCTTCTAAATTCAATAAAACAAGTCTTTTTAGATTCCCAATGGACTCATGAAGCTCAACCAAACTAGTGCAACCTTCAAGTATCAGTATCTCCAGAATTGGGACTTGTGAGAAGTTTGGCATCTTGGTGAGAAATTTAGAACTTTTTAGATTAAGGACTTTCAACCTGTTGAGTATCTGCCAAAACAAAATCGTTAAAAGAGAAGAAAGAAAGTTTTGACTTATAAATACAAAAATAATGGAGAAATAAAAGGAAATGTAAGATTTATTATACTTTGATCTCCTTCCAGACTTCTTTGACATTACTATCCTGCATGTCAAGGATAACAAGGTTCTCTAAATGAAAATTTGCTGGTAGAAATTTCAAAGGACACCTATGCCAACAAAGCCATCTTAACCCTTCAAAAAGATGTATGTAGCATCCTGTGAGATTTGCACCATTGATTTGTAGCAATCGCAAATTTTTCATCTTTGCAAATGCTTCAATTTTAAAATGTACATCACCAAGTATAGATGGATTTAGAATGAGACCCTCCACTGCTTCTGATCCCTGGAGAAATAGACAAAAGGATTAGTAACACACATTGAAATGTTGCGTACACAAATATTTTTGCAATTTTATTTTAAGACAACATTAATGTGACGTAGACATGATTATAAGTGCTAATAATGTGATTGCAAGCCTTTTTACTATAATCGTTGTTGACATGTATTAGAATTTTTTATTTATTTAAGATCATACTGTTATTATGTGTTATATGGATAAACTATTAAAGGAATGTTGCATGCTTAATTATTATAAAAACATGACAGAACTCATGAATACCTATATAATAAGTGTATTATGTGTTCGTGTATTCAAGTGTTTATATATGAATGATTAATTATGCTTCTTACCATTTGATTGTTAAGCACGTGTAAGACATCCTCATGAAACCATAATCTACTACGTCTTCCGAGATCGTTGGGTGATCTTTCACGAACAATCTCCCTTCCCATATCTCGGATTAGATCATGCATCCTCAACTCATTTTGGCCATTGATTGTGACAAGAGACCTCTGAATGAGAATATTAATACCAGTTATAGGAAAGAAATCACAACCATCAAATATTTTGATGGCATAATCTTTGTCCATACCTACAAAGAAACACGCAATATCAAGGAATATGTCCTCTACAATATGATCATTTAGTGAATCAAAGCTCATTTTAAGTATTTGCTGAATCTGGTTGTCAGGATATTTTTGTAACTTTTGCAATTTTTCTTCCCATTCAACAGTGCTTCTTCCTGATAGACAGGAACCCAAAATTTCAAGAGCTAATGGAAGCCCTCCCACATAATTAACTACTCTCATTGAGAGCCCCTTGTATTCTTGTATTGGATGAGCCATCCTAAAGGCATGCCAACTAAAAAGTTGAAGAGATTCCTCATGATTCAATTCCTCGACCTTATATTTTCCATGTACTCCTAGTACAGTTAACAAATGTTCATCTCGAGTTGTTACAATCACTCTACTTCCTGGGCCAAACCATTCAGAGCTTCCAACTAATGACTTGAGTTGTTTCAAGTGATCCACATCATCAAGGATAACAAGAACTCTTTTACAATGAAATTTATCCTTAATCAAACTGATTCCTCTCTCAACATTGGCAATCTTCAAGTTCTTGGATTTTAAAACTTCAGAGAGAAGTTGTTCTTGTAACTGAACTAAACCATTGGGTTGTTCTGAAATTTCTTTAATATTTAAAAGACAACTGCTTCCTTCAAACCCATTATATATTTGGTTATAAACAGCTTTAGCTAAAGTGGTTTTACCGATTCCACCCATGCCATAGATGCCTACAATGTGAACATCACTAGTTCCAAGATTTAATAAAGCTTTTATCTTTTCAGTGCGATCATTTATACTAATTGGATGTTTGGCAATATCCAAGCCAGCATTGTTCACTTTACACGAAACTTCTTCAACAATTTTCTCGATGAACCTTGATTCATACCTGATAATTATAATTTAAAAGAAAACAAAAGAACAACATGAGCACAAGAAAAGAAAAGGAACAAAAATTATATGAGTCATAGGTGTCAAAAGGATACTATTATTTCAGTCATTTAGACTAATTCTCTTGGTAAACAATAAAGTAAATTAAATGCAAGCTAGGAAACAATGTCACTAAGGTTATTTTTGGCACGCAAAATAAATAGTTATTTAAAAAATATATATTTATTAAGAATTGAAATTTGAAATGAATAATTATTCCGTGCACCAAACATGGGGAAAGCATTACTATAGAATCACTATGCCGGTATAATGGACATGGAACGGAAAACCATCAATGAATTATTGCAACTAAGAATTACCTTTCTATATCTACAATTTTATTTTATTTAACTTAGGTTGGTCACAGGCACCCTAATTTTTTTTTTTTTTTTTAAATAAGTTTAATGGTACCACAGTGAAGTTCAAGTTAATTTGTCAAAATATTCCTACAACAGAAGAAGATAAATTTTTAAAAAGTATTCTGAGGGACGTTTTGTCTTGTTTGTTGATGTATTTAATTTTCAAACAGAAAACAAAAAGGTTGAAAAACATATGGACTCGGGGTCAATCAGGATGCCAAGCAAAGGGAAATCGAATTTCCATTGCCTACCACCCATTTAATTTTTTCCATGTAAAAAATAAAAAATAAAATAAAAAAACAATCCCGACCAAACAGCTTGTAAATGCTGATATGAAAAAATTGAGTTTAATTTCAAAATAACTATAAGATGTGATCTGAGATATTCCAAAATTGCCCAAAATAAAGCTGCTCTAGTTAAAATAACTTTTAGATTTTATTTTCTTTAAATTTTGTCAATCGATTTTTAGCTCAACTTCAATTTAATATTTATCATTTCTCGACGGGCATTTAAACGAAAAACAAAAGACAAAAAATATAATAGTAGTAATAAATGATGCATAAAAAAGCACAAGAGAGAGAGTAACACATATATAATACCCGTTTGCAACATCTTGGAGATCCCAACCAGAATGGTTTGCAGCTTCAGTAAGAGCTGCTCTCCACTTGTGCACCCTATCCATCTCCGTTTGAAACTGGTCTTCATGCCTAGCAAATGCTTCGGCAAAAGTTCCTATTTGTTTTCGCACATCGGATGGCTTCACGTCATAAAATATGGGAAGAAGAGTTTGGCCTATAGAATTCTTACAGCGCATGATCTCCGCAAGCTCATCAAGACACCAACTAGAAGAAGCATAGCCTTTGGAAAAAACCACAATAGAAATCTTTGATCCTTGAATAGCTTTGAGCAGCTCTGTAGAGATGTGCTCCCCTCTTGAGAGCTCATCATCATCTCGGAAGGTGTGAATTCCGACACGCACCAAGGCGGTGTAGAGGTGATCGGTGAAAGTTTTGCGGGTATCTTCACCTCTGAAACTTAAGAAGACGTCGTGATTCCAACCAGCCATGGATGCGGAGGTGATTGCTGTAAACTTGACTGAAAAAGGAGAGCTCTTGTGAGTTGAAAGGAGTCCGCTGCAGTGTCCTGAACATATGATCAGTTTTTCGAGTAAAAGCAAAAGGAAGCCTGCAATTACCATCCACTTTCCTTCTCCTTCAATAGTTGTAGGCCAATCTTTTCCAGCTGTTCGCAATTACCATCCACTTTCCTTCAATAATTGTAGGGCAACTTGACATTATTAATGTTGACGTTGACCAAGACGAAGACTTGAGCCAAATCAACTCTGGCGTAGCCACTTGGAGGATAGATCATTTCCAAAGATGTTTTGTAGAAATTGAAATGATAAAAGTGTAAGAGAAATATCGTTTCCAAATTATTTCCCACTATATATTAATGAGGGCAAGATTATGACGAAGCTAAAATTTATCTTCCAAGTATTTTCTGCGTTTTTTTAAGATTCTGTCACGCCTAGAATAGCCATACATAAATATATAAAACTATAAAATTGAAAACCTTAAAAAAAAAAAAAAAAAAAAAGGAGCCACCCCTCTTTTTTTTCTATTTAATAAAAATAATTTATAAGCTTTTTTTAGTTCATATATTTATATTTTTAGTATATTAATTTATTTTTAATTAAGAATAGCATGTGTCATCATTCTATTGGTGATGACGTGCTACACTAATGAAATCCGTCAAGTATTTTTACAAAAATTGATTATTGAGACTAAATTGTTATTTTGGCCTATTCCGATAATCTCTTAATTATTTTATTTTATTTTATTATGTCACATGGATGAGTTTGTAATTTAGGCCAACCATATTGACTGATTTTGCATTTATATTTTTTTTGGTTAAGTCTTTTTTAACTGTTTTTAGTTTTTTTTAAAAAAATTTATATTGACTTTTTTTTATTTGTTTAAATTAATTTACAAGTGTTTTTTTAAATTTTTATATATTCCTATTTTTTGTTTTAGTTTTATTTGGTCTTTGGTTTTTTTTCTTTTTTTATTATTATTGAAACTAGTACCGATACATTAATAATTTTTTAAAAAAAAAAAAAACAAAATTGTTGAATTTTAAGGATATTATATATAATTTTTGTTTATAAAGTTAGGGTATTTTGGTTATTTCAAATTTTTTGACGAGATTGATTGACGGAATGAAGTTTTTGGTAAGTGTTGGAACTAGTGGCTCATATTAATACCAGTAGAAAGTCAAGTAGACGGGAGCAGAGTGAATGTTACGATAGCTTAGGGTTTTTCCTATATATATGTTATAATGTAATCCTAAATTATTAATAACAAAATACAGCCGCCTCTATGTGGACGTAGGCATATTACCGAATCACATTAAATTTATGTCTCTAATCTTTCTTTTCAATTTTATATTGTTTATCATTATTGTGCACAGTAACAACAATAAGTAAATGGTAATTTGATGTGGTTGGGTGATAAGCGTGGTAGTTCATGGAGGCATATTAATGAGGTGTGGTACGTAGTTTATGAAAGAAAAATGTCATTACCCTTATATAAAACTATGAGATTTTATTTTATTTTTTTTCTTTTAAAAAACAAAATTGTTTTGTGGGTGTAAGGATGATATTTTATTTTTGTGTGCTTTTTTTTTTCTAATTTTATTTTTGTGTGCTTTATTCATTTATTATTGGCTAATTTGGCTTGTAGTTTGAAATGCCACTTAAACAATTAATATCGTGTGTTCACTATCTAGCTATGAATATTATTTCTTGTTGCGATTGCGGGAACTGATGTTGATGTATGAACAGGTAAGAACTTGAATGGCATGTATTTAACTCATGATGAATGGTTAACGATAATATTTTTAATTTGAAAAAAAAAAAAGAAGCTCTTTTTTAATATATATATATATATTTATATTTATATATGTCCCAATATTTAACGCATAATTTTGTTTCATTAAAATTGGTTTTATAGTTAAATAAATGTCGTTGAAGTACATGTGTAACTCGTTGGAATGTTCATATGACAGAAAGAGGCTCTCTTAGTAAAAATTAGTTGCTTACTCATTTAAATTAGATGAAATTTTGCTTAGGATTTCTAAATTATTATGTGTTTTGAAAGACTTCTTAAATTTCAAAAAAAATTAATTTCACTTTCGAACTTTCACTTTGATATAATGTACCTCCCTTCGTCAATTTTTATCTTTAAACGGACATTAAACATAATTAAATAACCTTTAATACCCTTGACTTGTTTGTAAAATTTTAAATTTATCCTTGTGACTCAATTATTTTTTAAAATAATAAATTACATTGGATTATAAAACAAGAATTTTTTTTTTTTAAAAAAAAAATTCTTTTTAGAATTATAACATTTCTTTGTGTTGGTTTCACTGATATGCTTTTTATTGGAGAAATTAAAGAGATGTGGAAACCATGACATCCTTGGTGGAGTTAGGTAAACCGATTAAGATGAAGTGTGACCACTGGATGAACTCTTTTAGTACAAAGTGCCCCTATGGCCCTATCTAGCATTCAACGACATGAGCACCCTCATCCCCATTTCCCCCTCTCCTATATTGAAAAAAAAAATAAAAAAAATTCTCATCATTCTGCCCTCTCTCCTCTTTTCTCTGACATCCCCACTCAACACACCTCTTCTTCATTTGAATTGAAGAGCATTATATTCCTAACCCAAGAAACAGAGCATTGAAAAACATTTGATAGGCATTTCTATTGGAAATTCAGTATAGAAATATGCAAATACTTCGAATTTTACTTATAAAGAAAAATTCCTACTTAGCAGTGCAAACACCATTCCAAGCACCTAATTCAAAAAAAAAAAAAAAAAGGAAGAGAGAGAAATTATATGTCCTATATTTTATCTTACAAATATTTTATAAGAATAATGCTACTTAGTACACTCTCGTATAACTATAATGATTTGAAAGTGAAAATCACCTTTTGAATCAATAAGAGCTTGGAAAAATAAAAATCAACCCATTTTACATGAGAGCAGTAAACTCTCTTAAAGGTAAATGTTCAAACTCAAAGCTCTCCATCCCAAAGCTCTTCAATAGACTTGTAGGGTCCACGAGCAGAAATGAGTTCCTCCTTGAGCATCATCCGGTGCTGCTTGATTTCACTGATCTTCTTACTGTCATCCTCTGATAGTTCCCAGTCAAAGATCTGCATATTCTCCTTCAACCTCTCCTTGTTGTAGCTCTTCATTACAAGAGTCACCACCTGCTCATACATCCATCTAAGACAAACCTAAGCAATAGTCTTCCCCCTTGCTTTTGCAATCTCCATGAGAACATCATTCTCCATAACATGGTTGGTGCCCCAACTAGTCCCTTTTGCTCCCAAAGGAGAGAAAGCAGTGACAACAATTCCATTTTCCTTGCAAAAATCTCTTAGTTTCTTCTGTTGCCAAACAGGGCTCATCTCCACCTACACAAATAATAATCTTTTTTTTTAATAATAATATATCCTTTGTCAAAATGAAAAGTTGAAGCTGCTGCACTGGACTCACTTGATTCACTGCAGGAGGAATAGTGGAGGAGGAGAGCAGGTTTTGAAGCTTCTTGCAAGAAAAGTTGCTGACTCCAGTGAACTTGGCAAGGCCAAGTCTCTGGCACTCCTCCATGGCTGCCCACACAGACTTGAAATCCATGGGCATCATGTCCTCTTCAGCAAAAGGCCATTTCCCCTTTCCAGGCTTCACAGTGATGGGCCAGTGGATCAAATACAGGTCTATGTATTCCAACTGAAGAGACCTGCACAAATTGGTCAGCTCAACATTATTTGCTTGAATTAGTTGATTTTCCATAAATCATGATAGCTGCTAAATCACTAAAGTACTGCTTATTTAAAATTTATGTTTATAAGAATGAATATATTAAATTATTTATTTTATATTCATTAAATGATTAAATTTATTGTTTCCTATAAACTTAAACTTTTGTGATAAGTGATGATTTAACAATAAATAATGCTACACACTTTCACTTTCACACTTTTACTCTCTAACATAACACTAAAATAATAATTGCATTCAAACTCTAATAGTAATCCATTCAAAATCTAATGTTGATTTTTAGTACCATGTTAGAGTGTGTAATTGAGAGTAGAGGTGGCAATTCATGTTCGCATCTCAAGTTTGAGGTATGTCGAAAAATGTGTGTAAGACTATATAAGTTAATCCTAACCCAACCCATTTAATAAACGGATCAAACTCCTCAAACCTAACCCTTTAATTTTGTATTGGTTTATATCGGGTTTGTGGGTCATATAAAAGAGTTTAACTTTGGTCTAGACCTGACGTAAAAGTGGTGTTTTACAACATCCAATAATATGCTGACACATCAGATAAAGCAAAAAAATTGCACAAACATGCCATACAACAAATACACCAGAAGTTTGATTGCAGGTCTTCTTTGTAGACCAAAGAAGGAGGATTGGCTTCAAAACCCACATGGGTCTAGCCGGCGAGGAAGCGGAGGGCGACAACCTTGGGTTTCTGGCCGTGACCCACATCTGGGCCAAACCCGCCTGGGTCTGGCCACAGGGTGGCCCGCGAGAGACAATAGCGATGAGACTGAGAAAGAGGGAACTATGAGAGAGAGGAGGACAGTGACTAAGTGAGAGAAATTGGGTTTGAGGGACATAGTGAGCGATGAGACAGAGAAGTTGGGTATTTGATTTTGGGTGTTCTTAATTGAGTGGGTAGTGCTATGTTCTTTGTGAATTTGGTATTGATGTCAGTTCAGCTGTGTGTATTTGTAGTGCTTTTGGGGATGGTTTGGCCAAATGGGTTTGGGATGGATTTTAATGGGTTGATTGATGAGATTTTCTCTGGGTATTGCGATTTGGGTTCTTTGGGAGGGTTGATTTATGAGTAAACTATGTTGAAGAAAGGCTATGGAGTTTTTGGCGATGAAGAAGAAGATGAAGAAGAAAGGCCATGGATTTTCGATGATGAAGAAGAAAGGGGCTGCAAAATAATCTTACGTTTTCAATCCTATTCTATAAAATAAGCTTAGTTGAGTTTAGCTTACGTGTCAAAAATGTATTGGGTGCTGTAAAATGGGTCTTTTATGCATCGTCTGGACCATAGGGGCTCTCTATAAAAAATTACCTATTATTATGTCGCGTGTCGAATTCGAGTCATCAAAATTACCTTTTAATTTCATGTTGAGTTCATGTCATGTTCATAGATTATGTCAAAAATTGTCGACTCTACTTGAGGGTTTAGGAGTTGGGGTGTGTTTAGCATTTATCTTAACAATAATCAACCATAAATTACAATCAAGATCACTGACCGAACTGGTTTATGTAGAGCTGGAAGAACAAGATCAAGATGAGCATCACTAGGCCACAGCTTGGAAGTAATGAAAAGCTCCTCCCGGGAGCTGACAAGGCCGAGTTTGAGTGCTTGAGCAATACCTTCTCCCAAAGCCTGCTCAGACCCATATGCAGAGGCAGTGTTGAAGTGCCTGTAACCGAGCTTGATTGACTCTAGGACCACCGATTTGAGGGTGGCGCCATCGTTGGAATCTGCGGCTGTGCCAAAGCCAATCACCGACATGGCCTTGTTGCAGGAGGAGGAGGAGCTCAGCACCACCTCTGGGATGTTACTCGTTATATCCATTTGTGCGGTGGATATGGTGAACCTTGAATGTTAGATGTCGGTGTGAAAATGGAGTGTTGATTGTCTATGAGTGTGTGAGGTGCTTTATATATTCACATTTCAAGGCTACAAGGCTTCTTTTATTCTTTGTATGTCCTTGACGTGATTTTGATGGAGTGACATTTTTAAGCCCAAGGCTGCGGAACAAGATCCTCAATTGTGGAAAGACAAAAATACCCCTCAAATATAACTAACGGAATATTCTCCAGTTCAAATGAACTATAGAGGATCCTAGTTCCACGGCGGCTGCCTTTTTAAGTTGTTCGCACTTTCCTAACCCAACTAAATTTTTGAAGTACAATAAAACAGAAGGGATGGATATTTCCCACTACAGATGGGGCAGTTTACTAAATCTGGCTGTTAGCACTCATATTTTTAACGGTTAGTGAAGGCAAAAAGATACCTGTAAGGTGTGATTTCTTTAATGGTAAAAGGGGCAGCAATGAACAAAGCTTTTGTGGTTGTAGACAGAACCACAATGAAGGCAAGGGGTTTACGAGAGATGAGTTACCCATTCATGGAGATCAAGGATGGCACAGGATGCGTGGGTGGAGGAAGTAGATTTGGGAGGCAAAAGAAAAGAAAATAAATAAAAAAAAGGGAGTAGGAGAGAAGGAAAGGAAGAGGCAAAAAATCTATCACTTGGTGGGCGGATTAAATGCTGGTTCTGATCAATCCACTACTCTCTGTTTCCTAACACAACATATTGAAAAGTAGAAAAGCACTTATTGAATTGCTGTAATAGGGAGTTGGTCCAATTGCTGTTCAAGCTGAGCAATGCAGTGGAAGAGACATTTTCTAGATTTAGTATAATGAGGGGAGACTAAAAAGCACATGTGCCACACATTAAACTTACAGGTGCAAACCTAATCCTACCTTACTTTTTACTTTTAACATAAAAATGGGATCTACCAAATTACACAATCCTATCTGCCTAGTGAACTTCCGAATCAGATACAATAGTAGAGATTTTGAACATATTCAATCTTCTTAGTTGTAAACATATATATCTACGCATAATACACTGAGATATCATCGAGAATCACATGAAGAATTCTTTTAACAGATTTACCATAATTTTGGTTTATATCTCATAAAATTGGGAAAGGGTTAAGCCAACATGTCCTCTCCCCAGTTTCACTCCACCTGTCATTTGCCAAAGATATGGGAAGCAAAAATCAACAAGCAAAGAAGGAATTTTGTGCTGCACTATGCTCCTGATAAAAAAAAAAAAAAATTAATTCTCATTCATTGCCAGCTGAATCTAAGGGCCATGCTATAGGATGGAAGACACAAGTGAGAGGAGTGCAAGATTGAAGAATACTCATCCGAAGCTGATGGTGGCAAGGTGGGTCGGATCTTGAACATGGTAATATTATGATGGAAGATTTGCTGTTTCAGTCCCTTCTAGACTCCTCTTGGCAACCCTATGCTTGCTTGGCAATGCTTATGAGAAAGTTGCTCCCAATTCCCAAGGTATGCACCACTTCCTCTTCTGCCAGAGTTTGGAATGGTTCTAATGAGGAAGAAGAAATAGGTTAGGATGAAGGAAGGGACAGGATGCATGGGGTTTGGAGGAGTTGATATGGAAAAGAGGAAGAAAAGCTCATGGAGGAGACAAAGAGAAAGGCTGAGATGAGAATAAAATTAGTTGATGAGGAAATTGTGGACAAACTCCTAATCATGCTAAGAATAAATACTAAATAAACTTACTCAATTGTGCATGCTCCCTATATTCATTCGAAATTAAAAATATGCAGACATTGAGAGAATTAGGAAAGACATCAACATAAGATTTCCATATCACAATTTTGACTATAAAACAAATGTTCTTAATTCCTAACCTTTGTTCAAGAATAGCACTCAAATTGCCATGACAAATACAAAAGCATTAAAAGGGAGATTCATTATCAAGCTTGTGATGGCCTCTCAATCACCCTAAATAAAAGTTTATTGCTTTCTGAACCTAAAATCCAAATCCATCCTCTTTATTAGCATGCCCTAAAATGTCAGCAATTTGGGCTCTGTTTGGCAAACCACTCTCCACTCATTAGCAAAAGACATATTAAAGGAAACTATTAAGTGATCCATTGGATGATTGTAAGAAGAACTCCCAAATGAAGTTGGCTTCATTTAATGATGTAGGGCGGCCTACACCCACCGCTCAAGCGTCAGCCATTCTTTGTTTAGCATTTCTCGTAACGGTAATCAACCATAAATTACCTAAAAAGAATTTAATCTATGAGCATGGCAAGTATAATTTTACAATCAAGATCACTGACCGAACTGATTTCTGTGGAGCTGGAAGAACAAGATCAGGATGAGCATCACTAGGCCAGAGCTTGGAAGTAATGAAAAGCTCCTCCCGGGAGCTGACAAGGCCGAGTTTGAGTGCTTGAGCAATACCTTCTCCCAAAGCCTGCTCAGACCCATATGCAGAAGCAGTGTCGAATTGCCTGAAACCGAGCTTGATTGCCTCCAGGACCGCTGATTTGAGGGTGGCGCCCTCGTTGGAATCTGCGGCGGTGCCAAAGCCAATCACCGGCATGCCCTTGCTGCCGGAGGAGGAGCTCAGCAACACCTCTGGCTACAGCCATTTGTGTGGCCGATATGGTGAACCTTGAATGTTAGATGTTGGCGTGAGAATGGAGTGTGTGAGCTGAGATGATTTATATGAAAAAAAAAAAAGAAAAAAGTGTGGGGTGGAAAGATATAAAAAAAAATAATAATAAAGTAGTCCAAAACTACTAAAATATATAAAAAAAGACAATTTATTTTTTTATATTTCTATAATATCTTTATTCTTTTAACAAATAAAATAATAAAATAATTATAAAAAAAAATTAAAAATACAAATTTTTCTGTATTTATTAGCCCATTTAATTTTTCCCATGCAAAAAAAAAAAAAAAAAAAAAGCCCATTCCCGACCAAACAGCTGCTAAATGCTGATATGAAAAAATTGAGTTTAATTTCAAAAATAACTTTAAGATTTGATATGAGATATTCCAGAATTGCCCAAAATAAAGATGCACTTCGGGAATGATTGAAGCATCGCAAAGTAGTTTGAAGCTATTTAGATTGATGAAGCTTTGATTAACATCGGATTCTAGCTATTAGCTAAATAGTGTTAAATGTTTAAAAATATTTTTAAATATTTATAAATATCTGACACTATTTTAAATAAGTTTGAGAATAATTTTTTTAGACTAATTTAAAAGAGATTTCAATCTTTTTCAAATTATTTTCCAGTACTATATATATTAAGGAAAATGCTATGGGTTCTCCCCATAGTGTTATCTTGGCGTTCTCCCAATCTTACGTAAAACATGATTTAAGAAAAAATAAAATTGTAGTGGCCTTCATCACCGGTTCTTTTAGGCATTAACACTAAATTTGAAGTATTAGCACCAAATTTGAGGGATTAGCATCAAATTTATGATGATTAAATCTATTTTTGGTGATATCATCCCTAAAGGATTAACCTTCCACCCTTAGGTTTTAGTTTTAAATCAAAAAACAAGTTTTAAAGCATTAAAACATAATCATTAACTTATAAAAATTAATCTGTAGAAGAAAAAAAAAAAAAAGGTACTACAATTTTATTTTTTTCTTAAATCATATTCTACGTAAGGCTGGGAGAACGCCAAAAGAACTCTATAAGGAGAACCCCTAGCAAAACCCATTAAGGCAACATTATGACGAAGCTAAAATTAATCTTCCAAGTATTTTTTGCACTTTTTTAGATTTTGTCACGCCTAGAATATGGAATTATTGCCCCGCGCTCATTCTCTATTTGCTCCCTGGTTGATTATAGTAGGCACAATTCAAATAATCTATGCAGCTTCAGCATCTCCCGGTCAACGTAATTTAAAAAAAAGAATAGCCTATTCCTCCATATCTCATATGGGTTTCATAATTATAGGAATTGGCTCTATAAGTGATATGGGCCTCAATGGAGCCATTTTACAAATAATCTCTCATGGCTTTATTGGCGCTGCACTTTTTTTCTTGGCGGGAACGAGTTTTGATAGAATACGTCTTGTTTATCTCGACGAAATGGGCGGAATGGCGATCCCGGTTCCAAAAATATTCACGACTTTCAGTATCTTATCGACGGCTTCCCTTGCATTACCGGGGATGAGTGGTTTTGTTGCAGAATTAATAGTATTTTTGGGACTAATTACCAGCCAAAAATTTTTTTTAATAACAAAAATACTAATTACATTTGTAATGGCCATATATATATGAATTAAACTTTGGTCTGGATGAGCCTTAACGCTACTTTTACAGCCCCCAATCACACACTGCCACATAAGCAAAATAAAAAAAGTTGCATCAAATTATCCTACAATCAAAATCACAAGATGAAGAAAAGAAGAAAAGAGGGTTGGGAGAAAGAAAGAAGACCCACGACGCAAGGTCTAGTGTTTTCATCTTCTCCGGTGCAAGGTCGTATAGTTTTCAAGCGAGTCACGCTAGACCCACGACCCACGACATGGGTTAGGTGATGAGAAGGGCAAACAGTACCACAATAAGTCATCGCCGGAGACAACCATATCTTCTTTCTTCGGTAGCTTGCCCAGCCATCCCCAACACATCTCCATCAATGTCAATCACTGCCACCACCTGACCTCAACCGCTGCCACCCACAATCAACTACACCACCACTGGTTGGCCATCGCCTCCGTCAGATGCACCTTGCCGCACCGCGCCACCCAGAACTTCCGTTCCCCTACACGCTGCGGCCATCATCTTTTGTGCCATCTTGTCAGGCAAGGCGAGCTATCCACCATCGCAGCCCACTTCGATTAAAGACCTACCGCCGTAGACGCCATATCCGTCTAGCGTGCCGTCATTAGAGTTTCCAAGCGCCAGAGCAATCTCTTGCGATTTCTCTTGTTGTCTTGCACGTGGGTCAGGCGAGACCACCCACGTCGTGGGTCTGTCCCACCATGGGTCACAAGGGCATGCATGGGATGCCGGCTGGTGGATGCTCTCAGGCGCCAGTGGTTGAGTCTTGGGTCTGCTAGAGCGCGACCAGTGGTTTGGTTTTAGGTGTGGGTCTTTTTTGGTCTTTTTCTTTTTGTCATTTTGATCTGCTACATTTCTTCTCACTTTAATGTTTTGCAACTTTCTTGAATTGAAGAGGTGTTTTATTTGAATTGGATGCTATAAAATAGGGGGTTTGCAGGTTGACCTGAACATAGGGGCTCTCTCTCTATCTATATATAAATATATATAATTATATTAAAAAAAAAAAAAAAAAGGAGCTGGGGTGAATAATTATATATCGTGGGAATTAAGTTTTATTATTATTATTATTATTTGACATGTCTGTACAAGAGAAAGAAGGTGATTCAAATTAGTGATATCCACTTTATTAGGTATGGTCCCAGCCGATTGAGTTACCTCTTGCGGACAACCAAATTAATTAAGAGGCATGTTTGTGATTTCTATCATATCATTAATAATCAATAAACTTGGTTTGGCCCAAGAGGCTTGTAAACAATTCATTGGAAGGACTTAGGTTTTTTCAATTTCAGGAGCAATCCATGATATTGTTTTGATGGAACAAATTGTATCTGTTTGATTTTTTGGTCAACGAAATCTTCAAGATATTTGTCAAATAATAATAATAAATAAATAAATAAATAAAATAAAATATTATCATTAATCGTTATTTATTATTAGGGAAAACTTAAAAGCTCCTCCGAACTTCAATAATTACAAAACTCATGAAACTTTCAAAACTCTTACTTACTCGAACTTTCATTTGCTTTCATTTAAAACTCCGCACGTTAAAACTCAACATTTTGAGCCTCAAAATGACACCATTTTGGGCATTAAATGGTCCAAAGTAAGAGCACATGAAAGTTCAGGGGGATGAGTGAAAGTTTTGAAAGTTCAAAAGGGGTTTGTGTAATTGATTGGAAGTTTGAGAGAGCTTTTTTTAGCTTTCTCATATTATTATTCAATTATATTTATTGATTTTTTTTTTTGACATGTCCGCAAGAAAGGGAGGAGATTCGAACTAGTGACTCGTTTCATTAGGCGGGTTAGCCGATTGAACCACTCTTGAAATTATAATTACTTAATGAGTAGGGATTTCGTTGTCAAATTAAGATAGCCTTAGTGTTAGCTAATTTTTTTTTTAAAAAAAATAAATAAATAAATTGAAGAGAAAGAAGTTAAAAGGGGAAGGCGCCTGCCAAATTTAAAATTGAGAATCATTAATTAGAAATTGATCAAATTATATATTAAATTCATTGGCCTTTATGAATCACTGATTAGAAATTTGTATCAGTAAAACTATATAAAACTGAGATAGCATTTTGTGGCATTAGAACCAAATTTAGAATGACCAAATTTCTTTAGGGTGATACCATCTCTAAATAATTAATTTCCCATTCCTATGTTTTATGTTTGAATCCAGAAATAAGTTTTGAGACATTAGAACTAAAATATTAGCTCATAAAAATTTAGGATAACCGAATCTCTTTAAGATGATACCATTCTTAAAATGTTAATCTATCACCCTTAGATTTTAATTTTGAAACATTAGAATTCAAATATTAATACATAAAAATTTAGCTAATAAATATTTTTTATATTAAAAAAGAAAAAAATAATAAAAATTTATGAGTGTTGGATTACGCTAGGCTGCCTCAGTTTGGCAGCGGGATAGCACTTCTCACTGAATAATTGCAAGCCAACAAAGAAACCCAAGCCGGATAGCACTACTCTTGCTGAACAATTGCAAACCAACAAAGAAACCCAAATTTCCAAACCTGACAACTTAATCAACCTTAAAAAATAGTTATGTTGTGGAACGATAAGATTTTTTTTTTTTTTTTTATGCTTAATTTATTCATTTATTAGTGGCTAATTTGGCTTGTAGCTATGAATATTATTTCCTTCTGGTATTGTGGGAACCGATGTTGATGTATTAAAATATGGTATGGTTAATGATAATATATTTAATTTGAAAAAAAAAATTGTTTCATTAAATTGATTTGACAGTTAAATATATGTCACGAATTACATGTGTAAGCCATTGGAATGTTCATATGACAAGAAAGAGACTCTTTATGTAAAAATCATTTGCTTACTCATTTAAATTAGGAAAAACTTTACATAGAATCCCTCATCTATAATGTATTTTGAGAAGATCTCTTAAATTTTAAAAATTCTCAATTTCACTTCTTAAATTTTTAATTTGATGCAATACCTTCATCAATTTTCAGCGTTAAACATGATCGACTGATTTGTATACTCCTGAATTTTTTATAAAATTTTAAATTTACTCTTGTAACCCATTTGTTTTTCAGAAGAATAAACATAAAGTTGTGAAACATTAATTTTTTTTTTTTTTAAGTATAACATTTCTTTGTTTGGTTTCACTCAGATGCTTTTTATTGGAGAAATTTAACAGATGTGGAAACCATGTGACACAACACGAATGAAGAACAAAATAAAGTCTCACCACATAAAAGAGCAATCACAACTGTTTATTTCTCAATCATTGTCTCTTTAATGCAATTGAAACTTATGCTTAAATAGACTAAAACACTAAACTTTAACCCTAATGTGACTAACTTTTGAGCCAAACCCATTATTAAATACGAACTCTTAAAATATAAATTAAATATTAAAAACAACCACAAAATAATACTAACTCTAAAGTCTAAACACTAATATTTCTTTCTTTATTCTGCATCACCATGACATCCTTGGTGGAGTTAGTTGCGAAGTGTGTCCATGCATTAAAACATAATAATTGCTATCGAGCATTCATAGCACTAAAGTTTGTTGCAACCACCCATATAAAATATTTCTTCGTCAATGTCCTTATAGGGACCCGACTACAGGGGAGATATGGGGCATGGCCTCCCTAGCTCCCCAGTACGTCTTATTAAATGCATATATATATTTTTTTTTATTTTTTTTTAAACCCAATGTATATATCAAAAAAAGCGCAAAAGCGCCTCTAGGTACACAAGGGAGACAGCGCAAAGTGCCACAAAGTATATATAGAAAACCCAACAAAAGACCTTGCAAAAGCACCCGGAAAAAAAAAATGTACAAAGAAGCCCCACCAAAGACCTAGAAAAAAAAAAAAAAACCTCAAAACGAATAACCCAACAACCAACCCTAACAGCTCGAAACCCTAATGAACATCAGGGGAGAAGGAAAACTCATTTTTAGACCGATAATCCGCCACCGACACTGACACTTCTCCAGAGAAATGGAGGAAAAATATTTGCATGTTTATGCCTAAATTTCTGGAGATATTATAGGCGTGTTTATAAACCACTATACTATTGTCACAATCAGAGATTAACTCAAGAAATTTGAATATTTAAACAGGAGAAGAGCCAGTTCTTTACAATTGAGAGATATTTTTGTCAAAATGTAAAATGATAAAAATGTCACTCAACTATAAAGAATCGGCTCCTCTCCAGTTCATTTGAACTGAAGTATATTCTTAACCCGAGAGACGAAGCACTGTAGGGATACGCAAATACTTCGATTTTAATTATAAACAAAAATTCCCGCTTTGTAGTGCAAACACCTTATCAAGCACCTAATGCAAAATAAAAAAATATAAAAAAATAAATCAGCAGTGCAATAATAACATATTCCAAAAGAGAAATTCTACTCACAAATAATTTATAAGAATAACACTATTTAGTACATTGTCATACGATTATCACACAACTATGATGATGTAGCAATGAAAATCAACATTTGGATCAATAAATGCTTATAAAAATAAAAATCAACCTATTTTACATGCAAGCAGTAAACTCTCTTAAAGGTTAAAGTTCAAAGCTCTCCATCCCAAAGCTCTTCAATGGACTTGTAGGGTCCACGAGCTGAAATAAGTTCCTCCTTGAGCATCATCCGGTTCTGCTTGATTTCACTAATCTTCTTACTGTCATCCTCTGATAGTTCCCAGTCAAAAATCTGCAGATTCTCCTTCAACCTCTCCTTGTTGTAGCTCTTCATCACAAGAGTCACCCCTTGCTCATATATCCATCTAAGACAAACCTGAGCAACAGTCTTCCCCCTTGCTTTTGCAATCTCCATGAGAACTTCATTCTCCATAACATGGTTGGTGCCCCAACTAGTACCTTTTGCTCCCAATGGAGAAAGCAGTAACAACAATTCCATTTGCCTTGCAAAAATCTCTTAGTTTCTTCTGTTGCCAAACAGGGCTCATCTCCACCTACACAAGTAATACTAATCTCTTTTAAGCATTATATATTGTTTGTCAAAATGAAAAGTTGAAGCTGCTGCAGCACTGGACTCACTTGATTCACTGCAGGAGGAATAGTGGAGGAGGAGAGCAGGTTTTGAAGCTTCTTGCAAGAGAAGTTGCTGACTCCAGTGAACTTGGCAAGGCCAAGTCTCTGGCACTCCTCCATGGCTGCCCACACAGACTTGAAATCCATGGGCATCAAGTCCTCTTCAGCAAAAGGCCATCCCCCCTTTCCAGGCTTCACAGTGATGGGCCAGTGGATCAAATACAGGTCTATGTATTCCAACTGAAGAGTCCTGCACAAATGGTCAACTCCAACATTATTTGCTTGAATTAGTTGATTTTCCATAAATCATGATAGCCGTTAAATCAATGCTTATTTTAAAAGTTTACTCTTACGAGAATGATAAATATAATTATTTAATTTATATTCTACCATTATTTCTTAATAGGTGAGGCCCAAATGGAATATAATTGAAATGAGACTTGAATGACACAGAAATTGTTTGAACTCAGGACCTCTTCTCTAATACTATATTCAATTACCACTTATCCCATCAGTACATCAAAGCAAGACATCTTGAGTTGAACTTGATTCTACAGTTTTTCACTCATTTTAATTAAATATTTCATATGTTGAACCTCACTCATTAAAGGAAGTTGAAGTTCACACATGAGAGAATGTTAAACTAATCAAGTAAAGATTAAATTTACTATTTTCTATTAACTTAAACTTATGTGATAAGTGGTGAAAATGCTACACACACTTCCACTTTCATACTTTCAAATATACGCTATCAAACATGGTACTAAAAATCACAATTGGATTAAAAATCCAATAATAATCCATCTTAAATCTAATGTTGATTTTTAGTGCCATATCGAGGAGTGTACACTTGAGAGTAGAGGGGCAATTCGTATTCGCATATTAAATTCGGGTAGTACCGAAGCATGTCTACAGGATTATATAGGTTAAACTTAATCTGACCCCTTTAATTAATCGAGTCAAACTTCTCGACCTGAGTTCGTGTCCGATTTTCAAGTCATGTAAAAAATTGCTCATCATTATGCCACGTGAACATGAGTATAAGACTATATATGTCTATCATAACCCGACTCATTTAATTAAACGGGTTAGACTCTTTAACCTTAATTTTTTATTTTCGTGTTGGTTCATGTTAGGTTTGTAGGTCTTGCCAAAAATTGGAGTTTGTTTAGCATTTCTTTTAACTTTAATCAACCATAAATTACCTAAAAAGAATTAATCTATGAGCATGGCAAGTATAATTTTGCAATCAAGAAATAGTAGTCAAATCACTGACCGAACTGATTTCTGCAAAGCTTGAAGAACAAGATCAGGATGAGCATCACTAGGCCAGAGCTTGGAGGTAATGAAAAGCTCCTCCCGAGAGCTGACAAGGCCGAGTTTGAGTGCTTGGGCAATAGCTTCTCCCAAAGCCTGCTCAGACCCATATGCAGAGGCAGTGTCGAAGTGCCTGTAACCCAGCTTGATTGCCTCCAGGACCGCCGATTTGAGGGTGGCGCCATCGTTGGAGTCTGCGGCGGTGCCAAAGCCAATCACCGGCATGGCCTTGCTGCCGGAGGAGGAGGAGCTCAGCACCACCTCTGGGATTTTACTCACTACAGCCATTTGTGTGGCGGATATGATGAACCTTGAAAGTTAAAGTTGGCGTGAAAATGGAGCGTGCGAGGTGCTTTATATAGTCCCGTTTCAATTCTATTATTCTTCATTTCTCTGACGTGAGGGGTGACGTGATTTTGGAGTGACATTTAAACTTTTAAGCCCATGGCTGCTGCCTTTTAACTTGTTTGCCCTCTGGGTGGGCAAAAACCCGCCTAACATTTAAACCCGCCCTGTATCACCCCGCCCCGCCCCGCGGCAATTTTATGTGTATTTTTGCCGGTTCAAGGGTGGGTTGCGGGTCTTAGGTGGTTTTTTTTCTACAAGTACCCACGCCGGCCCACATAAATATAAAACTAAAAAAATCCTAACCTTAATCTATTCAGCTACTCTCTTTCTCTCGTGTTCTTTTATGTTGTTTCCTTCTCGCTCTCTCTCATCTCTCTTCCTCTCTCTCTCGTATCTCTTGCTCTCTCTCGTCTTTGGTCTATTCTCTCCCTCTGTCTCTCGTCTACTCCTGTCTCTTGTTTATGCTGCCGCCCACCTCCTCAGACTACGGGTTGCTGCGCTACTCCCACCTCAACAGACCACGATCCAGGTTGTTTTTTTCTCTCTAGACCTCTTTCATGAATGGGAACCAAGAGATTTCTTTTATCATTAGGATCTAAATCATTCTTTAGTTTTCTTTTCTATTGTTTATAGGCTTGATATTGGGCTGTGTTTTTTCGTTTGTTTTTTGGGGTTCTGATGTAGGGCTGTGTTTGTTTAGGAGGAAAAGAAACCTGCAGAAGAGACGAAAATGGAGGAGAAGAACCCAACCCACAAAAGCCTGCACAACCCGCACCAATCCGCCCCACCCCCACAATACCCGAACCTGTGTGGATATTGTTGATTTTGCTTGAGGAGTGGGTTAGATTTTCCAAACCCTCAAGGTGCAAGGAAGGTAGGGGAAAAGGCCGATACCCGTGCCCACCCTTAGTTTGCCCAACGAATATTCTTAGAGCATGTGGGGATTACATTTGAGAATTAAAAGTTTTAATTTAGAAAGAGTTTTTGAACAAAAATTTTATTTTTAAGTTTTTACTAAAAGTGTATTTTAACCATTTTTAGATTTTTTAACTCTTAAAAGCACTTTTATTTTATTTTATTTTTTATCAAGCAAGTATTTTTTTTCTTCAAACTGACTTTTTGAGTATTTAAAGTATTTTTATGTCTTTCAAACCCAATTACAAATAGACTCTTATTCTTCTACAAGTAGGAGAATGCCTTCCATAAGGGTTTTTTTTTTCTTTTTTTGGTGCAACTCTTAAATTATTATTCAATTAAAATTTAATAATAATTAATTACAAATCTAATAGTGATTTTAGAATCCACATCATTTTTAGAGCTTATTTGGAATTGTATTTTAGGGGTTTAAAAATGCTTTTAATACTAAAAAAGTTCGTTTGAAGAGTGACGCAAGGACTTCTAGTGTTACTCGCCTTAAGGTCTATTTGGGACTACGTTTGAGAGACCTAAAAGTGTTTTTAACATTAAAAAAGTTCATTTGAAAAAAAAAAGTACTTGTTTGGTAAAAAAATTAAAAGCATTTTTAAGGATCCAAAAATCTTAAAACTGGCCAAAAAAACATTTTTGGCAAAAGTTTAGAAATAAAGTTTTTATCAAAGCGTTTTTAACTTAAAAGTTTGAAAAAAAAGTTTTATTTTTCAAACGTAATTATAAACATGCTCTTAGTTAAGTTTAACATTTATTTAACATGCATTTTTATTGAGTTGGCATGTTTTATTTGTTATTGTTTTTTTTTTTTAATTAATGGTGAATGAAATACACCAACTCAACCAAAATTTATGCAGAATCAACGTCGGAATACAAAGAATATTTATAATAGAAAAACACTTTTTTGCTTTGGGGTATGGGTCTGAAGGAGACAAGTGAAGGAGAATTTGTTGAAGGCTTTGTTGCCACTAGAGAGAAAAGGTTTCCTATTTTGTTTGAGAAGTGCAATTCTCATTTTGTTGAAAAAATGCAATTCCATGATCTCTCTCTCTTTTCTACCACGTCAGTTTGAAATTTTTCTAAGTTCATTTATTTGACTATCTAGCACTTTTCATTTTGTTTTCACTTTGATCAAGCTTTAGGTTTTAAATAGTTTTATTGTACTTCATCTTGAAAGTCTCCACCTATAAATATAGGCTAGTTAAACCAAATTATGTAAATCATGATGTCTGTGTAATTGGTTTATTTGTGATCTAAAATATTATTTTGTCGCAACAAATTAGTATACGAGTTAGTGCCTTTTTTTAGAATAGCTACTGCAAAATTTGTTAATCAAATGTTGTATGTTAGAAATACCATCCCCTTAGTAGATGTTAAGTATGTTTTAAATTCTATGGAACTACCGACTAGATTAAATAGTGAAGGCAATGATAATCACGATAATGGTTTATTTATTAACAGTCTTTCAAAAAAATTTCTTTAGTTTAAAGGTTAATCCAATAAGAGGAACTCACGTAAAAGTACAGAAAAATTAGTTGGTCGATCACAATTAATGTCAAAGAAGAAAATTAAGTGTTACTATAGTATATATATATATATATATATATATATATATATATATATATATGGTCATTACAAAGGTGATTATTCATATAGCCAAACTCAACTCTATTTAGCTTGAATCGTTTACAGTCAAAGCCCCACAGGCTCAATAGACACAACCACAAGCTGCAAGAAACAATATACAATACCAAATCAGGCAAAATTAGAGCTTCATTAGGTTCATATACAATATAATCCATTAGAAATGAATAGCTACTATTAGGAATATAAGATTGGAGAATAATATAGTTATTCCTGTTCCTTAGTTTGAAAAACAACACATTCAAAATTGTAATTGAATCAAAATTAAGAAAAAAAAAACCCATTTTTTTTCAAACTCATTAAAAAAAAAAAAACCTGAAATAAAATGGGTGGCGGACCACCCCAATAGACAAAATAGAATGGGGGTGGCCACATGACCCTCAAACGGCTCGAGGGTAGTCCCCTGAGACGTCTGGGGGTGGTGTAACAACCCCTAACCTCTTCTATGGGTGGCCAAGCCACCCAACCTCTTTTGTGGGTGGCCAACCATCTCAATGGGTGGTCAAGCTACCCACTTTATTTTTTGTATTTTTTGTTGTTTTTTATTTTTTATTTAGTTTAAAATTTTTTTTAAAAAAAATTATACAAGTATTTTTGAAAAATATATTTCATTCCTTAAAGATTAGCTAAGCTACTCGTTTTTAAGTGGTTTAACTAATTATGTGTGTATGAGATTAGAAGTCTCATGAGAATAAATTATTCTTAGGAATAGTATGTTACCAAACAAAAGAATAGTTATACCTAAGATTAGCTAAGTCCATTCCAAGAGTCTATTCCGCAAACCGAGGGCCTAGGTGAAATGTACGAATTGAGATCCCCTCCAATTGGGGAGAAATTGGAGATTCTTCAATTGTTAATCGTAGTTCTTCATTTTAAATCTAATGGTCTATAAATGTTAACTGTTTTTTGTATAATCAAGGTATTAAATGCCGACTTTTGTTTTACCAAGGTTTAAATGATTTTATATACCATTAGATTTAAAATGAAGGGTCATGATTAACAATTGGAGAATGTCCAATTTCTCCCCAATTGGAGGATCGGATCCGAAATGTACCGCAAGACCTCACCAACCAAGAGATTTTTATGCTAAACATGATCAGGAGACATTAACTCTATCTTCACTTGAAGTCTTATTCGGTTATTCCAAAAATCTTCAAATTCTCCTCCAAATAAAATACAATTCAGCTGTGAACATCAGCTTGGAAGCTAAGCAATTGAGGGATTCCTTTGAAGTAGCATATAACATTGCATTCATCACACAAAGAGCACACCAAATACTCTCAGAAAAATAAGTGATCATGATTTTCTTCCTCAGCATTGCTACGTTATTTCTACTGTTCATCTTCCTTCTAATGGCAGAAAAGAGAAAAGAATGCTTTTGCTTTCTTCATCTTTTGTTTTTTTCATGAGCTACTGTTTACTATTGATTCCTATTATGCAATGAAAATCATTGCATCAGTTTTAGAAATAAGTGCAGTTTACTCTTATTTTATTTTTAATTTTGAAGTACAATCAGACAGAAGGATGGTTATTTCAGATGGGGGCAGTTTACTAAATTTGGC
This sequence comes from Carpinus viminea, assembly GCA_013348765.1. NCBI lineage: Eukaryota > Viridiplantae > Streptophyta > Magnoliopsida > Fagales > Betulaceae > Carpinus > Carpinus viminea. The sequence continues at coordinate 35,028,311 of CP054668.1, read as the reverse complement.
TGTGGCCCAATAAGTCACATGGATGGTGGGTATAAGAGTTAGCAAAAAGAAACCTGTAAGGTGCGATTTCTTTAATGGTAAAAGGTACAACAAAGAACCAAGCTTTTATGGGAGATGAGTTGCCCCACTTGACCATGAGTTGAGAGGTTTGGATTACCAAAGAAATGGATTCCAGTAGGGAAGCATAATCTTCCCATCCCAGAGCTTTGGTCTGGGCGATGAGAGCTTCCATGCCAAAGAGAAAAAGGGGGGAGAAGGGCGGCAGTAAGCCAGTAAAGGACAGAAGGGTAAACTACATGTAAACAGTTTCCTTTTTTTTTTTTTTTTAATAAGTAAACTACATGTAAACAGTATAATGGGGAAAACTTTATTCATATGCTACAGTGAAAACAAAAATTCCATAATGAGGAAAGCTAAGGTCAAGCAGCCAACACCCTAACATCAATCATTTTTCTGCTTGCAACATCAATTCTTTGTAACACTTTTCTTTTTTGGATAAGATAAAACTCATTAAAATAAAATAAGTACATAAGATAAGGGGTGACAAATACCCCTGTAAAGTCATTCATTACAAAGCTCAAGGAAACCATATATATATATATATATATATATAAATTAAAATAAAAATAAAAATAAAACTGAAAATGGGCGAAAGAATTGGCCTTGTCCAAATTGACAATTTTGAAGCGACCCAACGGATGAAATGCTTGGAGTCACTTGTAGCAACAAGGGAGAACACAAGTGATGAATAAAGAAACTTTGCAGAACAAGAAGAATAAAGAAGAGCAAACAACATCTATCCCTTGGAGAAGACCTATCTTCTAGTACAAGCATCCTTTATAGAAAGATACAAATAGGTTACTTACCAGTGGCACTAGACATTAATTATGCAAAGTACGACAGAAAATGCCATACCCTATACCACCTGCAATATCAACACCTTTTAAACTTTCCATTATAAAGAAGAGTTATAATGAATGCGAATCAGGACAGTACAAATAAGTGGGGAGAGAATCCAGCCATTGCTCATACTCCTCATTTGAATTGTTAGTAAAGCAGAAAGATATGTTAGATTAAATAGGTAGGATAAGTGGATTTTTAGATAGATCACAACTTTATGTGTATGCCCGAAGCAAATCATGCTCTTTAATTCTGAAGCACTTAATTCTTCAGAAATCCATAAAATATGAGGAATTCTGCACAAAAATTTCCAGCTAGTTTGCATAATTTTTGTATGAAATATTGCAGACCATTTTCACCCTTTGGCAACATAAATTTAATAATTTCGCTTTTCAGTACCCAAAAGCTTGTGAGTGCTTCAAACTCAGAATTCTGAGTTTGAAGCACTCATGTTTTGGCGATACTTAAGGTACAAATTCTCTTCTTAACATAGACAACCAGGCTCATTTCATAGATCTTCCCAAAGTTTATTATAGGGAATTGGTCCAAGTGCTTTTCAAGATGAGCAATGAAGATACAATTTTTGGGCAAGTATAATGAAGGGAGACTCAAAACTACATATGCCAAACATTTTCCAGAAATTTACAGGTGCAAACCTAATCCTGATCTAACTTTTTAATTTAACATAAAAATAGGATTGACCAAATTACACAATCCTATCTAAGGCATAACGAACCTCCAGAATCACTGAAAGAATATAGGAGATTTTGAACAGATAGATTATATCTTCTAAACATATATATCCATGCATCATACATTGAAAATCATGAGAATCATAGATAGAATTCTTCTAACAGACATGTTGAGGCATTTTTCTGTCAACAGTTTCTGATTGGTGTGATCTTCACGTTCTTCGGGCCTTCTCTAATCATCGATCTTTGGATTCCTACAAAATAATAAGAGCGTCAAAGGGGTCTATGGGGGAGTCCCCATAGACCCTCCGATGCTTAAGTTAGCAGTCGTATTTGGGGACAAAATGTAGCCGGAACTAGCATTATATAAGCCGAAGCTTAGTATTGTATTGAGAGAGATGAATCATCCCCCTCCTGGTGATGCATTGAGTTCCCTTTTATAGGGCTTTGTATCTGTCTAATCGCTTGATTTTCTCTAATATAGAATATTATAAGATAAATGAGGGTTGCTGAGAGATAGTGGGACCCACTGTGGATTTTATCCCCAACAAGACACACCAAAATTTTAATTTATATCCCACAAAGTCATGAAAGGGCTCGGCGTCTTGGTAAGTACCTTTTCAAAGAAGTTGAGTTAAAATATATATATATATATATACACACAATGTAGAATCTATATTCTAAATTTGTACAATAGAAAATAGCCACTAAATCACACGGCCAACATGTCCTCTCTCCTGTTTCACTCCACTTGTCACTTGTCAAAGGCTTGGGAAGCAACAATGAACAAGCAAAGCAAAGAAGAAAATTTTGTTGCACCATGCTTGCAGTCTGAAATATAAGTACATAACAGACCATGAACAATGGAGCTTATACTCACTTAAACTTCCATCACCGGCAAGTTCTGATAAAAACTTGAATTTCCATTCATTGCCAAGTGAAGTTTTTGATAAGCATTCCATAGCCCTCAATTTATCTGCATGCAAGCAGAAAGAACGCTTTTGAATTATTCAAACAACTCAAGGGCACAATAAATAAACCTCAACCAAATGTAAGGGCCTATGCCATAGGATGGAAAGCCCAAAACAATAAGTGATCCATTGGATGATTGTAAGAAGAACAACCCCACCAAATGAAGTTTGCTTCTTTTAACTATTGGAATATAACTGGAACCCAAAACTTTGCATGTAAAACTTTGCCTACAGCCACCACTCGTGCGATGGCATCACATGGAGGCAGAACGCTCTGCTCGAGCGGAAGCAACCCAGTGTGCTCTGCTCAAGCGGTCTTCAGCATCTAGTTTCATAAAAGAAAGGATGTCAGCACAAACGAATCTTTTCCACTCCATTTCCACCCAAAGTTTTGTTCCGATTTCAGCATCATTAGAATAGAACTTAAAATTCAAGTTTTTCTCACACTTTTTTTCAAACACATGATTTTCTTTCACACCTCAACAAAAGAACGTTACCGCCTCGATGAAAAGAAACCAATAAGTTGAGGTGGGTGAGCAAAGCAACCAGAGAACTTTGAAGACCAGAATGATATGGGGTTCAACATCATATTCAGATATAATAATCACCTCATCATTTTGCTTGGCTTCATAACAACCCATCATCCTCAGAAAACCACCAATAAAGAAATTACATACTTAGCTTAAGAAATGCACCAAATTACCAAGTTCATGCTTTCTGAGCATTACCAGAAAAGAAAATTCAATTCCCAAACAAAATGTTTGCCCAATAAAGTGCACCAAACAGATCCTATTAACAGAGATGGTGCTCAGAGGTTAATAGTGGCAAAGTCTCGATTTAGCACCCTAGAAAAATACCCATTTCTCGTAGTTTCCTTGCCCCTGAACTTGAAGAAGCAAGGGGCTATTTGGTGCATAAACAACAAACATAAAATAGAGATTCAAATTACCGAATTTAAAAGCCTCAAGGAGCCATCGGTGGCTCTTCGTTTTGGTGTTTCTTCGCCTTTTGACCACTAAGAGGTTTTGCGATTAATCCAGTGGGTTTTATAGGGAATTGGAATTGGAATTAAGGTTTCATTACTTGTTACGGCAGTTAGCAAGTTAATAGCGGTTAGAGGATTCCTAGCGGTTAGCTGTTAGCAGACTAACAATTTAACTATTTTAACAACTTATTTTCATTATTCTATTTAAATATTTTTCAAATATTTATTTATTCATTTTTAACTATTAAATAAAGAAAGAGAAATGAAAAGCAAAAATAAGAGAGAAATTAATTGTTCAATAAATAGGTGAGTGGATAATAAATTTTAAGTTTAATGAGTACTGTTCACGTCATCAATTTTTTTTGTTAAATTGGTGAGGTTGAAAAGTAGTCATTTAAACCATTTTAGTTAAATTATCTCACCCATTTAACCAAAAATATGAATTTAGTGCGATTGTTATAGGTGCTCTTACAAGGTTAACTGATTTGGCGGAGTAAAATCACCGAGAGTTGATCTATTTGTATCTTTGGGCAGCCGAAGTGAGAGGAAGGTCTTTATCATTATGACACGACCTGTAGAAATGAAATTAATTTGAATTATTGAAAAATTACGACTGGTTTTTAGGGTACATAATTCAAATTTGTAATTTATGATCTGTTTGGAAGTGCAATTTTAAAAATTATGTTTTTAAAATCACACAAGCGTTGTCCTCAAAGGGTAGCCAAATCGGTTGTTAACCACACCTCATAAAGAGGAGGTTACTAGTTCGAATCCCCTCTGCCCTCCCTTATGTGGACATGTCAAAAAAAAAAAAAAAATCGCACAAGTGTTTAATGAAACATGTTAAAAAATACTTTTTTTTATCAATTGAGTATTTAGATAACATTAGCATATAATTGCGGTTTCATAGCCAAATAGGTAAATATTATCCCAAATATTTTTTTAAACAAAATCCTGATTTTTGTTTAAATTCGTACTTTTTCAAATAAGCACCTTCTAGCCTGCTTATTGAAATCGCAGATTTTTTTCTATTTAAATTAAGTGCTTTTTAAATCACAATGTCAAACACCTCACGTTTTACGATATTTTTTAAAAACACAGATTATTCTTGCGAATCACAATCTCAAACGCACCCTTAATAACTCTTACTATTGTAAATGATTTGGCTGACTTTTGCTACATGTACAAAATAATATTGTAATCCTAGTAGGCTGAGTTATCATGAGATTCTTATTGCAATAATATCATAATCTTAATACAGCTAGATTAGAGTTAGTTGACTTATGCTTACATAATATAAATTTAATACATAAAAGTCTATTATGGAAAGGCTCATAACACATTTTCAGTTCGATAAGGATTTATTTCGAAATATTCAGTTACACCAAATGGATATTTCGGTTAAAATCGTTTGGTTAATCAATTAACTATAGGACTTTTTAATGTGGCCAAAAATTGATTGTTTTTGGGGTCAAATTATTATTATTATTATTATTTTTAGCGAAAATAACTTATTGAACCAAACAATTTTTTTAAATAAGCCCATTAATTTGGGTAGTTTGGGAGGCACATTCTTACAACTAAAAGTCTAGGAGCACATAGTTAATTGGGTGGTAATTTGTGGAAGGCTATTAACCGGACGATGTCAGTATAAAAATCTTTAACCGACATCTTTTGGCAATAGGCAATTAATGTCGGTTCAGTTGTAGTTAGTAGGCCGTAAATAGTTAATTTGCCCACCCTTAATTATAAGCTCTGTTTAGTAAAATTTTAGGAGAAATATTCTACTACAACCTGTTTTTTATAAGTTGATTTTAGGGTTAAATTCATTTTACGAATTTAACCATTCTCGAAGGTTTGAGGGATTTTCAATTTGAAGATTTAAAAATTGACAATTTTAGCCCCTAATGTTTCAAAAATTTCATTTCAAACTCTCATTAATTTTTCTAATTGGACAAAAAAAATTTTAAAAAGCATTGAGGGTAATTATGTAATTTCATAGATTTCTGTCCAATTTGACGGAAATTGGTAACGAAATGTCTTAATTGAAAAATTTTGAAATATTAAGGGGATATATTGCTAATTTTTAAATATTGGAGTTCGAATTGAAAAACCTCTAAAACTTCGAAGAGTATAATGAATGAACCCTTGATTTTATTAATCGTCAAAGTGTGAAAGCTAGGATGAGCCAAACTACAAATTTTTGGCAAAAGAACCTTTTTTTTTTTTTCCCTTACAAACCAAAATTTAAAAAAAAATGAAAAAAGAAAAAGAAAAGGAAAAAAAGACCAGTACAAAGGGGCCAAACCAAGAGCCACCCAAAATAAAAAATAAAAATTTAAAAATAGAGAGGGAGTGGCCAAACCACACTTAGGGCTTGTTTAGGTGCACATTTAAGAAGCCTAAAAGTATATTTAACTGTAAAAAAGTCCGTTTTAAAAAAAAGAAATACTTGTTTGGTAAAAAAATTAAAAGCGTTTTTAAAAGTTTAAAAACTAAAAAAATGACAAAAACGCATTTTTAGCAAAGCTTAAAATTATTTGCCAACAAAAGCACTTTTAATAAAAGCTTAAAATTAAGCTTTTGCCAAAAAAACACTTTTTAACTTAAAAATTATATTTCTCTACAATTTTAAAGTTGCTCTTACACTAAAATGAAGAGTGGTCCTTTGTTCTCATTTTTTATTATTTCTTATTTCTTAAGGTAAGGTTGGACTTGTTTGGCAATTCACTTTAGTAATTTTGCTTTTAGCAAAAAAAAAAAAAAAAAAACACAAACATTAACAAATAACACAACAAACACAATACCAAAGAACAATTAAAGCAACTCACTTTTATGTTATTTCACAACAGAAAGTATAAATTATAAAATCTCCGCTTTAAACTCTTGAACTACTACATATTTTGAAAAGACCTCCATAAATTTAAAAAACTCACAATTTACTCCTTGAACTTTCAATTTGATTTGATTGACCCTCCTCCGTCAAATTCAACTGTTAAACTCTAACATAAATTACTAAAAAGACCAAATTAACTTTCTTCTTCTTTTTTTTTAAAAAAAGAAGTTTTAGTATGATAATCTAGGAGTTTTAAGTTAAGTTTCCTCAAAGAAATATCTAAAAAACATTATTAAGAGCCCATATCTCCAACATTTTTCATAGTTAAAACAAAGGGAAAAATCCATTTTACCCTCTTAAGTTTTAGGAGTTTTTTAATTTGAACCTCAAAATTTAAAAATTAGCAATGTACCCCCCTAATGTTTCAAAAATTTTCAATTCAGACTTTCTGTTACTAATTGGATAGAAATTAAAAAAAAAAAAAATCCTGAGTGTAATTATGTAATTTCATAGATTTCCATCTAATTTGACGGAAATTAGTAACATAAGATTTAAATTGAAAATTTTTGAAACATTAGAAGGTACATTGCCAATTTTTAAACTTTGAGGTTTAAATTGAAAACTTCACGAAACTTGAGGTAAGTGAATTTTCCTAAAACAAAATAGACATATGAACAAGCCCAAACACCGACGATACAAGTTTGCCATTTTTTTTTAACAAAAACTAATTAAAGGTTAATGAACACCAACATAAAGCAATTGACAAATTCATCGGTATAACCACATCTGTCAAATGAGAGGAGGGTGAGATTGGGTGTGGACCGTGTGGTCACTGGTAAGTAGCATTAATAATTGAGGTTGGGACCCAATCATTGGGTGTGAAGCCTATTTATTAGAGACAATCAAAATAATTAATAAAAATGGTAAAATCTAGGGAAAAATACTATTTAGCCCCCTCAACTACTAGCGATTTACTATTTAGCCCCATCAAGTATCAAAAATTGTTAAATGGCCTCCTCAACTACCAAACAGTTGTGTTTTAGCCCCCTTCGTTAGTTGTTGCCGTGAAAGTGGATGGAAAAATCAAAACTACGTCGTTTTGAGATTGTAAGTTACCAAAATACTCTCAACTAACGGAGGGGCTAAACACAATGCTTGGTAGTTAGGGGGGCCATTTAACAACTTTTGATACTTGAGGAGGCCAAATAGTAAATCGCTGGTAGTTGAGGGGCTAAATAGTATTTTTCCATATATATATATATATATGAACTGTCAAACCCGCATTTCTTGCCATTGTAGTAAGTCCTCTATTTCACCAAGAACTCTGCCCCCATCATCGCCAACTCTCTTCCCACCACTCCTTCGCCACAAAGATATTCCAGATGTAGTCTCTCACCAAGTCCTCCCCTATCAAACCAGCCTTGACCCATTCATTATCTCCACTGTCCTTCCACTTGACCAAATACTCCAAGTGATCACCCTTCCCTCTCTTCTCCAATATCTCCTGCACCTTCGCGTACTCGAATATTGCCTCCTCCAACATCCTAATCACACTCTCAAGCCCCAATCTCCTTGCAAATTGAACGGGGTTTCCTTTAGGCGTAACCTTCAAGACCTCTTTCGCCAAATCCAACGACACACGTCCCTTGTCATCTTGAATCTCCGGGTCCGCACCCAGCTCCAGCAACACCTTAACAACACCCGCTTAACATACCCGCCATATGAAGAGTCGCCAAGCCGTCGCCGTTTTCTTGGCATTCCACCAGACTCTTGTACTCTGCCACCACATTTTTAGCTATGTAATCCGACAGAAGCTAGGAAGGGGCATGCCCGTCTTTCCACTTGATCAAGTACTCCATGGCGGCCCCACCTCCCATTGCTCTGCTACCGATGATCTTGTTGACTTCACCATACGACTCGTCGTCGGCGTTGTTTCTCGGAAGCGTTTCCTGAGTTTCTTGGAAGCCTTTTTCTTGGTTTTGGATGGCATAAACGGTGAAGATTGTGGTGCCACGGTTTGATTTGAGTGCAAGTCGTTGTTGTTGGGCGGAAAAGAAGAAGGACGAGCCGTGGGTGTAGCAGACGTAGCTCGTGAGCGGTTAACAACGGGAAGATGAATTACTCGGCTTCTTCATCGGATTTTCATGGGGATAAAGGGCCGGAGAATGTGGCTTCAAGAAGTGAAGGTATGGTGGAATCATAGATTTGTTCATCAGATTAGGCTTAAACAATGATGCATGGAACAAAATCTTGGTGTTCTCCCCTTAACACGGTTTTTCTTTTTTCCCGTTAATTATATGTAAATAATAGCCTTTTTTTCTCATTTTCATATATACCTTCATATACAAACGCCTTCTCGCTCTCTCTTTTTTTCAGGTCTTTATTGAAAATGATGCTTATATTTCCTTTATATACGCCATGCGGTTGTACATATATTTGGGTTTATGATGAAATTTGAACAAACCAATCACACACTACAAAGGTGTGTCTTCTTCATACCTTCTAGTCCGATATTTCCATCTTAATGAATGGGTCAAGGCTGGTTTGATAGGGGAGGACTTGGTGAGCGACTACGAGGTCAATGAATATGCTATGGAAGAAGGAGTGGTGGGGAAGAGAGTTGGCGATGATGAGGAGAGTTCTTGGTGAAATAGAGGACTTACTGCAATGGCAAGAAATGTGGGTTTGCCATATATATATATATGAAAAATATTATTTAGTTCCTCAACAACGATTTACTATTTAGTCAAGTATCAAAGTTAAATGGCTCAACAAGCAGTTGTGTTTTAGCCCCCTCCATTAGTTGAGGGTATTTTGGTAACTTGCAATCTCAAAACGACGTAGTTTTGATTTTTCATCCACTTTCACGGCAACAACTAACGAGTGGGCTAAAACACAACTTGTTTGGTAGTTGGGGGCCATTTAATAACTTTTGATACTTGAGGGGGCTAAATAGTAAATCGCTGGTAGTTGAGGGGGCTAAATAGTATTTTTCCCTAAAATCTATTTAACATTTTAACCTCTTCAAACTATCATCCCAATGACAATGTATTCTCAAACTATCAATTGCGACAATTTATTCTTCAAACTACCAAAACAATGATAATGTACCTCCAATTTTTTTTTTTTTAAATGATGAAATTACCCCTACTAAAATAAAAACAAAGATACTAAAATTTATTTATTTTTTTCAAAATTTTAAGGGTATTTTTATTTTATTGAAAATTTCATAGAAATAATTTTGTCATTTTGCTAGCATGGGGGGTACATTGTCATTGTTTTAATAGTTTGAGGGGTAAATTATTGTAATTGATAATTTGGGGGGTAGATTGTCATTGTGATGATAGTTTGATGGGGCTAAGTGGACTTTATCCTAAACAAAAAAAAAAAAAAAGTCCAAATCATTTTCCTTTTTGACAAAAATTTTGGTAACTAGAAGAAAAAGAAATTGACTAAGTTTGACCAGGACACCAGACCGAACACCAATCAAAATATGATGCACAAGGCTCAATACTTTTGACTCTTTGAGTGTGAGGTTTATAACTAGTGTAGGAGTATATTTATACACTAAAAGGTGGAGTTAGACTCGGATTAGGTCTTGTTCTTCAACTTGATGTAGGAGTGCATGTTAACCAACCATCTGCAGAAGATCTTTCACCAGCTCATGACAACATGGCGCTATCCCAAGAAGACACTATCATGGCAATTCATCATGCACCAAGAAGGAAAGAAAAATTAAAAAGGCAAAGGAGGAAAGGCGACGATTTTACAAGGGAACAATATTTAAATTCAGCACATATTCTTGTAAATCACAATTAATACCTTAAGGAAAGTAACGTTCACTTTGATGGTCATATTGTATATATGACTTTGTACAAACCAGTGTAATTCACTCAATAAAAATATCATTTACTCATCTTAGATTTTCATGGTATTAGAGCTCTTAGCTCACGCTTAGATCCATTCCATCTCCATCTCCGCCTGATTTTATTTTATTTTATTTTTACTTTGATTTCCTTATGGCTCCAACATCTTCTTCTCAATCCTTTATTTTTACCCCACCTAACATTACAAACTTATGATTTGCTGGGTTTCGTGGAAGGTACAAAATTGTGCCTAGCCAAATTCCTACCTGATTCTAATGGCCAGGTTTCCACTGATCTCAATCTTGATGTATGTTCTTTACGCAAGAAAGATCAATTTGTGATGAGTTGGCTTTAATGCCTCTCTAACCGACAAGGTGATATCCACTTCACGACAGGTCTGGTTGTCTTTGTCCAACCGTTATGCTTCTCAATCTCGCTCCCGCATTCTTAATCTCAAGCGGCAATTGCAGAATCTTCAGCAAGGTAGCAAAACGTGTACTGAATATCTCCATGATGCCAAGCTTTTGGCAGATCAGCTCGCTGCTGTTGGCAAACCAGTCGACGAAGATGATCTCATCTCTTATATAATTGGTGGCCTGAATGCATCCTTTAATGCCTTTATCACCACTTGTTCGTTTACACTAGATGACTCTACCATGAGTTTTGATGACTTCCAGTCCAAGTTGCTATCCCATGAGATGTTTCTTGAACAGCAAAATCAAGCCCTTCATTCCTCACAGCACTCATTTGCCATGGTTGCTCAAAATCAAAGTCCCTTGGCCCACGAAAGTCCAAATTCAGTTTCACTCCACGTCCAACTCATAATCTCTCGGCTCAACCACATTTTGCTCCATGGAAGTCTAAATTCACTATGCCTAGTCGCTCCTCACGGCCCCAACACAAGTATGCTCCTCCCACTAATTTCAATAGTGCTCCATGCAGCCTTTGTCAAATTTGTGGAAAACTCAGTCATCGAGCTCTTGACTGTTTTCATCGCATGGACTATAGCTTTCAATAGCGTCATCCTTTAGCTCAACTTGCAGTCATGGTAACCCTAACACATACAGTGCCCGAGGATGATCCGTGGTATGCCGACAGTGGTGCCAATAATCACATCACAAATGACATTGCAAACTTGTCACTTCATGAACACTATGGTGGTGATGAATTAGTAGTTGTTGGTAATGGCTCTGGGTTATCTATTCAAAACACAGTTTCTCTCAATCTCCAAACTCCTTCCTCTTCCTTTAATTTAAATTGTGTTTTTTACTGTCTTACAGCCGTGGCCAATTTGCTTTCAATAAATCAATTTTGTCTAGATAATGACTATTTCTTTATTCTAATTGGCTCTCAGTACTTTATCAAGGACAACAAAACTGGCAAAACCCTCCTGGAAGGTCGTAGTGAGGGTGGGCTCTATCTCGTCCACATCAATAAAAATTTTGTCAATAAGTGTCGTGCACGTGTCACTCTATTTGGTATCAAAACGTCTCTCGATGTCTGGCATGCACGGTTGGGTCATCCTTCATCTCAAATGACAAAGCATGTCATCTTCTTTTTCCAACTTCCATTGGCTGGTTCTTTAAGTGTTGATCACATATGTTCCCATTATCAACTTGGCAAGAGCAAACAATTGCCATTTTCTAATTCCACTAGAGTCTCCTCTCTTTCTTTCGAATTTATTCATTCTGATGTATAGGTTTCTCCTATTGTATCTGTGACGCCCCACCCGATGGGAATATCAATTAACTAGTAATTGACCCTACGGTGTGCCATCCCAGCCATGTCCCACCAAGACACAACCTCCTAGAAATTACTTTTCTCGTCGTAACGAGAAAATTACAGCGGAATACTTTACCAAGACTATGGGATTAAGAGATAGTAATGAAACATCACACAGTAATACCAGAGATAAAGTACTACATCCATAACATTATAAATAGTCACCAAATGTACCGGTCATCAGACCGTTAACAAGAAAATAGATACATCCCAAAATACGTTACATCAACATAGTTCACAAAAGATCAACAGATCAAAGCCTAGACTTAAGCTTTAACAGAGCTAATGAGATCAAAATCTCAATTATATCCGCATGGGCAGATCCCCCATCCTCCCACATCGTCCTAAGCCAAACATGGTCCATATCCTCAAAGATTACTTGTATTAGGTCCCGAGCAATCACCCAAGTAGTCTCGATGGCATCTTCGTCTAGTGCAGCTAAATCGCGCAATTATTCGTAATGATGGGAAAAGACATAATAAAAGGGGTAAGTCTAAGACTTAGTGATTTTAACGCAGATAATACCCATGTCGGTTTTCAGAATGAACTTAGGTATTTATTAAGTAAAAGTAGTTTCAACATGAGTTTGATTATGCGTGATATATATATATAGTAATGATATATGCATATGATGCCAACAATAGTCATAGTTCAACAAGATGGCATACCCGAGATATTACCCTTCTCGAGGTTGATGATGTCTTGAGAGACCTATAATACAATGCCAATGCCCAACCATTGTACAACATAAGCGTCATATTAACATTAGTAACACGATCAAGTTTGATCCCGAGTGGCCCACACCAACTAATGACGTCTCCTCTAGTGACCGAACCATTGGAAATGGTTGCATCAAGGTCACAAAACCAATGGATCCACAACCTCACATAACACACAATTGACCATAAAGCTAACATGTATAGTAAGCTCATGGCCATTACTACCGCACATACCGGTACCATGTCATACGATGCAATTATCTTGTCTCATATTTTTACATGCATGTCTTTTTATAAGTCTCACTTGGTTAATGTGTTCAGCACAACCTTTTCTCAAAATGATGAGTTTATGTACAATAAGTATAAACTGTGAGAGTTGTAAAATATGCATGTTTGTTCGATACACAAAATAGACATGCAGTGCATGAAAAATAACAATGCGCATTATGTGAGTTAAAACTCACATGAATTGATAAATGTCTCTGAAAACTCCAAAAGGTCCGGGTTCTCCAAATTTGTGGAAAACCTTCTATTAGTCCTAATCCACTAAACAAACCTTAAATTAAGGAAAACAGAAGCTATGGACGTTTGGTGAAAATAAGGTTTTCCTGTCACACAGTGACCGTACGTCCGGGCTCGGGAGCGTACGTCCGTCGTGTAACGACAAGCCGTACATCCGGTCTCGACACCGTATGTCCGCTGTATGGATTATCATTTTCTCTCAATCATCCGCCTATTCTCCGACTCCTATAGGTTTACTAGAACAACCAAAAGCCTTCTAGTCTAGTTTGTAACCTCCATGCAACGTAACAACGTTAAGTTAACAAGAATGCTAACCCAAACGGGTTTTAAAGTGAAACTAAGCTAACAACTACAACTAAACTCTAAACAAGTAGCATAACGATGTAAATTAAAGCTAAGGATCGAACGTTACCTCTTTGAAACAAAACAATAAGAGTTTCCCATTTAACGCTCAACTTGCAAACGCCTCACACACACGCTCACAAAACACTCACAAACGCTTGGAAAACACTATAGGAACACTTTGACAGCCTAAGGGCATAGGAAAAGTGTGAATAACACGAAGGGGGTAGGGTGCTATTTATAGGCCCAGAAAAGCAGCGGATGTCCAGCCAAAGGGTGTACATCTGGTGGTTCTTACCCAGTGGTTCAATGGTTGCCTCGTACATCTAGGTATTATCCAGAGGGTATTCAAAAAGTAGCGTACATCCGGTGGTCCCATGTACTTTCGCCTGTACGGTTTGTAGAGCGTACTTCCAATGGTCCCCCCACGTACGTTCGTACTACAGATAGTAGCGTACGTCCGCCAGACCTAGCGTACGTCCATCCGTCCAAAAGTCCAAACTACCCCTCTAGCATCCTTAGTGACTCAAAACCCAAATTAATCTCCCCAACTAAGCCATTTATGCCTAGTTAATAATTTGGGTTACTACGGTATCTCATAGTGGTTGTTGATATTTTTACCGATGATTATTCTCAGTTTACATGGATGTACCCCATTAGCAATAAAGTGATTTTTTTTTTTTGGTGCTTTGTTAAATTTAAAACTCTTGTGGAATTTTTTTTTTCTCTTGTCGTATTAAGCAATTTCAGTCTGATAATGGTGGGGAATATGTGTCAAATCAATTTACATCATTTTTTACTTCCAATGTTATGTTACACCATTTGACCTGTCCTTACACCTTTCAGCAAAATGGTGTCGCTGAGAGAAAACGTAGACACGTTATGGACATTAGGTTATCTCTTCTTGCCCAATCTTGCCTGGTTGCCAAAGGTTTTGATCAGGTTTGTGGAGTTGATTTTTCAAATACCTTTAGTCCTATCATTAAACCTACCACAGTGCGTGTGATCCTTGCTCTTGTAGTTCATTTTGGTTGGCCTCTTTGCCAACTTGACATCTCTAATGCGTTCCTTCATGGTAATCTAATTGAAGAAGTGTATATGAAGCAACCAAGAGGTTTTTTTTATCCCTTTTTTTCAGACCACGTATGTCAGCTACACAAGGCTTTATATTATCTTAAATAGGCTTCGAGGGCTTGGTTCAATAGGCTTTCTTAGTCTCTTCTTGAATTGGAATTTACAGCATCCTCTTTCGATAGTTTGTTATTTACCTTTCATAAATTTGGAATTCATACATTTATACTTGTCTATGTTGATGATATAGTTTTAACAGGGACCCATAGTTCTTTATTGGATGCTTTAATTCGACGCCTTCAAGATGAATTTGCATTGAAAGACCTTGGTCCCCTTAGTTATTTCATGGCATACAGGTTCAACGTACAACCTATGGTCTTCATCTTCGCCAAAGCAAATATGTTTTGGATATTCTTCATCATGCATGGATGATTGGTGCCAAGCCTTACTTTGCTCCCTGCATTTCTGGTGGTAAGTTGTCCTCCCAATCTGGTGAACCCCTCTCTAATGTGATTGAATACTGTAGTATTGTTGGTGCCTTGCAAAACTATACCCTCACAAGACCAAAAATTGCCTACTCTGTTAATTAGCTCCGCTTACATCTACACGCCTTACCTCGCCCATTGGACCTCGCCAAACGGGTCCTTAGATATCTCAAAGGACCGTGGGGATCATGACCTTTATTTCACTCGTGGCTCCCTTGCCCTCCATGCCTATAGTGACTTTGATTGGACTGGTTGATAAGTGTCAAAATATTCATATTTTAGCTCTTAATTTACATTTGTTAATTTCTTAGTTTTTGTTATTTTGTTCCATTTTATTTCATTTTTGTGTTTTTTGTAGGTTATGGAAGAAAAGAAAGCGTTTCTGGAAAAGTTGCAAGCTTAAAGGGCAAATTGGAAAGATCTAGAAGATATGGTTAAGTTTAACAAAATAAAGGAAATGATTAAATCGGAATTTCTCAAATTGGAGTCAAAATCGGATTTGATTCAAATTTGGTCTGCACATGTCTCGGTATTTTGACCATAAATTTCAGCTCAATTATCGGATTGAGGTGATTCTAAAGGAATTGGAAAGCTATCTCAAAAATATACAAATCATTATGAAATATAATTTTCCAAATTCGGACGTGCACTATGCCAAAATTGTCCCTCAAGATAAGAACTTAAATCTAGACGAATCCTATTCTGATTTCAACTTAGGTTTTCTCTATCCTAATTGGACTAGGACTTAAATCTCTGAATTTCCTAGGATTACTAGGGCTTCTAGGACTCTCCTAAGTCCTACAAGTAGACCTCTAAGCCTCACAATTCAAGGGGGAATTGAGACAATTTTGGGGAGAGGAATTGGAGGCTACTTCTAGGAGCGGGTTTTCGGTTCTTTCTTTTCCTTTTCTTTCTAGTTTTATTTTAATTATTTATAACTAAATTTCTTAGTAGGATTAAATTGAAGCCCTAATTATGTTTATTTATATTTCAATATTGACATCTTTTTTGATAATCATATTGTGATACTTAACTTGATTATTTCCTACTTAATTGAATTCTTTATTTGTGTGATTGGTCATTATATGTATGTGGTATGGATTAGTTATTTAAGTCAATTTGGATGACCAAGTCTTGGGCTTAATAGAGTAACAAAAGAACCTCGCCACGGGTTCTTGGGGTAATCAACATAGGGAATCGGAGTATACACCCATGCCTTAGGCCTTGTGTGTTTGTCAATTTCCATAGATTTATATTTTCTTAAAGAACAACTTAGTATACACCCATGCTAAATCCTTTTAAGAAAGAAAAGAATTAAAGTAGACACCCATGCTTAATTCGTTGTTTAGAAAAATTTATAGTTTAAGGAGTATACACATATGCCCTTAGGTTGACAAACATTAAGTAATTATAATATGATTGAAGCATTGGCATATTGTTATATTTTTGAATATGATTAGTGGTTGATATCAAAGCCATACCTTTTCATTTATTTTTATTTCTCTTCGTAATATCAATTTTGTGACAGTGTTGGTATTTTAATTTATAGGGAAAAATATATATATATAAAAGCCCTCCAAACTACTAGCGATTTATGATTTAGCCCCCTAAAGTTTCAAAAGTGATAAAATGGCCCCTCCAAACTACCAGACAATTGTATTTTGGCCACCTCCGTTAGTCAAGACCGTCAAATTGGATGAAAAATGCAAAACGACATCGTTTTTTGAGGTTAAGTTACTAACATGCCCTTTTGAAGAAAAAATAAATTTAAGGGAAAAGTTCGGATCAGCCCCCCTAAAGTTTAGAGCGATTTTCAATTTGACCACTAATGTTTCAATTTTTACAATGTACCCCCCCAAAGTTTTAATTTCTCTCAATGTAGGCACTTTTTCCCAAAATGCCCTCAACAGTTTTTTTTTCCCAACATGTCCTCAACAATGGTTCCAGCAAAATCTGAAAAATTGGCGAAATCTGGCGAACCCTCTTCTCCGACGCTATGTTCCCAGCCAGATTTGCTCTTCTCCAACAAGTTTAGACCATAAAAAGATCAGGAAAAAAAGAGAGGAAAAAAAAAACAAAAGCCGGCCAAATTTCATCGAAATCCGGCTAGATTTTTCTGGATTCCGGTGAGATTTTGCCGGAATCACTGTTCATGGTTCGCTAGAATCACTGTTGAGGGCATTTTGGGGAAAAAAAGTGCCTACATTGAGAGAAATGTGAAAATTGAAACATCGGTGGTCGAATTGAAAATTGCTCTAAACTTCGAAGTGATCCATTTTCCTAAATTTAAAACTACCCCAAAAACGCGTCGTTTTGGAAAAGAAGAAGAAGAAGAAGAATGATTTTTTTGTTGTAGGAGGATTGTTCTTGTTACATCTCTCACTCCTCACTCACTTACAGGGCTTTGTTTTTAGTTCGATTTTGTCTAGAGTTTTCTAGTTCGAATAGCTAGGGGTTGAAGAAAATGTGAGAAGAAAATGATGAAATCCGATCCACAGCAAACGAAATCTGGATAACAACACAATACACTGCCTCACCCAGTCATCTCAGCCCACGTGTTGATAAAGCATTCCATCACCATCATCTCTTTGTACGAGCTTGGTTGACTAAACTCCTGTCATGTCGCTCTCTCTCCCTGCCTAATGGGTCACAAAAAGTTTCATCATTTTTTGTCTCACATTTTCTTCAACCCCCTAGCTATTCAGAACTAGAAAACTCCAGACAAAATCGAACTAAAAACAAAGCCCCTGTGCGTGAGTGAGGGAGTGAGAGATGTGCAACAAGAACAGTCCTCCTGCAACAAAAATAGTCCTTCTTCTTCTTCTTCTTCTTTTTTCTTTTTCTTTTTTTTTTTCCAAAACGACGTTGTTTTTGGGGGTAGTTTTTAAATTGATTTTTTTCTTCAAAAGGGCATTTTAGTATCTTAACCTAAAAAAACGACATCGTTTTGCATTTTCCATCCAATTTGACGGTCTTGACTAACGGAGGGGGCCAAAATACAACTGTCTGGTAGTTTGGGAGGCCATTTTATCACTTTTGAAACTTCAGGAGGCTAAATTGTAAATCGCTAGTAGTTTGGAGGGCTTTTTTATATTTTTCCCTAATTTATAAAATCAATTCTAAGAAAAATCAACAATCCTCATGGGAATAATCTCATATTTGCCTGCTATACTACTATTTTGATCTTGTGCACTTGCGAGTTAAAACATACAATTATTTACATATTAATTTAGGTAGATATTTGCACAACAGTGGTGATCCTGATGATTGTAGCTCCACTACAGGATATGGTGTTTTCTTGCGCCTGTGTCTTATTTCCTGGTGTGCAAAAAAACAACCCACAGTTTCACATAGCAGCACTGAAGCCGAATATCGGGCATTGGCAATGACTACTGCCGAACTGTATTGGTTACGTATGTTGGTTAAGGATGTGCAGTTGCCTATCTTGTCTCGTCCTATTATTTGGTGTGATAACATTGGAGCCTTAGCCCTGGCTTCCAACCCTGTCTACCATGGTCGTATTAAACACATTGTTGATGTACATTTCATTTGGGAGAAGGTAGCCAACAAGGATGTCAATTTAAAATTTATTTATATTGTTGATCCGGTGGCCGACATTTTTACCAAAGGGCTTTCATCTACACATTTCAATTTCCTTAAAGACAAACTGATGGCATGTCTTCCCCCTATCAGTTTGAAGGGGCCTGTTAACCAACCAATGTAGAAGATCTTTCACCAACTCATGACAACATAGCGCTATCCCAAGAAGACACTATGTGATGGCCGAGTAAATTAATTAACTAGTAATTGATCTCATGGCTTGCCTCCTAGCCCTATCCCTTGCGGGACAAGACTCAGGGATTTCAAGCTTTCTCGTCGAAATAAGAAAGCTACAGCGGAAGATTTTACTAAGACTATGGGAAATAGAGATCAATAAATTAACTTTCACACAACATTCACCAGAGAAAATATAAAACTATCATAGCATAGATAACCATCAGAATGTATTGGTCATCAGCCCATCATCAAGTAGGGGTTACAGACCATAAGATAAACAAATCACATTGTCTTAGAAAAAGAATAGCAGATCAAAGCCTAGATCTAAGCTTAAGCAGGGCTAATGAGATTAAAATCTCGATCATGTCGCTACGAGCAGTTCCACCATTTCCCCACATGGTCCTTAGCCAAACAGGATCCATGTCCTAAAAAATCACACTAATCAATTCCTGTGCTATTACCCAGGTTGGCTCCGTCAGCATCCTTGTCTAAGGTGACTAAACCACAGAGATATTCGTAATGATGAGGTAAAACATAAATAAAATGGGTAAGTCTAAGACTTAGTGGTTATTAACACAAATAATGCACATGTCAGTTTAGTAATGAACTCTAAGGTTTTTGCAAAGCATATGACAGTTTATATTAAGTGTGATATAGATATACAATATATGCATATGATACAGTAACAATTATAGTTCAACAATATGGTTTACCCAAGATATTACCATTTCTCAACAGGTTGGCGTTGTCAGGGACTTGTAGTACAATGTCGGTGCTGCCATTGCATTGCATGCTACCATTATAACACTATTGACATGACCGAGTTCGACCTTGGGTGGCCCACACCACTAATGATGTCCGTCTTGTAGTAACCACCCATTAAGGTTGTGCCAGCCATGAACAACTATTGGATCCAAAGCTCATATAACACACATTTGACCATAAAACTAACATATATAGTAAGCCCATGGCCATTATACCACATGTATTGGTGTACCATGTTATACGATGTAAATTATCTTATTTGTATTTTACATGCATGCTTTTACAAGTTTCACTTTATTAACATATTCAGCACAACGTTTTCCTAAAATGCTAGAGTTCATGTGCAACAAGTATAAATTGTGAGAGTTGCAAATATGCATGTTTTCTTGGTATACAAAATAGTCGTATAATGCATAGAAAATAACATTGAGCATTATGTGAGTTAAAACTCACTTGGATCGTAACACATCTCCAAGAATTTCAAATGATCCGAGTTCTCCAAATATGTGGAAAACCTTCTATCAGTCATATTGAACAATTCTAGAATAAGAAAAATAGGACCTATAAGACGGTTAGTGAAAATAAAGTCACCTGTTATACTCTGGACCGTATGTCCAAGCTCGGGGCCGTACGTCCACTGTGATTCTTTGGACCGTACGTGTAGTGACTCAGATTTTATTAATATGATTTATGATGTATTGATTTAATGAGTTAGATTCAGATTATTAAGTGGAAGTTAGGAGGTGAGAATGATATTTGGAGATATTATGGATTATTATGATATTTTGGAGAATATCTTATATTAAATATCTTTTATAATATATTATATTAAACATCTTTTATAGATATTTTATACTATTTTACTATTCAAGCTTTATAGAAAATTCCAAATGTATTCTCAAATATCGCCTATAAATAAGCCGAAGCTCACAAATGTTTTTTATTCAAAAATTCATATCTCTCTCACATACTAGAGTTTGGGAGAGAGAGAAAGTAATTGTGAAATTTATAGGTAATGATCAATTGCAACAGAATGAGTGTTGACAAGTAATTATATTTGATGATTCATTCCTGTAATCCATTGTAACTATCCTTATTTACTGAGTATGATATTGAAATCCAATAATACGGATTCTTGTAGTTTTATAACTTGTACGGCCTTTTGATATATATATGATTCAACAATGATTTATATTATCGGGAATCAATTGCCTCATTACTTCACAATTTTTGTAGTGCTTGTAGGAATGGAAAGTCAAGGTAATTCATATTGAGATGTACATAGATTCCATATTGGTGAAGTTTGTCTAGAGTTTAGATAGTCGGTTAGATTTGTATAAATGCCTTGCACTACATAGTTTTGGGTGTTTTTGTATAAAGAAAAATATTTTAATAGTATTATTTTGTATTGATAATTGCATTTTTCTCTGTGTGAGATTATTTTAGCGTAACACTCGAATTTATTTACAAGATTAAAATCGGGATGTTACAGTACGTCCGCTCCGAAGTTTTCAGGGAGAACCTCATTTTCTCCACTCGTCCTCCTCCTATTCTCCAAATCAACTCCTAAGACTAACAAAAAGCTCCTATGGCCTCCTAGGTCGAAATAAAACCTCCATGCAACGTGATCATGCTAAGTTAACAAAACGCTAACCTAAACAAGATTTAAAGCATAATTAAAACTAAAACTATGATCAATAACACAAGACAAAAATCGAAGAGCATAACGATTTAATTAAACTGCTAGGTAACCAAGTGTTACTTCCCTGAAGCGAAACTTCAAGAGTTCCTCCTCCAATAGCACTGAAACACACAAAACACTCACAAACACTAACAAAACAGTCTACTAGTAGCCTGAGGGCAAAGAGAGGTGTGAGAAAACTGAGGGGGTAAGGGGTATTTATAAGGAAGGGCTGCTACCAACTCTTTGAAAAGTAGCGGACGTCCGCCCAACCCTAGTGTACGTTTGGTACTATTATACAGCAGTCCAAAAGCCATCTTGTACATTCAGGTATTACTTAAAGGGTATTCCAAAAAGTAACATACGCTTGTGTACTATTCACAAAGTATGGCGTACTATCTGTTAGCGTATGTTTGGTGGTCCCCCCACGTATCTCCGCACTACAAACAACAGTGTACGTCCGGTAGTCCCCTACCCATTTGTCCGCACTATAGACAATAGTATACATCCAGTGGTCCCGTGTACGTCTGCACAAAAGACAAGTGCGTATGTTCGCTTAACTTAGCATACATCCGTCCAAAGGTCCAAAATGCCCCTCTTGTGTCATTAGTGACCCAAAGCCCAAATTAACCTCTTTAATTAAGCTACTTATGCCTAGTTAATTATTTGGGTCATTACACACTATCATGGTAAATCATCATGCACCAAGAAGGAAAGAAAATAACAAAGGCAAAGGAGGAAAGGCGTATCAGACTTTACATGGAAACAATATTTAAATTCAGAACATATTCTTATAAATTATAATTAATACCTTGAGGAAAGTAATGTTCACTTTGATGGTCATATCGTGTATATATGACTCTGCACAAACTAGTGTAATTCATTCAATAAAAAATCTCCTTTACTCATCTTAGATTTTCACTAAGAGTTTGAGTTAGACCTAAGGTCCTACTTCAAGTAGTCTTGGAATAGGACTATTGTGTTAGATTCTTCAAGGAGTTTTAATTGAACTTAGATTGTCACTCCTACTCCAATGGTGATTTCCTTAGATTATAGGATTTTTTTTTTTTGTAATAACCAAACAAAGAAACAAGCGGCATTTATGCTAAAACAACAGCAAAGCTTACATAACTACAAACAAGAACCGCATCAAAAAGCTAAAGTAAAAAAAACCACCCAAAACCAAACTAAGGGGGGTAGAAATGTCGGGGATCTTTCCCACTACAAATGGGAATAGAGCTAGGGGGAGAGACTAGGGAGGGAATGCAACCCGGGAGAACCCTTGCCGCGGCCCTATAAGTCACATAAAGGGCACCGAAATTTTCACTTATGGCGATATTTTTTACATCCCATAAGGAGGAGGGAGGGAAGCTAGAAATAGTGTCTTGAATGACATGATCAATATGTCCACCTAGAGAAAGAGTAGGGGGCTTAAAAAGTAGTCATAATTACATTTGAAACACCTTCTAAAATAAAATTGTTCAGCTTCAGGGAGGACACCAAAAAACCAGCCAGATGAGCAGCAAGGGATGCTCCATAAATAGCACTGCAAGGGGGGCGAAACTGAGATAACATTTTGATGATCACCCCATTGGTGTTCCTGCAAGCAACTGATTGGGTGGAGAAGTCTTGACAGGAAACATCATCAAAATTCACTTTGTAGCATTCTAGAGGAGGCTTGGACCAGGTCTACTTGTGAGGATTCTGCTTTGAGGACCAAGCAGCATAGTGTTCCATGGCTACTCTTTTGATGTTTTCTGTTAGCTTTAAGGCATCTGGAATGATCCCTTTATGGACTGCTCGGTTTCTGGAGAACCAAATTAGGTCACATAGAACAGTTGCAAAAATCTGGAATAAGTGTGAGTCTGCAGGAGGTATTCCAAAGGCTGCATGTGGAGTAATAATACCTTTGATCCAATCTAAGAGACTAAAAAGGACCATTTCAGAGAATCAAGGGGCTAGGGGGATAATCTCCAAGATATTCTAGCAAAAAAGCAATTGAAAAAGAGGTGAGAAATGGAGTCCTCTTCTACATTGCATAAAGGGCACACTAAATGAGAAGGAGGAATGAGAAAAATAGCATTCAACCTAATCTTGGAGGGGACAATTTCCCAAGCAATTTTTCAAAGAAATAGTTTTAATCTATCATTTAGGTTGATTTTCCAAAAAAGCCTCCACTGAGATGGAGAGAGAGGGATTTGAGTAGAAACAATTCTCTGACTGCTAACAAGAGAGTGAGCTGACTTAGTAGAGAATTCACCTTTTGAGTTGCAAGTCCAGATGAGTTTTGTTTATGTTTGAGCAATAAAATTTATTTTGAGGATCTCTCTTATGCTGGCTGTGTCAAAAAGAGATTGCAGCAGGGGAATGTTCCAATTTGAAATTGACTAGCTA
Source organism: Carpinus viminea (assembly GCA_013348765.1). Classification (NCBI taxonomy): domain Eukaryota; kingdom Viridiplantae; phylum Streptophyta; class Magnoliopsida; order Fagales; family Betulaceae; genus Carpinus; species Carpinus viminea. Next base: position 35,004,523 of record CP054668.1, on the reverse strand, counting down.
CGGTCTAAACTGAACAGATCAGATACAAGCAGATTTGGAAATGGATGAGAAAGCAAAGAAGAAGGAGAGGGGGAGAAGGAAGCAATGGTGGGAATCCAAGAGGAGCTCCATATAGAGAGAGAAGAAATGCTATGAATTTTGAAACAGGCACCTTTGATGATGAAGGAATGGGATTTCAGGATACCTTTCCATAGCCATGAGGAAGAAGAAAGGGATGGGGGGTGGGAGACAAAAGAGCTGGAGTTTAGGTACTTACCTTGCATTTGAAACACCCATAATGAGTTTGAATTGTTGAGGAGCTTCCAACCAAGTTTTGTGATGAGAGCTAGATTGACTTCTCTCATTTTTTTGATGCCTAAACCACCCACAGCCTTTGGAGTGCAGATGGAATCCTAAGCATTAAGGGAGAGATTTTTTGATTTTTTGGATGGGAAGCCCCACCAAAAGTTCTTGAAAGTTTTGTCAAACTCTTTGCAGCAACTATTTTGAATCAAGAAAGAACTCATAGCATAGGTGGGGATAGCAACAGCTACTAACTTGATCAAAACCAGTCTATCAGCTTGTGAAAGTGTTTAGCCCTCCATCCTTTTATTCTATTGTGCACCTTGTCTATAATGCCTTGAACCCTCTCTTCTTAGAGTTTCCCATGAAGATAAGTAGACCAAGGGAAAGAGATTTAGGGGGATTTTCATTAAAAGGAAATAGGATTCTAATGGCTACAGAAGTGGCTGGTTTGGTATTTCTACTGAAACAGATGGAAAACTTTGAAGCATTGATGGACTGACCAGACCAACAACAATATTTATCCAAGCAGGACTTAAAATTACCGCTTCTGAGATAGAAGCTTTCCCAAATAGCAGCAGATCATCTGTAAACAACAAATGATGGATATGAGCACAATTTCTGGCTATCCTTAGACCTTTGATTGAGCTTTTTCTTTCCTCACTGAGTAACAGCCTTGAGAGAAATTTTGAACCCAAGATAAAGAGGAAAGGGGATCACCTTGTCTTATCCCTATCTCATGGGAAAAGTGACCAAAAGGGCTTCCATTCAACAAGATGGAAAAAAAAAAAAAAAAAAAAGCAGTAGAAATGTAGATTCTGACCCATGCTATCCATTGAGGGCTGAACCCCAATTGTTCCAAAATAGCTAGAAGAAAAGACCACTCCATCCTATCAAAAGCCTTCTCTATATCCATTTTGAGAAACATAAACCCTCCATTGCCCCTTTTGGACTTGAAAGCATGAAGAAGTTCATAAGCTAGAATCGTATTATCCTGGATATTTCTTTTTGGAACAAATGCTGACTGAAAAGAAGATATAATCTTGTGCATAAGAACTTTCAATCTATTAGCTAGGATCTTGGAAATGGTCTTATAGACAATATTGCAAAGGCTTATAGGTTTGAATTGGTGAGTAGTGTGGGAGCCACTGAGTTTTGGAACCAAAGCTATGAAATAGGGGTTTTGGATCCTCTGTAGAAAGTTATTTTTAAAGAAAAACCAGATACATTGTAGGACATCCTCTCTTACAGTACCCCAGTACTTCTTGTAGAAAAGAGCTGTAAACCCATATGGACTTGGGGCTTTAGTAGAACCAAGGCTGGCCAAAGCTTCCAAAATTTCCTCTTCAGCAGGAATAGAACTAAGAATGACATTCTCATCATCAGAAATGATGGGGGGAAACAGGTTCAATATTTCAAGTTTTATAAGAGGGTTGGAAGTGATGAAAATATTGGTGAAATGAGCTGTGAAATTTTCACCTATATCAAACCTAGAAGACACCCAAATACCAGAGTCTAGCTTTAAGAAATCTACTGCATTGGACCTTCTTCTAATCAAAGTACAGTGATGGAAGTATTTGGTGTTAAGGTCCTTGTAGGTTAGCCAAGCTTCTTTGGATTTTGATCTCCGAGAGTCTCCTCCTTGACCATAAGATTTTCAAGATCCACCTTTAAACTAATTTCAAGCTCAAAGAGGTTTGGGTGGGGGATTTTCTGAGCAAAATCTAAAAGGTTGAGGTTTCTTTGATCTTCTTGTGAATGTTACCAAAATGTAGCAGAGTTCAATTTCAAAAGGGCAACCTTAGTGTTTTCTAACTTTTTTGGAAGGCAAAAGGCTTGATGGATGGGCACAAACTTCTACCAAGTTGCTTCTATGACCTGTCCACAAGAAGAGTCTTTGGACCAAAATTCCTCAAACCTAAAAGGCTTATTTAGAAAACAGGAGGTGGAGTTTGTGTTTAGGGATATGTGGTTATGATTAGAGTTATGAGCAGGGAAGTGGATCAAGGAGTATTCAAGGTGAAAGTGAATCCAAGAGGGAGAAGCCAGGCCCCTATCCAACCTTTCTTTGATGTTTTCCAAACCCATCCTGTTGTTACTCCAAGTGAAAGGATTTTAGCATATTGATCGGTGTCAAATATTGTTTATTAGACCTCCCTTGACTTATATTTGTTAGGCTCTTAGCTGTGTTAATAACTAATATTTTGTATAGTTTTTAGTGTTTTGTGTTTTGTGTTGTGCAGGTCATTGCATTAAAACATGGCTAGCAAAGGGCAAAGAGGACTTAAAGTGAAAAAGTTGATTCCTGCCAAGTGCGTTCGACCGCACTTGGCGTTGGAACGCACTCACGGTAGCACGCAGGAGTCGCGGTCACACGCATGCCCAGTCGGCCCTAGCGGTTTTTTGTGATCGCACGCAAGAGATGCGTTCGAATGCACGCAGGCCTAGTCAGCCCTAGCCGCCACAGCAGTTATTTGCAATCGACCGCACACCCTGCGTTTGACCATAAATAACTAGTGCGTTTGAACGCAGGTAGTGCGTTCGAACGCACTCCAGTGACCCGACAGCCTATAAATAGGCCTCGATGTATCATTTGTTTTTCACGTTTGGGAGGTGCCTCTAGGGCCCAAAACCCTCTGTTTTCCACTGTAAATCCCTCATAAATTGTCGTTTATTTAATTTATGTTTTATTTTACTTAGTTTCTTATTCCCTTCACTTTAATTTGTTCATATATATTTATGTTTAGTTTGTATTATTCTGTCTCTTAAGATTTATGTTTATTCGTTTCAATGCATTTTAGTAACAAAAGTGTGTTGATTGTTGTTTATAAATCGCCAAACGTCAACACTTGTTACAACCGGAGATACATCGGATATTCATCTGTGGACCATTATCCGTTGTGACCTCTGTATATGATGTTTGCCTCAGTAGTTTGACAAGATTGTGTAACAACAATAGGATATACATATGTACTTTATCGATAGACGGAAATATGAACAATGTGTTAGCGCTGATATGCCTTGTAGCATAAATGTTTAATACATATGAGCTAAGCATGCTTATATATAAATTAATTTATTGTGAGGTGGATTAGGAACTTTAGTTATTTTTTATTTCTTTATTTTATTGCATTTTAGCTTAGTTTATTTTATGTACGTTACTTGTTTGCTTTTGGGACTAGGTTAAGATATTATTTAATTTAGGCATTTAAATTGGTTTTTGACAAACACAATTCTCTGTGGGTTCGACACTCGCACTTGCACATCCACTCTATTACGATCGACTTGTGCAATTGGCGAGTACAATTAAATTTGTACATCACATATCCTAAATCAACCATACCAAAATGATCAATGAACCGCTTGAAAGGGCAGTGGGAGGAGCCAGCAACTAGTCTGCCACCTTGTTTCTCAGATTGAACCAAGATAAAGTTAGAGTCTCCTATGCACAGCCAGAAGGCTTCAAGTCTTTCACCTATAGAAGCAAATGAGTCCCAAAAAGCCATTCTATCACTTATGTTTGGAGGGCCATAAACACAAGAAAGGATCCAAGGAGAGGTAGGGGGATCCGAGTAGCACCATGCTGAGATATTGTTCTGGGAGATTTTCTGATAATTTTGTTGGGCAAACAGGTTTTGGCAGGAACAAGGGGAATATTTGTGTTGAAAGTAGACGTTAAGTTGGCATTTTCAGTGGAGGGGGGCTCTGAGTCACAAGTAAGGGAAATTATTAGTTGGGAAAGGTCCATCTAGTGAGGTGGCAAGGGTTTAGTTTGGTTTGTCGAATTAGGTGAAGGGGAGAAGAACAACTGAACAGGTTTTTGAAAGAGAGAGAGTGTGTTTAAGGTGCACTCAATTGAGGTCTCAGGTCTGGCTGCAGGGGTTGAGAAGTGACTAGGGGTGTCTTAAGCATGGGATTTTGCTGCTGTAGTTGATTTTGGTTTGTCGGAAAATTTTGGGAACTTGTGAAGATATTTGTCCGTTTGCATGGGAGAGGGAGCTTCCATGAATGGCTAAACTGTGTTTTCTGGTAGAGGGTGATGGATATGCAGAACGTGGCTAGCATGGTGGTTTGAGCTAAAACTTGAGGGGATCAAATTTGCAAAAGACATTAACCTTGAGAGAGATGGAATACTTGGAAGGGTTTTGTCTTCTTTTGGAGCAAGGCAAGCTTGGTAATGACCAATCAAGCATAATCAGTCTGATTAGATGTCCGACCTTTCATACTTTAGACTAACCCAAGAAGATGTACCAACCTCCTTGGAAAGGTAGAAACTAGGATTCAATGGCTTTGAGACATCAATCTGACCATTATTTTCAGAAAGTTTCTAAAGGTGACTTCCACACCACTGTTTTCCTCCACCATGATCGAGGTCTTAAACCTTTCCCTATAGCTATGGCATTCTTGATGGTCATGTTTTGAAAGGGGAGACCATGTATTTGAATCTAGAATGGGATAGCCGAAAGAGTGAGATCTCCTAATGTTATTGAGGGGACCAAGTTTGGATGGATAAGAGGAAACCATTGACATTCCACACATTTTTAAGATCGAAGCATGTTCTTTCTTTGTGAATTTGAATGAAATAGATTTGGCCCAAGAACAGCAAAGAGAAGGTGTGACAAAAAACCAGGCTTTAACCAAAGCTACATTCTTGTTGGTTATTTTGAGTTTTTGGGATATGGCTTTTCCAACAAGGGAAGTAGCTTAGGGCTACCTAACTCAAGGGGTGGTTTCAAGTTGGGAGGAGGGTCCCAAGTTAGTGTAGTAGTTTGAGCAATAAGGGATTCAATATCTGGTGTTTTGGATTCCATGATCATAGGAAAAGAGCTTGAAAAGAAAAGAGGACAGCCGACAAGACAGAGGTGCTAAACAAACCAAAGAACAGGAGCTCAACGAGAAAAAGAGAAAGACAGTGTGTTTGAGAGTATATGGAAAGGAGACGAGAAAGGTTAGATAAAAGAGCCTGAAATCACCGATAGCGACTAGTGTGAAGAGTTTGAAAGGGAAGCAAGACTAGTGAACAGTGGAGAACAAGCTCTGGGGAATGGGTTTTGATGATGATATGAGATAGTTGGGAAAGGAAAAATATGTTGTTGAAAGAAGAAGGCAAGAGCTAGAGTAAAGGTTCGGGGGGGGGGGGGGAGTATCAAAGCAGGGTAGTAGCAACTGAGATGAGAAGAAGAGTAGGAAGAAAACCAGAGTTTTCTTAGGAAAGCTCGTTTGGCCCTTAGATTGTAGGATAAAAGATCCCTAGAATCTTTCATAAATAAATGCATGAACATCCCAGGAGGTGTCTGTTGCGGGGATGCTTGACTATCCCGAGAAGTATTTGTCCCAGGGCTTGTGTGTAATGGATGACTCTTGGTCCTGGGATAAGCTCAATTCTAAGACTCAACCTCAATATACTCTACGTCTCTTCGGGAATATCTCTCTAGAGAATGATCCCTTGGGTATTCTTCATGTCCTCCCGGGATATGCCAATCTCAAGAATCTTGTTATTCGGGCTTGGAATTTGATGGGCAGATTAAGTAGGATTATTCTAATCAAAAAGTATAAATAATTATTTAAAAGGCATTATTAAATGACCCCATATACTAACATTTTTCATAGTTAAAACATAATAGACATAGGAACAGGTCCAAACACCAATGAAACAAATTTGTATCATCAATAATGAAATGTTATATAGTACACTTTTATTTTATTATCCTCATTTTATTTACTTACTTATTTTAATTAAAACCAATTCAAAGATTAAAGGGCACAATACGAACTACTCTAAAAATTCATTAGTCACATCCGTCAAATGAGAGGAAGGTAAGATAGTGTGATAACTGGTAAGCATTTCCAATGGAGGGATTATTTTTATTTTTATTTTTATTTTTATGTAAAATAATTCCTCAAAAATCACTTTATCTAGTTTAGTTAATAACTTTTTAAGGGTTTTCTACATGCATGAACATCCCAAGAGGTGTCTGTTGCGGGGATGCCTGACTATCCCGAGAAGTATTTGTCCTAGGGCTTGTGTGTAATGGATGACTCTTGGTCTTGGGATAAGCTCAATTCTGAGACTCAACCTCAATATACTCTACGTCTCTCCGGGAATATCTCTCTAGAGAATGATCCCTTGGGTATTCTTCATGTCCTCCCGGGATATGCTAATCTCAAGAATCTTGTCATTCGGGCTTGGAATTTGATGGGCAGATTAAATAGGATTATTCTAAACAGAAAGTATAAATAATTATTTAAAAAGCATTATTAAACGACCCCATATACTAACATTTTTCATAATTAAAACATAATAGACATAGGAACAAGTCCAAACACCAATGAAACAAATTTGTATTATCAGTAATGAAATGTTATATAGTACATTTTTATTTTATTATCCATTTTTTTTACTTATTTATTTTAATTAAAACTAATTCAAAGATTAATGGGCACAACACGAACTACTCTAAAAATTCATTACTCACATCCGTCAAATGAGAGGATGGTAAGATTGAGTGTGATAACTAGTAAGAGTATTTCCAATGGAGGAGTTAATTTTTTGTGTAAAATAACTCCTCAAAAATCACTTTATTTAGTTTAGCTCTACATCCGATTAGTTATATTTTTATCTATATCATTTAAATATTATTATTATTTTTATAAGAATTGTATTTTTTCTAAATATCATATTTTTAAACTTTTGGGAAAAAAGAGATGTGGAGAGAGAAATAGTAGGAGAAAATTTTGGAAAAAGAGCTAAAAAAAAAAAACGTGGGAAGAAAATTTTGGGAGAGATAGCAGGAGAAAAAAGACATGGGAAAAAAATTTAAGAAAATAGCTATTTGAATAGTGCCACTACATGTGGCTTTTTTTTTTTGCTTTTCCAATGTAGGAGATATTTTATAAATTTAATGAGCTATTTTAGATAAAAGTGTTATTTAACTCCTCCATTGGGAATGTTCTAAGGGCATTCACAATGGAATAGCTAATTTTTTTTTTTTTAATGTAAAATAGCTCATCAAAACTCAATTTATCTAGTTTAGCTAATAACTTTTTAAAGGCCTCCTACATTCGATTAGTTATATTTTATCTATATCATTTAATTTTTATTATTTTTATTATTTTTTATAATGATTGTATTTTTCTTAAATATATTATTTTTCAACTTTTGAGAAAAAAGTGATGTGGAGAGAGAAATAGTATGAGAAATTTTTGGAAAAAATGAGATGTGAAAGAGAAATAGTAGGAGAAAATTTTGAAAAAAAAAAGAGAATAGGTAAAACAATAAAAAAAACTTGAGAAGAAAATTTTGGGAGAGATAGTGGGAGAAAAAAAGACGTGTGAATAAAATTTAGGAAAATAGCTCTTTGAATAGGTCATACATGTAGCTTTTTTTTAGCTCATTTAATAAAATATCTATTCTACATTTTTTAGCTTCTCAAATGTAGAAGGTATTTTATCAATTAAATAGTTATTTAAATAAAAGTGTCCTTTATCTCCTCCATTGTGAATGCTCTAAGTAGTGTTAATAGTTGAGAAATGTTAGAATACCTAATCTTTTACTAAGAAATAAGTATCAAAATAATGTAGTATTAAAACAATATGAAGCTTATTAATTAGAGATAATCAAAATAATTAATCAAGAAAATACTATAAATATAAAAATAAATTCCACATTATTTCAATACACTTTTTTAAGAAAAATTGGGACGTACAAGAAAAAGAAATTGACCAGGTTTGACCAGGAAACCAGACCATACCGAACCGAACCGCACCGAACGCCAATAAAAACATCCTTAATAATACATATTGTGCAACAAGAAAACAAAAGAAAAGAAAATTGGTTCACACTCTCTGCGTGTCTGTGCTTCTTCTGATCGATCATTGCTCGTATTTCTGCTCACGCACTAAGGGAATCTCTTGGGCTGTTGTAGTTTGTACACTATAATCATCATGCATTCCGCAGAGAAGAAAGATGAGCAGACTCAGACCCATAATCCTCTCAAGCGGATTTGCAGTTACATGAACGACTCCAGCCCTGACATGGGTCTCAACCCTCCTGATGATCCTTCTCTTCAAGAAGCACCCTCTTCCCCCAATGCCAAGAACTACATACCCAGAAGGTTTCTACCTTTGTTCTTCTTTTTTAGGATTTGTGTACTTGCCTAAAAAAGAAGAAAGATTGTTGTGTTTTTCTAGATTTTAATGATGTGAATTTATGTATTTATGTGGGTTTGTAGGTACCAATTGAAGGTGTTTGAAGTTGCAAAGAGGAGGAACACAATCGCAGTGTTGGATACAGGTGCTGGCAAAACGATGATTGCTGTTTTGCTTATCAAAGGCATTGCTGAAGCTATTAAGTCAGGTGACCATAAGAAGTTGGTTATATTCTTGGCTCACGGTTCATCTTGTTAATCAGGCATGTTCTTTTTAGTTTACTTCCTTTTATTGTTTTCTTTCCAGTACTTTTCATATTTTCGTTTGGGTTAAAAGAAAAGAAAGAATTTAATTGCTAATGTCTCTGGGAACCCACGTGCAATCTGGCTGATCGATTCATTCACAAATTGAAAAAGTGGGTTTTGTGTCTGCAGCAATTTGAGTATATCAAAATAAGTACAAGTTTGCAAGTGGGAGAGTATTATGGAGCCAAGGGGTTGATGAATGGAGTTTAAAGTGCTGGGAGAAGGAAATTAGTGAGCATGATGTAAGTTTGCTTCTGAAGAGCTCAGTTTATAATAGTGATTATCTGTATACTGAAATATTACTTTTTATGTTTTTTATTCAGGAAGTTCTAATGGTTACTTCTTAATATGGGTTATTGTTGAAATCTCAATTTGAGCTTTCACCATTTTAATTAGAGGGTGTTTGGTAAACTACAGCACACTCCCCAACAAAAATTACACGGCATTGTTCATCATTTAAAAAATAAAATAAATGATTGATATGGGAAAATAAAAAGTGGTATTGGAAAGTGAAAAAATTTGTTTTGTAGTGATTTTTTATTTGAATAGTAAATGATGTGATATAAAAAGTGAATGATTTGATTTGTTCTTTTTGAAGAAATGAAGTGAATAGTGTGGTGGAATGTGGGGAATGTGAGGGAATGGGGGAATTTAACAAACAAGGCCATATTTTCTTAAGTTTCTTTCTTTATGCTTTATATAATCGTGCTTAACATAGTTAAACGCCATTCTTTATACTAATGGGATGTCGAGGAATAATCCCACATTTCAAAGTGAACAAGACCTCATGCATGTTTGTAAGGATGGGCAACCCTTTTCTATAGAACCGGTTTTATGAGATAAGTTAGGTTCACAAAATTTTCATGGTATTAGAGCTCCCCACAAGACAAATGGGTCCACACTACTTACCCCATAAGGACGAGGAAAATATTGGCCAACACATGAGAGAGGTTGTTGAGGAATAATCCCACATCACTTGTGGATAAGACTTTGAGCATGTTTATAAGGGATGACAACCCTCTCCTATAGAACCAATTTTATGAGATGAGTTAGGCTCACGGAATTCTTCATGGAAATCAATTAACTGAATTTTTTGAAAACTTTGGCTTTTGTTTGCCACAATTAATTTTGCTTGTATAAGTTGTGAAAAAAGATTATTCTTTCTTAAGCTGCTACAAATGTTAGTTATTTGTCTTAAAGTGTGAGGTTTAAATTTCTATTTTCAATTTATCATTGATAGTGTCATGTAATAATGCATATCCTCTGTTTTATCTTACAGGTACTAGTTATGACACCCCAGATTTTTTTGGATGCACTAAGAAAGGCATTCTTGAGCCTAGAAACAGTATGCTTGATGATTATTGATGAATGCCATCGTGCTACTGGTAATCATCCTTATACAAAAATAATGAAGGTGAATATCTTTTATTTTCCAATTTCGTTGTTGCACACCATCTTAACCTGATTTTTCATTCTTATTATGTGTGATTAAGAAATATCTCAATGATTGTTTTGTTCTGGTGAAGGAGTTCTATCACAAATCTAATGACAAGCCAAAGATTTTCGGAATGACTGCATCCCCTGTAGTTAGAAAAGGTAAGATATTGTAGTGATATTGTGTGCTTCTTTGTCATTGGTGAAGATGGGTAGGTGCGGTACTTTTTTACTGTATTTGATTTGCTTAATAGTGTGCATGTCTTAGATGTGCTATATTTGTATATTGCAGTCGGTACTTTATATGTATAGTTTCTCTGATTTTTTTCACACTGGAGATTAAGGTGCAGTCTCCTTAGAAGCTGGAAAGCTAATTAGTTTAATAATTTCAAAGTTTCTCTGCACAGCTTTTAAGTTTTCTTTATATAGCTTATTTGACAGCTGTTGAATGATTAGAGTATCTTAAGCTCTTGCCCATCTGTTTGCAGTTTAGTAATTTTGCTTTCTCTTATTTTTACACTTTGTTTTTATGAAATACCATGCAGAGCTTTTGGGGGCTCATTGCCAAATATTCATTATCTGGTATCTGGTTATGAGATCTATTGTAAAATAAAAAGTTATTGGATATGCATAATTAATAGAAATTTGTGTATCAGGTGTCTCATCCACCATGGACTGTGAGGGCCAAATATCAGAACTTGAAAGTATCTTGGATTCTCAGGTACTTAACATTTTAATAGTAATTATTCTGCACTCGTCATGGGTTGAGCTTGAGTATAGATGCTTTCTGCTCTAGGTGTACACTGTTGAAGACAGGACGGAGATGGAAGTATATGTGCCCTCAGCAAAAGAAACGTGTAGATTTTATGACCAAGCGCTGTTCCATGGTTTGGATTTAAAAGAAAAAATAGAAGCCTTGTGGTCCAAGGTATTTGTGCATCTATATGTATGCATGTTCACCCATAGAAACACATCCTATCCATCCTTATCTTTTTACTTTTATGCAGTAAACTTGTCAGGATACTAATGAAGTACTATCTGCATTGACAGTTTGATGCTTCCTTGTCAGAGTCGCAAGGGTTGTTGCAAATTACTTACAAAGACACAGATGACAAATTTAAGATGCTAAAGCGGTTGTCCAATGACCATGCAAAGATTTTGTATTGTCTTCATGAACTTGGACTCTTGTGTGCTTATGAGGTATAATAGGACTCAAAACTTAGAATAATGAGAAAAGAGAAAGGGAAAAGAAATAATTTACATGATCTTCTGTTTCACAATTGTATTTAGTTTCCTCCAATTTTATAAAATTGAAGCAGCCCTAGTTGCAGACGCCATAGCCATAATGATCGCTATACAACGTTATTATTGTCTGTGGTCATACCTTTTGGTTCTACCTTTTCTACATGGTTATTTTTCATGATCACATCTTTTACCTCTTAACTTTACCTTTTCTATATTATGTTATTTGTTTTGTAGGCTGTGAAAGTCTGTCTAGAGAATGTCCGCAACACCAAAGAAGAGTGTGAAGTTTACAGAGCAAGTTCCTTGCAGTGTAAATATTTTCTTGAGGAAGTCTTGTGTATAATTGGAGAATCTTTCTCAGACGGTATGACATTTGGGAGCTTTCTTTCTTTATGCTTTATCCATATTAAAAAGTACCACAAGTTTTCCATTTTGTTGCATCATTGTGCTGCAAACTGCTTTTGTTTGTTTGTTACAATCTACCGCAAGCTGCTTTTTTATTTTTATTTTATTTGTTGCGTACTTATGATTCTGATATTTCATGATCACATCATTTGCTACCATTGCCTATAGTTTCCAAATCATTTTCTCCATGTTCCATAACCCACAAGATGTAACAATTATTGTTACTACTATGTGGTATGAATCAACAATTTTCTGACTTCGGATTGTCTTTTCTATTTGTTGGGGTAAAAGCTGGAAAATTATAAATTGTTGAACACCTTCTACCCTTGGAAAGTACTTCTTTTTGGTGTAATTTAGTTGTTAGTGATATAGCGAGGCATTGTACAATTATAATTGACATTTGTGAACACTACAGGTTATATCCATGCTTTTTTAAAAAGACAATCTTCTTTCCATTAATTTTTGAATGGATTTGGTTTGGTATCTGCGAAAATCTTTCATATGTTGCATTATATCAATATTTTGGGATTCATTTCTTTGCCTGATGCACTTTTATGGTTATTTGCCTATATTTTTCATATAAACATATTTTCTGTTTTAAATATTGTAATTTTTTTCAAACGCTTTTAAATATTTTATTTATTACTGATATGATTTCTTTTGTCTTTTCAGGTGATAGAAATCTTCTGGATTCAGGGTCTGATTATTCAAAGGCAGTAGTTTTGGGCTATGTATCTCCTAAATTACTTGAACTTCTTCAAATCTTCCAATCGTTTGGGTAACATAGCTACTTTACCGTCAATTGTTGTTTATATGATTAAATAGTGGATTTACCTTCACGTTTTGTAATTGCAGAGGAGCAGAGCAAGTACTGTGCCTCATATTTGTTGAAAGAATTGTTACAGCTAAGGTTATTGAGAGATTCGTGAAGAAAGTTAGCTATTTATCTCATTTTACAGTTTCATATTTGACTGGGAGTAATACATCAACCGACTCACTGGCACCAAAAATGCAAAAGGAGGCCTTGGATTCATTTCGCTCTGGGAAGGTGTCTAATATTTTACACTGTAGAATATGACTTGTTAGAAGTTTTGTTATTCAAAAACCTGATTCTAAGTGAGCAAGGCCTTCTATGTAGGTCAATTTACTATTTGCCACTGATGTAGTTGAGGAGGGAATTCATGTGCCAAACTGCTCCTGTGTGATACGTTTTGACCTGCCCAAGACAGTCCGTGAAGTTACGCCCAATCTCGGGACGAGCTCGACAGAATAATTCTCAATTTGTCGTGATGCTGGAGAGGTGAAGTCGCCTCTCCTTTACATAGTTTCTAAACTCAGATTTTGTTGTTGTTATTGTATGTTTTGTAAAATATATTGTTGTTCTAACTATATGTATATCTAAAGGGAAATGCTAAACAAAGGAATCAACTGTTTGACATACTCAGGAGTGAGCGTTCAATGACAGACACAGCCATGAATAGAGACCCTGATGTATCCATTCAGAAAGCATGTAGTATTGAGGACACAAATGCATATTACGTGGATGGGACTGGGCGCTGTTACTGCAGATTCTAGCGTCAATCTTGTTCATCGATATTGTGCAAAACTCCCTGGTGACAAGTATGGATATGCTTTCCTTGTAAATTTTTGATGTACAAAATATAATTTCCTTTTATATTTGGTAATGATGTATTTATGATTCTTTTTATTTTCCTTAAGCATTGAGTCATTAAATCAATTTATTTTGTATTGAGTCGTAATTGGTTTCTGTATTACTTAGGTACTTTGCACCAAAGCCGAACTTTCACTTTTCATGTATTGAAGGGTCTTATAAGTGTAAAATGACATTACCTCCTAATGCGGCTTTTCAAACCATAGATGGTCCCTTGAGTAGGAATTCTCATTTAGCAAAGCAGCTTGTGTGCTTGGAAGCATGTAAGAAGTTGCATCAAATGGGTGCTTTGGATGCTCATCTTCTCCCATCCATTGAAGAGCCTTCTGAGAAAGATCTCATTGTAAAAAGCAAAGAATCAGGTTCAGGTGCTGGTATGTATATGGATAAACTACTAACAAATTTATTTTTGATTGTTAGGTATGGCGTTCACAGAAAGATTCTGTTATTTCTTTATTTTTAAGGGTTCATTGGGGTATGTTATATTATTGAAAGACATGCATTTGTATTTGAATCTGACTCAATCTAGAATGCATAGGAAAAACTAAAGCAAATCCTTGGTAAAATACTCTTGTTTACAAGACTATTGTTCGCTTCTCAAATAATTGTAATAAGAAGATGGTTCATAAAATTGTTTGTTCAATTTGCCCTTGTATGTAAAATATAAATGATTCAGCAATGTCCATGTAGTTTGCATGAAAGTATATACATTTGGTTGATGTTTTGGATTCAACTTAATGTTCTTGATGACTTAATGTTGTATATTTGAGTTGCTTTTGAATTCAACTGCCAAAAAGTAGAGTGCGTGTCTGTGCTTTTATGTTGTTGAACTTTGTTTTTCTATCACACATATGTGCTCAGGCATTTTTTTTTTCTTCTCTTTTTCTTTGGTGTTCAAAGGAACAACAAAGAGGAAGGAGTTACATGGGACAACTTGCATTCGTTCACTGTCTGGCACTTGGGGTGAACAAATTGATGGAGCCAGTTTTCAGGCCTATAAATTTGACTTTTGCTGTAATATTCCTGGTGAGCTGTATTCTGGATTTGTTCTTTTGATTGAGACAGAGCTTGATGATGACGTGGGAAATATTGAGTTTGAACTTTACTTGGTTTCAAAGATGGTCAAGTCTTCTGTATCATTTTGCGGGCAAGTGCATTTGGATTCGGAACAGGTGTGCGGATGTTAGCTTGTTAATTTATTAGTCGTCTTCTTCCTCTTCTTCTTTAGAGAAATACTTCCACTAATGCTGCCACATCCATTTTTCTTTACCAGATGATCAAAGCAAAGCGCTTTCAAGAATTTTTTTTTAATGGTTTGTTTGGGAGACTGTTGATTGGATCCAAATCTGGAGCAAAGAGAGAATTTTTACTTCAGAAAGAAACAAAATCACTATGGAGCCCATCCAAAATGTATTTACTTCTACCTCTTGAAGAATTCAACACTTCAACTCCTGAACCTTGCAAAATAAACTGGACAGGAATCAACTCTTGTGTTTCTGCAGTTGAAATTCTGAAAAAAAGCTCGGTGTTGAGTGCTGTGCGTGGTGAGACAGTAACATTATCACCTTGTAGAAGCAGTTCATTTGAAACAGAATGCAACAACGATAATGTTGTCCACTTTGCTAATTGTTTGGTTGACATAAACAACCTCAAAGATATGGTAGTTTTGGCAATTCACACTGGAAAAATCTATTCTGTTGTTATGGCTGTGAATAATACATCTGCAGAGAGTCCTTTTGATGGAATCACTGGCACTGCTCCACCGGAATATGCAACTTTTGCTGAGTACTTCAACAAAAAGTAGGTGGTTTTCTACCATGAATGATGTTTTGTGCTTTCCCCATGGAATTGCTGTACATAGGCTCTGTAGATAACACTTGTCCTGATCAGGTATGGAATTGCACTTATCTATCCGGGACAGCCTTTGTTGCGGTTAAAGCAAAGTCATAATCCACACAACCTTCTTGTGAACTTTGATGATGAAGGTCTGTTCATTTGCATGCTTGAGTTTGTTACATATACCATTCTTGTACATTTGTGCGCATGATCTGTATATTGCTCTTAAGGTCCTTTTGTTTTATCATTTGGGAAGTTTATTTGGTAGTTATGCTTTGGTAATAACTTATCAAAAAAAAGAAGTTATGCTTTGGTAATATTTTTCGTCCTCAAACTTTGATAATCTGATTAAAACAAATTCGGCCTAAAAATGAAAGGAGCTTAGGTCTTGAGTTCACATTTAAAATTCTTTTGAGAGGAGCTTCATACATCTTTCGACTAAATACTAATGGAATCTTTACTTTGAAGATAAGTTATTCCCTTGATAAGGATGGTTACTTCAAGATGGTTCTTTGTCAAATCGAAGTCCTTTGAATTTGTCTGTTAGGAGGGGGTCTCAGTTTTATGGGCTTATGAAAGAAGTAGAGGTTTTGTTTGTTCAGTTTCACTTGGTAAGGTCAATGTATCACCGTTGATGGACACCATGAGGGCTTGCTCCAAGTAGAGCATTCAAAGGAATTTGTGAAGTCCTGGAGGGTTGGGATTAAAAGTCTTCATTGCCCAATGTGGTTTAAGTTGTTTCTGTCCTTTCTTGGAAATAGCGGAATACGGAGGTGGCTGTATGAGAGGTTTTGTTATCATCCCTAAGAGCATCTCCAACAGGGCTTTTAAACTAACTTTTAAGTTAAATTTAACAATTTTTGTGCTCCAGCAGACCTTTTAGAATAACAATTTTCCTAAAATTTGCTATAGTGAACTTTCATATTTGAAAGTTCATTGTAGCACCTTCTAAACATTTTTTATTCTTTCTCCTCTCTTCTCTTTTCTCTCCCTCTCTCCTCTATCTATAATAAAAAATAGATTAAAAAACAATATTTAAATAAAGTAGATTGTAAAATAGATGGCCTGCTGGAGTTCATTGTGAAAAAGTAGTAGCTAAATTAAAAAAGTTGATTTTGAGTGGCTAAAATAGCCATCAACTGCTGGAGATGCTTTAACGGTAGAAAAGGTAGCCGTTGGTCGGGATTCACTCTCATGCTGTGTAGGTTCCTTGATGCTTTCTAGTCACCCCATGGTGGTAGTAAGGTGGAATGACAATCAGGGGTATCTTTAGATGGGATGACAATGTCTAGCTTGGCAACGCACCCTTCGGCACTTGAATCATGCAAACCGGTTGAGTGGATGACAAGCGATCATATGCGGAGGTCTTGGCTAGGCTGAGGCACAGTAGAGGCAGCTCTGCTTGTCTTTACGTTACCAATGGTTGGGAAATGTACATGGAAGGGAATGCTGAGGTTGCCTGATTTTCTGCTAGTCTTGTCCATATTGCAGAGGGTGTGTGTGGCAATATCAAGAATGACAATAGAGTGTGGCGGTGTAAACTCTCAGCTTCGTCATTGGTGGTTTGTCATGCTCTGGCATAGGGGCAGGGATACGTAAAGAGCTATCATAGAAAATTTCTCTTCGCTTGGACTCTCCCCCTGAAGAGAAGTTTGGGTGGATGAAAAATATGGTTGAGAGTAACCTCCATCGAGACAAAACAGTTCTGAGAAGGGGATGATAACATTTATATCCCTTTTGAGTAGGGGAATAACCCACAAAAATACATTTGAGAGCATGGGGATCAATTTACCTCAACTTAGACCATGAATGTTAATGAAACAAATACAACCAAACACCTTTGGAAGTAGATAAAGGTGGAGACAATATTTCAAGAGGTGTTTTGAAATCTAAGATGTGAGGATGTCCTATTGATGAGATATGCTGCAGTGAGTAAGGCATAACCCCCAAAAAAATTTAGGGAAATACATATCAATCATTAAGGACTGAATTACCACAAAAAGATGTCGATTTTTCCTCTCAGCAATTCCATTCTGCTAGGGATTATCAACAGAAAAAAAAGATATCATTATTGGAATGGTCAATTTTGATAGAGGCATTAAATTGGGTCTGAATCATACAGTGCAATATCTTAAAAATAGTGGACAAGAAACTTCGGAGTGGTTAAGAAAAGATTATCAAAGGTTTTAATAAATTTTGGGGTTTGCCTTGTGATAAGTTTGAAAAGGAGATTAAGGCCCTATAACTGTTCGCTTTTATTGAAGAGAAAGGGTTCTACTAGATCTGCTCAATTGATTCCTAAGGGTAGTAGAGAATTGAAAAGACTAGATTGTTTCATTAATTATGCCTCTAAAGGTTCTACATCAAAATTTGCCAGTAGAAGAGGGTGGGTGTCTTCCGTTCATTTAGGAAGTTGAAAATCATTCTTGGAATGTGAGAGGGTTGCATGAAGTGAATAAATGTTTGTGTATTAGGAATTTCCTTAGGAAATGGAAGGCTGACATAGTAGCCTTATAGGAGACAAAGTTGGAATAGATGTCCAGAAGTATAGTGCGGAGTTTGTGGGGTGGGTAGCATCTAGATTGGTGTCAGTTGGATTCTAGGGGGCATCTGATGGTATTTTATTGATCTAGGATAGGAGTTATGGAAAAGTTGAAGGCTGTGTGAGGAACTATTCGGTGGCATCTAAATTCAGAACTGTTAGTGACCAGTTTGAGTGGGTCTTCGCCAGTTTATACTAATACAGCCCTAATTCAGATGTTGATTGCTGGTTGCTATGGGAAGAGATGGCGGGGTTGATTAGTTGGTGGGATTTACCATGGTGCTTTTGGGGCGATTTTAACGTGACCCACTTCCTTAGTGAGAGAACTGATCACAATGGAAAGAGTTCATGGACTTTATCTTTAAGTAGGGTCTTATGGATATCCCCCTCCAAGGCTGGAATTTCACTTGGTCTAATAATTGGGATTCTCCTTCGTGGTCTAGAGTTGACAAGTTTCTCTTTTCCCTCAATTGGGTGGACCACTTCTCAAATGTGGTTTAGAGTAGGTTACCGAGAGTTCTCTCAGGTCACTTTGCTTTTTTCTTGATTGTGACGATTTTAGAGGGGCAGAAGTTATTTAAAAGTTGGAAGCATGTGGCTGAAAACAGATGATTTCGTTGAGAAGGTGAGGCACTTGTGAGAATCCAACCCTCCACACAAAAAGGAGCTATCTAGTTGGATGTCTGAAAAAGGGGATAGAGTCAGGTGATTTCCCATAGTGAGAATCCAACTCTGCATGCACGAGGTTGAAGATGTTGGAGGACTTGTCATTTAGAAGATATCAACTAGACACCATATGTGAAGATAGAAGAAAAATTACTTGTGGATAGAGAACAACTTGCAGACAAATGGAGTGTCTATACGTGTTTTTCATTCAGCCTTATGCAAGCTGAGCATGCGAGACATCTATGACTCAGCTTGAGGGGAAGTGTTGAAGATGGAAATTATGATTTTATGTCATTTGAAATGATTGTTGTATTGAAATGATGAGGAAAAAGAAAAATTTTCTGTCACGTCATCATGAGAATGCTCTCTAGCCCTCTTGGCGCGTGAGGAGCATTGCTGGAGCGTGTGTAGTGATCTGGTCAGCGCTTTCAGGATTGGCGTATTGGTTTTTCATAGAGGTGATCGGTGAGATGGGTTACGTAGGCTATTTTTATGTGGAATCCAAAAGTGGTTTTTTCAGATCTGGAGTTTTATCCAAAAGTGGGAGTAACATGTGAGGGGGAAGAGAATAATATGAAGATGTTACTTAAGGGTATTGAGGATGCTAGAAAGCAGCCAGATGTAGAGGCGGTGGGTATGTCCAGCAGTGCTCGTGTTTCCAGAAGAGTGAGGGAGCTTAAGAAACTAGATTGCTTTGTAAATTATGATAGTGGCATGTCGGATGTCCAGCAAGGTAAGGGAAAAGGGAGGGGCAGACATGGCGTTTTATGAAGTCAAAAATCATAGTGTGGAAGGCTGAATGCCTTCAAAAAAAGGTTGCGGATTAGGGGTCTTTTAAAAGAATGGAAACCGGATATTGTGTCTTATTGAGACGAAGATGGATGTTATTACCCGGGAGGTGGTACGCAGTTTATGGGGAGGTCAACATGGATTGGATATAGGGGCCAATGAAGGCTGGGGGTATTTTGTTGTTGTGGGATAGGAGGGTGGTTGAGAAAAGGGAGGAGTGTATGGGTGTTACACACTTGCTTGTTCTTTCCAGAATGTGGAGGATCATTTTGAATGGGCTTTTGGAGGGGGTGAATGGACCGAATTTTGATGTGGAGAGGAGAATATTTTATGGGAGGAGTTGGTTGGGTTGATGAGTGTGTGGGAGACCCCATGGTGTATTGGGGGCGATTTTAATATAGTTCGTTTCCCTAGTGAGTGTTCTAGTGATTCGAATTATTCTACAGCCATGATGGAGTTCTCGGATTTTATAGCCGAACAAGAGTTGGTGGATATTCCGTTGGTAGGGGGTCAATTCACATGGTATAATAATCAAGAAGACGAAATTTGGTCAAGAATCGATCGGTTCTTACTTTCATCGAGTTGGGAGGATCACTATCCGGCAGTGTTGCAAAAAAGGCTTCCACGATTATGTTCCGATCATTTTCCATTATTGCTAGAATGTGGGGATTCTAGGGGTGGAAGAAAGTATTTCAAATTTGGGAATGTGGTTAAAATATGAAGGCTTTGTTGACAAGGTGAAATCTTGGTGGGATTCGTATACATTTGAGGAATTACTGAGTTTTGTGTTGGCTAATAAGCTGAAATCCCTTAAGTTGGATCTGAAAAAATGAATGAGGAGGTGTTTGGTGATATTGGGAGGAAAAAAAAGGAGTTGTTTGAAGGTATACAGGAGATGGATGTGTTGGCAGAGAATAGGGGACTAATGGAGGGAGAAAAGGTGAACAATGATGATATGTCTAGAGAGCTGGAGAATACCTTGTTGTGTGAGGAAATTCATTGGTGACAAAAGTCGAGAGCGTTATGGTCGAAGGAGTGGGATAGCAACACACGGTTTATTCATAAGGTGGCTAATTCTTATCGTAGATATAATCGTGTGGAGACGTTGCGTATTGGTGGTGTATTGTCCAATGATCCAAATGAGGTAAAAGAGCATGTTGTGCAATTCTATTAAAACTTATATTCAGAGCAAAGTAACTGGCGACCTAGAATGGACAATCAAGCTTTTTCGTCCATTGATGAGGAGGAGAAAGTTTGGTTGGAAAAAGAGTTTGAGGAAATGGAGGTTTGGGAGGTGATGAAGGGCATGGAGGGTGACAAGGCACCGGGACCGGATGGGTTCACTATGGTTTTTTTTTTTCAATCTTGTTGGGCGGTGGTGAAACATGATATCATGGCTGTTTTTTCTGAATTTCATCGAAGACAGCAGCTAGTGAAGAATTTGAATGTTATTTTTGTGTCCTTGGTTCCAAAGAAGGTGGATGCGGTGGAGATGAAGGATTTTCGGCCTATTAGCTTGGTGGGAGGAATTTATAAAATTCTGTCTAAGGCGCTGGCCAATAGAATGAAAACTGTTTTGGGTAAGATAATCTCTAACTCTCAAAATGTTTCATAGGTGGTCGTCAAATACTAGATTCAGTACTTATTGCGAATAAAGTCTCATATGCAGTCAGGTGTGCCAGGTATAATATGTAAGCTGGACTTGAAAAAAGCTTATGACCATGTTAATTGGAGTTTCTTGCTATATTTGCTGAAGCGGTGTGGTTTTGGAGAGAGATGGAGGGGATGGATAGAGTGGTGTATCTCGTCAATTTGGTTCTCCATCCTAGTAAATGGTACTCCAGAGGGCTTCTTTAATATTTCAAGGGGAATAAGGCAAGGGTATCCGCTTTCACTGCTATTGTTTGTGTTGGTGATGGAGGCTTTGAGTAGGATGGTGCATGCGACAGTAGAGTAAGGTTTATTATCAGGTTTTTTATGGGAGAAAGGGTTTTTTTAGATCTGGTGGTTTCTCATTCTGTTTTTGCTGATGATACGTTGATTTTCTGCAAAGCAAGTCTGGAGCAAATTCAATATGTGCGTCTTGTTCTATTATGCTTTGAGGTTGTTTCGAGGCTAAAAGTGAATCTTGGCAAATCAGAACTGGTGGCTGTAGGAGAAGTGGAAAATCTTGGGAGCTTAGCTGAATATCTTGGGTGTAGAGTTGCTGGTTTGCCCATGAAATATTTGGGGCTGCCGCTAGGGGCTGCATATAAGGCTACTTCTATGTGGAATGGTGTGACGGAGCAGATGGAACGGAGGTTGGCAGGGTGGAAGAAACTATACTTATCAAAGGGAGGGCGATTAACCTTAATAAAGAGTACGTTATCTAATATTCCGACTTATTAATTATCTTTATTTCCGGTTCCTATGAGTGTGGCTAATAGGATCGAGAAGATTCAAAGAGATTTTTTATGGGGAGGAATGGGAGACGAACAGAAATTGCATCTTGTTAGTTGGAATCAAGTTTGCCATCCTTTAAGGGCCGGTGGCCTTGGCATTCGAAATGTGCTTAAGTTTAATGAAGCCCTGTTGGGAAAATGGCTATGGAGATATGCAACAGAGAGTGAGGCACTTTGGTATAAGATAATTAAAGAGAAGTATGAGGAGCAGGATTTCAAAGGAGGTGTCTAGGCCTTTTGGTGTTGGCTTGTGGAAACACATTAGACGAGGATGGGATTTGTTTGCTCGAAATGTGAGGTTTGAAGTGGGATTAGGTTTGAAAATTCTATTATGGTATGATACGTGGTGTAAAAATCAGCCGTTGAAGCATGCATTCCCTTCGTTGTATCGTATTGCAAGATACAAAGAAGCATGGGTGAAGGATAACTTTATATGGAGGAATGGGGCTGTGGAGTGGAATGCC
The DNA here is from genome assembly GCA_013348765.1 of Carpinus viminea. Lineage (NCBI taxonomy): Eukaryota > Viridiplantae > Streptophyta > Magnoliopsida > Fagales > Betulaceae > Carpinus > Carpinus viminea. Next base: position 34,982,294 of record CP054668.1, on the reverse strand, counting down.
ATTTTTGTTCGCTCTATACAGGATTGGGAGATGGATGTGATATCGACTTTCTTTGAATTGCTATACTCGTGTGAGCTTTCACAGGGTAATGTAGATCGTATTCGTTGGTCCTCATCTAAAAGAGGTGTATTTGAGGTGAAGTCGTTCTATAAGGCCTTGTCCAATCCGCCAACGAGACGTTACGATGGAAGAGTATTTGGCGAACCAAGGTGCTGTCAAGAGTGGTGTTCGCGGGGGTGTATGGTCCTACTTGCAACAGCCTTAAAAGGTTTTTGTGGGAAGAATTGGCAGGGTTGTTGAGCATTTGGGATTTGCCTTGGTGTATCGGGGGGGATTTCAATGCCACCATTTTCCACAATGAGAGATCGGGAGGAGCTGGTTACAGGCGGGCAGCGTCAGAATTCGCAGTTTTTATTGGGGACCATGGTCTCATGGATCTCCCTTTGGGGGATGGTATGTCCACTTGGTCCAACTCTTTGTCTTGGTCTAGGTTGGACTGATTCTTAGTCTCTCCGGATTGGGAGATGGGCTACCCGGGTTTGGTTCAGAGGAAGCTTCTTCGTGTTTGTTCCGATCACGCTCCTATTATCTTAACCAAGGTGGCTTGCATCATGGGAAACGCTCCTTTAAATTTGAAAACATGTGGCTTAAAGAGGAGGGGTTTGTTGACAAGGTAAGAGATTGGTGGGGCTCTTTCTCCTTTGAGGGTACCCCGAGCTTTGTCTTGGCAAAGAAGCTTCAAGCTCTCAAAGGGAAAATCAAGGAGTGGAATAGCGAGGTGTTCGGCGATGTGGGGGCTAGGATCAAGGCGTGGGCCGAGGAGGTGAAGTCGCTGGACAGTTTTGAGGAAATTAGAGGGCTTTCCGATGAGGAGAAGGAGAGGAGGAGTAGGCTGGTTTCTGACTTGGAGGGTTCTCTTTTGCAAGAGGAAATTTGCTGGAGACAGAAATCTAGAATTCGGTGGCTTAAGGAGGGTGACAAGTGCACCAAGTTCTTTCACCAAATGGCTAATGCCAACCGTAGGACCAACTCTATTGACTCTTTGTACGTGAATGGCTCGCCTACCTCGGACCCCGATGTCATCAATTCTCACATTGTCAATTTCTATGAGTCTCTATTCTCGGAACCCTCTAGTTGGAGACCGAGGGTGGACAACCTAGAGTTTGAAGTGTTGAGCGTGGAAGAGGCGTCCAGCTTGGAGGATCCCTTTGAGGAACGGGAGGTGAGGGAGGTCATTCAAGGTTTGGATAGGGATAAGGCCCCGGGCCCGGATGGCTTCTCCTTGGCTTTTTTTCAGGATTGTTGGGAGGTGGTGAAAGGGGACTTTATGGCGGTCTTCGCGGACTTCCATTCTCATGGCAAGTTTGTGAAGAGCTTCAATTCTACGTTCATCTCGCTCATTCCTAAGTTTCATGGGGCCAAGGAGATCAAAGACTTTCGCCCTATTAGCCTGGTGGGTGGTGTCTACAAGATTATAGCTAAGGTGTTGGCCAATCGGATGAGGAGAGTTATGGATAAGATTATCTCCAAGCCTCAAAATGCATTTGTGAAAGGGAGACAGATTCTTGATTCGGTTCTCATTGCGAGCGAATGCCTGGATAGTAGGCTTAAGTCTGGAGTTCCCGGGGTCTTGTGTAAATTGGATATGGAGAAGGCGTTTGATCATGTCAATTGGAACTTTCTTCTCTACCTTTTAAGGAGATGTGGGTTTGGGGAGAAATGGTGTATGTGGATCAAGTCTGTTTCTTTCTATCTTGATCAATGGCGCTCTGTGTGGATATTTTGGTAGCTCTCGTGGGGTTCGCCAAGGCGATCCACTCTCTCCCTTCTTATTTGATTTGGTCATGGAGGCATTTAGCAGGATGATCGGTGCTATCATGTCTAGGGGTTTGATTTCTGGCTTCTCTGTGGGTTCCAGTGTCCAAACCCGGGTTGTTGTCTCCCACCTATTATTCGCAGATGATACCTTGGTCTTCTGTGGAGCGGATGAAAGCCAAATCAGGCATATTGGGGCGCTCCTAGTTTGCTTTGAAGCGGTTTCAGGCCTAAAGATTAATCTGCCCAAGTCTGCTTTGATTCCGGTTGGTTCTGTGGTTGATGTAGACCTTCTTGCGGAGTTACTGGGCTGTGGTACCAGCTCGCTGCCCTTGAAGTACTTGGGACTGCAACTGGGGGCTTCTTTCAAGCTCAAATCGATGTGGGCAGAGCTGGTGGATTTGATGTCTCGGCGATTGGCACCTTGGAAAAGGATGTATCTTTCCAAGGGTGGTAGGATTGCGTTGATCAAAAGTACTTTATCGAACTTGCCTACTTACATGATGTCTCTTTTTCCTATCCCCGCTTCCGTGGCTAAGCAAATTGAGAAGATTCAACGAGACTTTCTTTGGGGGGGTATGAATGATGAGGCCAAGATGCATTTGGTTGAGTGGGATAAGGTGTGTTCTCCCTTGGCTGAGGGCGGTCTTGGTATCCGGAATATTAGAAGGTTTAACCAAGCCCTTTTGGGTAAATGGCATTGGCGGTTCGCTCATGAGGTGGGTGCTTGGTGGAGATCGGTTTTGGTGGCAAAATATGGGGTGGAATGGGGAGGTTGGCGATCAGGGGCTATCACTGGCTCTCATGGGGTGGGCCTTTGGAAATACATTTGTATGGGTTGGTAGGTTTTTAGGAGCCACTGCAGTTTTGTCCCAGGAGAGGGCTCCAGGATTCGTTTTTGGGAGGACCCTTGGTGTGGGGATAGAGCTCTTAAAGATGCTTTTCCTGTGCTACATTCCATTGCCAGCAATAAAGGGGCGTCTATTGCGGATAACATGGAGCTCTCTAGAGGATCCATCCAATGGAATATTCAATTTTCCAGGTCATTTCATGATTGGGAGGTGGAGGGAGTGGCTGCGTTTTATAAGTGCTTATATGATTGCAACCTGAGAGGAGGCAGGGTTGACAAGTTGAGGTGGCTGCATTCAAGCAAGGGCTTGTTCGAGGTTAAGTCCTTCTATCGAGCTCTTTCACCTTCAGGGTCCTCCTTTTTCCCTTGGAAGAGCATTTGGCGATCTAAGGCTCCACCTAGAGTGGCTTTTTGCTTGGACAGCAGCATGGGGAAAGATTCTCACTGTGGATAACCTTAGGAGGAGAGGTTTGGTGGTGGTGAACAGGTGTTGGCTCTGCGAAGCGGATGGGGAATCAGTTGACCATCTTCTTCTCCACTGTGGGGTTGCAAGAGCCTTGTGGAATGCCTTCTTCGACCGGTTTGGTCTTTGCTGGGTTATGCCTGGTTCGGTTAAGGAGCTTTTGGCTAGCTGGTGGTCAAGTGGTCGTTCCAGAGTCTTGTCTTGGAAAATGGTCCCCCTCTGTATTATGTGGTGTATTTGGAGTGAGCGAAACCTTAGATGTTTTGAGGATTTCTCGAGGTCTATTGAGGATCTTCTCCACGTTTTTTTGTTTACTCTTTTTTCTTGGACAGCCGGCTGGCTGGCCCCGAGGGTGATCAGTTTTTCTGACTTTCTTTCTCTCTTCTCCCTCCCCTTCTAGCCCCTTTGTATACCCCCTGTGTACTAAGGGTTGCGCCCCTTTCGCGCTTTTTAATAAACTCTACTGACTTATCAAAAAAAAGAGTGGTGTTCTTCGGGTGGAATGCGGTACTCGGGAAAATCTTGACATATGACAACTTGCGAAAGAGAAGTATTGTAATAGTGGAGTGATGTTGTATGTGTAAGAAAAATGGAGAATCCATAGATCATTTATTAATCCATTGTGAAGTGGCAACTCGACTATGGCATTATATTTTCACTTTGTTTGGCATTGAGTGGGTTATGCTGCAAAAGGTCCTAGATTTGTTTGCTTGTTGGAATTAGGTAGGGGGGAGGGATCTTGCTAAAGTTATTTGGAGGATGGCTGCTTTGTGTGTCATATGGTGCATATGGAGGGAGAGGAATGCGCGACTTTTTGAGGATAATGAGTGCTCGGTAGATGGGGTGAGGAAGAATATGATTTCTATGCTACACTTGTGGGTGATGGCTCATCACCGTGTTGAGATACCGAATATAGAAGAGTTCTTGAATATATGTTCTTTGTATATTTTGTAGGGGTTATATTGTACATATTTTTTCTTTAGGGTTAACGCTCTGCGCGTTTCAATAATATTCACATTACTTATGAAAAAAAATAAAAAAATTGTTAGGTCTTTTCTATTTAACCTATGTAGTCGTATGAAACATTTTCAAGTCAATAAGAATATTTTTCTCCTATTCTATTTTTCTACAGAAGATAGGATGACCCTCTGACTCCCCTCCTTTTTGTGATTTTTCTGGAAGCTTTGAGTTGAATGGTGTCGGCTGTTGTGAATGGGGGCTTTATTTCTGATTTTTTTTGGTAGGGGCTATGAGTGATGATTGCTTATCTGTCTCATGTGCTCCTTTTGCAGATGATACCCTTATCTTCTGTGAGGTTGCATCGAATAATTGTCAGTATTTGAGATGTGTTTTCCTTTATTTTGAAGTTGCCTCTTGGGCAAAGATTAATTTGGCTAAATTTGAATTGCTCTTGGTTGGCAATGTGTTCAGTGAATGGTTTGGCTTGTATTCTAGGTTGTAGGGTTTTGTTTTAGCCCTTGAAATATTTTGGCCTCCCTTTGGGTGTTCCATTCAAGGCTAAATTTTGAGACACAATTATTAAGAAAATGGAGAGAAGATGGAAAAGGCTATACTTACCTAAAAGGGTGGTCGGTTAACATTGATCAAGCGCATGCTGTCCAACCTCCCTACATATTCCTTTTTCTTTTCCCTATCTCAGTAAGTGTTGTTAATTGGATAGAAAAATTGCGTAAGGATTTCTTGTGCAATGGTTTGGATAATGAGTCTGAGATCCATCTTGTTAAATGGAAGAAGGTATATAGTCTCCTTCATCGTGGCGATTTGGGAATTAGGAATTTGCTCACTCTTAATCAGCCTCTTTTGGGAAGTGGTTATGGAGGTTTGTTGTGGAGAGAGGGGCTTATTGGACAGATGGTGGATAACAAATATGGTAGTCTAGTGGGTGGTTGGTGCTCTAATGTTGTTACCAAGCCACAGAGATGGATGCAAGGAGGGACTGGCATGGGCCAGAGCCCCCGCCCCCCCTGCCCCTTTCCTTAGGATTATTATTATTATTTATTATTTTATTTTATTTTTTATTTTTATTAAAGGTGTTTTCACTACTGTTGGTTGTATGACCCCACCAAATGAAGTTTTTGCCCTTAGCAAATAAAGGATTGGCCATGCAGGCTGCAGCACTGTCAAATATGGCCACTGTTTTTCATTTCTTTTTCTAGTTGAGTATGATTTTTCTATTAAATGATAGTGTGAAAACAAATGGAGACTTTCTCTTGTCTTGCCTAGGAGGCTAGAAACGCAGAATGTGATTATTGTGTGACTTGTGTCAGCGTGTAGATTAAAATACACAAGTAACACAACACAATAAATGGCAGTGAGTTGGTGATTGTGATGTTGAAAAAAAAAAAAAAAAAAAAAACTCACAAAAATGGCGTGACAGTGTGAAAAGACACAAAAAATTACCAGACACAAGTAAAATCTATGAGGTTTTGTTAACCACGCCAAGTGAAAAGAAGATATAGATGAAGGTGTAGGGCCACTGCACTTTTGACCACAAAAGGAAGGAAATTGGTTGACCAATTGACAATAATTGGGAGCTGGATTTTGTATCCTCTCTTTTCAATGCTGTGTTTCGTTAGGCTAGCTTGGGGAGATGAAGTGTTGTATTCCTTTGAAAAGACAATCTTTTGAGGTAAATTTTTTTTACAAAGCCCTCCCAACGTTGACTCCTCTTTCCCTTGGAAGAGCATCTAAAGGTCTAAGGCTCCTTTGATGGTGGCTTTTTGTACTTGAACAACATCTCTAGGAAAAATTCTCTCTATGGATAATCTCTACAAGAGTCACATCACAGTGATGGCTTAGTGTTGCAAGTGTAAAATGAGCGGGGAAATGCCTGATCACCTTCTTCACTGTTATACTGCAAGAGAATTGTGGAATCTGGTTTTTCAGATGTTTGGAGTAGAGTGGGTAGGGCTGGGCACGGATCGGATCGGGCTGGGTATTGGGCATTTCGGCTACTCGGCCCGCACCCCGCGGGTTTTGAAATTTAGGCCCATAATCTGGCTAAAATATGCAATATTTGGCAGGTATCGGGTAGATTGGGGTGGGTATTTTGTTAGAGGACTTACATTTCAGAAAAAAACTTCACGACGACAAATACTTGTTGTACGCAAGGCCGGTGAGGAGGTGGGCACTAGATGTCCTTGGCAACGGAAAGCCTTGTCGACGTCCATGAGATTCATTAGGGACTCGAAGTTGAGGGCGTTAGAGTAGTTGTTGCTGGAGAGAGCGTCGAGAAAGAGAGAGATATCTGTTTCAGCTGGAGGTTGAGGCTGGAGTAGCTGTGTGTGCTGCCTGAAGACTGAAGAAAATGAAAGTGAAAGTGTGCTGTGTGCGATGAGAGTGTTAGGAGGAAATTAGGGTTTTTTTTCCTACGTTAGGTTATTTGCGGTGCAGGGCGGGGCGGGTACCCGTCGCCCAAAATTGTTTCTACCTGAAACCTGCCTCGCCCCGCATGGGTTGGATGAAATCCAACCCGTTTCCAAAAAAAAAAAACCAAATCCGGGCAGATTGGATTGGGTCGGTTTTGCGGGTTGGGCAGGTTTTTGCCCACCCCTACGAGTGGGTTATGCCCAAACGGGTTGTGGAGCTCATGGCGTGCTGGAAAGCTATGTTTTTAATATTGTTTGGAATGTAATCCCTTCTCATTGATGTGGTGCATTTGGCGAGAAAGAAATGCTTGGAGTATTGAAGATTACGAGAGGACAACTTCAGAGCTACAACTTTATTTTCTTAAATCACTCTTTGAGTGGATCTTTGTTAATGCCCTTTTGAATATCTCTAACTTTGTAAATTTTTGTGCTCTCTTTCTTCGTTCTTGATCTCCTTTGTATTGTGCCTTTTGCGCTTTTAATAAATATATATATATATATATCGAACCCCGAATTCTGCATTATCGACACCCTTCTGCCCTCTCAGGGTTCTGTGCTTGCTGGATCAACTTAGTCGTGGCCAGGGCCGCCGGGGGGGGGGTGCGTCTTTATGTGGCACATCCCTTTAGTTAAACCTCTACGCTTTATTAATGATATGAAATTACCTATAAAAAAAATTAAGGAAGAGAAGAGAGTGGAGTTAGGCACTGGTACACACTTCTCTCAAGGGTAAATTTATGGGGGAGGTAGCAGGTAGCAATCAACTTACGTTTCCTATATCTATGTGATAGAAAACTGGCTTAGAAGAGCATGCCTGGTAAGAAAGGGGGAAAACACAAAATTTCCTAGAGCACAAGTTATTATCCTAGATGAGGTATTAGTTTTTTTCCTGGTTGGGTATGTCAGACAAGTTGGTGTGGTAGAATAACTAAATGGATTTCTGATTCAAGTTCAATAAAATTGTTGAATCAGATTTAGCAATGTGTGGCACTGTGTATGTATTGTTTCTAATATTTTCTTGCGATTGAGCAGGAACTACTGGTAAGACATTGGAAGCTGGTGTGCTTATCAAAAAGCCACAAATGCATGTTCATATGCCACCTGAGCTTTTAATCAGAATTGATGTTTCCAGAGCAGTTTTGAGATCATTTTACTTACTACCATCTGTGATGCACCGACTGGAATCCCTGATGTTGGCCAGCCAGCTTAGAGAAGAGATTAATTGTTGTTCTAGCAACTTTCATATTTCAAGCACATTGGTCTGTCCTATTATCTGGTTATTTTCTTTGTTGGTCTATTTTCCGTTGAAGCATACAGTTATGTTTAATCTAACCAAGGTGTCTTGTGATTAGATTCTAGAAGCTCTTACATCGCTAAGATGTTGCGAGAATTTTTCAATGGAGCGTTTGGAATTGCTTGGGGATTCAATTCTAAAGTATGCTGTGAGCTGTCACCTCTTTCTTAAATATCCTGAGAAACATGAAGGACAACTAACTGCTCGACGCTCATGGGCTGTTTGTAATGCAACACTCCATAAGTTGGGAACAGATCACAAGTTACAGGTATCTGACCATATATCTGCTATATGTGGGTTAGATCTCTTCAACTGGTTTCTGTTTGGCATATCATTGTACAAATAAACTAAACTTCCAGACCTCTTTTCAATGAGAATATGTGCAGTATCAGTTATCATACACTTATATCTGAAGAATGTTGAACTATACCTTTTCTTTTCCATGTGTGACAGTGAGAGCTTTGAAATATCACCTTACCGAGAAAATCTACAGCACATGATTTTTCACATTAAAAAAGGTTGTGTTAGTAGGTTTGTTGCCTCTGGACAGGGAGGATCAATATATACTGTTGCTGGATTTAACATTACCAATGCTGGGGTATTTAGAAGTTATTGTACACCTCAAAGTAGAGGCCTCACATAGTCATATAAATGGTCTCCTCAGACTTTTCCCCTCTTGTTCTTTCTATTTGGATGGTTTGGTGAATCCCATGCTTTGTTTTGTTCAATTTTGGAATTAATCACAATGACCACAGAAGCAAGTTAGAAGTGTATACTTTGTGCCTTCTTAAAATTTCTTCTCCCATTATATCCTCTATCGTCTACAGCAACAAATGGAGCAAAATTTGTCCTAATTTCTTCACTGTCTTGTTGACTGAGGGGCATGTTTACCTGCAAAGTTATCTTAATATGTGTGCCCAGTGTGGATTTTAATATGCACCTCTTAGATCACCTATCGTCATTAATGTCAATTGCCTGCAATGACTAAGAAGAAAGTCAAACTTTTAAATCAAAACAGGGCTCATTATAGTCCTGATCGTTCAGCCCCTGGCATGCGCAAAAAGACTACTTAAATGGCACTTGGACTGATTTTGCTTCTACCACAAACTATTCAAATTATTCCTTTGAGAAAAATATTTTCAATTAGGCTTGGCTTGGTTTGATCTTTAAGCTGTTTTTATGTTAGGGCTTGGTGCTAAATGCCATGACCCAAATCCATACCTAAATGGACCTTAAGGTATTACAGTAAATGATTATATAAAAGTTTCAAGAATATGTGGGGTATATCACTAGATATGGAACTTAAGCTTTTCTGATGCAACCAATGCTCAGATGTCGGTTCATCCGCACATACTTCTAGTTGTCATATTTGTCTCATAATGGTTCATGCATTATGGATGTTTATTGTTTATATGCATGGTTTCTTTTATTTCAAATTATTTGTTATTTTCAATGTAATTATTGAAAAAGTATTTCTGTCATTTTTTTCTTAGTTAGTTTACACTAGTGGAATATGAAATTCATCTTAACAGGGGAACAGAAATGTACAAGTAGACTGTAGACCCAGCTGTCTACTTGAGGAATATGCAGCTTAACAGCATCAATAGTTAGGATTTATCTGCCATGAAGCACAAATTTGGATATAGGATTCAGCTACAATAATATGGGTACACGGAAATGGCAGCAGTTTGGTTGAAATAGTTTCAGTATCAAATATGTGGGTCTGAGCATGTCAAATAATTGGCAGCATCGTGTATGTTTTTTTTTTTTGACAGATAAATACAACTCAGAAACTTAAACAGTATTAAATGATTGGCCTTACCCTCCACGGGCTCCACCCCTTGTTTATGGGAAGAGGAGATGCAATTTTGTCCAAAGATCGCTGGCATATTATTACATACATTTTCGACTTTGGGCAAATGATATTAGTGGTGTGAACCTGTCAATATATCTGCACTTCTGTTATATCTGTCTGAGTGTAGTTTGTCTATACCCTGCTTTCCAATTCCTGGATGCACTCGATTTTGGACTCTGATTTGGGTGCAAGGGTTCTGTTGACTTTTAACTAAGTACCACAACGATTTTATGTGTATAATATGATGCTTTGCTCTTTCTGTAACAGGGATATATACGTGACAGTGCATTTGATCCTCGTCGTTGGGTTGCTCCAGGACAGCATTCTCTACGGCCTGTTCCTTGTAAATGCCGGGTTGATACTCTAGAAGTGCCTTTGGATGGAAAATTCCAAACTGAAGACCCAAAAGTTGTGGTTGGAAAGTGCTGTGATAGGGGTCATAGATGGATGGTTTCAAAAACTATAGCTGATTGTGTTGAAGCCCTTATTGGAGCATACTACATTGGCGGTGGATTAGTTGCTGCACTTCATATGATGAAATGGCTTGAAATTGATGCTGAACTTGATCCCTCATTAGTTATTGAAGCAATTGCTGCTGCATCTCTACGATCCTATGTCCCAAAAACTAATGAGATTGCAACCCTAGAGTCAAAGCTTCATTATGAATTTTCTGCCAAGGGTCTTTTACAAGAGGCTATAACACATGCATCTGAGCAAGAAGTAGGAGTTGGCTACTGTTATCAGGTAACAACAGATGTTCTCAGCAGACTTGATTGTAATTAATCTCTCTGTCCCGATCCCTGCTCTCTTGAAATCACCTCTTCAAATGGCTGTAGAAGAAGACAGTCTTTGTAAATTTCAAAAGTTAGCAACTCACAAATTCTTTATCCTGGCATGCTAAAATATCAGAAAACTTTTGCTGATTGCATTTAATTTTACTCCAGAAAGTGTAGTGTGTGTGCGTGCACGCGCGCATGTATATATATATATATATATATATATAGAGAGAGAGAGAGAGAGAGAGAGGTGAGTGTGGACATATTTATAAAATGGCAAGATATTGAACATGCAGTGAGCAAGAGCTTTATGTGTCTCTTTTTTTAATTTCTTGAGGTTTTGACAGAGGCTGGAATTTCTTGGTGACTCGGTGTTGGATCTGCTTATTACACGGCACCTCTTTCGGAGCCACACAGATATTGATCAAGGCGAGTTGACTGACTTGCGCTCAGCTTCAGTTAGCAATGAAAATTTTGCTCAAGTGGCTGTAAGACGCAACCTTCACCAGCATCTTCAGCACTGCTCGGGTTTACTACTGAGTCAGATAACAGAATATGTGAAGTGTATTTCTGAGCCTCATATCGGCAGATCACTCCAAGGCCCAAAGGGTCCTAAGGTTAGTTCTTGATCTCATTCCTTTCTTTTTAAGGTGAATTTGGACATGCGCCTTTTGTGTCTGTTAATTCTGTCTTTTTTCTTTTTCTTGTAAGTCATTGATTTATTATAAAAACAGGGGCGGGGGGGGAGTACACACCCTCTTAAACTAACACCAATTCGTAATGTCCCCCTAGACTAAGCATTGCGTAAATGTCCCCTCCAAACTAAAAAAAATTTGCAATTTACCCTTTTTATCCCTCTAAAATTTATAAAAAAAATTTAGTTCGGCCACCCCCACTCCCAGCCTTTTTTTTTTTGAATTATTTTTTATGGGTTTTTTTATCATTTTGGGGGACATTGCAAATTAGGTGTTAGTTTAAGTGGGGTATGTGTAATTTTCCCAAAAGAAAATGTAGGCACATCTCAGAAAAAGCATATTCGACCCAATCATTGGCGAAGCGATGGGGGCTCTAGTGGCAGCTGAATTTTGTAGGGATCTTGGGCTAAGGGATATTATATTGGAAGGAGATTCCAAGATGGTTGTTGACACCATACTCAAGAAGGCACCATCTCGGAGCACATATGGACATAAAGTGGGAGATACCCTTGAAGTCTTGAAGATTTTTAGAAGTTGGGCGGCGGGTCATGTTAAAAGGACAGCAAATGAGGCGGCTCATGGGCTAACAAAAGGCGCACTTAGGGAGACTAGTGAGAAGATAATAGAAGAGATCCCTAACACCATTATTGATGATGTTACCTTAGAGCAATTTGCTCTTATTGTTTAGAGATTTGAGCTCTAGATATTTTTCCACTGAAGTTATTTAAAAAAAAAAGGGGAAACTTCAAGAAACCCCCCTGAACTTTCACCTGTTTTGAAATACCCCCCTCAAACTTCAAAAACTCTTAATTTACACCCCTGAACTTTCAATTGCTCTTAATTTGGACCTATCCGTACAAATTAGGTTACAAAATTTTTTAAAAAGATCAAAATACCCCTAATTTTTACTTTAAAAAAAAATATCTGGAAGTTGGAATTTTATACAAAAGTCACCGTTTAAAATTTCAACTTCTAAAATGTTTTTTTATTTTTTTAAAAATGAAAATTAGGGATATTTTGGTCTTTTTGAAAAATTTTGTACCCTAATCTGTACGGATGGGTTCAAATTGAAAGCAATTGAAAGTTCAAGAGTGTAAATTGAGAGTTTTTGAAGTTTGAGGGGAGTATTTCAAAACGGGTGGAAGTTCAGGGGGTTCCCTGAAGTTTCAAAAAAAAAAAGAAAAAGAAAAAGTATATGCAAGAAGCCAAAAAATGAAAAAAGCAGCCTCTGTAGATAGAATAACTACAACCAAAAAACAAGAAACCATGTGTTACAACAAAAGTATCAAAAGTAAAATAGAGTCTGGGAACCTCCATGATCTTTGCAGCCGCTTATTCTGATTATTTTTCAGTACCTCTTTTAGATCATACAGCATGCTCATAGCAAAGTTGATTGAATCTAACAAGGTTGATCATTTCATATATAATAACTAGGCAGCTTTCTGCTCAGCCATCAGCCATGAAGGTTCTGTTATTGTTTCTAAAGAATATGCAGTTGTAGAAGTCACTTGGTTGTTAAATTGTCCACTGGTTTACTTTTTTGGTGGTTTAGTTTTCTCTATGATCATCCTTTTTTATTTTTTTGTTACAGGCTCTTGGAGATATTGTGGAAAGTATTGCAGGGGCAATACTAATTGACACGAAGCTTAATCTTGATGAAGTGTGGAGAATATATGAGCCACTATTGTCTCCAATTGTGACCCCTGATAAACTTGAACTACCTGGATCGCGTAAATTGAATGAATTATGTGATTCTCTTGGGTATTTTATAAAAGAAAAATGCATACAGAAGGGAGATATGGTGCATGTTGAGCTTAAGTTACAGCTGAAAGACGACCTTTTGGTTGGAGAGGGATATGAGCGGGGCAGGAAAGCTGCGAAAGGAGAAGCAGCATGTCATTTGTTGAAGGAACTTGAGGTTTGTTGGTGCTTCTCAAAATGGCTGCATGTTGTTTTATTAGCTACCATAATATTGGTTTTACTAGTTTTTCCGAGAACTGAAGCATCACTGTTTTTTTTTTTTTTTTTTTCTTTTATGCTGAGGTAGACCACCTTAATCAAAGATTATTGGGCGGTTCAATTTTTTCTTACAATAATTTAAAAGTGTGTGGGTTATTTTATTAGCTACTAGTCTTTTTATAATTTTTTATAGATACAATGTCCCTCTTGTCATAGATCACCTTTTTTTCTGTGTGTTGCAACAACAATTTCAAAGCTATAGTAATGAACTGCAGCAGAATCTCTTTTCTTTTTTTCTTTTTTTCAATCTTATTTAGTATTATTTTTGGTGCTTTGATGTCTTATTTTGAAAATAGAAAAAAAATCAAATCAAAATCAAAATCAAAGAAGTGTGAAACCTATGGAAAGATTTTAACTTTCAGATTCTTCTTTTCTCCAAATTTAGCTCTGGTTTTTGGTTTAGATGTTGTCTTGGTGTCTTCTTTTAATCCCCATTCCCCCCCTTCCTCCCCCCAATCCACCTGGCCACTTTTCCAACTTTATTTTTTACTGTGAAGTTAGCCTGCTTCAGTATTTAATAAAATAGAGAAGTGTGTCAACTGGTTTGATCACAGTTACATTTTGCTGATACGCTGCGTATCTCAGACTCTCTTGAACATTTTCATTGACCCAACATTTCTAATGTAATACTTGTAAACGCAACAGAATAGAGGAATTTCATGCTCCCGAAAGAAGAGAAAGCTGGAGTCTGACCATGCCTGTGATTCATCTGCTTTAGACCTACAAATTGATGTCTGCAATCAAATGACTGATGAAAATTTTTCGGAGCCAATTATCAATAGAAAGCAAGAGACAAATGAAGTTCAATTGCCTGCAGAGCCAAGTGGAGTTTCTTCCTCAGCCAGTGACTGCTCCAAGAAAGCCGGCAGTCCTGACAATGGCACCCCAGGTTTGCACCATCTATGTGATATTTTTCTCATATTTATAGTAAGAGTGATTAATCCAAACCTGCCAGCATATTATGTCGGATTAATTAGTGCGCACGTGTGGCATTTCAGCTTTTGCATTGCAATTTTTTCTTGGTTAATACATGATTTTAGTCCCTAGATTATCAATTCTTTCAATTTAGTTTTTGCAATTTTGGAACCGCTTTAATTTCTGCAAACAATTGTGGATATGACAAATATTTTTTATACTTATATTTTTACAATATTTGCTTGGCAACAAAATCATTATATATATATACACTTGAATTTAATATTCACAAAATTAAAAAAATAAATATAAATCATTTTATTGCCTAATGTACATGTTATCTCCATATGCTTTGATTTTGAGAGACGAGTATATGACAAACCGTGCTATTTTAGCATGATAAGAGTTTTTGTACCAAAAACGTTACCGCATCAACATCTGTCGATCATATTGTGATGGTGAGTCTGGATAAGGGTAACAAACAAGCGTTTAAAAGTTCAATGACTAAATTTAAATGATCAATAGTTTAAAGACAAATTTGGCATATGAAACATGGTTTAGGGATCAAAATCGTATTTTGAATTATTCTCTTCTAATTACCCTTTCCCACGCCTAGTCTTTACTGCTCTTTTATTTAAACTGGTGACACTTGTTCTTCTTATATCATTGAGTTTATAATTGTTCACGTGGCTGCTTTTGCTTACAATGAACTTGCATGCATTTTTATTTAATTACTAAAAAAGATCATGAAATAAAAACGGTGTAAAATCAAATGCATTAGCTATTACTAAACATTGTCTTACAATAACCGCAACTTTGGAAGAATTGGGCTATAATGTATGAAAAATCAGTCATTTTTAGTCAGATTTCAAGTGTAAATTTGGCAAAAAAAACACAATGAGAGAATTTCTTCCCTCAGGCCAAGGAGACCATGTATTTCATGATCGAGCTTGACGTGAGATTTGATTTCAACATAATAAACTCTTAACACTAGAAATTTCCATACTTTGTTTATGATCTTTAAATCCTTGAAAATAAGAGCTGGCTGTTTCCTGCCTTATTCCAGCATACAGCACGGAAATAATATTTATTCATTTTGTTATGGGTTCTTGTTTGCAGTTATTCCTCCAATCAACATGAAGAAAGGAGGACCTCGGACCTGTCTTTATGTATTATGTAAGAAAGTGCAGTGGCCAATGCCTACATTCAAATCAACAGAAAAGAAATCAAGGTTAGCCTAGCCAACCAGTCTGTAATTCTCTAGTTCATTTCCCATGTTCTAACTTGACGTTTATATAATTTCCGTATTACATTTGCATATAATCCAAGCCTGGCTGCAAGAAAATTTCGTTTCTTCATAATATTCTTTTCAGTTTTTGGCCTAACTATCTTCTCCCACAGCACACCGATCGAATTTGGCGAAGGGTCCGAAATAAGAACGGGGTTTAACAGTTATGTATCAAGGATAATCTTGCACATTCCGAAATATGGCAGCCTTGAATGCACAGGAGATGCTAGAGCTGATAAGAAGAGCTCGCTTGACTCTGCGGCACTCGCCATGCTTTATGAGCTCGAACAGCAGGGAAAACTTATCATTGGCGACTCCTAATTTGTATATTGGTTTCAATTTTGGTTCTATAACTGGACAAACAGGATGGTGGCATATTTTTATGGTCTACCATCCTGTTTATGTTCTTAATTTTAGAGCAATTAGTCAGTTAAATGTAAATCCATTTATCAATTATGCTGCTTATTATAATAATTAACTAATGGTTTTATAACTGGAATGACTCGAGTCTTGACTGAAAAATTGGTTTTCTTCTTGGTTCCTCCATTACTAACATCTTTATGCAGCTGTTATCTTAGATATTTACTCGACATTACTCAATTTGTGTTGGATTTTGTGTTAATTTGTAGGGGTGAAAGTTTAGAACTGCTAACTGCTTTTATAACCGCTAACCACACTAATCGCTAACTGCTAGATTATTGGATTTTTGAAAACCGTTAACCACTTCTTTAAAATATATATATATATTTTTATTTGGGGGCTGTTCTATTTGTGAGTTTTTTTGGTTGATTGAATTTTTATGAAAATGTTGATATAAACTTTATGAGGTTTTTTTTTTTTTATGTTTTATTTGTATGTTGTGTATAAGACTACAAGTGAATTAATGATTTTGTTGTAATTTTATTTGTATTATAAGTTTTGTAAAAGGTGATCAACAAGTATTTTGATATATAGCAATTTTTAATGTTAAAATGGCCATGAAATTTTTTATTTTTTATTTTTTAAAAAAAGAGTTTAAAGTGAGCAAAAAAATGTATAAATTGAGCCCAAAACAAGCAAAAAAAAAAACCCAACAAAAAAGCCCAAAAAGCAGGTAGTAAGATGCGATTAATTGTTAACCGGGCAGTTAACCGCTTAGCGGTTAGCAGAGACAGTTGTAGTTAGTGGTTTTAGCCACTAATTACTAACCACAACCGCTTTTTCACACCTATTAGTTTGTGTTGTTCTTGAGTGGTAAGCATATGAAATTGTCCAATGTTGAAGGCTAATAATGATATTACAATTGTTATTGATATACTGCTCAACGTTGAAAGGTTAATTCTGATATGATGGATCGCATCCTCTAGAGTTCTTATGTAATCCTACCTTGTAGAATTTCTTAAATACTAATCATCTTTATATTCGAAATAAATGATTCTTAGCTCAATATTTATTCCATGTGATATAAATAAATTATGGATATTCTATAATATGAATTATAATTTATTTATTTTTTCTATTCAAATTAGGGAAAGAAAAATGAGATATTACATGAACGATAAAAATAATAGTGGGCAACTCAAATAGAAGACCCAAAACAAGCAGCAAATAGTGCAAAAATACTTAAAGCTATTGAGAATGAGTCTAATAAATGACTTGAACCATGAATGACGATTAACAAAGGCAAAGTTCCCCGAAAGAAACAACACCTATAACAAGCAGAGAGATGCTTCACAGCAAGAGAATATGCACTGAAAGAGGGTGAAAGGAAGCAGCTGATAATAAGGAATCCCACAAATCCAGGCACACGGGAAGGAAAAACCACTAGCAGGGAAGCTAAAGCCTATAGGAAACAACACCACAAAACATAAATACAAAGAAAATAACATAAATATAACACTGAACCTAGAAATCAATAGATCACCGGAGGATACGGCAGTAGCGCATAAGCGTGTGAGATCCATGCGCGCCTGTGCGGAGGCACTAGAGGCAGCGACAGGGAGCAGGGAGGTCGGAAACAACGGTGGGGAGGTGCATTGGTGGGCAGAGCTAACAAAGGATAGCATATATAGTTTTAAAAAAACTAGTTTGAAACATAAAACAGATATGAAAAAGTAGGAGTGGGATCTTGAATGTTTGAAGTTGGACCTCAAACATTGGATAAGTTTCTAGAACCCTTTTTTAAATTTAGAATATGGATTGGGTTTTTGACAATTTTATCTGAAAATTAATTGATGTCTAATAAAAGAAGTCAAAGCCTTTTATGACATTCAAAATCTCATCTTGCAAAGCATGTTCTAAGAGCTATTTATGTGAGTAGAGCGGCACTATTGCACCTCAGTAATCTTTTTCTCAATGTGACGCTCTTGCAACTTAAACCCATGATCCTGGCTCTGATACCATTTGTTAAATGACTTTTGACCATCTCATCTAAAAATCAATTGGTGTCGAGTGAGAAAAATCAAAACATTTTATAGGCACATTCTAAGAATTGTTAACATGACCAGAAAGACATTGTTGCACCTTTATAACCATTGTAGGAATATTTTGCCTAGTAGAAGCATACCATTGAGTGAGAGTGTACCACTAGAGAAATGACTTCCAAATTTTTATCAGAATATGAGATTCTTAATGACAATATATAATTTATTCTCTCATTACAAATTAGAAGAGAATTTTTGATAAGTTATCTCCTGTAAATATTGAATTCACATAATTTGAACGATTAATATATAAAATTAAATTCACTACCTTTGAATGATTTGACTTCTTGGGATTGTTGATTTTGCCTAGGCATTTTAATAGTGTTTTTTGAAAGGGTGGCATTTTAATAGTTGAATGCTGGTAAAGGACTTTCTATACACATTTGGGAAGTGGCCCTATGAATTGAATTTGTAAATGGCATAGCATTCCTAACATACAATAACAATTAAAATTCCTCTTACATTCTACGTTTACAAAATGGATTTTATCAAATATTTCACATTTTCTATGATCATCTCTATTTTAGGTATTTGGGAATTGAATCAAATGTTATTATTAGTTGTGAATTTGAACTTTCCAAGTAGAATCCATTAATATTTAATGAGACTCATATTTGAAAATTTATTTTTTTATTTTGAATTGTTTATTAATATTTTTATTTTTAAAAGTATAAAAATATTTTTGAGATGGTTAATAAGGATAGTCTCTATGCTTTTCTCGTGGCCTCTATAAAACTTTTTACTATTTCCTTTTCTTTTCGAACTTTTAGATTCAATTCGATGCCGTTTAACTAATGAGTAATGTGAAAAATCATATTTTTATCTTATAATTATTTTAGAATGTTGATGTGATAGTTTCGACTACCTTTTAAATAAATATTCTTAAAAAATAATAAATACAAAAGCAAAAGTTTATTAAGGGTTTGTTTGAGATTGCATTTGAAAGGCCTAAAAGTGCTTTTAACACTCCAAAAGTTCGTTTGAAAAAAAAAATACTTGTTTAGTAAAAAAAAATTAAAAGTGCTTTTAATAGTCTAAAAAATCTAAAAATAGTTAAAACGCACTTTTGACAAAAATTTAAAAATGAAGTTTTTGCAACAAAAAAACGTTTTTTGATTTAAAAGCTCTATTTTTCAAATGCAATCCCAAACATGTTCTGAGATTGCTAACGCAAAATAATCGTAAAATAAAAATTTAATATATAACATTCTTTTTAATTAATATATGTTGCCTCCTCATGAAGGGAATAAAATCATCTTCATTGTAGAATAAAAGTTAAAGCATGTTCGTGATTGCTT
The DNA here is from genome assembly GCA_013348765.1 of Carpinus viminea. Taxonomy (NCBI): domain Eukaryota; kingdom Viridiplantae; phylum Streptophyta; class Magnoliopsida; order Fagales; family Betulaceae; genus Carpinus; species Carpinus viminea. The sequence goes on along the minus strand of CP054668.1, from coordinate 34,963,175 downwards.
GGGGAAGAAGAGTTTTTTTTTTATTATTATTTTTATTTTTTTTTTGACATGTCCGCATAAGAGGGGGCATGAGGATTCGAACCAGTGACCTTCACTTTATTAGGCGTGTTAATCGAGCTACTTTAGTTAAAAAGTTTTTAGAAAAATCTATTTTAAGCTTTTTTCTAAAAGTGCATTTTCTCTATTTTGAGAGTAAAACAGTTGAAGAAATACTTTTATAATTTTTTACCAAATGTTTTTGTTTGATACAAAATGCATTTATAGAGTATTAAAAGCACTTTTTATTCTCTCTAAGGACTTGTTTGGGTGTGTGCTTGAAAATCTCAAAAGTGCGTTTAACACCCTAAAAGCTTATTTGAATTAAAAAAAAAAAAGCATCCAGTTGGTAAAGAAAAAACTCAAAGTGCTTTTGAATGTAAAAAGTTTAAAACTGCCAAAAACGCATTTTTCGCGAAAACTTAAAAAATGAAGCGTTTGCCAAAACACACTTAAAAAGTACTTATAGTACTTAAAAAGCCATGCCAAATAAAAGTTTATCAGTTTGGTAAAATAATTCAAATTATTTTATTATTATTTTTTATGGTCAAAACTCACTTTTGATAAAAAATTCATTTCTTGCCAAAAAAAACGTCGTACTTAAAAAATTTTATTTCTTAAACGCAATCATTAACAAACTCTAGTATCTAACTGAATATATAAAATAAGTGTATCTAACCCAATATAATAAAATTAATATTAATACATTTTTCTTTTAAATAAATTAAGATAATATATATACTTTGACATGTTCACATAAAAAGAAAATAAATATTTAAGTTAATAATCTCCGTTTATGCTACTATAAAATTCTAAATTCCAACCATTATAAAATTCTAAATTCCAACAACAAAACAAACAAGTTACTAATCAAGAGGGACCGACGTCCACCCACCCCGGCGCTCTTAAGTCTCAACGGCTAATTGTACTTTTTTGGCAGCTGCAATATCATCCACTTTTCCTTCCCTTCCCGGAAACGTCTACCTATTTTATTTTATTTTTTTATTTATTTATGAGAAATGTATATTTATACGTATTTGCTTAGCACCGGCAAAAAAGGTTGATAAAATTCCCACAAGGCCCCCACTACAGCTCGCTTTCTCTCAACCTACGTAGCTTTTAACTTTTTTCCTTCGCTATATGTGCAGCCCCATGCCCCTGTCACATCACTTCCTCCACCCCAATCACATCTGATTCTTTGTCTCTCCGCACAAACCCAATTGCTTCGAAACCCCTCGAAAACCTTTTGACGCACTCGTCACTGGTCACCACCACTCACTCGTCTTCTTCAACTCCCCTATCATTTTTTTGTATCATTTTTTGGTTTTCAGCAGAGCTTTCTCAGAGTAAAACGACGACGGAGATGGGTTTTGTTTTTCTGCTGTTTCTCTCGCTCTTTGTCTCCTTTTCCGGTACGTTTTCATTTCTACTGTTGAATCTCCAACTTTGGTTGATTTTTGTGGGTTTTTTAAGGCTTTTTTTTTTTTTTTTTAGGGCGGAGATATCGGGGAAGGTCGGGGTAAACTACGGGCAGCTAGGGAACAACCTGCCGTCGCCGTCACGGTCGGTGGAGCTGATCAAATCCCTGAATGCTAAGCGGGTGAAGATCTACGATGCCAACCCGGATATCCTCAAAGCCCTCAAGCACACGGACATTCAAGTCTCCATTATGGTCCCCAACCAGCTCATCGTCAACATCTCCGCCAACCAAACCCTCGCCGACGACTGGGTCCGATCCAACGTGGTGGCATTTTACCCGGACACCATGATCCGGTACCTCCTCGTCGGCAATGAAATCATCAGCTCCACCGACACCCAAACCTGGGACAACCTGGTCCCTGCAATGCGCAAAATCAGTAGTTCCCTGAAAGCCCATGGCATCCGCAAGGTCAAGGTCGGGACCCCTTCTGCGATGGACGTCCTACAATCATCATTTCCACCCTCCAACGGCACTTTCCGGTCGGACATTTCGGGTCGGGTCATGAAACCCATGTTGCAGTTCCTGAACCGGACCAAGTCCTTTTTCTTCCTGGATGTGTACCCGTATTTCCCTTGGTCCTCCGACCCGGTCAATATCAAACTAGACTACGCTCTGTTGCAGGCCACCAACACGACCTATACGGACCCGGGTTCGGGTCTCACCTACACCAACCTGTTTGACCAAATGGTCGACGCTGTGATTTTCGCTATGAACCGACTCGGGTACCCGGATATCCGGGTGTTTATTGCCGAAACGGGTTGGCCCAACGGCGGCGATTATGACCAGATTGGCTGCAATATTTACAACGCTGCCACTTACAATCGCAACGTGGTCAAGAAGTTCACGTCCAAACCACCGGTGGGTACGCCGTCCCGGCCGGGTAGGGTCCTGCCATCGTTCATTTTCTCGCTGTACAACGAGAATCAGAAACCGGGCTCCGGGCACGGAGCGTCATTTTGGGTTGTTGTACCCGAACGGGTTGGAGGTGTACGGGATAGACTTGACCGGAAAGACGCCAGAGTCGGAGTTCAAGCCGTTGCCGGAGCCGAAGAACAACGAGCCTTACAAGGGGAAGATATGGTGTATGGTGGCGAAGGAAGCGAACAGGAGTGCTGTTGGGTCGGCGTTGTCGTACGCGTGCTCGCAGGGGAACAAAACTTGTGACCCGATCCAACCCGGTGGAAAGTGTCATAAACCCGATTCGTTGGTTTGGCACGCGAGCTACGCGTTTAGCTCTTATTGGTCGCAGTTCAAGAAGGCCGGTGGGACCTGCTACTTCAATGGGCTCGCTACGCAGACAATCAAGGATCCAAGTAAGTCTTACATTTATGGCATTTAACGTCCCAAGCAACTCATTTTTTGTGTTATTTAATTTGCATACATAGAGTATATTTAAGAGGTAATTTTGTTTTTTAGGTATTAAAAATACCCATTTAATATAACTAACTGAATAATTGAATACATTTATCTCTTCATTTAAATGAATTTAAATGAATTGAAAAATCCTAATTCTTGAAGAATAAGGTTTTTTTTTTTTTTCAAAAATTTTAGGGTATTCTATTAACTATCAAGAATACTTTTGGCATTACGAATGTATAACCAAAGTGTGTTTTTAAATGGATTGTTTTGATTGCGTAGAAAATCTACATTTTCAAATATGAGGTGTGAATGTGTTTTTCAGAAAATACATAATTTTAAATATTAAATTGTGATTTTAAGGGTTAAACTGTAATTTTATAAAATTCTTAAATGTTGCATATTTTAAAGTTGTACTTTTTGAAATCCTAAATCTAAACCGATAGGAGCTATTAGCTAACATTGTAATTATTAATTTAGAATACAATGATGGACATTTGGTCACACTAACAATTATTAGCAATTATCACTTTTAATATTGCAGCGGCTAAAAGTAAATAGAATTATTAAATCCCATGGAACCGGGTGTGTGGTCCCTCGGTAAACAATATGGGCCATGAAGATCTTCAACCTTATGTTACATTGGGAGGTAGGGGTGGTGGTCGGAAGAGGCTCTTCCGCTTACCAAACCGACTTTCCAAACTTTTGAAAGAAATGTTTGAGTTAATATTTTTTTAATATTTGGTTCATCTTATCTAATGAATCAATTATTAGATTTGTGAATTTTACGTAAGTTAATGGTATATTTTACAAATTAGATGACTGATATATTAAATTTATAAGAGAATATAAACTAAATTTAAAAAACTTACTGACTCTTATCATTTTTTAACTATGGTAAAACTTAGATAGAAACTAGCGGTATGATTTTTTGTCCATATACGGAAATAGAAACTTCAAATTGTCTTATGCAACACTAGACATGTAGTGACATCATGCCGACCAAAGATATTTGCGTTAAATTATTATTATTTAAAAAAGATCTGAATTTGGTGATTAGGGTTTATGAGTGGGTCATAAAATAATTCCAGCAAGTACTAGTATAACACACTTGCAATCATATTATTTAATTGGGAAAACTTCACCTGAACTTTGGTTACTTTTGCAGATAGTTTTCCAATATTTAAAACCTCACTTAGATGTATCAAAGTTTAGTTTTTTTTACTTTATTTTTTTCGTACAAAAAATCTTAACGGAATGTCAATTTTATCCTGAAACTACACGTCGTTTTGGAAATGGTATAGTTTTGGAGTCAGGAGTAAAATTGGAATTACGAAGGATTTTTTGTACGGAATGAATAAAGTGAGAAAAATTAAGTTTGATACACTAAAGTGAGGTTTTAAACATTAGGGAGATATCTATAAAAATAATCAAACTTTAGGGGAGATAAATGAAGTTTCCCTTATTTAATTTGAATTTTCCTTTTGCTCCAATAATAATGATTGTTTCTCTCGTTGTCTCAGGTTATGGATCCTGCAAGTTTCCAAGTGTGACACTTTGAAGGAGATAGTGGATCGTATAATTATTAATCAATCTTGATTAGGGTTTCCCTTTTAGTTTTTTATTTTTTTTTATTTTTCCAGTTGCAGTTAATTTATTTTTCCCTTTTAATTTAGAGGTCAACCACATTTTTCAGGATTATATTAATGGGCGTCCAAATCACTCACTAGATTTTGATGCTTTCTTCTTTTTTTCTTTTTTAATAACACAGGCCTCCAACGGCTATATTTTTGGCGGACAACTAACGGCTATTTGTTGTCCCCCTAGTGGTGTCATTGTTGGTAAACAGTCGTACCTTCTGAGGACTGAAAGGGCTCATATTAAAATGTTCATTGCTTTTTGTTAACTTTTTTTTGCTAGCCTTTATTTTATTTACTTATTTATTTTCAGGAATGGAATGAGATGCTTGTCCATTTTGAGTAGTGCTATTCCCACAACGCTAGGTTAAAAAAGTATTAAATATTATTTAAAAAATAAATGAACAGTAACTTTTTTGAAAAGTAATGTTTTTTAAAATGAACAGTAACCCAGCGTGAGTGGGAATAGCACTACTCGTCCATTTTATTTAGAAATTTAACAGTATATACGATTTTGCCTAGTAGTAAATATATTATCATGTTATTTAAATTTTTTTAAATGATTTTACATCATGTACACTATTAAATGAAATAAAATTAGGCTCCATTTCTTTCAACTTAAAATAATTTACGTCAAAAATATCTTAGGAAAGTCATTTTCACTTCCTTGAAAATATTTTCTGCCTAAACACTAAATCATATTAAACTTTAAATTATGAAAATGTCCTGACCAAGTCTTAGAGGTGTTCGAATCGAGTCCCACAAGGACGTCTCCAGTACGACTCACTTGGACCACGCCTAGACCCTATCAAGACCTTATTGGAATTAGCCCGAGACCCTGGAAGGACTCACCCAAGACCCGACATGGACATTTTCGTAATTTAGTGTTTAATATGATTTTGCGTATACACTAAATACTGAAAAATGTTTTCAGCTGAAAATATTTTCTAGGAAAATGTTTTTAGCAATTGGGATTTGCCTGATTTTCCAGTACATGCCAAATACTAGAAAATGTATTTTAAGAAACCCACAATTGCCGTGTGTCACCAGTTTTTTATGTTTTTTTTCTAAATTTTTTATAAAATTATTTTTGTCATTTTGGACAAAATAGAATGTAATACAAATTTTTAGTAGTTTTAAGGGACATTGCAAATTAAATGCAAGTTTGAGAAGTATATGTGTAATTTTCCTTCTTTATTTTTTTTTTGTTTTTAATTATTATTTTTATTTCATGGGTAAGAAATATGTTAGTTGAGATAAAATTAAAGGTAATATGAACTCTCTTGGATATATTAGGTTGGCAAAACGTGTTCGCGTATCGGGTTTATGTCCAATCTGATTACGACCCAATACGTTTAAGCCCACCATGTTTAACTAAATATGTCGAACCCCTCAACCCAAATACGACACGGTCTGTAAACAGGTAATGCAACATGAACCCGTTTATGTAAACGGATTCGTGGCTCATTACCTATTTATAGACCGTCCCGGCATGACACGAATGTAAACTCATTATAGTTTTTAATCTTTTATAGCCTTTTTTTTTTTTTTTTTTCTAATTAGTCTTTCTTCTACTTCCTAAACAAAATCCTCAAAAATAATAACCTTACCATTAAATGGGAGGTAGAATTGGAGTTTTTTTTTTTAGGGTTGTGCTTTTGGGTTTAGACATTTAATGAAAAAAAAAATACGGGTCAAACGTGTCAACCCGCGAACCTCGCAGGTTGACACAACACGACACATTTACTATACGTGTCGTAAACGGGTGACCTATTTACAACCCAAACCTGTTTAAGTCAAACCCTAATCCGAATTTTATATGTCGTGTTCATGTCGAGTTCATGTGTCACTGACTAAATTGCCAGCCCTAGATATATAAAGGACTAGGCTTTGATCTTCCCCCAATATATGTTTTGAAGAGAGGCAAGTCCTTACATTAACTCATTGTTGTTCATAAATAAAAAGATGCTATTTAGCATCATTCTCCTAGCATTCTTAGCTGATGTGGCATGTTTAATCTACCGGCATGAACTTCTTTGCTTTTTTAATTAACACTACAAGAAAAAAGCTCATCAGCGTCAACACTATCAGCGTCGACCTCACAGTCGACGCTAATACTCAGACTATTAGTATCAACTTTTGAAAGTCAACACTAATAACTAAGTATTAGCGTCAACTTTTTAGTCGACGCTAATAGTTGTACCAAAATATGAGTATTAGCGTCCATTAAGAATCGACGCTAATACACTAGCAGGAATTAAATCACAGGCGAGAAAATTATTAGGGGTGACTATTACTATTAGCGTCAACATTAGTCGATGTTGATAGGTGATTATCAACGTCCACTATAAAGTGGACGCTAATAGTCATACAAAATAATAAAAAATAAAATAAAAAATTGAAACTATTAGCATCCACTAAAAGTGGATGCTAATAGTCGTACATAATACATAATAATAATAATAAAAAAAAGACTATTAGCGTCCACAAGAAGTGGACACTCATAGTTATATATAATAATAAAAATTAAAATTAAAATTAAAACTATCAGCGTCCAATAAAAGTGGACGCTAATAGTTATACATAATAATAAATAAAACATAAAAAATAAAAATTGAAACTATCAGCATCCACTAAAAGTGGACGCTAATAGTCTTAACAAAAAAATAAAAAAATAAAACTAAGGGGTGTTGACCTAAAGTGGATGCTAATACCCTATTATCAGCGTCGAATTTGAAAGTCGACACTGATAATAGGGTATTAGTGTCCACTTTTTGTGGACACTAATAGTCTTAACAAAAAAAAAAAATAATAATAATAAAATAAAACTAAAGGGGTATTAGCGTCGACCTAAAGTGGACGCTAATACCCTATTATCAGCGTCGACTTTCAATGTCGATGCTGATAATGGGGTATTAGTGTCGACTTGATGTGGACACTAATCGTCTTAATAAAAAACAAAAAATAAAAATAAAAATAAAACTAAAGGGCTATTAGCGTCAACCTAAAGTGGACACTAATACCCCATTATCAACGTTGACTTTCAATGTTGACGTTGATAATGGAGTATTAGCATCCACTTTTTGTGGACGCTAATAGTCTTAACAAAAATAAAAATATATTAAAAAAATATTAAGTTTTTAGAGGCTAACAAAAAATAAATTGATAGGCTTATATGATATTTTAATGGGCAAGAATAATAATAATAAAAAAAACCATCAAGTTCAATTGAAAATAAATAATATATATCTAAAAATTAAAAAAATGGTATATATATTAAAAAATTAAAAATAGAAAAAAATTATAATTATAACCCAAAAAATATATTTATTTTTTCTATATGACTTAATTTTAATAGACTAATATAAACTGTTAACAATTTTTTTTAAAAAGTAATACTTAAACTATCAGCGTCGATCTCTATAGGTCGACGCAGATAGTCTAACTATGAACGTCGACTAAACTGAGTCATATTAACCCGATAATATGTCATTATTTCTTTTATATAAATTATTGGATATTCAATCGATCGTAATAGGATTAAATGATCGATCAAATTTTAAAGAAATTAAAGATTCGATCGAACATCCGATTGATTCTAGTGAATTAGTTTGATTGATCAACAGTAATACAATCAAATGATCAAGCGAACTTTATACGATTGTAAGTTCGACCAATCATCTAATCGATCATTATGAATTAGTTTGATTGATCATAATAAAATCAAATGATCGATCAAACTTGATACAATTGAAATTGAAAGTTCGATCGAATATCTAATTGATCCTAGTGAAATAGTTCAATTGATCATGATATAATCAAATAAAATAAGAAATTAAAAAAATAAATAAATATTTTTAAAATTAAAGAAAATAAAAAAAACCGAAATTAAAAAAAATTAAAAATCTGTTAAAATTTTAATATGGGACTTAATTTTAATAGACTAATATAAAATGTTAATTTTTTTTTTAAAAAGTAATATAAACTGTTAATCCACTTCGATCAATTAAAATATCACGTAAATTATTAATTAATTATTAATTATAAGACAAATGATCGATCAAACATCCGATCGAACATCCAATTGATCATAGTGAAATAGTTTGATTGATTGTGATATGATTAGATGTTTCATTGAACATTCAATCGAACTTTCGATCGAACATCCGATTAATTCTAGTGAATTAATTTGATTAATCGTGATTGAATCAAATGTTTGATCGAACATCCAATTGATCCTAATAAATCAGTTCAATTGATCGTGATAGGAAAGGGAATTAATCTCCCTTGAAATCTCCCTCATCATTGCTCTCTCCCCTGTCTCTCTTTCCCCGTTGCCAGCCACATCTCCCTCTCCCGCAATCCGGAGATCCTCTCTTTGAGCATTCTAGACTTCCCGACGCTCGCTCTCAGCCCCGTCATGCCGCTCATACATGACCCTTTTGACCGATCCGCTTACAAAATCATCGAACATCAACGCTAGTGGTAATGCTAAGATGGACACGGAGGCCTAGGGTGTAAAGGCGATTCTGATTAGCGTTATTGGCAAAATCGCTAATCAGTAATCATTTAGCTTATAAATTTCACTAACGTATCCGCTAGGCGGTTAGCGGATATGATTAGCGTTAGTCGGCGGTTAGCGGTTAGTAAAATAGTTAACCGCTATAACCGCTTTTTTAAAATTTGGCTTTTTTAAAGCACTATAACATTGTTCACTTTCATTTGTTTTTTTGTATTTTTAGTGTCTTCTTGGGCCAAATTGCTATAAAAAGAGCTCATATTGAAAAATAAAAATATTTGACCTACTTTAATTTTTTTAAAAAAATCCTTAAATATTAAGTCATAAGTTCATAACTGGTTAACTTAAAAAAAAAAAAAAAAACACACACACACACAACATATAAAAACAAAGTTCAACACAACATATAAAAAAAGTTCAATAAAACATATAAAAAAGTTCAACATAGCATATAGAAAACAAAAACAAATGTTCAAATAAAACATTAAATGATACAAATAAATATTAAAACTACGAGATAGAGAGAGTCGAGAGAAAGAGGCAAGAGAGAGGCGGTCCAGAGGTAGAGTCTATAGAGAGGGACAATGATAAACAGTGAGATAGGGAAGAAGAAGAGAATAAGATGAAAATCCCCACCTTAACCTTTAATGTTTTTTCTCTCCAAAACTAACGCGCTTTTGATGTGAAATTCATTCTTATTATTATCAATATAAAATAGACTATATATATATATGGAAAAATTAAATAAATAAATGATAGAAGATATAAATATATACAGTTTCAAAAATATTTTATTCCATTACAAACTTATATCTTTGATATTATATAATCATATGATCTCATTAAATTAGATCATATGATTAATGATTTAAATTATTATCATATTTACTTATAGTTTTTTTTTTAATTAAACTTTTTTTTTTGACATGTCCGCACAAGAGGGAGGAGGGTGATTTGAACTAGTGACTTTCGCTTTATTTGGCATGGTCATAGCCGATTGAGCTATCTCCTAGGGACTTTTTTGAATTAAACTTATTATCTAATGATAATACTCAAACTCCTAAGTCCTAAATTCATAATAATCTAATGGTCATACACTCATACTTAAATTATATGATCATATTATCTCGTAAATCACAATTCATATTAATATGATAAAATTATCTTAGATCTAAGAATCTAAGATAATGTATATGTTTTCTAAGTATAAAGTATCGATAATGCTTTGATTCAATTGTGGTTATAGGTAACACATTGTTTAATTTAATTGTAAGTATCATATACAATATACATGAATAATATGAATCATATGATTAACTTGTAGACTTATGACTTATGAGTCATATATATATATATAAAATTTGTTATTATATATTCAAATGATTTAATGATCAATTGATCATGTGATATAATCATATAAATTAAGTGATAATATAATATATTAATATTCAATTTGTGATTTAATTATTGAAAACAAAATGTGATTTAATCATTAATAATCAATTGATTAATTATATGTATAAATATTATTATAATTATAATTATCCAAATAACCGCTAACCACTAAGCGGTTATAACGGTTAGTGGTTAGCGGTTAAGACGGTTATTGCTGCTTAAGCGGTTAGCAGTTATAGCGGTATAGCGGTTAGCGAAGTTATTTAACCGCCGCTTTACACTCACGAGGCCGAGGAGAAAGCGATAAAAAAGAAGGGCTTTTACTTGCACCTCTCGCCGGCAACGACGCCGAGGGAATCCGAGCCCAGGCTTTTGCCTCTGTTTCAAACGACATCGTCGAGAGTTTCAGATTCTTCTTCTTCTTGAAATAATTAATCCTCGAAAATTCACTTTTAACCCTTGAAGTTTCAGTATTTTTTCAATGTTAATTTCAAAGTTTAAAAATTTACAATCCATTCCATGAAATTTCAAAAACTTGCAATGTTAATCCTAAGTTCAATTTGGCCGTCAAATTGGACCGAATCCGTCCCATGTACCCATCACGTGACCTATTAACCGACTTTCTTCCATTTTTACCCTCAATTTAAACTTCCAGTTTGAATCTCTCTTTGAATTTTTTATTATTATTTTTTTTAATCTTAAATTCCATTTCCATCGTCACCCTCGTTAACTTACGTCCCTGTACTTGACCCTACCTGGCTACCACCGCCATCGCCGGCGCCGCTCACATCTGCGGAGACTGACTCACCCATTTTGGTAACCGGTCTATCTTCGGAGCCTTTCTCACTGCCGCCCTTCAATTGATCATCACACGTCCTCACCTTTTCTATTTCTTGATCTTGGCTGCGGCGCTGCACTTCTTCTTCCTGAGCAACTCCTCTTCCATGGCTTTTCTGTAAGCCGCCTACAACAGACATTTGACGTCCTACAACAGACATTTGCAATAAAAATAAAATAATAAAATCACATTTTAGCTAAAATCTTAACTAGAGAAAGCCCAGTGCGAATGTTTGATTCTTTTGGCCTTAACATTGAAATACGGATATTCAGATTCTTATCCAATGGATAGAGGGAAACCATGTGTCGATAGGAAGTGTTGGCATTTGCCAAGTTATATTTACATAAGCATCTTATATGTTCTGCCAGCCAACAACGTTATATAATCCATTGGGAGAAGTACAAGTTAAAGTCAAAAGAGGGGGATGAAATGGCAGAAATCGGTAGAAAAGAAAGCAGGTGGTCTCTTCAAGGAATGACAGCTCTTGTTACTGGTGGAACCAACGAATCTCAAAAGTCAGAACCCCCGCCTTTTTTTTTTCTCTCTCTCTCTTCCCAAAGAAAAAGATCGAAGAAAGATGGGGAGTAAAAAATATAAAGAATAGCAAAAGATCTCCTGAACCGAAATCCTGGATGCCGGATTTCGACTGCGAGATAAAAAGCTTTGAAGCGGTTCAAATGTCAATGTGTCGAAACACTACTTCCCTGCATGCATGTCTCTATATAATGGCGCCAATTGTAATTCAAACCCTGCTCTGAAAACTATGAGCGCATGCAGGTGCAAAGGCTCAGACCATGGCACCAGCCTCTGTTTTACCCTTTTTTGCAACCAAAAACAGAGTGAACACATGTCGTATTTTTGCCAATTGGTTTGGACATTGAAAGCTTCTGATCCAATGGTAACACAAAGCACACAGGTAACAGAGAGAGAGAGAGAGAGCTGTGCAGGTATGTAGAAAGTGGAGAGGGACCCATTGAGTCTCTCCTGTAATCGTCTCGTCGGCTAGGCGGCATGGACTTATATATATATATATATATATTCAAAACTGGCCCGCCTCGTATGTTCCTCGCGTTTGGTGTTTCACAGTCATCTGAATCGTGGAATTCTGACTATTATCTGATCTAACGGGTGAGAGGGTGGGAGAACGTACTTGTGAGAGGCAGGGACAGAAAAGGCTACAGCAAACCTGATGCAGATCGCCATGAAGAGACTCCAGAAGGAGTTCTACCAAATCCTCTCCATGAACCAGGCACATCTGGACTCGGAATCCGTCTCTGCCAGATCCTCACACACCGCCGGTGATGCCATCAACGAGGTCGTGGAGGTATCTTCCATTGCCATGGCGGACTTGAGATCCATAGCCGAATGCATGATCTCTGCCAGCAAAAGGACGACATATTCTTTTAGTGTCCAAAACAGTTGGCAACACGACGACGTGTGGGTGTGGGTGAGGGTAAAATTGGAAGGCTGAACCCTAAAAAGTCACGTGAGAATGAGAGCTTAAACTGTTATGTATGTCCTTTTTTTTTTCTTTAGTCTTTTTTCTTTTGTGGTCTTCCTCTTTCTATGCTTGGTTGCTGAGAATTGCAGAGTAAAAAAAAAAAAAAAAAATTGACTGTTTTTCTTCTATTAATTGATTTTTTAACTGTGATGTTTGGGCTTCCATAAATTAAAGAACTCACATGACCTTTTGAGCCAATTAGTTCGGTGAAGCTTAGTTGTGTAATAGATCAAATTTCTTTGGATGAATGATTAAACCCCCAAAAAGAAGAAGAAAAAAAAAATCATAAATAGCATGAGAGAATCTTAACTCATCTTGCTCTGCTCTCAATTCTTTCAATAAATGCTGATATGAATACAGAGATCCAATTCAGTGACAGTACTTTTAGGCATTAATAAACACTGTAAGAAGCTCAGATGAATAATTGAGAATAGAGGGTAAGAGAGAGGATTGGGGAAAGTTTGTTCATATCGATGGCAAAAAAGCAACTTTGGGTTAGCTGTCAAAGAAAAGAGTAGAAGAATGGGCAAGGAATCTTGACCCCTTTTGTTGTCTTTGTGAGTGAAGGAAAGATGCCAAGAGAAGCAGAGCAGGCAGGCAGGCTTTCTAATTTTTGTTTGCAATATGTTTCCCATTATTCTCAAGTTAATTAATTCAAAGCATTTCCAATACTGCTTCTCACATTTTGCACAAGTTTCCTAAGTTCTTATGTAACTGGATTACTTATGTGCTTCAAAGAGGCTTTGGCGACATTTGAACCTGTAAAAAAATGTTATTGTAGGACTTGATAAAATATAAAAATTTATATAATAAATATATAAAAAGTGGAACAAGGAGAGAGAGAGAGAAAGAAAGCATATAATGGACTACATTATATTAAGACTGAATTAATGATAGGCCTCTATTTATAGAGAGGCTATGAGTGATGAGCAAGTAACATACTAAGAAAAGGTAAACCTAGGAGGTTAAGGAAACCCTAGAATCAATAAGGAATAATAAATAACCATAACATAATATTCTTAACATTAATATACAGTCCCATGAAACATGTAGGAGGAAATCATGGGATTGTTGACTTATCTGGATATGCTTGATCTGATTATATTTTGTCTTCTAACAAGACTGGTTAAAGCCTTGTATGATTTCTGCCTTGTTTGATATATGAACTCTAGTTATGTGGGACCAGCATTGGACGATGACCCTTATATGGATGCTCATTATCCTTGTTCTAGAAAATATTTAGCTACTTGTTCTATATGGTATTTGGTTTGGTGATTTGGCTCTTATCCAATAAATCTCTCTTTGTTATTGTTGGTAAAAATCATAAAATTGACAATAATTAAGTTGATGCTTACTGTGCACATATACGTATAGTTACATATTACTACTTGTTCGGAAGTAAAGTACAGAGTTATGCAAATTATAATTGTTGATGCACAGTTTCCGGCTGGTGACGTGGCACGTTGATTCGACTCTTGGATTGACTGCTCCGTGTATGAATGCTGCACAAAGAAAAAGACAATAGGGTCGAAGAAAGACCGGGGGTGAGCCGGCGAGGTCACTCCGATGCCTAAGTTAGTGAACTGTTGTAAAAAGAATGGGAAACAACTAAAGCTCGAAGTGTGCTAGAGCTGCCTTACCTTTGCATGTGATGGAGACTTGTATTATATAGGCATGGAGTGACATCATTTAGTCAATGATCGGGCTCTTCCTCGATTCATGAGGCGTTTGTTATCGGAATCTAAGAAGCATTGCTCCTTGATCTTTGGAGATCAAGATAGGATTTAGCGATTGTCATTTGAATTTTGAATTCAGTTGATAGGCTACCAAACCCCGGGTTTCCAGGTGCTCGACGTGGAGTCCTCGAATTCGGGAACCCCAGACCTTTAGGTCTCGGAGGCCTCGAATTCGAGTAATCAATCTTCAAGGAAGATTTAATAAGGGCCTCTCAATTGAGAGCCTAGGACCCTTAGGTCTCGAGGCCTCAATTGAGCCCTCTCCCCTGGAGAAGGTCTGGACGTGGGGGCCTCAATTTGAGAACTGGGGCCGATGAGGTCTCGAGGTCTTGAATTCAAGTCCTTAGTCTTCAGTCCCGGAGATGCTGGGCCAAAAGCGGTCGTGGGCTCCAAACCGGGTCAGGGCCTGTTGGGCTTCCAGGAGGTTGATCCATGATCCTGATTACCCCCAATTTCCTTGTCCGAAGACTTATGGAAATTTTCATATGTTTATGAAAATGGATCAAACTCTCAAAACATGTTGACTCGTACACGAGGACTCGTCGGAGGATTTTCTTTTTTTTTTTTTTTTTTTCGGGTACATTTGGGCGGGAAAAATTTTGAATTCCCGCCAAAAATATTTCGAGACGCTTGGCTGGCTCGAGGAGACGTCGGACATTTAATGCGCTGCACATGAGGACAAATGTTCGCCACGGTCAAAGTTGGAGTGGTCGGCGCTGTCATAATGACCGGCCACCCGTCGGAAGTTGAAGCATTTTCGGGGATTACGAAGAGTCTTTCAGTGTTTTCGAAGCGTTTTTTTTTAGTTTTAATGCCTGTCTTTTCGGTTATCGATGCCGACGCCTTGTATTCCTTCCCTTTGCCTATAAAATCCAGGTCTGACTTATATTTCGGACTTATTTGTCTGTGCGATCGTCTTTCTCTGCTTCTTTTAATTCGTATCCACATTCTCCAGCTTTTCTATATCTTCTCAAAGATGACAAAGGACGGACACGACTCTGACGGCTTGGGAGAAACCCACCCTGCCTTCTGGGCATCCCATCTATCTACTGCTGATGAGAGGCGCATAAGAAAGGAGTGCTTCATTCCAAGTTTCATCAAAATCCGCTTTGATGAAAATAATTACGCGTGGCGGGATGTACACGAAGTATGTATGTACGAGCACATGTTCAAGGCGGGCTTACGACTTCCGTTCATCCCGATAATTAGAGAGCTACTCGGCTTTCTTAACTTGTCACCCCACCAACTGTCGCCGAATGCCTAGAGAACTTTCTTTGCGTGCGTGATCTTGTGGCCCCTATCCCTGGGCCGAGATCATACACTTACGATCAAAGAGTTCTTGCACATTTACCGGCTCCAAAAGTTGGTTTTTGAAACACTTACCCTGAACATTAAAAAGAATGTTTATTGAACAGGAGGATCCTAATGTTCATGATGTTGTTAAGCAATTGTTGGATGTGTTAAACACTCCATCAGAAGCTGTTCAACGGGCAGTCTCTGCGTGCCTATCTCCATTAATGAAATCTAAGCAAGTATGTCGAAAGGGAGATTATAGACACATCTTGAAATCTTTAACTTTCCTTGCTAACTCATATTGCAGTTAAGTCTGATAATTTAGATGCTTTTAAAAGATTGGCATTAATGGCATACCACTAAATATTGGTTCCTGTTGACAGGGAAAAGGTTTTGGTGTTACATTTATGAATCACTACATGGCATAAGTAGACTTGCTAAAAAGGAAAAACATTTGATGACTAGCTGTTGCGGCCTGCGCTTAATTGATAGCTTTACCTGGTCTTTAGGTAGTGTAATGAGTAGTGACATGGTTAGTTATGTCCAACATAAGTGCGTCGGAAGAAGAAGAAGAAAAATCTGGTGTTATATTATAAGGGAAAATATATTTTTAATCCATAAAGTTTCAATGTTTTTTCAATGTTAACTCCAAAGTTTAAAAATTTCCACCTGAAGTTTCAAAATTTGACAATTTTAACCCCTGATTAGTTTTTTCTGTTAAAATGGACAGAACCCTAGAAAAATAAGACTAATGGCATTTTTGTCATTTCATATTTTTCCGTCCAATTTGACGAAAAAACTAACGGAAAGATTAAAATTGTCAAATTTTAAAACTTCAGGTGGTGAATTGCAAATTTTTAAATTTTGGAATTAACATTGAAAAAACATTAAAACTTCATGAGTTAAAAATGTATTTTCCCCTATATTATATGTGTTGCTGATTGAACAGTGCAGTAAAATGTCAATAGAGTGATATTGTAACTTTTCAGGACGTAAATTTTTCTACTTCAAGCTCTGTTTAGTTTGAATTTATCTTTTATTGTTACTCCAAAGGTCAAAATTATCTAATATAATGATTTAAACCTTTGTATTGAGCAAGAGCTATTTTTTTCTTTAACCAACTTATTTTTTAATTCTCACGTTAGGATGATGGACCCACTCTAGTTTCTTTGCTGTTGGATCATTTGATGAAGAGCGACAAGTATGGGGAACGCCGTGGAGCAGCTTTTGGACTTGCTGGGGGTGGTTAAGGGATTTGGAATTTCTTGCTTGAAGAAGTATGGTATTGTGGCTGTACTACAGGAAGGTCTTTTAGACAGGTTAGCTACAACTGTTTGTTCAGTTCGTGTTGTACGAGGCCTAATACTTCATGTTTTATTTAATTTAGATACTGTTGCTTTTACTTGGAAATATTTTATATTATATATCTTATATTTTAGACATTCCATCGTTATACTGGTTTAATCATGCAAGCATTCTTAATCTAAATGTTAGTTCAGACATGCGGCGTAATTCCTTCATATGTTTTTTATTTTTCATTTACGATTATATTCCTGTTTTGATGAGTAATCAATAATATTCATTGAAAGTGTAAGGTACCCCTAAGTACATCAAAAGTATACAAGAGGAAGCACCTTTCTAGAAGAAGTAGAACTGATAAGGAAATCACTATAACCAATAGACAAAGAAGAAACATAAACAATTGTCTAAAGATATAAAGTTTTAAAGAAAATGGACTTGGTCGGTGGTATCATGGCTGGATCGGTCTCATCCTTGGGATAGTTATTTTAACATGTGAGATTGAATGAGAAATTTTATGTTTTAACTCTTAAGGTTGTACGTTTATTGTGCATGCATATGTAGTAAATCTTAAACGTGAAATGATATGGTTGTTGTGGTTGATTACTATTTCAATGAATGCCTTAAGTGATGGTCTTTTGCGTTTAAACTAATGGCCTATTAATAGTCTCTCATGGTTGTGCTTTTATGAATCTTGAAGTAACATATTTTCTCCTAATTTGGTATTGCAGACTATGATGGTTTGACTTTGGGGTATCAATTGGTGGTTTTTTTCCCAAGCCATTGTCAATTATGCAAAATTTTTTGATCATCAAAATCATCTAACTCAGAGAAATTTGGAAGGTACTAATTACAGTCAATGCAATGACTGTCATTGTTTGTTCATTACCAACTAATTTGTATTAATTTTTTTAATTAATTTATATATAATAAAAGCTTTTTTTTTTTTTAATTTGCTCATATCATTCACGCTAATGTTTTTTTTTTAACACTTTAGCGTCCACTTTGTTTGGATGCTAATGGTATTTTTAAATTTTTTTTTTAACCATTAGCGTCACTTTAGTAGATGCAAATGGTGCAACAATTAGCGTCCACTCAAAGTCGACGCTAATGGTGCACTATTAGCGTCGACTTACCTTCCGTCCACTCCAACATTAGCGTCCACAATACATGACTTTGTCAACACTAAAAGTGATTATTAGCGTCTACATAAGGTCGACGCTAATGATATCATTAGAGTTGGACTATTAGCGTCGACTTTAGGACTTTTAGTGTCCAAAAAAAGTCGATGCTAATAGTCTTATTTCTTGTAGTGTAAGATTCATCTAATGGTGAATTGAGCATCAATTTCTTGTCCATCGCATTAAGATTGCTATTTATACACCCAAAAAGTGAAAAACAAAAAAAAAAAAAAAAAAAGAAGAAGAAAGAAACATAAGATTTATTTCACTTTCATATGCCATGCATGAATCCTTTGATTCACAAAACAATTATTCCATATAAAAATCTTAACCTCTAACATAATATGCCTGCAATACATTATATGTATTTATTAATTCACCTCTAACTCAGTTTGGATTGAGTTTTCTTCAAACTGGATTGAAGGAACTTTCAACAAATTCTATTAAAATGATATGTGTCTATATTTTTTTAATAACATATGAAATGCACATAAATTTTTAATATTATTTATTCAACTTTGTCATTTACACGTTCAAATGATACATATCATTTTTATAGACCGAATTAAAGAAGTTGCTCCTACCTAGTTTAGAGGAAGGAAAACTTTGTCCATTATTGTACCCACATTACTTGGCGGAATATACTAGCCGTGGCGGCAGCGAGCGCCCCTTGGGCAACCACGACCATATGGGTTAGCAGGTTTATAAGGCATGTTTGTTGGACAACCTGGGTAGTTGGCTCCAGGTCTCTTGCATGGGTCGAGCACCCAAGGCTCGATACGCTTAGCCCCGGCCAACGCAGCCATCGCCAGCATTCCCATGCTTATAACAACTAAGCACAAGAACAATGGCTTCATCTTCAACCTCCAGGCCAAGTAATAAGCTAAGCTGAATCTCTCAACCTTTTCTATGTTATATATAGTATTAATGGTGCCAGAGATCGCCAACAGATTGGTCTTCTATATTCTTCAATTAAAAAATAAAAAAATATCTTGGCATTAGTTTTTTATTTTTTATTTTTTATTTTTATTTTTTATTGTTAAGTTGTATGTGAAACTAACAATTTGTGTTATTTTTAGACTTGATTTTGTTGGAGATTACAGGTTAGAATTGGTGGTCAAAATGGCTTAATTGTGTTCTTAAGATGAAAGTTCTAAGGTTGTTTTAGTAGTTATATTGTGAAGCATCAACAATTTGTGTTATTTTTAGACTTGATTTTGTTGGAGATTACAGGTTAGAATTGGTGGCCAAAATGGCTTAATTGTGTCATAAGATGAAAGTTCTAAGGTTGTTTTAGTAGTTATATTGTGAAGCATCAAGAATACTATAAGACCAACTGGGCCCAACCAAAGGTCCATAAACACGAAAGCAGGCTAGAACCCCTCCATTTGCTTGTGCCTCAAAATAGGAATAAATTATATGAGTAATTAAGATTAATTAAGATTTCAGAATCTGCCCCATTGATAAACTACTAATTAAGGAAACGGGGATCTAGCGAGGATTGTGAGCAATTTGAAGTTGGTAGTGGATCTGACTTACATGTTATTTTAATAAATGTATGTCGGAGTTTAAGTAACGGCAAAGATTGAATTTCTCAAAATTTTCTTCATTTTCTTTTTCCTATTAAAAGCTTATAACGATAAGGCAACTTTGAGATTTAATCTTAACCATTGAGCATGTAAGCCGGATCCATTAGTAGTGGCTTTCACTTTTGTGGAAAAAAATATGGTGTGTTCAAGTTAGTTTCATTAGTGTTCTACACTAATGTGTCATTCTCTTATTGGAAGGCATAAATGATTTAGTTTGTAGAAAGTTCCTATATATAATAGTTATTATATTTTAACAACCCTTATACTATGATATATCTTTTATTTGTTTATTATTAGAGAAAACATTTTATCAGGACCATCTTGATAACACCCTTTTACATCCACCAATCAATAACCGACACATAAGTAAAAACATAAAAAGTGTACAAAAATAATTTTGACAAAAATACACTAGATTTTAGGATAATAAAATCCCCTAATGGGTTAACCTTTCACTTCTAAGTTTTAGTTTTGAATCAAAAAATGAGTTTTGAGGCATTAGAAACGAGTTTTGAGGCGGGTCTTGTGGGCTACGGGTATTTTTTTTCTTTCTCTAATTTGGTGTGATTGTTCCCATTTTTATTTTTTTTTTTTTTAAAATTGATGATGTGTTACATGGTAATTGGAGGCTACAAAATGGGTGTTATTAGGATGGACTTGATAGTAGGAGCTCTCTTACTATTATTTAATTTCTCATTTTTCTCGGGTATATATTGAAGAAAAATTCTAACGTTGAAAAATGATTTGAATATTATTTCAAAGTTTTATGATATGTTTGGGATTGCGATGGCCAGACAAAAAGTGCGATTTTAAATCAAATCGCATCAAATGAATTGTTTGAGATTGCATTTAAAAAAAATTATGATTTGAAAATGAAGAAAATATGCGTTTAAAAAAAGCGAACAATGGGGTGCCTTTTTGAAAATGCATAGTGTAAAGGCTAATTTAAAGGCCAAATTGTGATTTTGCCAAACACTTAACTACATTTTTAAAAATTACATATTTTCAAATTGCTAATTTTAATTTGAGCAATCAAGCAAACCCTTAATATTAGTAGATGAGCTTAATATCTCTAATTGCGATGATATTTGCGATTACCCAATAGTCAATTAAGTTTTTACATCAAGTGAAGGGCGTGGAAGTTACCGTTTCTAGAATGTGAATGCAAGCAAAGTAGAAAGGTACATTTAGCAGCAAGGAAGGAGGCATTGGAAAAACTAGACCATACTAAAGTAAAGAGGAATGATTGAAATTGTTCAATTAATTATGTTAATATTTGAATAAAGTGGTCTTAAAATTTTATTATATTATTCTTTTAAAATTCAACATTTAGTAATAGTGTGTTGAACTCAACTGATTTATTATATATATACACACTCAAATGAGTTTGAGTAGGTTTGAATTTTCATATATGAGTGGGGTAAATTTGGGATGAGATTTTCTAAATTTGTTCAGTTTGAATGAGTTTAAATTATATATTTTGTTAGTGGATTTAAGTTTTTCCCAAATTTATTGTTTCCTACTTGTGGTTGTTCATCGGTGAAAATATGAACAAAACTCCAAAATACACCTAGAGGAGATGAATAGGTGTTTAACTAAAATTAATACATAATAAAAAATAAAAAAACATACAACAATCAATCACCATATATATGAAGCAATAAACTATAGAGACACAAATATTTTGGTGATGAAGAAGAGAAACCTTTTAGAAAATTCTCTAAAAGTAAAATCTTTCTAAGGCAGCCAAACTCAGAAAATCACTGAAAGAAAATCCAAATTACAAACACATTGACACTTACAACCCTTTGCAACTCTTAGGCTCTTTAAGATCAACAAGTTAGGAGTTTGTCTCCTAGCTTGACAATCTTTTTTAAGTGATTCTCTTTTATCAGATCGTTCGATAGACTTCTTATCATTGATAAACAAATTAGCTTTTCAAACACATCAATACTCTAGAAGAAAATAGCTTTGAAGCTTTGAATACTGATAATCCTCTCTTAGCACAATATGGAATCTTGTTTCCCAGCTGCTTCGAAAAATCATGCTCTATAGAGACCTATGTATAGGCAACTAAAAATTAGGTTTCCTTACTAAAGTAGAAAACCTTATTATGAAAAATCCTTAGTAGCATTTAGATGCTAGATGGTCTCGTTCGAACAAAACTAGAGTTTTATAGAAATCCAAGCTGAAATTGGAAAACCCTAATGCGGCAACAGACAACTTTCAATCAGATGGACTTGATACACATTCAGACACAGCTATGTTAAACTTCTTCTCTGGCACATCTTGTTCAAACCCTCAATGAACGGCCTTGCAAATGGAGTTCTCTAGATTCACTAGGTGCAACTACCATTCGGATGGACTTGCAAGCGCTTAGGGAACGTGTAGTGACCCAAATTATTAACTAGGTGTAAGTAGCTTAATTGGGGGGTTAATTTGGGCTTTGGGTCATTAAGAACACTAGAGGGGTAATTTGGACCTTTGGGTGGATGTACGCTAGGTTTGGCGGATGTATGCTAGGTCTGGTAGACGTACACTACTGTCTGTAATGTAGACGTAAGGGGGACCACCGGACGTACGCTCTGTAAACTGTACAGTGGATGTACATGAGACCACCGGACGTACGCTACTTTTTGAAATACCCTCTAGCTAATACCTGGACGTACGAGGCAGCCTTTGGACCCTGGAGAATAGTATCGGACATACGCTAGGTTGGCCAGACATCCGCTACTTTGACAGGGAGTTGGTAGTAGCCATCTCCTATAAATACCCTACCCTTCGTGTTTTTCATAGTGTTTAGATGCCCCCAGGCTGCCAAAGTGTTTTGAGTGTTCTTTGTGAGTGTTTTGTGAGCGTTGGTGGAGTGTTTGTGTGTTTCGGAGTATTCGTGAGGCGGAGCTCTTGCAGTTTTGTTTCAAGAAGATAACGTTTGATCCTCAACTTTTTAAATGCGTTTTATACTGCTTGATTTCTGTTTGGTTGTAGTTGTTAGCTTAAAATACGCTTTGAATCTTGTTTAGGTTAGCATTTTGTTAACTTAGCATTGTTACATTGCATGGAGGTTGTAATCTAGGTTAGGAGGCTTTAAGGTGTTCCTAATAGCCCTAGAGTCGGAGAATAGGGACAATGGAGAGAAAATGAAGTTCTTCTTGAAAACCCTTATAGTGGACATACGGTATTGTGATCGAACGTATGGCCCATCGTGACATGGTGGACGTACGGCCCCGAGTTGGACGTACGGTTAGTGTATGGCAAGGGACTTTTTTTCACTAAATCATCCCATTGCTCATGTTTTCCTAACTCTATACTTGTTTTAATAGAATTAGGACTAATAGATAGTTTTCCACAGATTTGGAGAACCCAAATCTTCCGGAATACTCAGAGACACTTTTTGATCCAAGTGAGTTTTAACTTACATAATGCTTGTTGTTATTTTCCATGCATTGCATCTATTTTATATATTGAGAAAGCATGCATATTTTACAACTCTCACAGTTTGTACTTATTGCACATGAACTCTAACATTTTGAGAAAAACATTGTGCTGAACATATTAACCAAGTGAAACTTATAAAATGACATGCATGTAAAATATAGAAAAGATAATTTGCATCGTATGACATGGTACACCGGTACGTACAGTATAATGGTCATGGGCTAACTATACATGTTAGTTTTATAGTCAATGTGTGTGTATTATACGGGGCTTTGGATTCATTGGTTTCATGACCAGGTGCAACCATTCCCAATTGTTTGGTCACTATATAATGGACGTCATTAGTTGGTGTAGGCCACCCAAGGTTGGACTCGGTCATGCCGCTAATGTTACATTCAGTATGTTATGCAATGGCTAGGACATTAACATTGTACTATAGGTCCTTCGAGATAACGCCAACCCTATTGAAAAGGGTAATATCTCGGATAGACCATACTACTGAATTATAGCTATCACTCATATCATATGCATATGTTATATATATATATATATATATATATATATCACCTATAATGTAAATTGTCCTGATGGAATTGCTTTTGATTATAAAACACCGGAGTTCATTACTAAATTGGCAAGGGCATTATCTGTGTCAAAAATCACTTAGTCTTAGACTTATCCTTTTCTTTTATGTTTCATCTCCCATTACGATTGTTATTCGGTTTAGCCGCTTTAGAAGAGGATGTCGTCGGAGCAAACTTGGTTGCTAGCTTAGGACTTGATCCATGTGATCTTTGAAGATATAGATCCTGTTTGGTTGCGTTCGATGTGGGAGACTGGAGGATTTACTCGTGTACATAATAGAAATCCTGATACCATTAGCTCTGCTCAAGCTTAAGTTTAGGCTGTGATCTATTGATCCTTTTGAGAACTATGTTGATGTTATGTTATTTTAGGTTGTATCTTTTTCTAATGATGATCTGATGACCATTACATTTGCTGAAGATCTATGATATTATGGAGATGTAATATCTTATCTCTGGTATTTGTTGTATTATATTTCATTTACTGTCTCTAATTCCCATAATCTTAGTAAAGTCTTTCACTGCAGCTTTCTCATTATGATGGAAAAGGTGTAATCCTTGGGGTCTTGTTTCGCGAGGGACATGACTAGGATGGTGAGCCGAGGGATCAATTACTAGTTAATTGATTTGCCCGTTGAGGTTGTCATAGAACGAAACTCTTGGGTTTTACTATGGACCACATCACATTTGGATGGTCTAATGAACGGACTCCAGCAAACACTTTTGCAAATGGAGCTTGAACAAGAATAGATTACACTTTTGAACACCAAATTAGCTGACCGAAAACCTAACAATTAGAATCTATCTCTTGTTGGATTTTTTTTTAAGATTATATATATAGTACAAAGGCAACAACAAAAACAAGAAAGCAATACAACTAACAAAGGAAAGAAGTTGAGAATAAAAATAGTACGATTGAAACTAGAGAACAAGGCCAATTAGGAAAAGAAAAATAGGATTCATAATAACTTTCATGGACTATATTTTTCACTGTCTAGGGGTAGATCCAGTTGCTAGCAGCTCAATGAGCAATGTTGTAAGCACGAGGGACTGAATCTCCTTCAAAAATTAATGATGTAATGCTATAAATTCTTCTTGTGTTACTCTCGTGTCACTTCAAAATTGAGATGGCTTTTAAAATTACCATTTGATCAAATTCAACAGTAATCAATCATAAGCCCATTGGTGATTTTAAAAGATATATCATTTTTGGAGTAACATAAAAGGGGCACAAGAGGAACTTCCATCATTACTCAAAATTAAGTGCAAGATATGTGGGTTGTAGAGTAATTGTAACTGTAGTGACCCAAATAATTAATTAGGCATAAGTAACTTAATTAAGGGGGTTAAATTGGGTTTTGGATCACTAAGGACAGTTGAGGGGTAATTTGGACTTTTGGATGGACATACGCTTGGTTAAGTAGACGTACGTTCCTGTCTTTTATGTAGATGTACGTTCCTGTCTTTTGTGTGGACGACGCTCCTATCTTTAATGCGGATGTATGCCCTTGTCTGTAGTAGCAGACATACGCGGGACCACCAGACATACGCTGACAGAGAGTACGCTGTACTTTGTGAATTGTACATGAATGTATGCTTCAAAAGTATCGGACGTATGCTACTTTATGGTATACCCACTAGATAATACCTGAACGTATGAGATAGCCTTTAAACTACTATGTAATAGTATCAGACGCACACTAGGGTTTGGCGGACGTTCGCCAAACCCTAGCGTACGTCTAATACTATTACATAACAGTTTAAAGGCTATCATCCGCTACTTTTTGGAGAGTTGGTGGAGCCTCTCAGCTATAAATACCCTCATTCCCCTCTTCATTTCTCACACCTCTCTATGCCCTTAGGCTGCCAATAAACCATTTGTGAGTGTTTTATGAGTGTTTGTGAGTGTTTTGTGTGTTTTCGGTGCTATTGGTGAAGGAACTCTTGAAGTTTCACTTTAAGGAGGTAATATTCGATTACCTAGCTCTTTAATTACATCGTTATACTACTAGATTATTTTCTTGTGTTGATAGTCATAGTTTAGTTTGATAGTCATTAGGAGTTGATTTGGAGAATATGAGGACAAGTGGAGAAAAATGAGGTTCTCCCTGAAAACCTTGAAGTGGACATACAGTCCAAAGTACCATAGCAGACGTACTGCCTTGACCTCGGACGTTCGATCCAGAATGTGATAGGGAACTTTATTTTCACCAACTATCCCATAGCTCATCTTTCCTTATTCTAGAGTTGTTTTAGTAGAAATAAACTAATGATAGGTCTTTTCTCAGTATTCGAGGTTATAGAGCCTCAAGAAAATTACATGGAAGAGCTTTATGACCCGGGTGAGTACAAACTCATATGGATGCTTTGTTGTTACTTTTCTTGCATTGCATATCTATTTTATATATATCAAACATGCATATTTTGTAAGTCTCATGAAATACATTTTAGAACTACTAGAACTCTTGTTTTTGAAAACGTGTGTCGATTAATAAGATAATAATGAGACTTGTAAAACTATGCATGTAAAAGATTGATAAGACTAATTGCATATGACATGGTACAAGAAAGACAAAGTGTATAATGACCATGGGTTTATTATACAGGTTAACCTTTTGTCTGTGTGTGTGTGTTGGGGGGGGCTTTGGATCTAATGATTTCGTAACCAAGGCACAGCCATTCCCAATGGATGGTTACTATAAGACAAATATCATTAGCGGTGTGGGCTACCCGAGATCAGACTCGGTCGTGTTGCTAGTATTATATGTGGTAGCCGTACAATATCCGGAGCACTAGTATTGTACTACGGTCCTTGGGATACCATCAATCCTGCTGAGAATAGATGATATCTCGAGTAGACCATATTATTAAACTATTACTGTTACTAATAATGATAAGCATATAGGCGCAGCCTTTTCCAATGAATGGTCACTATAGGACAAACATCATTAGCGATGTGGGCCACCCGAGGTCAGACTTGGTCATGCCGCTAGTGTTATGTATGTGGTAGCCGTGTAATATCCGGGGCACCGGTATTGTACTACAGGTCCCTTGGGACATCATCAATCATGCTAAGAAGGGATGATATTTCGAGTAGCCCATACTATTAAACTATTAATGTTACTCATAATTATAAGCATATATTATATTATATATATCACATCCAGGATAAACTATCATCTCGTAATGTTGTATGTACTTTATAAACAAGTAAGTTCACATTTAATGACGGGTACACCATGTGCATTTCTACTCACTAAGTCGTTAGACTTACTCTTGTATTATTTCCTTTTTTTCTCCATACGTACAACTATACTGTTATAGATAGTGGTTACCACGAAGCATCCGGTTACATTGAAGGATTTGATCCAGGCGATGCTTGAAGACATATTGCAAGCTTAAGTGGATACTCATGATAACTAGTATTTTTGAGTTATGTTGTAGAGTTAGGACTTGATGCATGCATTGTAGTGACTTAAATTATTAACTAGGCGTCAGTAACTTAGTTGAGGGAGTTAATTTGGGCTTTGGGTCACTAAGGACACTAGAAGGGGAATTTGAACTTTTGGGCAAATGTACGCTAGGTCTGGCAAACGTACGTTGCTGTCTGTAATGCGGATGTACAGGGGAGGACCATCGGACGTACACTCTAATGGTTATTTTTTAGAGAGAAATGATTGGTGTTAATAATGTATTCAAGAGAGCATCTTTATCGGAATGTGGTGTAAACTCGCTTATTTATGCAAAAACTTGAAACACAAAATAAAATAAGCACAAAAACAATGGATTAGTCCATCCAAGATAGATGGTCAACGGGTTTCAAATATTGATTAATACGTGTGATTAGGTACTTTCGTCCCATGTGTTTTGGTTTTCCATCCTTACGAGGTGAGCTATTACTAGTGGGTGTAAACG
Organism: Carpinus viminea; assembly: GCA_013348765.1. Lineage (NCBI taxonomy): Eukaryota > Viridiplantae > Streptophyta > Magnoliopsida > Fagales > Betulaceae > Carpinus > Carpinus viminea. The sequence continues at coordinate 34,935,378 of CP054668.1, read as the reverse complement.
GCCTAGTTTACACCGGGTCTTAATTGAAGTTAAACTCTTTGTTCATATGTCTTTTATATTTTTATACAAATTTAATAGATCAACTATTAAATTTGTAGGATTCACCATTGATTTGTGTAAGACCTACATAAGTCTACAAATTTAATTGTTTATTTGTACGGTGAGATTGAGAAAATATGAAAATATATATTGGCAATAGTCATTTTTTATTTTTTTATTCAAATAAAGGAAAGGGGAAAAAGGGATGTTTTATTGTTAAGTTGTATATGAAACTAACAATTTGTGTTATTTTTAGACTTGATTTTGTTGGAGATTACAGGTTAGAATTGGTGGCCAAAATGGCTTAATTAATTGTGTTCTTAAGAAGAAAGTTCAACGGTTGTTTTAGTAGTTGTATTGTGAACAATCAAGAATACTATAAGACCAACTGGGCCCAACCAAAGGTCCATAAACACGAAAGCAGGCTAGAACCCCTCCTTTTGCTTGTGCCTCAAAGTAGGAATAAATTATATGAGTAATTAAGATTAATTAAGATTAATTAAGATTTCAGGATCTGCCGCATTAATAACCTACTAATTAAGAAAACGGGATCTAGCGAGGATTGTGAACAATTTGAAGTCAGTAGTGGATCCGGCTCACATGTTATTTTACTAAATGTATGTTGGAGTTTAAGTAACGGCCAAGATTGAATTCTTCGAAATCTCTCTTCATTTTCTTTCTCTTATTAAAAGCTTATAAAATAAGGCAACTTTAATATTTAATCTTAATCATTGAGCATATAAGCCGGATCCGTTAATGTGGCTTTCACTTTTGTGGAAAAAATTTGGTGTGTTCAAGTTTAGTTTCATTAGTGTTCTACACTGAAGTGTCATTCTCTTATTGGAAGGCATAAAGGATTTGGTTTGTACAAAGTTCCTATAAAAGTTATTATCTTTTAACAACCCTTATACTACCATCCTAATAACACCCATTTACAGCCACCAATCAATAACTGACACATAAGCAAAAACATAGAAAGTTCACAAAAATAACTTTGACCAAAATATACTAGATTTTAGGGTGATAAAATCTTAAAGGGCTAACCTTTCACCTCTAGGTTTTAGTTTTGAATCAAAAAACGAGTTTTGAAGTATTAGAAACGAGTTTTTGGACATTAGAAACGAGTTTTGAGGCATTAGAAACAAGTTTTGAGACATTAAAAATGGGTTTTGAGGCGGGTCTTGTGGGCTATGGGTTTTTTTTTTCTTTCCCTGATTTGGTATGATTGTTCTCACTTTTATTTTTTACATTTTTTTTTTTTAAATTGATGATGTTTCACATGGTCATTGGAGGCTGCAAAAGGGGTGTTATTACGCCTAATAGTAGGAACTCTCTTATCATTATTTAATTTCTCATTTTTCTCAGGTATATATTGAAGAAAAATTCTTATGTTGAAAAATGATTTGAATATTATTTCAGAGTTTTATGATATGTTTGGGATTGTGATTGCGTAGACAAAAAGTGCGATTTTAAATTAAATCGTATAAAATGAATTGTTTGAGATTGGCAGATTGCATTTAAAAATATATATATATATATATATATATGATTTGAAGATGAAGAAAATATACATTTAAAAAAAGTAGACAATGGGGTGCTTTTATGAAAACGCATAGTTGTAAAAGTTAATTTAAAGGCCAAACTGTAATTTTGTCAAACGCTTAACTGCTTTTTTAAAAATTACATATTTTTAAATTGCTGATTATATATTTTAAATTGAACAATCAAACAAACCCTTAATATTAGTAGATGAGCTTAATATCTCTAATTGCGATGATATTTGCGATTACCCAAAAGTCAATAAGTTTTTACATTAAGTGAAGGGCGGAAGTTACTGTTTCTAGAATGTGAATGCAAGCAAAGTAGTAAGGTACGTTTAGCAGCAAGGAAGGAGGCATTGGAAAAACTGGACCACACTAAAGTAAAGAGGAATGATTGAAATTGTTCAATTATTTATGTTAATATTTGAATAAAGTGGTCTTAAAATTTTATTGGATTATTGTTTTAAAATTCAACATTTAGTAATTAATAGTAAGTTGAACTCAACTGATTTATTATATATATATATATATATACACACACACACAAATGAATTTGAGTTATATATATATATATATACACACACACAAATGAATTTGAGTAGGTTTGAATTTTCATATATAAGTGGAGTAAATTTGGGATGAGATTTTCTAAATTTGTTCAGTTTGATTGAGTTTAAATTATACATTTTGTTAGAGGATTTCAATTTTTCCCAAATTTATTGTTTCTTACTTGTGGTTGTTCATCGGTGAAAATATATACAAAACTCCAAAATACGCCTAGAGGAGATGAATAGGTGTTTAACAAAAATTAATACATAATAAAAAAAAATTTAAAAAAAAATACAACAATCAATCACCATATATATAAAGCAGTAAACTACAGAGACACAAATATTTTGGTGATGAAGAAGAGAAACCTTTTAGAAAACTCTCTAAAAGTAAAATCTCTTCAAGACAGTCAAACTCAGGAAATCACTGAAAGAAAATCTAAATTACAAACACATTGACACTTACAACCCTTTGCAACTCTTAAGCTCTTTAAGATCAACAAGTTGGGAGTTTGTCTCCTAGCTTGACAATCTTTTTGAAGTGATTCTCTTTTATCAGATCCTTCGATAGACTTCTTATCATTGATAAACAAATTAGCTTTTCAAACACATCAATACTCTAGAAGAAAATAGCTTTGAAGCTTTGAATACTGGTAATCCTCTCTTAGCACAATATGAAATTAATCGTACCAAATTTAGTACTCGCAATAGAACGAATCGTGGTTCGTCTAGCGTTGTGCAAGTACGTGTTTGTATCCACAGAGAACCGTGAGTGTTTAAAACTAATTTTACTTCTAGATTTATATTACCTTAAACTAGATCCAAGTGGGTGTTTGTGTAACAAAAGAAACATAAACTAAATTAATTGCAGTGAAATAAACAAAAGAACCACTAAGATTAAGGACTCCACCTCACCAAATCAAAAACGCTAATTAAAAACATTAAGCTAATTAATCCATCTATCGATTAAATCAAAAACTTAATCTATTGCGCCTATTGAAGGATTCAAAGAATCCATCCTTTTGACAAAAGACAAACCATAAACGATTTAAGCCAAAGTATCCAAAGTGAATGTGATTTAACACAAACTACAATGGATAAATGAATGTAAATCAAAGGATGGAATGTGTCCATCGGACGAAAGACAAAGAATAAACAACTACGGCACAATCATACTTGATTTTGTCACTAAACCAAATTGAAACGACTAAGTTGTATGTAAAAGACGGAAATTAAATAACATAATGTAAAAACTAGCATAACATCAATGGTGAGGTTTCATCATCAACCTTAGTTAAGGATTTAGCCTCCCATGTAAAAGAGAAACACCAACAAACTAAAATAAGACATTAAAATAAATAAAGCAATAAAGTTTGACAATTAAAATGGGCAGAGCAGAGCCAAACACAAGCAAAAGCTCTCAAAATGCGCCCATGAAAACATAGGAATGAAAAATATTACACAAGTGTCTTATTTATAGAAAACTAATATGCTGCCAGGTCACAAGTATGCGCTCGATCGCAACCATTGCACTCGAGCGCAGGCATGTATGCGTCGATCATAGAAGACACAATCGAACGCACGTAACTGCTCAGAAATCCCCACGGTGCATCAGGTGAAGTGATGGCGGCTTGGGCAACGCGTGAGACGCGGGTCTACATGGAGTACGCTTAATCTCGCCCCTTGCGTTCGAACGCAGTGCGCTCGATCGCACTGGCAGGAACTCCAACCTTCACTTTAAGTCAACTTCACCCTTGTAATCGCCATGGTGTGAATGCAATGACCTGCAACACCATAAAACACGAAAACGACACAAAACATTAGATATTAACAAAACTAAAAGTCTAACAAACATAAGTTAAAAGGGGTCAAATAACAATATTTGGCATTGATCAGAAATCTTGTTTCCCAATTGCTTCGAAAAATCGTGCTCTATAGAGACCTATGCATAGGCAACTAAAAATTAGGTTTCCTTACTAAAGTAGAAAACCTTATTATGAAAAATACTCAATAGCATTTGGACGGTAGATGGTCTCGTTCGAATGAAACTAGGGTTTTATAGAAATCCAAGCTAAAATTGGAAAACCCTAATGCGGCAATAGACAGCTTTCGATTAGATGGACTTGATACACATTCGGACAACTAGGTTAAACTTCTTCTCTAACACATCTTGCCCGAACCTTCAATGAACTACCTTGCAAATGGAGTTCTCTAGATTCACTAGGTGCAACTACCATTCGGATGGCCTTGCGAGCGCTCCGGGAATGAAACTCTTGGGTTTTACTATGGACCACATCACGTATGGACAGTCCAACGAACGGACTCCAGCAAACGCTTTTGCAAAGAGCTTCAAACAAGAATAGATTACACTTTGAACACCAAATTAGCCAATGTAAAACCTAACAATTAGTATCTATCTGTTGTTGGATTTTTTTTTAAAAAAAAATAATAATAAAAAAATAGATTTTATATATATAGTACAAAGGCAACAACAAAAACAAGAAAGCAATACAACTAACAAAGGAAAGAAGCTGAGAATAAAAAATAGTACGATTGAAACTAGAGAACAAGGCCAATTAGGAAAAGAAAAATAGGATTCATAATAACTTTCATGGATTGTATTTTTCACGTCTAAAGGTAGATCCAATTGTTAGTAGCTTAATGAGCAATGTTGTAAGCAAGAGTGACTGAATCTCCTTCAAAAATTAATGAGTAATGCTATAAATTCTTCTTGTGTTTCTCTTGTGTCACTTTAAAATTGAGATAGCTTTTAAAATTACCATTTGATCGAATTCAATAGTAATTAATCATAAGCCCATTGGTGATTTTAAAAGATATATCATTTTAGGAGTAACATAAAAGGGACACAAGAGGAACTTCCATCATTACTCAAAATTAAGAAAAGATATGTGGGTTGTAGAGTAATTGTAACTATAGTGACCCAAATAATTAATTAGGTATAAGTAACTTAGTTAAGGAGGTTAATTTGGGTTTTGGATCACTAACGATAATTGAGGGGCAATTTGGACTTTTGGATGGACATACACTACGTTAAGCGACGTACGCTCCTGTCTTTTGTGAGAACGTATGCTCCTGTCTTTAATGTGGCCATACGCCCTTGTCTATAGTAGTTGACATATGCGGGACCACTAGACGTACGCTGACAGATAGTACACCATACTTTGTGAATAGTATATGAGTGTATGCTCAAAATTACTGGACATACACTATTTTATCGCATACCCACTAGGATAATACCTAAAAGTATGAGACAGTTTTTAAACCACTGTGTAATAGTACCAAACTTACGCTAGAATTTGACCAACGTCTACCACTTTTCTGGAGAGCTGGTGGAGCCTCTCAGCTATAAATACACATGTTCCCCTCTTCATTTCTCACACCTCTCTATGCCCCTAGGCTGCCACTTAGACTATTTCAATGTTTGTGAGTGTTTTGTGTGTTTTCGGTGCTACTGATAAAGGAACTCTTGAAGTTTCACTTCAAGGAAGTAATATTAGATTACCTAACTCTTTAATTACGTCGTTATACTACTAGATTATTGTCTGTGTTGATAGTCGTAGTTTAGCTTTAGTTATGCTTTAAATCTTGTTTAGGTTATCGTTATGTTAACTTAGCATAATCGCATTGTATGGAGGTTTCATTTCGACTTAGGAGACCTTAGGAAGCCTTTGATAGTCTTAGTAGTTGATTTAGAGAATATGAGGACAAGTGGAGAAAAATGAGGTCCTCCCTGAAATCCTCGAAGCGGACGTACAGTCTGAAGTATCACAACGGATGTATGGCCCCGACCTTGGACGTATGATCCAGAATGTGACAGGGAACTTTATTTTTACCAGCTGTCTTATACCTTCTCTTTCCTTATTATAGAGTTGTTTTAGTAGAAATAGAACTAATGATAGGTCTTTTTTCAGTATTCGAGGTTATGGAGCCTTAAGGTAATTACATGGAAGAGTTTTATAACCCGGGTGAGTACAAACTCACATGGATGCTTTGTTGTTACTTTTCTGCATTGCATATCTATTTTATATATATCAAACATGCATATTTTGCAACTCTCATGAAATACATTTTAGAACTACTGGATATCTCTTTTGTGAAAACGTGTGTCGATTAATAAGATAATAATGAGATTTGTAAAACTATGCATATAAAAGACTGATAAGACTAATTGTATCGTATGACATAGTACACTAGTACGTGCGGTATAACGGCCATGAACTTACTATACGTGTTAACTTTTTGGTCAATGTGTATGGAGGGCTTTAGATCCAATGGTTTCGTGACTAGGGCGCAATCATTCCCAATCGATGGTCACTATAGGACAACATTATTAGTGATGTAAACCACCTAAGGTCAGACTCAATCACGTCGCTAGTGTTATGTATGGTAGCCGTGCAATATTTGGGGCACCGGTATTGTACTATAGGTTCCTCAAAACATTGTCAACCCTGGTAAGAAGGGTAATATCTCGAGTAGACCATACTATTGAACTATTACTGTCACTCATAATTATAAGCATATATTATATTATATTATATATATATATCACATATAGGATAAGTTGTCATTTCATAATGTTGCATGTGCTTTATACACAAGTGAGTTCACATTTAAAGACGGGTACACCATGTGTATTTCTACTCACTAAGTCGTCAAACTTACCCTTGTATTATTTCATTTTTTTCTCCATACGTACAATTATATTGTTATAGATAGTAATTACTAGGAAGCATCCGGTTATGTTGGAGGATTCGATCTAGGAGATGCTTGAGGACATATTACAAATTTAAGCCGATACTCATGATAAATTGTATTTTTGAGTTATGTTGTAGACTTATGACTTGATGCATGCTTGCATATTAAGATATAACATAGATTCCTTATAACGATGATATGTATAGTGTGATTTCGTTCCTTTGATGATCTTTGACTAGATGCTCTAGTTATAATAATTAATGTTATATAACTTAACTACTTTCTGCTTCTTAGTATCCTTTGTTTTCGAGGAATATAAGTCATTGAGTCTTGTTCGTAATGAAATAAGGCTAGGAGACGAACCGTTGAATTAATTACTAGTTAATTAATTCTTTGGGCGTTATAGTAACGCCTTACCCCAATGACATAATATTGTCCACTTTTGACTCTTTTAAACCAGAATTTCTAGGAGGTCACCTATCTAGGTACTACTCTCACATAAACATGCTTAACTACGAACTTCTAATAGGTTCATGGCCATCATGACTTTAAAACGCATTATTGTCAAGAATGATTATAGTATACCTATGAGCACATCTTCATTTTCAAGTAATGTGGGACGCCACAATCACACTCTTTTGGGACCTAGAATCCTCATTAACGACTCTCATGGGCTTGTGTTATGTAGTGACCCAAATTACTAACTAGGCATAAGTGGCTTAGTTGGGGGAGTTAATTTGGGCTTTGGATCACTAAGGCTGCTAGAAGGGTAATTTAGACTTTTGGGTGGACGTATGCTAGGTTAGGACGTACGTTGTTGTCTGTTGTGCGGACGTACGCGGGAGGACCATCGGACATACGCTCTGTAAATCGTACTGGCGGATGTACATGGGACCACCGGACGTACGCTACTTTTGAGTACCCTCTAGATAATACCTGGATGTACAAGATAGCCTTTGAACCACTTGACAAGAACCACCGGACGTACATCCCTTGGCCGGACGTCTGCTTTCTAGGCCTATAAATAGAGCCTTACCCCTTCATATTTCACACAGTTTTCAGAATGCCCCTAGGCTGCCAAAGTGTTTCCAGAGTGTTTCCAAGCTTAGTGAGTGTTTCCAGAGTGTTTCCAAGCTTAGTGAGTGTTTGGTGAGCGTGTGTGTAAGGAGTTTGCGAGTTCAAAACGTTTGTGAAGCGGAGCTCTTGTAGTTTTGTTTCAAGGAGGTAACGTCGATCCATAAGCTTTTGTTTACGTTGTTATGCTGCTTGGTTATTGTTTAGATGTAGTGGTTAGTTTAGTTGAACCTTAAAACCCGTTTGAGCTAACGTTTGGTTAGTTTAGCGTTGTTACTTTGTATGGAGGTTTTAAACTAGACTAAAGGGCTTTAGGTTGTACCCAGTAGCCTTAGGAGTTAGAGGATACGGGCAGTGGATAGAAAAAGAGGTTCTCCCCAAGAACCCATACAGCGAACATACGGTGTTGAGACCGGACGTATGGCTTGTCGTTGCATGACGGACGTAAGCACCCGAGCCCAGATGTATGGTCATTGTGTGGCAGGGAAACCCTATTTTCGCCAAAAGTCCTATAGCTTATGTTTTCTTTGATTTAGGGTTGTTATAGTGGGATTAGGACTAATAGAAGGTTTTCCATAGATTTGAAGAACCCGGACCATTTGGAGTTTTTAGAGACATGTATCGACCCAGGTGAGTTTTAACTCACATAATGCGCATTGTTATTTTTCATGCACTGTACGTTTATTTTGTGTACCAAGAAAACATGCATATTTTACAACTCTCACAGTTTGTACTTATTGCACATGAACTCTGTCATTTTGAGAAAACGTTGTGCTAAATTTGTTAACTAAGTGAGGCTTGTAAAAAGACATGCATATAAAATACAACAAGATAATTTGCATTGTATGACATGATACACCGGTATGTGCGGTAGTAATGGCCATGGGCTTACTATACATGTTAGCTTTATGGTCAAATGTGTGTGTTACGTGAGGGTTGTGAATACATTGGTTTTGTGACCTTGATGCAACCATTTCCAATGGTTCTAGTTGGTGTGGGCCACTGGGGTCGGACCGATCGCGTGCCACTAGTGCTATGTACGGTATTATATGTCATGCAATGGGTCAATCGGCATTGTATTATAGATCCCTCGGGACAGCATCAACCTTGCTGAGAAGAATATCTCGGGTAGACCATATCATTGAACTATGACTAATGTTGACACCATATGCATGTATCATTCTTATACATATATCACACATAAATAATCTGTCATGGATGAACTGTTTTGTTCAATAAATACCTGAGTTCATTTCCAAAACTGGCATGGGCATTATCTGCGTTAAAAATCACTAAATCTTAGACTTACCTTTTGTTATGTCTTTCCTATCATTTCAAATAATTGCACGGTTTAGCTACACTAGACGAGGATGCCATTGGAGGTTACGTGGGTGATTGCTCAGGACCTGATACGGGTAATTTTTGAGGACATGGATCCGATTTGGCTTAGGACGATGTGGGAGGACGGAGGATCTGCCCGTTTAGATATGATCGAGATTCTGATCTCGTTAGCTTTGTTAAAACTTAGGTCTAGGCTTTGATCGATCTTTTGAGAACTATGCTGATGTAACATATTTTGGGATGTATCTATTTCTCTTGTTGACGGTTTGATGACCGGTACATTGATGAATACTTATTATGTTATGGATGTAGTATTCTATCTCTGGTATTGTTGTATGATGTTTTATTTACTATCTCTTAAATCCCATAGTCTTGGTAAAGTCTTCCACTGCAGTTTTCTTATTACGACAAGGAAAGTGATTTCCTGAAGGTCGTGTCTCGGAGGGACATGGTTGGGATGCGCCATGGGATCAATTACTGGTTAATTGATATTCCCACTGGGCAAGGCATCACAGGCTAGGCAATGACTCTAATACTATTTGTAATGCCCTACCTAATAACACAATATTGTTCGCTTTTGGCTCATTTGAACCAGACTTTCCAGGAGGTCACTCATCCTACTATTACTCTCATATAAGTATGCTTAACTGCGAAATTCTGATAGGTTCATAACCATCACGACTTAAAAATGCATTAACTTTGGTTTGGATGTGTAGTGACCCAAATTATTAACTAGGCATAAGTGGCTTAGTTGGGGGAGTTAATTTGGGCTTTGGGTCACTAAAGATGCTAGAGGGGTAATTTGAACTTTTGGACGGACGAATGCTAGGTTAGGCGATGTACGTGTTTGTTTGTAGTCTGACGCATCGGGGACCACCGGATGTACACTCTAAATAGTAATAAATGATAGACACGCTACTTTTTGAATATCGTCTAGATAATACCTAGACGTACGAGACAGCCATTGCACCACTGGGCAAAAACCATCGGACGTATGCCCCTTGGTCGGACATCTGCTTCTTTTCTAGGCCTATAAATAGCACCCTACCCCTTTTGTGTTAATTCACACTTTTCATATGCCCCTAGGCTGCCAGAGTGTTTTAAGAGTGTTTTTCAAGTGTTTTGAGTGTGTTGTGAGTGTGTGTGTAAGGTGTTTGCAAGTTCGGGACATTCGTGAGGTGAAACTCTTGCAGTTTTGTTTCAAGGAGGTAATGTTTGATCCTTAGCTCTAATTTACGTTGTTATGCTGCTTGTTTAGTGTTTAGTTATAGTTGTTAGCTTAGTTGCACCTTAACACCCGTTTGGGTTAACATTTTGATTAGATTAGTGTTGTTACATTGCATGGAGGTTACAAATTGAACTAGAGGGCTTTAGGTTGTTCCTAGTAGCCTTAGGAGTCGGAGGATAGGTGGATAGTGGAGAGAAAATGAGGTTCTTCCCGAGAACTAGGGCTGGGCAGGTCTGTTCGAGCGGGTTTCGGCCCGTTTGGCCACCCGACCCGTGCCCATCGAGTTTTGACAATTTCAACCCGTGATGAACAGTAAATTTAGCATATTCGCCGGGTATTGGGGACGGTCGGGATTTTTTGGGTTGGTCGGAATCGGTTAGATGCATTCTCTGCCAACAAACCAAAATGATATTTTTTTTCCTCAAAAATATGTACGTTTCTTCTTAAGTTGAATCAAGAGGCCAAGTTTGTTTCTTCAAAAAAAAAAAAAAAAAAAGGCCAAGTTTGTATGTACAACAGAGGAAAAAAAAATGGAAGAAAAAGCGATGGTCCGTCCCACTATTGAAGGAAAGAGATAGAAGCTTACCCGTAGCTTGGATATTCTTCGGCGGTGGTGCTTCATCCGTGAGCCTCCATGAGTCCGTGAGATCGAGAGTAAGATGAGAGAGGCGAGTTGGCGACGTTGACTGAGAGTGAGCCTCTGTGGGCTGATCGAGAGATTGAGAGAACGGTTTTGCTGGGCTAGGAACTCCTCAGGGCCGACAAGGTTTCGGAGCTCAGCATTGGGGGTCGTCATCGTCCAAGGTGACAACATCGTTTTGACTTTTGAGGGTTGGGATGGTCTCAAAGCTCCTCCATTTTCCTATGTTCTTGCGGCGGTGCAGCTAAGGCTGGGCACGAGAGTGAGATGAGAGTAAGAGATAGGGAGTGAGGTTCTAACCTTAGGGTTTCTGTAGGTTAAGTATATGACGGGTAGGAACGGGTCGGGTCGGGTACCCGTGTAAAAATATTTTGTGAACCCGAGGCCCGACCCGCCCCGACCGGGTTTTGTGATTTTTAACCCGAACCCACGAAAACATGCCTAAAATCCGCCCGGATCGGCTTGGCTCGGGGCGGGGCGGGTCAGATTGGTCGGATCGGGCGGGTTCTGCCCACCCCTACCAAGAACCCATATAATGGATGTACGGTGTCGAGACCGGATGTATAGCTTGTCATTACACGACGGACATACGCTCCCAAGCTTGGACGTACAGTCACTGTGTGGTAGGAAAACCCTATTTTCATCAAATGTCCCATAGCTCTTGTTTTCCTTGATTTAGGGTTGTTTTAGTGAAATTATGACTAATAGAAGGTTTTTCACAGATTTCGAGAACCTAGACCTTTTGGAGTTTTCGGAGACGCGTATCGACCCAAGTGAGTTTTAACTTACATAATTCGTATTGTTATTTTTCATGCACTGCACATCTATTTTGTGTACCGAACAAACATGTATATTTTACAACTCTCACAGTTTATACCTATTACACATGAACTCTATCATTTTGGAAAAACGTTGTACTGAATCTGTTAACCAAGTGAGACTTGTAAAAAGACATGCATGTAAAATATAGAAAAGATAATTGCATCATATGACATGGAACACTGGTACGTGTGGTAGTATGGCCATGGGCTTATTATACATGTTAGCTTTATGGTCAAATGTGTGCGTTATGTGAGGACTGTAGATCCATTGGTTTCTTGACCTTGATGCAACTATGCCCAATGGTTCGATCACTACAGGATGGACGCCATTAGTTGGTATGGGCCACTCGGGGTCGAACTTGATCGTGCCACTAATGTTATATACGGTATGTTATGCAATGGATGGGGCACTGACATTGTATTATAGGTCCCTTGGGACAACATCAACCCTTGAGAAGGGGTAATATCTCGGTAGATCATACTATTAAACTATGACTATTGTGGACACCATATGCATATATCATTACTATATATATATCACACATAATTAAACTGTCATGATGAAACTGCTTTTGCTTAATAAACACTTGAATTCATTACTAAAAACTGGCATGGGTATTATCTGCGTTAAAAATCATTAAATCTAAACTTACCCTTTTTATTTATGTCTTTCCCCATCATTATGAATAATTGCACGGTTTAGCTACACTAGACGAAGATGCCGTCGGAGATTACTTGGGTGATTGCTCAGGACCTGATATGGGTAATTTTTGATGATATGGATCTTGTATGGCTTAGGACGATGTGGGAGGATGGAGGATCTACCCGTGCAGACATGATCAAGATCTTGATATCATTAACTCTGTTGAAGCTTAAGTCTAGGCTTTGATTTGTTGATCTTTTGTGAACTATGTGGATGTAATGTATTTGGGATGTATCTATTTCCTTGTTGACGGTCTGATGACCGGTACATTGATGACTATTTATTATGTTATGGATGTAGCACTTTATCTCTGGTATTGTTGTGTGATGTTTCATTTACTATTTTTTAAATCCCATAATCTTGGTAAAGTCTTTTGCTGCAGTTTTCTCATTATGACGAAGAAAGTGATTTCCCGGAGGTCATGTCAAGGAGAGACATGGCTGGGATGGCACCGTGAGGTCAATTACTGGTTAATTGATATTCCCATCGAGCAGGGCATCACAAGATGAGCCTTAAAAGGTTACTTTTATAGCCCTCAATCACAAAGCGACACATAAGCAAAAGCAAAACAAAAAATCCACAACAGTATCATAAACCCTTACAAAAGAGAGAGATTCATTGCTGGGGGACTAGTCACGCTAGACACGTGGGGCTGGTCATAGACCCACGAGTCACCTTCTTCGGTGCCATAGCCTCCTTTTCTTGCCTTTAGGATAAAGCGTTAAATTTCCACTTCTAGGTTTATGTAATACCTCGATAAAAGAACCATTTTTATTATTAAAAAACCTTTTTACAAAAGCAGATAACAAGGTTTTCAATAGAATTTTTTTAACAAAGACCCAATCCCTTAGTGATAACCCAACAATACCTTAATCCCTTAGAAAATAGAAGCCAAACACTGATCCTCTGAGAGTGGACATATGCTAGGTCAAGCGAACGAATGCCACTGTCTTTAGCAGGCGTATGTGTAGGGACCATCGGACATACGCTACAAATAATACAGCGGACATACGTGGGATCACACGAACGTATGCTACTTTTTGAAATACCCATTGGTTAATACCTAAACATATGAGACACCCTTTGGACCATTGGGCAAAAACCACCAGACGTATGCTAGGGTTGGCGGACATCCACCGCTTTTTCAAAGAGTTGGCGGTGACCTTATCCTATAAATACCCATTCCCTCCTCTTCTTTTACACGCCCATTCAAAGCTTTGGCACGCCCCTAGGTTGCCAGAATTAAAAGAGAGTCATATCTTGGGAGAATTGTGAGTTTAGGGGAAAATTTTGAGGAGAGAAGCCCATGTCTTTGCTAAGCTTTGGGGTAAGCTCCGTTTCCTTTACATTTCAACACTGTTTTACCTTCTAGTTTATGCCCTGTTAAGATTTCCAAAGCATTCATTAAGTATTCCTCAAAAGTGTTAATGTTTTCAAAAAATCTTCAAAGTTTCATTGTGTTTTGATTTCTTACGTTGCATGTGCTTATTTGTTAGCTTAGAAGAGGCTTAGAAGTCTAGAAATAATGTAGGAATTAAGTGATGTTCGAAAACTTAAAGGTGTGCTTAACTCCCTGAGCGGACGTACGCCATTGGGGTTGGACATACAGTTAATGGGCAAAGCACCAATTTTTAAGTTTCGCACATGTACACTCTTGCTTAACCATGTTTCTAGGTTATGTAAGGCTTAGAATAACGGTGTCTTGTATCCATTATAATAGGACTTAACTTGGTTGGAGGATTCATTCGAGTGCGCGAGGTAAGTGAATCTTTACAACCTTTTTACTTAAAAATGTGGGATATGTCAGTTGATTGACCACGAGTATGATATGAGCATGTTTATTTTTCCTAATTACTTGGTAAATTACATTATGAATTAGTTGATAAGATGCATCGTATGACATGGTAAATTGGTATGTGCAGTATAAATGACCGTGAGCTTACTATATAGATTTCATACGATGGTCAAATGTGTGTGTTATATGAGGGTTTGGATCCAATAGTTTCGTAACCAAGGTGCAACCATTTCCAATGGTTGGTCACTAGGATCGTCATTAGCGGTGTGGGCCACCCGAGGTAGGACTCGGTCATGCCGCTAGTGTTACTTATGGTAGCGTGCAATGGCTGGAGCACTGGCATTGTATTACAGATTTCACAAAACTACAACAACCTTGCTGAGATGGGGGTAATATTTCGGGTAGACCATATATGAAGCATTAGCATTGGCAACCTAATATTTTAAGGTAGCATTAGCATTTTTCTTGTATTAAAATATTAAGGTAGTTATCACCGATGGTACATCACGATCTTTTAAGAAAACCTAAACTTTACTAAAATGATGTATTAACGGAGGTAATGCCTATTTTTATTCTTACTCAAATTGCATGTTTACTTCTATTAATTGGGCTCACGTCATACCCATGTTGTAAGGTTTACTTATTAAGTCATTAGACTTATGTAGTTATTATTCTCTATGTAACTTGACTCCATATTCTGGAAGTGGCATGGTTGTTGCTACCCGTATGGTTTAGAACTTGCAATTGTTACAGGTTTGTCTTTATTTCCTAATTGCTCCATATTTTTACTTGATAAATACTAGTTTTCTCAGATTTATTCACCTCTTGCATTTATTCTAATAATTATAGATGGGTGATTTCCCGTTTAGTTACAAGTTGACCTAATTGGGTTAATTGCCAGTGACTTCACCGAATTAGCCGAGGCTAATTTTGGGAGCATTACAATTTAGTTTTAAATTAAAAATGAGTTTTGATACATTAAAAATGGGTTTTAATGCATTAAAATCGGGTTTTGAAATATGTCACGGCCAGACTCATGGGTCACGGACTCACGCCAAACTCAAAGTGTGGGTCTCACTGTGGGTTTGGCCACAGCGAAAACAGAGATATCAATGGACATAATCTTCAACTTCAACTGAATGAGAAAAATGATGGCGATCTTAAACTTCAACTTGGAAAAATCTGTGCGGCAAGGGAAAGTGATGGCAATCAGCAAAAAAACTCTGCACGACGGAATGGAAGAAGGGGTGGGTAATGTTGGTTGTTGCTGTGGGCATGAGATGAGGGTGAGTCGGGGTTTTTTTTTTTTTTATCTTCTCTATTTTATGTTTTGTATTTTGTTGATGCGTTGCATTCCTATTGGATGATGTAAACATCTTATTTTGTAGAGCGACTGGACATAGGGGCTCTCTCTCTCTATATAGGAAGAAAACCTATTGTTAGAATATATTATTTTATATGTTAGAATATTATAAAAATTTTTATTTTATTTTTTGTAGAATTTATTTATTTTCTTATGTATTTTAGGGTTTATTTGAGTTTATTACTCATTATTTATTGTCTCTCTATAAATAAAGACATATGCTATATTATTTATTAGGGAATTTATATCACATAGGCATGGGTCGGAAGTCCAAAATTATTATATACTTAAGTGTTTTTTTTTTTGACAAAAATAAGCATGGGTTAGTCGAGTTTGGCAATAAAATCCATCCGTTAAATTTTGTTAACTTCCGTTACCTTTTATAAAACGCACCGTTTTTTACACATTAAAATATTAATTTTTTTAATTTAATTTTAAAAATTAAATCTATAAATAAATATAAAAAAGAAAAGAAAAGAAAGAAGAAGAAGATAACAGGTGGCTCGCAATGGCCTAAGTCACCCCTGTTTTTTTTTTTTAAAAAAAAAAAAAAAGAAGAAAAAAGAAAGGGGTGGCCGAACCACCCCATAGGGGGTGGCTGGCCACCCTTTAGGCCATGGAAGCAAAAAGTATCCGGCGACTCAACCCAGATGAGATTTGTCTCTCCTGGCGAACCACCTCCTTTTTTAAAAATAATCCACCGGCTACAACACCCCCGGCTTCCCACTTACATCGGGAGATTTCTTTGGCCATTTGGGTGCATACCCATCATCCATACCTTGGTAACCATGATTAACTTTGTTACTTTGAAAAGAAGTAGACTAATTCACCACAAGAACCGGAGATATACAGGCCTTGTTGCGGCGATGACCACCCTTGCTTGACGCATTCTAAAGAGCAACGCTGGCTTTAACGGCCAAGGCGGCCATATCGGAGGCGGTTAGGTGTTGCCGAAGCTTAGAAGCAGGAAGAACAAAGTAGATCTGGTTGGCCTATAGTTGAACGTCCAGATCCAATACTGGAATATAATCATCATAATACAAACGATCAGAATTGCAGACAAAGGACAGTGAAGACGAGGAAGAAGAAGAAGATCCAATGCTGGCTTTTTTCTTCTCTTTCTTTCTTTTTTTTTTTAAAAAAAAAACAAGGGTAACAGGGTGCAGGGGTGGTCGAGCCACCCCATGATGGGGTGGCGAACCATCCCCAATGGGGTGGTTCGCCACCTATATCTTCTTCTTTTTTTTCTTTTATTTTTAGATTTAATTTTTAAAATTAAATTAAAAAAATTTAATATTTTAATGTGTAAAAAACGGTATGTTTTAAAAAAGGTAACAGAAGTCAACAACATTTAACAGATGGATTTTATTGTCGAACTCGACTAACCCATGCCTATTTTTGTCAAAAAAAAAAAAACTTAAGTATATAATAATTTTGGGCATCCGACCCATGCCTATGTGATATAAATTCCCTATTTATTACAAGTCAATATAGTAAAAATATAATTCATATATCTCTCTTTGCTTTTACTCTCTTTTATTTATCTTCTATATTTTATATATTTCAACACATATGAAGAAAATGATTATTTTATTATGTAACAATGCTAACATAATTTAAATAAAATTTTAACATTTCATTGTACAATTATTGAAGGATTTATATTTGATTGCCAATGTGAAGAGTAGGTACAATAATAATATATAATCCTATTATTTTAATCTTTTATTCCATGATGAGCTATAATCATGATCTTTGATTACTCTTCTTATCCCTTTACTCTATAAGAATATTGAAAAGAATATTCTTCTTCTTATCACTTAACTTCTCAATTGGTAGGATAAGATATGATAAGAGCAGTTGGAATCCTTGACAGTTTTCTCACCACTGTCCCAAAACGACAACAATCTGACCAATAAACAAACAATAAATGTTTGAAACGACAAAAAATTTCGTCCTTTTCGGTGTGCCGCAGCAGTTGTCGCAATTTTTCTGTGTGCCGTGGTGGCCCACCTGTACCTGATTGAGATATCATGCCTAAATGCTTTACTTGGGATATTTATAAGGGATGCATTATCTTTTTTTTTTAAAAAAAAATTATATATATTTATATGGGATTTTTTTTTAATATATATATAGATATAATTTTTTTAAAAAAAGATAATGCATATCTATATAACTTTTTAAATTATTATTGAACTAAAATTTAAGGAAAATGCTAAGGATTCTCTCATAGGTTATCTTAGCTTTTCTTCTAGTTTTACGTAAAATATGATTTAAGAAAAAATTCAATTGTAGTGATATCATCTCTAAAGGGTTAACCTTCCACCCTTAGGTTTTAATTTTAAATATAAAAACAAGTTTTAAAACATTAGAACTTAACTATTAACTCATAAAAATTAATCAATTGACAAAAAAACGATACTATAATTTTATTTTTTCTTAAATCATGTTATACATAAGACTGAGAGAACGCTAAGAGAACATTACGATAAAAACCCCTAACAAACCTCAAAATTTAATGAAATTTAGAAATACACATTAATTTTAGAGAAACCAAAATGCTATATATCAATTTTTTTAATAATTATTTCATATTCTTGTTGTGACAATGTCAATTAATTTTTAAATTTTCTTAACGTTGAGTGATTCAAAAGTTGGTTAAAATTTTTACATCAACGTATATTTTTTAGTATTGCTCTTTAAAATATTACATGGTTACAATAGATTTTATGTGAGCTAGTCTTAAAAGAACGCCCATATGTTGGCAACAAAAAACCGATGAGTGATTTAGAGGTGATGAAACTACTCTCAATTTTGAAGACTTAGATTTTCTATTTCAAAGCAAATGAAGAGGAATCAGTTCTTAATTTTTCAAGGACATTATAATATTTTCAATTTACAGTTAAATAAAAATGTCATAATATTCTTAAAAAATCAAGAATCTAACTCCTCTCTATTTGCTTTGAAATGAAAGAATCTTTTTCGTAATTTCAAAGGTTTAAGGTGATTTCACCGCTACTAGAAACGATCGGATGAAGTGACCGAACAATCGATTAAAAGAAGTGGACGGACCACCTCGAAATACCCTACAGTGGTTTGCGGGACAACTGTCAGATAAAGCCTAATTTTTCTCCGAGAAGGTTCTAATGCCTGTAGGCTGCGGTAGACCAATACGATGTATTAATGGTCAATAAATCAATTCTATAGTTGCACTCCCAATTGCACTTCTGTCACATCACGCCTACACTAGTTGCTCACGAGTCTGCTTATTATTGGTTCACTTCAACTCAAACTAGTAGTCTATTTCCACTACTTTTGTATGACATGTTATCTTCATCTCTATCTATATAAAGATATCTTTATCTCTATAACTCAAATAATCACAAAAGAAAAACTTAAAACAATTTCAGTTGCTTAAACTTTTGAAATTTGAAGAAATATAATCGAATATGAACTCTAATTATTAATTTTATTTTTTAGTTAAAACTCATAATTGAGTAATGATATAAAGATGATTAGAGTTTTTAAAGTCATCTCAAATATAAAGTGACATTTAAAATTACTATTCAATTTAAGATGATTATTATTGAATTTAATATATTGATGATTTTAAATGTCATATCACATTTAGGATGATTTTAGAAACTCTAATCCTTCTTTATATCATTATTCCTTAGAATTTGAATTTCTCAAGAAGTATAGTAAGGCCGTTAATTTTTGACACGGGCCGAGAACTTGACACAAATCCAACATAGATTTAAAAAGTTAAGGTTGAAAAGTATGACCCATACTTCGATACAACCTAAACCTGAGAAGCGACGTAACAGCAGGCAATTTTTTATATGGCTTGTGAACCCGACACAAACTTAATATAAAATTAAAGTGTTAGGGTTGATGTATTTTAACCATTTAAGTAAATGAGCCGGATTATAGTTGACTTATATAATTTTATAACACGTTTCAATGTGATCTAAACTCGATATGTAAACAAACGAATTGCCACCCCTTGAGTATAATTCTTATATTATTAATTGAGATTATAATACTAAAGTTACGCAATATTTATGGGAGACAGAGATCAAGCATCAAAGATTTAGCTATACCCAAAGAGTAATGCTATAATTTATTCACTGGTATGGAAAAAAAAGGGTTTGCTAGATTTTTTATAGTGTTTTTTTCGTCTCCTCCTGATACTATATGGACATTATTTCTTTTTTTTTTTATTTTTTATTTTAAAAAGCAAAAAATAAAGGTCTTCTTATTTCTCTTGGTTTTTATAAAATAATTTCTAATTAAGGCGAGTAAGACACAAGAAGAACACACATAGCATTTCCAAAAAGAATGAAAGATGATTATTTTAGAATGAGAAATATTAATTACTCTTCTAATATTTTTCTAGTATCTCAATTGTGATGTAACTTTTAAAATCATTAATAGATTAAAAGTCAATAATGATAATATCAAATTTAACAGTGATTTTAAAGTCACATTATAGTTGAAAGGACATCAGAATAATATTAGAAGAACACCTAATATTTCTTTTTTAGAATTCATATCAAAATAGGATTATAATTACATATCAGATTAGGATTTGGTTCACCAAATCCAAATCTATTTACTAATCCTAAACCAAATATACTTTATATAAATATAAATATATATATATTTATATATATAAAATCCATGGATACAGAAACTCCAAAAATCTGTCTCCCCTGAGTACCCTCCAGGAGAGTGAAAAGTCAAATCCCTATCCATTAAAGCTCACCCAACCAACAAACAAACCCAGCACCACTACACAGACACTGTTGATGGACAATTGTCTCGCACGCCACCCCACCCCAACTCTCCCGTCTCCACGCCCGCCATCCCTTCAAAAACCCCACAATTTCTCTCCCAAGACTGCGCTCAAGTTACACTTCAAGCCCAGGGCCTTCCCGGTGATTGCGAGCGCCGGGGCAAGCCACTGCGAGCCCACACCCAGTAGCAGCCTCAACTCGCCCCTCGAGCCCAGGTCCCTGCCGGGAAGGTTCCTCAGCAGCGTCTTGCAGAACCACCGCCAGCTCTTCCACACTGCCGTCGCCGATGAGCTCAGACTCTTGGCCGACGATCGCGACGGCGCCCTTTCCCGCATGCTTCTCAGTGCCGGCTCCGACGAGGCCTGCCTTCACAGGTTCCTTTCCTTTTTCTTTTCTGTTCTTGCTTTTCTGTCTTTCCCATATATGTGCATGCATGTTACATGTATTTGTTTTATGTATGATGCTTAGTATCTATATGAGTTTGTGTATGCAATTATGTGGAGTGGTTGAATCTGCTTCGTTGTATTAATAGATTGTTGTCTTTTACATTAATTTACGGGGTTTTGTTATTATTTGTTTTTCTTTTCGTATTTCTAGTTTAATTGGGAATGAAAGAGTAAGCTTATGCGAGTAATACTGGGGTGATCAGTAGTAGTGTCTTGATTATGTTGCTTCTGTTAAACAATATGTTTTTGGCATATTTGGAAGTTTTGGTAGTTTTTGAGAGAACATAGTGTGTTCTATGATGTATTTGTCTTATAAATAAGGTTGGTTGTTGCAATATGTTGTGAAGATGGTCGTCTACCACGAGTTAAAATTTGGACGATTTGTAGTTTTAGGTGCTGCAAGGGGTTTACTCATCACTTCCAATTAGTCTCTGCTTTTATCCTCAATTAGGTGCTTTGAGTAGTTTGACATGACCTTGTAACTTGGTAAATTTCTTTGTAATTTGGCCATCGGCATGGTTTTGGTGTCTTGTGGATACACTTGGAATAATAACAAATCAAAGTTTGGAAACTCATTCAACCCTGTAAAACCAAAAAAACAGAACAACTAGTTGCCTCATTTGGGAAATAAAACCGAAGACTAATTATAAGCGGATCAAGCCAACGGCTGTCCATGTGTAAAGTTGTTTGCTATTGACTTTATAATGGATGCTCTATCTTCATAACCTATAAACAAAATTTTTAACATCAACGAAAATTGCAAAATGCATCACTTATTCTGGATTCATAATGGGAGCTTCACTTTGGTTGGGGGTTCCTTTCTTAACATTGATTAGATCTAATATCTCAATGGTGAATTCTAGTGAAGATTGATTGGAATAACTATTTGATGGGGTTATATTTTGTAGATCATGCGTGACAAAATCAGTTTGTTTTTAATGTCACCGGTATGATTCCATTCAAATTTCATGGGTGGTCAAATGTTTTTGAGAGTTTTAGAATTGATCAGATGGTTAAAGTGTGACATCAAGCTGTTATTATTATACCTGGTCTACAAAATAGGAATCATCAAGAGATGGTAAGATCTATTGACAGGATAATGTGGAACCTAACTTGAGACCTAACAGTATTGTACAGAATTTGAAGCCATACATGATGAACTCAGTTGCATATAGGTTTAAGGTTCTGTGATTTGAAAAATTATGTAATGAAGGGCTGCAATCAAACTCTTCTATGCCTTATAACTGCTTTAGCTGTCCTGTAATTTAAGAGAAATGATTTGAACATCTCATGCTTTGAAAATTTTACTAAATTTTACAGGTGTGATTGTTAGACTTTTTAATCTGATTCAGATTTGAATTTCCAGGATTTGGAAATTTTATGAGAAGTTGTATAGGTAATAAATTTGACTAATTTAAAGCATGTAGATATGTATATACATATATAAAAAAAGGCATGCAGATAATGTGTTGCAATAAGGCATAAATTTGTATTGTCTTCAATCACGTAGGTTGGTCACTCCCAATCCCCCCTGCCCCCACCCAAAAAGAAGTCAAAAGAGAGAAAAAAAAATGTTGGCTAGTGTGCTTTCAAATAACTTTGCACCTGGTCAGTCCTAGTCAAAATTTATTGATTATACTTATGGATGTATAGGGCAGGCTAGCTGGTCTTTCTACTGTGGGATATTTTCTATTTCTAGTCTATGGAAGTTATAACAGTGTTCAGATGTTTGTGTCTTAACTATTGCAAGTAGTTTTTGAATAACAGTACCCTAATGAGGTATGAATTTGTAATCTCTCTTTAACATGTTGGTTGGCCACTCCCACCCACGCAACCCAACCACCCCCAACCAATATATATTTATATAGTGTCAATTATATTTTATGTTGTGTGCATTCCTGGAATATCTACTTAGCTAAAAGATGTTTCTTCTTCTTCTTCTTCTTTGCACTCTCCCAAGATTCACTTGGCAAAACCAGGAAGGGGATGCTTTCTCATAATCATATTACTTCTCCTTATTTTCTTTCCTGATCAGAACTGTCTGAAAACCATACAACAATTGGTTTTCGAGTCACTCCATTGTCAGTTACTATCATTCCTTTTGCCTTAAAATCTGCATTGCAACACAATAAGAGATAACATGATCAAGATTTGGATTTCCATGTGGTTTTGTTTTCAATTCTGTCAACCTCTAATCCCAACCTAAAAGAATTCATGCACCTGCATGCCATTCACACCAAGATGTGCCAAAAACTCTTCTAGCGTGGTCTTTTGTATCCTAATTCTTAAATTGAAGTTATAATTTTCCCCATTTAATGGCTGTTGTTTTAGTTTGTGCATTTGATGTTCCTTATGAGCAGGACCCTTTCTTGGAATTTGGACCAAATTTTCTGTTGGTGGTTGATTAATGACCAGGTCTGCTAGTAAGGCTTCTGCTCTGTCCCTAGCATAGTTGGTGGAATGAATGGCTATTTAAATAACCAGAACCCCAAGGGAGAGAGGAGCGAAGATGGAAATTAATTTCCTAGAACATCAATTTGTGAAAATTGTGGGGACCCGGAGAATCATGAGAGTGATATGGTGCTTCGTAATCTTCATGATCAGCAAAATGGTAAATAAAAGTTGGAGGAACATTAAATGAAGAGGAGTGTGCAATGTGTTGCCAATCAACCTGTCATTTTGTTTGCTTCCCAGTTCCACAGTTGTGCTTCTCTTTACGTTCTTAGTTTCCAAATGTTCTATCATTCTATATCATCAGCATCAATTAAGTGAAATGTGAACATGTGTGGACTAACTCATAGTAGGAGAGACGTGATATTCTATATATAGTATTCTATGAATTGTGGTGGATCTGCTCTAAAGCTGGCATTTTGGATTGAGAGCAAATATTTCACTCTAGCTAGGCACATTAGGTCCTAGGGTTAGGCAGAGAAGGAACTTTAATCAAGTAGTACATGGGTAGCATCTCCTTTGATTATTTAAATAAGTTTTTACTAATAGAAAAAAAAAAAAGGAACTTTTTTATCTTTCCCCCAAGACTGGGAGATAAAGAAATAATAACGTTAATTATAAAAGGTGGTGGCTTTCTATTTGAATCATAGTTTTCTAATTTCTTATTCATTTGATTTCATGATTCATGTGGATGATTTTTTGTGTTTCGTAGAATGTGCCTTGCTTTTCTTGGTCCTGCTATGTAGAAGAATAGATATTCATATGCCTAATTGTTACATTTACTAATATCCAGCTACTGATTAGTCCTTGCTGTTTTAGCATGATTTGATGATTTCAAACATTCAGTATCTTATATTTTTCACAATCTATGAAAAAGCTATGAAGAATGTATTATCATATGCTGAGTCTACTTATGGTGACTTCCATTTGCTTACATGGACACATATGATCCATCGTAACACAAGAATCAGATTAGTAGAATGCAGTGTTTGGTACGTGTTGAAAATGAGTTTCATTCAGCGTGCTAGCTACGGCTAACATGAATAGGATTAGATCTTACACCTATGCATATAGGTAATCCCTGTAAAAACGTTGCCCTTCACTATGTTAAGCCAATTAAAAGAGATGAAAAATTATTGGAATGATTTGGTGGACTGAAACCTTGTTTGTTGGAATTTTGATTTGTATATACTTATCAGAGCTATTTATTTTGTTTTCTTAGTGTGTTTTTTTTTTCTTTCTTTGTATGACCCGAAAATCCATCTGAATGCCAGGAGAGTTGCACAACTAAAGGAACATGAGTGCCAAATAGCCATTGAAGATGTGATGTTCATGTTAATCTTTTATAGATTTTCTGAGATCAAAGTCCCTTTGGTTCCAAGGCTCTCTAGATGCATTTATAACGGCAGACTAGAGATATGGCCTTCAAAGGACTGGGAGCTGGAATCCATTCACAGCTTGGAGATTTTGGAGATGGTCAAGGAACATGTCACTACCGTCACTGGCTTGAGAGCAGATTCTAGTGTCACAGACAATTGGGCAACAACTAAGATCACACGACTCATGCTTGGCCGAGTATATGTGGCATCCATCTTATATGGCTACTTTTTAAAGTCTGCCTCCTTGAGGCACCGGTTGGAGCAAAGTCTAGCTTCAGTAAACCAGGACCTTCGTCTCGGGCATAAGCCTCCCCTTCAGTTTCAGGAGCTGTGTCCTTACGGATTGACAAGTCTTCTGTTTGGCCGTATCAGTAGCATGCAATGTGTGTCAAGTAACCAGGAAGTGAAACATGAAAGCTTGAAATGCTATGTGATGGGGTTTGATCCTGAGACATTACAGAGATGTGCAAAACTTAGATCCAAGGAGGCTGTCAGCTTGATTGAGAATCATAGCCATGCTCTTTTTGGGGATGAGAAGACTGGTTTAGTTGAGAATGATGAGGTGATCCTGACGTCGTTTTCGAGTCTGAAGAGGTTGGTTTCAGAGGCTGTTGCTTTTGGTACATTCCTCTGGGACACAGAAGAATACATTGACACTGTGTATAAGCTCAAGGAGAATAATTAGTTGAAAGGGATGGTAATTAAATAGCAGCAGATTTGTTGCTTTTGAGTAATACTCTTGTAAATAGAAGTTCTAATATATATGCCCTTTCACTCTAATTTGCAACTGCTCAACAATTTTCTCATGTATACTGTAAATTATTTTTCATTATATATAATGTAGAGTCTGTTTATCTCATTCATACCCACTTGAATTAGTAGACATACTGTTTGGGGATAGAGTTGGTGGAAAAAGGTAGGTGCATCTCTAACGATATGTGACAATTTTATAGACGGAATTGGAAAAATTTTCTCCCGCTCAATTTGGAGGAAAATCTGTTGATTGTTTGGGCCCATGTGATTTCCTGAGTAAGTTTGGCTTCAACGCCCTATAGAATACAATGATTCCTCATCTCCTTTTCTGAAACAAAACCATAGCCCTGAACTTTATACTAGTACTTTATGGAATTGAACTCACTTTGAGCCATCAATTAGGGCATGTCTGGGATTGTATTAAAGAGCTTAAAAATTGTGCTAAACAAATGCAGACATGTTTGTAAAAAATTTTAAAGTGTTTCTTTAATTTTTTTTACTCTAAAAAAGTGTTTATTTATTTATTTAAAAACTCTATTTTTCAAATGCTATTTCAAACATACTCTTAATATATTTGACATAATATATACCACATCACTGATTTTTTTTTTAATTAATTTTTTTTATTATTATTTTTTTCTAAAAATGATATCGTTGCGTTCAGACGGAGCCTAATTTACTCCAACTAGATATTGGCGAATGCTTGGAATGACATGTTCATTGTAATGGAGAGGAAATAATTTGGTCAACAAGAAAAAGAGCCTTACTAACAGCATTAAAGCAGCGTACAAAATTGATATAATCCTAATGAAAAACAAGTGGAAACAAGGTGCGCAGTTTATAAAGTAATTCTAAGTACTTATCTTCCATCTTACTCTCGTACCACTGGGTTGACGTGTGCACCGTCGTATCAGTCCGATAATATAAGAGCGAGAGATAGGAGATGAGGAGGTAGCGTTACTCTACTTCGTTTGTCTAGCATTGGTAGAGTTTGGAAGAAAGGCGTGGAGAGAGGACAACTTCCAGGGGAGTCGTCCTGGGCAAGGTAATGCCTAAGCCTTCAGCCATGTCCACCGCCGCGTTCATCGGCGTCGCCCACTCAAATCCCTGGAGCAACCGAGCCAGCGTCAGATGCGATATTTGCAACGCAAGCATAAACCCCGGGCAAGACCGTCTACCCGACCCGAAAGGCGTGAACTCAAAATGTTGACCCGAAGCATCCACATTTGCATGGCTGGTGAGAAACCTCTCCGGCGAAAACTCGTCCGGGTCGTCCCAAACCCGTGGGTCCCGATGCAACTTCCACACATTGACGAACACACGAGTCCCCTTGGGCACGAAATACCCACAAACGTTGCAGTCCTCCCTTGCTTCGTGGGGAACGGATAGTGGGCCCGGCGGGTATAAGCGCAGGGATTCTTTGATAATGGCTTGGAGGTAAACCAGATGTTTGATATCATAATCTTCGACCCATCGATCCCTGCCGACATTGAGATCCAGCTCCTCTTGGGCGCGCTTCAAAGCATGTTTATTGTTCAGCAATAAGGATAGAATCCATGTCAGGTTAATTGATGTAGAATCTGAGCCGGCTAAGAGGATATTCTGCAACATGAAATCGTAAGCCCAAATAAGGATTCTTTTCTTTTATTTCAAATGGGAAAAATCCTTCATTTTTTTCTCGGGTATTTCTCTCACTTTTAAAATTGCTATTGGATTTGTAGATTGGTATGAGTTCCACACGTGGCTACACATATTCAATGATAATTTTCAATGATAATATGGGGAAAATGTTGTTGAGGTTATTTTACATTGGTTGTGAAAGGGTTGGTGGTTAGTTTATAAGTATGAGGAAAAGCTTTACCTCTTGAGTTAGCTTTTGGAGTTGAAAGAGGTCTAAAATCATCCAACACTGGCTGATATCAAAGCCCAAGGTTTACTAAAAAGTCTCGGCTCAATAGTTCACAAGAAAAATGAATTGTTGCTATTTCGACTTAGGGCCCGATGCCTAAGAGAGAGATTGTTGGGGTTTATCTCACATCAGTTGTAAAAAGAGCTAGTGGTCATTTTATAAGTGTAATTGTACAAGGAAAAACCTTACTTTTACTTAAAAATAAAATGGATTTTGGGATTAGAATTTAAAAAGGATAATCTCTTTAAAAGTTGTGAAAAGGGTTGGTGGTCACTTTATACGTGTAACTGTGTAAGGAAAAACTTTACTTATACTTAAAATAAAATGGATTTCAGGGTTAGAATTTAAAAAGGAGAATCTCTTTGGTTAAATGAATCAAAAATATACTAGGGATTCACAAAGATTATTTGAATCTATAGGGGGTTGCCAGGCTATTGTCATTTTATTTGCATTTAGTCCTTTACTCACTTACAATCTCTTATTATTCATTATTTTTGTAATTATACCCTTAAATTATAAAAATTGTCAATTTAAGATTACTATCTTTTACAAATTTACAATGTCAACTCTCATGTCAAAATTAAACATTAAATCTAAAATACTTTTAAGATGTTTATAAAATTACAAAAATACACTAAATATGGAAGAGGTATTTTGAAAATTTTATTTCCTCCGTTAGTATTTAGTGCTAAACTTGTGAAAGATAAATTAACATTTTTTTTTTAAAAAAAAAATTAATGTAATTTTTATAAACAGGAAAACTAGCTATTAACAATACAGTAAAAGTGAGAGTCGGTGAAGAATTACATACCAATATTGTTGCCTTGATGATGGTGTCACGCGTATAACCAAACTCGGAGTTGTCCTCAATCACCGACAGCAAGACATCAATGAAGTCCGGCTTCTCATTCTTGACCATCTTCCTCTTATGTTCTTCAATCCAACTTCCCGCCAAGCTGTCCAACTCCCGCGCAATACGCTTTATAGATTTCAATCTCCCCTGCACATCAACCCATCCCAAGAGAGGGATCAGATCGGAGACCACCGGCACCCCAGAAACGTACATGAATTCTTTTATGATTTTGAATATCCGTTTTGCCTCTCCATCATCTTCGCCGTTAATGGCGTTGCTGAAATATCTCTTTCCGGCAACCATTTTGGTGATTATGTTCAGCGTCAGCCTCTCAATCCACTCACTGATCACCACCGTGGCGGTGCCGTCGTCGTTGTGATTGCAAAGGGAGTACAAGTCTTTGATCAAGGTGTCCACTTCGGAGACTTGCACGTTCTTCAGCGTCTCCAGCCGGCGGGTGGAGAGGAGTTCTAAAACGGCTAGTTTTCGCATCTCTCGCCAAAGTGTCCCATACGGGGCAAATCCAAATCCTGCGTAGTTGTATCCAAGGTACTTTCCATGGCTAGACCTGTTAAAAATATAAATATGAAGATTTTAAAATAATTAATAATTAATATTGTATCAAATATAAAAAAATTGTGAGTTCATCTATTTTTCACTTTAGGCCCCATTTCTTTTGTTCGTATTTTAAGTGTTTAGCGTAAAATAATGATCAAACCAAAATCATTTCGGTTGACAAAAACCCTTCATTATTCTCCATAAATTGGTTTCCAATTTTAAAAAAAGGAAGCCATTTTCCCCCAGCCCCTCCTGCTCAACCCGACGTTACCTCTCCAACCCGACGCCTTCATCTCTCACAGCTCTCTCTCTCTCAAGCTCGTCAACTCATCCGATCCCTATCAGGCTGTGCTCATCAATTCTCTCTCTCTCTCAAGCTTTTCTCTGAGCTACGTCTCAAGATCCATCTCACGATCTATCTTTCTCTCAGCTGCATCCCAAGATCCATCTCAAGATCTATCTTTCGGCTTGCATCTAAGGTATGTATACGTTCTGGGCTTTTGATATTTTCTTGTTTTCCATTGAACTTGACGTATGCGGGCTAGAATCCTTACTGATTTTCGAGATTTTCTGTTGTTTTCTTAAGT
The DNA here is from genome assembly GCA_013348765.1 of Carpinus viminea. Taxonomy (NCBI): domain Eukaryota; kingdom Viridiplantae; phylum Streptophyta; class Magnoliopsida; order Fagales; family Betulaceae; genus Carpinus; species Carpinus viminea. Next base: position 34,905,831 of record CP054668.1, on the reverse strand, counting down.
TTTGAGTAATGTTTTCATGGATGTTTACATTTGAGTTTGAAATTCAAGAATGGCATCGAGTTTGTTCTTTGTTCTTTGATGTTTACACTCGAGTTGCCCGTTGTGTAGAGCCTCTGTCCTGGTTGACACCCCGGTTGGCTTGGCCATTCCGCAAATTGTAGTGGAATGAACCTCCAAAACTAGCTCTATTGGTGGGTTAATTCAACTTAATTGTTTTGTGTAATTATATATTTTAAGCCAATTAAAGGTTTGTCAAGCATTAGCGTGCTATTGTTAATTGTATTTGGCATTATTAAATTCTTCTTTCACCCAATTTGTGTTGGCTCTTTCACTGATATTTTGTTCATATTCACATTCTATCAACTCTGCTTTTCTCTAATTCACCATCGCTAGTCGCTACCTTAGGTCCTTAGCCGTCAAAGATGGTTTCACCGTCTCTACGGTATTTTTGGCTTTCTTGCAAGTCTCTGGCATGGAGGCTTGACGTAAAGAACGGTAAAGATCTAAGTCATGCTTATGTGTTAGTACAATGTGTTACAATCTGTTCAATGGGTCGCGAATTTTGAGTTAAATTGATACCGGAAATGCTGCTTACAATTAATTGGCAGGGTCATGTCACTTTGACTGCCACCTGTTTGATCAATTTCCCTAGAGAATTTTATATGTTGGTTTAAGACTTGGAAAATGATGTCTGGCTTTTTAAGCTGTGGATAGAGAATATATTCACTACCAGCAGTTATGCTAGTTGAAGAGCGGTCCTCATCCAATTATTATAAGCCTTTGTGTTGGTGGAATTTGTGTTAAGAGGATTTATGATGGAATTTGTGTTAAGAGGATTTATGATAGAATTTGTGTTGGTGGTTTAAATGTATTTTGTCTGGTAGACCAAATGAAATTATATGACTACTGTTAGTTAATTCGCATATTTTAATCAAACATAATTTTTAATTTCATCTTTTAAATTATTTTATATTAAAAAATGTAATTCTCTTTTAAGGTTTCTCAGCACATTATGCTTCCAATGGCAAAAAAGAGGATATGATGAATTTTGCGTAATTATCAAATGTGCAATATTCAAACTGCATGAATAACATAAGTGTAAAATGAATAGGAATCAACAAACTCAATAAAAGAAAATATTAAAAAAAAAAATTTTGATTTTCCATGCTCATGCCAAATGCCATAAAATGTTTTCGCCGGAAATTTTTTTTCAAGGAAAATGATTTCCTTGAAAATATTTTACAACAGAAACCATTTTACGTCGAAAGAAACGAGGCCTTAATTAAATAATATTTCCCGTTTGTTAGAAAAGTTAACAGAATTCATTCATGTATTATGTCAACAAAAATTAGGCTTACAAAATTCATTCATTTACTACATCAGTAAGAATTAGGATGCCAGGGAATGTGACCAAACCAACCGAGGGTTATTAGAGATCGTTTATTATTATTATTATTATTATTTCTTTTACCATGTTGTTCACCTATCTCCAAGAACAAAAATCAGCTACAAACTGGTTTATAGCTAATTCCTACAAATTCATCTAATAATGTGATAAGTTTAATTTTAATGTGGTCATGCACAAAACTCTTGCAAACTGGTTTATAGCTAATTCCTACAAATTCATCTAATAATGTGATAAGTTTAACTTTAATGTGGTCATGCACAAAACTCTTGTTTTGTACCCACCATTCAGAAGCTAATGCCTCATCTTAAAGCAAAAATAAATTAAAACAAAACATCATATTAATCCATCTTCTCTCTCTCTCTTTTTTTTTTTTTTTGTTTCAAATATATATATAAATAAGGGTGGTAGCCACCCCACGTGGGAGGAGCACCGGCGCATGCGGTGGCTCGCGCGGGCCACTCCCATGGGTCGCGGCCACCCCAAAGGTGGATGGGGGTGGTCACGCGCCACCCTCACGGGGCCAACGGAGAGAGAGACAGGCAGTTGACAGCGAAATCTGGGTGTGGGCGAATCCAAGTGGAGGCAAGTGGTAGATCAAATGGTTGAGGGAGAAATAATCATGTCTCGCTAATATATATTTTTTATGCAATTTTCTTGCAGACACCAAACTCTGGGTGATGGGTACAAAACCTTTTGTTTTATGTAAGGACTATGCAGAAGATACACTCTAATGTAACATGTGTTCTATACCTCCCAAATATGCTCACAATCAGAGGGGCAGTACACTGACAAATCTTGTCAACTTTGATAACAAAATCGACTCTTTTTTTTTTCCTTACCATAAGAGCAATTGATTATTATTATTTTAAACTCAAGAAATTATTTATCAAAACCCAAAATTAAGAAAAAAAAAATGCAATTATCATTAAATTAAAAGGCTAAATTCGTAATTTAACAAAGGTACCTTGGACGCGATGCAAGAATCCTATCGTTTGTAGTGAAGCACTCCTTGACAGCCTCGTGGCTGCTGATCACAAGTGCAGGTTTCATGCCAAACCGGATGGTGAAGATGGGGCCATGTTTGTCAGCCATGGCTGCCAAGGTCCGGGCAATTGGGTTTTCGCCACGTAGCTGATGAAGGTGACCTATGATTGGCCAGGCACCTGCTGGTTCTGGGGCAGACATGCTCTTGAGTTTGTGAGTGCCATTTCTCACCCTCCATAGATTGTACAAGAACACCAATCCCACAACCCCTGCAACTGCGAGTAGATGAGAACTGATCATTATCTCCATGATGTTCTCAAATTTTTGAGGAAATTAAGGAAACTATGATATAAACTTTCCTCGATCCTCCAATTTGGTCGTGAGAGAAGGAGGAGGATTACAAAAATAGGTCTTAAGTCAACTCGATCGGTTGGGCCCAATCCTGACTTTTGTCGTTCATAATATTGGTCAGATTTTATGTGGTTGGAGATGTTCTTGACGTCATGATTATATTTACTTTTTTTCTTTTTTTGAAGTTTTATATTTATCTTTTTTTTTTTTGGATCTTTTCTTGTTTATTGCATGAGCCTTGTTCTTATCTTCTACTTTTATTTTTCTTTATATATATATATATATATATATATATATATATATATATATATATATATTCTACTTTCTTAAGACAAGGAATAGGGAGATTCAGACTAGCAAAGGCACTATACTATTCTTCTCACTTTTTTTTATAATTATTTTAGCATTCTTATTTTTTATATTACATAAATTATTTTTTATTACTATTTAACGTTCATTATAACATTCCTATTATTTCTATGAAAATATAATAATAATAATAAAAAACTTCTCTAGCCTTGGACCATGACCAAGTTGGGAGCCCCTCTAACAGTGGTTTTTTTAGTTTTATGTTTTAGCTGATGTGGGTGTATTGATGTCATTCTAAAATTTTCATCGGATTTAATAGAAAATACTAACAAAGAGGGCTAATAGAAAGGGCATGTAGTTTGGGAATTAATTACAACTTTTTTAAGTTTAGAAGAAACATTATAATTTGAGTGTATGTTTTTTTTTTTTTTTTTTTAGAGTTGACAATTTTTGACATGACTCACAAATCAAATACAATCCTTTAGTGAATTAGGATTGAGAAGTCTAATCTGTTTAATTAAATGAGTTCGATTAGAGTGAACCTATATAGTCTTATACTTATACCTTAACGTAATTCGAACCCTGAAGTTGACATGTGACATTAGTGCTAATTTGCAAGTTTGGAATTGATGGCCTGACCCATTTAATTAAATGATTTAATTTAAGATTCACTTATATATATAGTTTTATACTCATGTCTCAACATAACTCGAACTCGATAGGCGAACAAGAATTGCTACTCCTAAGTAAGTATAATTTCCCCATTTTTTGAAAAACAAAAGAGCAGAAATTACAAAACATAATTAAGGGCTTTGCATGCAAGAGGCACTACAAAAAAAAAAAGGGTTTTTTCTTAACCAGAGTTTTTTGACGTGTCATGGTGTTTGACGTCAAATTTTTTTTTTTTGATGTGGGTTGAAGGTTAAAAACGTAAAGTCAATAATTTTTTATTTTTTATTTTACTAACGTGGCACTATTTGGCACGTCAATATTTATTGACATGGCACAGTTTGGCACGTCATTAAATTTATGCCACGTCAATAAATTAGGTTTGAATGGTTTTTTGTTTTGTTTTGTTTTGTTTTTTCCCTTTTTCCTCACCAGAATTTTTGTTTTATTTTTTAAACGGAAAATTTCAAATTTATTTTTTATTGCATGATTTTGGAGTTGACCTAATACACATTTAACGAACTATTCAAAAGTATCGTTTCATAAATAGTTCATTAAATGTGTATTAGGTCAACTCCAAAATCATGATGGAATGAACTACCATGTTAATCATCCATCAAAAATATACTTGATGGAATGAAAGACCACGTTAAACCCTAAAAGAAGTATTTATTAATCATCCATCAAAATTACTTACTATTCATGAAATAAACTCCCACATTAATCACAAACATACGAGTTCCATTCAATATACCAAACATGCAATTTCTACGTCAATCACAAATAGCCAAATTATATTTATTACCATGAATATAGTCATAATTATATGTAACATTAAACATCAACAAAACAAGAACAAAATATTTATAAGTTTACCAATTATAAGCTAACAGACAATGCTCATTCTAAGTCAATAGCTTCCTCATTATACAATTTCTTTGCATTACTTGCAAATGATAAAATAAACAATCAGCAACCAATACATATCCTTCTTATCAAGATCTTAAGCCAAACATAAAAAATGGCACTGTAACAACTTTAACATATACTAATATTATAGTTATAAATAATAAGTAACTAAAAAGAATCTCATAAACTAAACAATTTTAATGCTAAAGTACATGTAGAGAGAGAAAGAGAGAGATGAACATGCATCCTTTGATTCAATTTGAAGGATTAATAAATTGTCAAGAATATTTAGAATGGTTTATGATTATTTTCACAATGTTCCTGAATGTTGATTATGAATTGGAAAGAATTACTTTAGGAGTCAACTAGAGTAAAAAATGAATTATTAGCATCTATCCAAAACATTTTCATAGAGTATTACCAATGTGGCTTAGGCATAGTTACTCTAAAAATGATGCCAAAGAAAAGCAAAGGAAAAATCAAATGGAAAATCATTTGAAAATCACGATGACCACATAAAGATGACACCAAAGAAAATTAAGATGATCACAGAAAATGACCAAAAAATCAAATAAACAAACAACAAAGCAATGTCAATTCAACTACAAACCTCAAAATCAAATGTCATGAAAACAAACTCAAAAAATCACTATAATTTAGTAACTCGACAGCAATGCTAACATCAATCGTCACTCAATCACCAGCCCTAAGGGAGGCTATGTTGCTCCATCCTCCCTTTGCCTCTCGTTGAAAGCACCAACTGAAGTAAACTCCCACATTAATCACAAATAAACTCGCATTAAACCCTAAACAAAGTATTCATTAATCATCCATAAAAAATACTTACTATTCATGAAATAAACTCCCACATTAATCACAAACATGAAAGTTCCATCTAGTATAACAAACATTCAATTTCTACGTCAATCACAAACAACCAAACTATATATGTTACCACGAATATAGTCATAATTACATGTAACGTTAAACATTAACAAAACAACTTTACCATAAAAAGGGCAAACAAAAAAAAGGACACTGTAACAACTTTAACATATATCCAAAATGACATCACTATAGTAGAACAAAAAATGCAATAGCTATAAATAATAACAAACATCATTAATGCAATATGTATCTCTTACAAAGTGTATAGGAAAATAATAACAAAACAAAACTAGAAGCAAAAACAATAATAAAGTTTAATAATAGAAATAATAACAAACATCATCATGCATATATATATATATATTAATGTAATAGGGCATATATTGAAGAAAACCATCATCTCAATAATTTGCATTACCTGATCCACTCCATACTAACGATTTCACCACTAAACGAGCTGGGGACTCTTTGTTTGGCACATCCTTAACTCAAGTTAGCTCGGATGCAGACCTTGATTGCATCATGGACTCAAGCTGACGAAAACAGGCCTCATACATCAAATTAATATTAGCCTCTTTCTCAGATAGCTACACAGCAAATTGCGTAGCTATCTGCTGTCGTTGTGCCTCTAATAGTGCATCTATTTCTGCCTTGTGCTTCTCCCTTTCAGCTTGCTATGCTACTGTCTGTTGTCATTGTGTCGCTAACATTGCATCTATCTCTGCCCTATACTTCTCCCTTTCAGCTTGAAGTGTAGTTTTTATCATTTGTGAGACCCCCGCGCTCCCGAGATTCTGTGACCATGGTTGGATTGGTTTATAATAGGAGTGTATGCTGCCGTGAATAGGTAAAATGTAGTAACCCAAATAATTAACTAAGAATAAATAGCTTTGTTAAGGGATTAATTTGGGCTTTGGGTCATTAACGATATTAGAATGGTAATTTGAACTTTTGGGCAGACATACGCTAGGCTTAGCGGATGTACACTGCTATTTGTAGTGCAGACGTATGTGAGGGGACCACCAGACGTATGCTTTGTAAATAGTACATAAACATACGTGAAAATGCCAGACGTACACTACTTTTTAGGAATACCCTCTAGTTAATACCTGAATGTACGAGACAACCTTTGGATTGTTGTGTAAAAGTACCAGACATACACTAGGGTTTGGTGGGCATCTGTTGCTTTTCAGAGAGTTGGTGGCAGTCCTTCCCTATAAATACCCCTACCCCTCTTCACAATTTGCTCTCTCTCGGGTCCCCAGGCTGTGAAAATACCCTTGTGAGTGTATTTTGTGAGGTTTTGTTTGTGTTTCGGTGTTAACGACGAAGGAACTTTTGATGATTCACTTTAAGGAGGTAATGCTTAGTTACTAGCTCTTTAGTTACATCATTATGTTGCTCGATTATTGTTTTGTGTTGTTAGTCTTAGTTTAGTCTTAGATATGCTTTAAACATTGTTAGATTAGCGTTACGATAACTTAGCATGATTACGTTGCATGAAGGTTTCATTTCAACTGAGGAGACCATAGTGAGCCCTTTGGTAGGCTTAGGAGTTGGTTTGAGGATAGGAGGACGAGTGGAGAAAATGAGGTTCTCCCTAAAAACCTTGAAGCGGACATATGGTTTCGAGACCAGACATACAGTTCAAAGTATCCCAGCAAACGTACGGCCTCGAGCCTGGATGTATTGTCCAAAGTGTGACAGGAGACTTTATTTTCACTAGTCGTCCTATAGCTCCTGTTTTCCTTATTTTGGAGTTGTTTTAATAGAAATAGAACTAATAAAAGGTTTTCCACAGATTTGGAGAACCCAGATCATTTGGAATTCTTGGAGACGTTATTCGACCTAGGTGAGTTTTAAATCACATAATGCTCGTTGTTATTTTTTCATACACTGCACGGCTATTTTGTACCAAGAAGACATGCATATTTGCAACTCTCATAGTTTATACTTGCTGCACATGAACTCCAGCATTATTCAAACATGTGTGTTATTTGGGCCTTGGATCCAATGGTTGTTCATGGCTAGCGCAACCTTAATCGGCGGTCACTACAGGATGGATATCATTAATGGTGTGAGCAACCCGAGGTAGTATCAGTCGTGTTGCTGGTGTTATGTATAATAGCGTGCAATATCCGAGGTACTAGTATTGTATTACAGGTCCCTCGAGACAGAGCCAACTTTGCTGAAAATGAGTAATATCTTGGGTAGACCATACTATTGAACTATGACTATTACCTTGTATCATATGTATATACTGTATATTTATATCACATCTAAGATAAACTGTCTTATGCTTTACAAAAATATTAGAGTTCATTACTAAACTATCATAGACATTATTTATGTTAAAAATCATCAAGTCTTAGACTTTTTTATTTATGTTTGGCCTCATCATTATGAATATTTGTACGGTTTAGCTACCGTAGGAGAGGATGCCGTCGGAGTAGACTTGGGTGATTGTACAGGATCTACTTCGGGTCATTTTTGAGGATTTGGACTATCTGGTTGAAGTCTATGTGAGATGATGGAGGAATCACCCGTGCGGATATGATCGAGATTGTAGTCTCTATAGCTCTTCTAAAGCTTAATGTTTGATCTGTATGATCTTCTATTATATTATGACAATGTTTCTATGGTTTGTAATCCCTATTTTGGTGACGGTTTGATGACTAATACATTTGATGACGATCTTTATGTTTTGAGGTTTTCTGTTTTCTCTCTGGTGAATGTTAAATTGTCATTCTCTAATTGCCGTAGTCTTAGTAAAGTCTTCCACAGTAGTTTTCTCATTACAACGAGAAATGCTGAAATCCTAAGCCTTGTTCCGCGAGGGATAAGGCTGAGAGGCGAGCCATGAGATCAATTACTAGTTAATTGATTTGCCAATCAGAATCGTCACATAGAATGTTTGGACCAACCAGACGGACCCGGCCAACATACTTAAGCTTACTGCCGATTGCCTAGGAGTACGCGTCGTTAGGTGCTCACCGTACGGTTCCCTTGATTATGCTCGATGTAGCAGCAGGGTTAGTGGGTAGTAGCTCCTTCATCCTCTCTTGTAGAGTACATATTAAATTTGCAACGTAACAAATAATTAAAAGAATCAAACATTAATATTAAATTGAAAAATAAAATATATTAACCAAGATACATCGGTTATTAGTAGTATACACATCTCTCATTGACCACATCATTTGGATATTTGCCATCCTTATTCATGTCTGTATCAATGTAAGATTGTGCTCGTGTAGGCGGAGTCCATGTATTGATGGTCTACATAAACAAATAAAACATAAACATAATCTTGGAATAACTATTAAAATGTACATAATTTATCCAATTAGCATAAATTAAATGAAGACATATATATATATATATATATATATATGTTAAATAACACACATACTTCTTTGTGTGTAACCCTGGCAAAGCTCTTCGACCCGGTGCAGTGAGGCATTTAGTTCAATGACCGCAATCACTTCATATATGCAGCATATTCCTACACAATTAATGGTCGTATCAAATTTGGTACTCGTAATAGCATGAACCGTTGGTTTGTATACCGTTTGCGCAAGTACCGAGATCGAATCCACAGAGAACTGTGTATTGTTTAAACAAATTAACTTTGCGTCTAGGTTAGTATTACTTTAACCTAGCTCCAAGTGGGTGATTTCGTGACAACAGAAATGTAAACTAAGTTAATGTAGTAATATAAGCAAAATAAAACACTAAGGTTAAGGACTCCACCCCACCAAATCATAAATATTAATTAAAACACTAAGCTACTCATCCTGCCTATCGATTGACTCAATGTACTTAATCTTTTGTGCCTATCAAAGGATTCAAAGAATCCGTCCCTTTGACAAAAGACAAACCATAAACGATTTAGGGCCCAAAGGATCCAAAGTAAATGTGATTTAACACAAACTACTATGGATAAATGAGCATAAACCGAAGGATGAGATGTATCCATCAAACGAAAAACTAAGAATAACGACTATGGCACAATTGAACTTGGTTTTGTCACCAAACTAAGTTCGAAACGAAAAAAGCTATAATGAAATAACGGAAATAAATAGCTAAATGTAAATAACTAATATAGACAACAATGGTGGGGCTTTATCATCAACCTTAGTTGAGGATTTAGCCTTCCATGAATAAAGGAAGCAATAAAAACTCAAAGGAAATCATTGAATTAAAATAAAATGAAGTGCTACAAATAAATGGGTAGAGCAGGGCCTAAACAGAGGCAAATGCTCTTAAAAACGCCCCCAAAAAGAGAACTCCTGTAAAAATAGACTAAGGGTCCTATTTATACAAAACAAGTGTGTTGCTAGGTTAGAAGATTGCGTTTGAACACAAGCCATGTGTTCGATCGCACTGATGCATGCGTTCGATTGTGATCCTTGCATTTGAATGCACATAACCGCCATAGCGCAAGACTGGAAGCGATGGAAGCTAGGGCCGGCTAGGGCAACTGCACGAGACACGGGTCTACGTGGAGTGCACTCGAACTTGCTCCTTGCGTTCGACTACAATTGCGCTTGATCGCACCAAGTGCGCTTGAGCGCACTAGTAGGAACTCCATTATTTCTCTTTAAGTCCATTTTGCTCCTCTTTAGCCATGTGTTGATGCAAAGACTTGCACACCACAAAAAACTAAAAACAACTAAAAATGTCAAACATTAACAGTGCTAAAGGCTCAACAAATATAAGTTAAGGGGGGGTCAAATCTCAATATTTGGCATCGATCAAATACCTCCAAACTTACATTTTGCTAGTCCCTTAGCAAAACAAAATAGAAAATACATTAAAAACATAGGTCCGCTTTCATGGGAGAACTGTTGCATTTAGCGTATGCAACAAGCCTTTTAAACCTCTAGGAGTTCCCTAGAGAACGAGTGAAGTCTCGTGAGGGTTTTTCAGAAATGATACCCACAAACTTTGTGGAAGCATTTTATTCTCAATCATGCAACAATATAACAATCATGGTTCTTATTCATGAGCAAGCTTAACCAAACAAACACCATCTTCACAATTTTCAGGGAATTATCAATCATGCTACAAACATGGCATTATGAGATCTCACAAGAATCAATTATAGTGAAAGTGAAATTAGCACATAATTATGGGATTTCAAAACTAATCTTAATCATGCATGCTTCGACACTCAAATTTCATTAGACTACACATCAAACACAATAACCAAGGTTCATCAATTTTTTTTATTGGTTAGCTTCATTAAGCTTTCTAATTGACCTATGTATCAAGTGTTAAGTCGATGACTCCCAAATCAAATGGTTTTAGGGCATTAGGTGTAAAAACACCCCTAAGGACCTACTAACTTGAGTCAAAAATGCTACGAAGCTTTGCTAACCACGTCTAACTTCTCACTTTTTTACGCGAACGCTCAATGCTTAATGAGGCAAGAGATCTGGTTACTTGGTGGAAAGCTCAAAATGATCATCATTTTTTTGTAGTTTTTTATTTTTTAAATGAACCAAGGTTATCTACCCAATGGGTTACCCAATTGCATTTAAGCTTACAAAACTAACATGACAAAACTCAGAATTTTAACCCACAAATTACGTGCCAAATGTGCTCATGAAAATCAAATTTTGAAGTATAATATCTCATGCTGCCAAAGAAAGTAACATAATTTAAATTCCCTTAATCAAAGTGATCATATGTTCATCCAATTAAGCTCACAAAATAAAATAAACCATAATTAAAATAAAATGCATAGTAAAAAACCAAATGTGCACAAATAATACCCCCAAACTCAAAATTCACACTATCCACAGTGTGCGGATATAGAAAATACAAATGTAGTGCAAGGGGTGTAAAAATAATCAACACATCACGGAGACGTCACTGAGCTGGTGGCAGCCTGTCTAAAATGGCTTGTAGCATGTCTTGGGTCTCGAGGTTGTCCTGGCGTGCATCCCTCTGTATGTCCGCAATCTAGAATCAGATGTCCTTTAGGGTGTCTTGTAGAGCATAAAAATCAGCGGCTCTAAGAGTGATCGTCTCCTCGAATTCCTCTTCTTCTTCTAGCTGCTCATCAAATTCTACCGCCCTCTCTGGGCTTGTTTCTCTCACCGCCAGCCATCTCACGAATATCCATGGGCTCACTCAGCTCGCTCGGTGCTACTGCGGCTCTAGGCATGTGGGAACAACTTTGGTTCCACTGGATACGGCCGAAGTGTGGGCTCTCAGTGACTGGCCCGTCCGTAGCATTGCCTTTTATTCCCTTCTTTCTAAGTATGTGAGTGATAAGAAAAGGGAAAGGCAAACCCCAAGTCTTCGTGTGCTCGGCCACTCAATGGTGCACTCCTTCCCAGAATTTGTAAATCTGTCTCCATATGATCTCGGGAATGGAGCACCAGAAGCCTCTGTGGAACGAGTATAGAGCACTAAGGAACATGTCTTGCCTCTGTGTCTTATGTCCTAGGGACACACGTTCCTATAAAGCATGACATCTACGAACCAAAGATTATGAGGAATCTTTGCTTTGCTGGCTGCATTCTGGTGCTTATCTGCATATTGCCCCTCACACATGTCGGAGACAATGTCCTCGAGGGTGATCATGGAGGGGCAGTCAATCCAAGGTACGTCTGACTCGGAAGGCTCATGATTGCACTTCAAAGCAGCCGCTACGTCAGCTATGGTCACCTCCACGTCTTTGTCGTCGATGGAAGAGACAAGAATGTCTGGCCGGCTACAATCGTACCTCAGATGCTCATAAAAAGCACGGACCAAACGTTCATATGCGGTGGAGGCGACGGGCTTGAATCACCTCTTCAAACCCCGACGCTTCAACTCTTGGACCGCCCACTTTGTAGCATCATTCTTGGAGAATTCATCTTTGATGGAGAACGAAGTCTCCAAGATGAGCTTACGGCTCTCAATAGTGGATCTGGCAACTATAGAGTGGGTCCCAGGGGACCGAGAAGATGAACCTTGTCCTCTAGTCATGCTGGAGGTTCGTTGGGGCTTTTTATCGAACACCTGGTGGGCACCCCAAAATCAGAGGGTTTGAGAAACCCTTCACAATGCAATCCAACCCCCTGCAAAATCAAAAGAAACCAACACAACACTCAAGGGGCACAATCCGTGAGTGGATTTGTGCCCTTGAATGATCAAAAACTGAATAAAAAATTGAATTTGGGGAGAAGTTGGTTTCGGTGAGAGGATTTTGGAAATGGGGGTAATGGGGGTGATTGGGCGGCTGGCGATGATGTTGTGGCGGTGCGGTGACAGTGTGGTGGCGGTGGAATGGTGTTTAGGTGGTGGGTTTTGGATATAAGGGACTTTGGATATGTGGGAGATGAGAAAAGGAGGAGAAAAACGGGGGAGGCTGTACGGCACAGGAGAAAATGGGGGAAAAAAAGGGAGAAGGGTGACCTAAAAGGAGGTCACATGAAGAGCTAAAAACGCATGCGATCGAATGTACATAAGTACGTTTGATCGCATTCGTGCTAAGTGTGTGTGTGAAGTGGGCTTTGCACTTGAACAAACACAAGTGAGTTCGAACGCAGGCCCGTGTATGCGTTCGAATGTACAAAGTACGTTCGATCGCATACGTGCAGGAATATGTGTGTGAAATGGGGTCCTGCGCTCGAACAAACGCAAGTGAGTTCAAACGCAAGCTCGTGTCTACAATCGAATGTACATGGTATGTTCAAATGCATAGTGTAAAGTAATTTATTTTTTTTTTTTACAAAAATGTTTACATAATAAAAATATTTACAAATACAACACACAACTAAAATATTTACACACATATTTACACAATGAAAATATTTACAAACACACATCTACTCCACCCCCAAACTTAAAACGTCACATTGCCCACAATGTGACCGAATAAACAAAATCTAGGGGATGGGTCAATTTAGGTATGCATAAAAGAATGCTTCTCCAAATTTGACTGGTAGACACAAATGCTAAAAATAAAACAAGAAACATAATGAGGGGTGCCTCCCACAAACGCTAAATTTAACGTCTTCAGCTAGACTCGTGATACGAACCAAACTACCTATGACACTAGGTAGACACATCAACTGCAATACCGAGAATGGTATGCACTAGCTTGCCGGGTCAAACGGGTGATGGTCATAGCAGGGATAATCAATAAGCAAAAATAAGTATCCAGCTAACCCTATCATCCGGTGATCACAAAATGGGGGAGGAAGATAATCATTCCTTCCCAAGGTCAATCTCGGCCACCTTGGCTGCCTATGAATGGGGCAACTCATTTGCTCTCAGTAATAAAATTGGGTGGCTCAAATGTGGATGAATAAGCTATGGGGAAAGATAAATCCATGGTTTCCCAACACTCTGGCTGTAACTCAGACATGAGATTGAAAATAGATGTAAGTAGCTCAACTACTTTATCACAGTACTGTTCATCTCCCAGTTGAGCAAAACTCTCAAGCTCAACGTCCTCCAAACTTGCCTCAACTACTTCCCTAGTTGGCTCAAGTATCTTACCACAATCTATGTTTCCTCCAAACTGAGCAAAACATTCAAACTCCTAGTCCTCCAAACTAAGCTCATACATCGGCTCATCTGGCTGAAATGGCTCACTCAAATCAAAATGACCTCCAGATGGTGCAAAGCACTCTATGTCAGGGTCCTCCAGGCTAGGCTCATGCAAATCATCATCTTGCCTAATCAGCCTGTCAAATTCTAGGTCATCATGACCCTGAGTAAAGCACTCAATCTCAGGATCCTCCAAATCAAAGTCCTCAGTGATTTCTTCAATTGAGCACACAGGATGGATCTCATCATAATCGAGTGGCTGGGAATTGATGTTAAAAATGTTAAGCTCCACTATCATATTCCCGAATGAGATTTTCATAACTCCCGTCCTACAATTGATTAGGGCGTTAGTTGTAGCTAAGAAAGGTCACCCTAAGATCATTGGAATTTGATTCACCACATCATGCATCGGCTCCGTGTCTATCACTATGAAATCCATAGGGAAATAAAATTTGTCAACCTTTATCAACACATCTTCAATTATTCCCTGTGGTCTCTTCATCGACCTGTCAGCCAATTGGAGCGTTACTGTGGTAGGCTTCAATTCTCCCAATCCCAACTATAGATACACTGAATAGGGAAGGAGATTCACACTTGCTCCCAGGTCCAACAATGCCCTATTAATTGACTCACTCTAATCATGCAAGCAATGGTCGGACACCTAAGGTCCTTATACTTGATTGGCAACTTGCATTGGAGGATGGAGCTCACTTGCTCGGTTAGATAAGCTTTCTTCGGGACATTTGTTTTTCTCTTGATTGTGACCAAATCCTTCAAGAATTTCGCATAAGATGGCACTTGTTGAATTGCATCCAATAATGGAATGTTTATTTGAACTTGCTTAAACACCTTTAGAATTTCAGTAAACTGTGCATTCTTCTTTGGAGCTCTCAATCTCTTAGGATATGGGGCTTTTGGGACAAACGACCTCGGAAGGTTCTTCTCAATGGGAGTGACTGTAGATGGCTCAACATCTTTCTCCTCCTTGTTGTCACTCTTGGTCTCCTCTTGCCTGGCAAGGTCTGTTGTTGGCACTACTTCATCATCTGCTTCTGGTTCAACCACTTGATTGTCCACTCGTCTCCCTGACCTCAGTGTAACAATCACATGTACATGCTCTTGAGTTGAAGAATTTCCAGTAATGCATGCCTTAGGATTGTTCACTGGTTGGCTGGAGAGCTTTCCCTTATCTCTTTCACCTAGGTGACTTGCCAACTGTCCCACTTGTATCTCCAACTTGGAGATTGCATGGGTGTTCACCATGGTGGAATGTCTAACGTCATTGATGGATTGACTAGTCATTTTCATGAATTCTTTCATTGTCTCTTCTAATGATCGTGTTGATGACGCTGGGGCTTGAGCGGGGGCTTGATAAGAAGATGACGCTGGCTGAGCCAAGCGTCCATGATTTTGATATGTAGGAGGAAATCCTGAAGGATAGTGATTCTGAGCTTGTGGAGCTCCTCCTTGATTTGTGGGCTGGTTTTGCTTCCAGGAGAAATGAAGGTGGTTCCTCCACCTTGGATTGTAAGACTCAGAATATGGGCCACTTGACTGGTTTTGAAAATTGTTAAAGGCGTTCACTTGTTTCATCTTAGAAAATACTGTCATCGATAGACAATTATGTGCTTGGTGCATGGAACTAGCACAGACAAAACAACTCTTAATTGGAAATGTGTTTGCAGCAGCTATTGGTTTTCCTAAACTCAAATCATCGAGTCTTTTTACAATCGCATCCATCCTCAAATTCAACTTTGCTTCACCTTTTAATTCATGGATGCCTTCTTTCTTAGGGTTTCGGGCTGATTTGTCACGACAACTCGTAAAATCCATTGTTGTGAGATGTCAGCCAATTTATCCAAAGCTTTATAAGCTAAATCACCCGTTAGATTCAAAAATGCTCCTCCATTCATCAACTCTATCATACTATGGTTGGGTTGAGACAGCCCTTGGTAGAAGAATTGCACGAGTCACCATTTTTCATAACCATGAGGGGGCATTTGATGAGCAAATCGTTGAACCTCGCCCAACACTCAGAGAATTTTTCGTCCTCATCCTAAGTAAAGGAACTAATCTCCTTTCTTGCCTCATTTACTCTGGACATTGGGAAAAATTTTGTTGTAGAATTGCTTTAACAATTCTTCCCAGGATGTAATAGATCCAGGAGCGTTGGAATCCAACCACTCTATAGCTCTATCATGAAGAGAGAACGGAAAAAGTCTAAGGTGGACAGCTTCCTCAGAGAAATTTTGGAACTTGGTGGTAGCACAGATATTTTTGAATTTCTTGATATGGGAATAAGGGTTTTCATGATCTAAGCCGTAAAAAAATGGTAACATCTGGATGACATGTGGCTTAAGATCATAGTGGGTTGCATTAGTCGACAACAACACTATGCATGAATGGGAACTAGTCGCAATTGGTGTGAACAGTTCCCGGAGTGACGTAGTGAAATCCACGTCATAAGCTCTTCTTTGTTCTCCATTCCCAGCTCTAGCATCTTGGTACTCCTCATGCTCCTCCACGTGTGCATTCATTTGATTATCTCCCATCTCGGCACATGTTCTAAGGGATCTCCTAAGATTCCTTTCTAAGTCGGGATCTAAAGGTGTTAACTCTAAATTCAACGATCGCCGACCATGCATACACTAAGTGAGAAATCAAACTAACTAAGAAAGCAATAAACTAAGCAAGCAAAAATGAATAAAATCAGCAAAAACAGGGACTATGAACTCAACAAAAACAGCATGTGAAATGCATAAACTAACAGGAAACAAAACAGTAAATTAACTATAAACTACTTAACAATAAACTATAAACAACAAGTGCATAAAAACTAAACAAACTTAAACAAATATAAACAGATGCAGTTAAAACAAAAACAATATCAAAAACAGAAAACAAAACTAGCTAAGACAATTAAAATAGTAACAAAATAAGATAATTTAAACAACTAACAATTTATCTAACTAAACTACTAACAAAAACACATGCAAATAATATAAACAACTAAAAACAAAAATAATCTAAACACAACTAACCATAGCAAGCAACATACTCAAAATAGGCAATCTAAACAATTAAAATTAATCTAACAATTAATTAAAACAAAAAGAAATTAACACTGAACATACTGCCTCGGGTATGTTGATGCTGGAAGCAGAGGTGCGCTCGAGCGCAGGTAGTACGATCGATCGCATACAAGTAACTATGTAGCAGGCTCTGCAAGTGCGTTCGAATGCAACTGATGTGCGTTCGAACGTAACACTGCACTGCTTTCTATTTAGTGATGCGCACTCGCACGCAGTAGTGTATCGAGCGTTCGCAGGTACGCGAACTTAAGGAATAGGCTCAAGTGCGTTCGATTGTAGAGGATGCGATTGATCGCACTATCAGTGTCTGATTTTCCAGAAACTAAAAACATAACCAAAAACTACCAAACACTAAGCTTAAAATTAACAAAAATAAACAAAAACACGAAAATAACTAAGAACAGTATTGAAATTGCTGAAAATAAAAACTAGTAGAAAAATAATATTAATCTAAAAGCAAAGTTAATTTCAAAAACTCAAATGGTTCCCCGGCAACGGCGCCAAAATTTGGTCGTACCAAATTTGGTACTCGCAATAGTACGATCCGTTGGTTTGTATTGTGTTTGCGCAAGTACCGGATCGAATCCACAGAGAACCGTGTATTGTTTAAACGAATTAACTTTGCGTCTAGGTTAGTATTACTTTAACCTAGCTCCAAGTGAAGTAATTTCGTGACAACGGAAATATAAACTAAGTTAATGCAGTAATATAAGCAAAATAAAACACTAAGGTTAAGGACTTCGCTTCACCAAATCATAAATATTAATTAAAACATTAAGCTACTCATCCCGCCTATCGATTGACTCAATGTACTTAATCTTTTGTGCCTATCGAAAGATTTAAAGAATCCGTCCCTTTGACAAAAGACAAACCATAAATGATTTAGGGCCCAAAGGATCCAAAGTGAATGTGATTTAACACAAACTACTATGGATAAATGGGCGTAAACTGAAGGATGGGATGTATCCATCGGACGAAAAACTAAGAATAAACGATTATGGCACAATCGAACTTGGTTTTGTCACCAAACCAAGTTCGAAACGAAAAAAGCTATAATGAAATAACGGAAATAAATAGCTGAATGTAAATAACTAATATAGAAAACAATTGTGGGGCTTCATCCTCAACCTTAGTTGAGGATTTAGCCTCCCATGAATAAAGGAAGCAATAAAAACTCAAAGCGAAAGTATTTAATTAAAATAAAATGAAGTGCTACAAATAAATGGGCAGAGCAAGGCCTAAACAGAGGCAAATGCTCTTAAAAACGCGCCCAAAAAGAGAACTCTTGTAAAAATAGACTAAGAGTCCTATTTATACAAAACAAGTGTGCTGCCAGGTCAAAGGATTGCGTTCGAACGCAAGCCATGCGTTTGATCACACTAATGCATGCGTTCGATCGTGATTCTTGCATTTGAACTCACATAACCGCCACGGCGCAAGGCTGGAAGCGATGGAAGTTAGGGCCGGCTAGGACAACTGCATGAGACACGGGTCTACGTGGAGTGCGCTTGAACTTGCTCCTTGCGTTCGACCGAATTGCGCTCGATTGCATCAAGTGCGCTCGAGCGCACTGGTAGGAACTCCATTACTTCTCTTCAAGTCTATTTTGCTCCTCTTTAGCCATGTGTTGATGCAAAGACCTGCACACCACAAAACACTAAAAACAACTAAAAATGTCAAATATTAACAATGCTAAAGGCTCAACAAATATAAGTTAAGGGGGGGTCAAATCTCAATATTTGGCATCGATCAATTAACATTGTTAATATTTTAGCCTAACACATTCATTTTAATAAAACTAAACAAAACTCAATATAATTTGTGACTTGATTCTCATCACTACACAATTTCTTTAAATAACACACATACTTCTTCATGTGTAACCCTGGCAAAGCTTTTCGACCCGGTGTAGTGAGGCGTTTGGTTCAATGATTGTAATCGCTTCAGATATGCAACATATTCTTACACAATTAACATTGTTAATATTTTAGCCTAACACATTCATTTTAATAAAACTAAACAAAACCCAATATAATTTGTGACTTACTTGATTCTTTTCACTACACAATTTCTTTAATAATATATCAACGTCCGCGCTGTTGTACGTGGATAACATAAGTTCCTCAACCCTAGCCTTCACTGTCACAAGAGTATTGCTCGGATGAATGTTAAGACCATGCTTAAAATCATGCTTGTAGCCCATATCCTTGAACACGTTTCATTTTATCGCCACGTTATCGTACTCAGGCGGGACGTAGAAATGCTTCTGCATAAATTAAAATATTTATATTAACAATAAGGCATATATTTGAAAAAATAACATATACACAACTATCATAAATACAATATTATTTAATTCAAACATACCATCAAGGCATCCCACATATCCTCTTTTGTATGCTCCGGTACATTCTTCCACTCATCGCTAATCCATACATAATTGCCACTCCTAATGAACAATCCAGTCATCCGTCTAAATTTCGCAGCGCATTGTCCCATGGGCTGGCATGCGGAGTTATACTCACACACGATCCTCTGCCCATCAGGGATCTCCCACAACTTGAGCCTTGACTTGACATTCAAAACACGATAGCGGGTGGTGTCATCTTCATTTATACCTAACATATTAATGATTTAAACAAGTTAGTTACAAATTAAAACTAACTACATAATAAAATTAAAAATATATTACAATTTTTAGCACATATACTTATCGTTTGGACCTTAGTGCGGCTCAATGGGCATCTAGCATCATCATCGGGATGTGTGTCCTATGCGGCACCAGCCTCATCACCCAGATTAATGTCCACGATGGGCTCTATCTCATCATTATCATTCACTTGTGGTCTGGTGGTGTACGAGTGTAATACCCCGATAAAAACCCACCTTTTTTATTAGGCAAAATCTTTTCTATAGGAGCAATCAACAAAGGTTTTCTATAAAGGTGTTTAACGAGACCCCAAAACCCTTAGCATTAGCCTAAACACACGTTGAACGTTTTAGAGAATAAAAGCCAAACACTGATCCTTAGGAGGTGGACGTACGCTAGGTCTGACAGACGTACATTGTTATCTGTAGTGCGGATGTATGAGGGGGGACCACCAAACGTACACTCTACAAAAAGTACAATGGACATACTTGGGACCACCGGATGTACGTTACTTTTTGGAGTATCCTTTGGGTAATACCTAAACGTACGAGACACCCTCTGGACCAATGTGCAAAGACTACCAGACGTATGGTAGGGTTGCCAAACGTCTGCTTCTCTGCCAGAGAGTTGGTGGCTAACTTTCTCTATAAATAGACCATTCCACCTCCCATTTGTCTCACCCATTCACATCCCTTGGTATGCCCCTAGGCTGCCAAAACCCTTTCTTTGAGTTTTGAGTGAGAAATTGGTGAGAGTGAGCTTTAAAGAGGAGTTTCTGAGAATGGGAGACCATGTTTGTGCTTAACTTCGGGGTAAGCTCCATTCCTTTGTATTTAGCACTGTTTTATCTTGTGTTTCTATCTTGATGAGGTTTTTCCAAGTGTTCATTAAACATTCTTTAAAGATAATGATGTTTTCAAAGGATTTTCTCAAAGCATCGATGTTATGTGATTTCTTGTGTTGCATGTATTATTTTGCTAGCTTAGGAAAGGTTTAGAGGTCTATGAATGCCATTAGAAACATGCACTATTCGAATCTTGAAACTGTGTGCTTAACACACTGAGTGGACGTACGTCATTGAGGCTGGACGTACGATCAGTGGGCAGAGCACCTACTCTTAAGTTTCACACGTGTATGCTTGGGTTTAGCTATATTTCTAGGTTTCTTAGGGCTTAGAATAACGGTGTCTTATATCCATTATAACATGAGGTAGCTATGCCAGAGGATTTGCTCGAATGCGTAAGGTAAGTAGACACTTACACCCTTTTTACGTAAAATGTGAGATATATCAGTTGACTGACCATGCATATGATATAAGCATGTAATTACTCGGTAATTGTGATACTAAATAAACTGTCAAGATGCATCGTAAGACATAGTATGCCGGTACATGCGGTATGAATGACTATGGGCTTACTATATAAACTGCGCATTATAGTCAAATGTGTGCGTTATACGAGGCTTTGAATCCATTAGTATTGTGACCTTGATGCAACCATTCTCAACAGAGTTGATGCTGTCCCAAAGGACCTATAATACAATGCCAGTGCCTCAGCCATTGCATAATATACCGTATGTAACATTAGTGGCACAATCGAGTTCGACCTCTAGTAGCCCATTGTATTTTTTTTATATGTTCTGATTATATATATTTGGATAACAGTGTTGATGTATATAGACATTTTTACTTGTTACATTATGACGTGTTGTTTGTTAATCATTTATATAGGATGAATGCGGTTAATTGTTATGCGTTTATATTTTGGATAACAGTATTTTGCATATGATAATGTTCTTTTGATCAGCTTGATAAGATTGGGATGGATGGGTAATACATAAATCTTGATTATCAGATTTGGAGTAAATATCAGCTTGAATTAACGGGAAAATTTTATATAAACAAACCAAAAAAAAAAAAAAAAACTAACGCGGCAAAATTACCACGTTACCTTGGGGTGACGTGTCACAATTACTAGGTCACCCCAGGGGTAATGTGATAATTTTGACACGTTGCCCTTGGGGTGACGTGGCATTTTTACCATGTTAAGACCCATTTACTAACGTGTGAATAGTAACACGTTAGCAAATGGTAACATGGCACATTTCTAACACATTAGTGAAGTCCTAGTTCTAACGGACACATCTCTAACGCGTCACACACGTTAGTAATGGCATGTTACTACCCATTACTAACGTGTCAATGGGCTTATAGTTCATGGGAGGAAAAGGTAATTACCAAAAAAAAAAAAAGTGATGTTCTTTATTACAAACTTTTTAAACAGCTTATTTTGCTCAATGTTCTTTATTATCATTCATCTTAAAAACTTTTTATCATATTAAGTAATCAAGATGTACATGCAAAGCAACATTAGTTCATTTATGATTATGAGCTTTTGTTTTGTTGACAAATTAACATACAAGATGTGATCTAGGATTGACCATATGATTGTTGGAAATTAAAAGTTGTCTAGGCTTGACCATTTGCTTGTTATGTTAATAGATGTTACCCCAAAAGCTTAAGCTTTTGGGACAAGTAGTGATTTAATATGTTTTGATACCATGTTGAAATATATATATATATAAATAGGGTTAAATGCTCTTTATTTTTTTCTCCTTAAGGTTTCATTTTTATCATAGGAGGTATCTATAGTTTTCATAACGACAGAGACGGTACTTCTGCCAAATTCCATAAAAAACTTATCAGAACGTACAATACCACGTCATGATCAACACCAATCAAATGTCACCACGTGTCATATAATTAATTAATTTTTTTTAAGAAAATAGTTTTTGAAAATATTAAAATGATTAAAAAATTATATTATTTCAAATGTCGCCAAGGCCTGATGACATGATCCTCTTTGAGCAACAAACACTTGACTGGACTAACCCATTGTATCTTACTGTAAATCCAGAAGACTAGCGAAGGCTCAACTTTTGGTCTAAATCTCCAGAAGCCCCATTAACTTATTATCTGCAAAGAAGAAGAAGAAGAATTTAAGAAGATTATCAGTTATTTAAATGCATATTTATGTTCATGCTTAGTTGCAGTAAAATATAAATTGGTTTATGTAACGACCTAGGAAAAAACACTAACCACATATGCGCTATCAATCCAAAAGGACTAATCAATTTGGAGTTTTCCTAAAATTCATTATAAAGCACAGTTTCACCTAGTAACTAGGCAATATTGTGGGACTTAGCACTCATGACTATATTTATAAACCACCTACTCTATCTGGGTTTCTTCTCATCTTCCCAATATGGGACTGAAGTGTTATAAACTTTCCCTCTTAAATTCTTAACATTCTCGTCAGGGCTACATCATGTAGTGCTTCAGTACCACATGACCTGACTTTACTAGGTAGCTTTGTTACCACTTGTAACGACTCAGGGAAAAGCGTTAGCCACATTTGCGCTATTACACCAGAAGGACTAGTCAATTTGGAGTTTTTTTTTAAATTCATTATAAAACACAGTTTCACCTAGTAACTAGGCAATGTCAAACTTCGCACTCATAACTATCTTTTTAAACCACCCACTCTATCTGGGCTTCTTCTCTTCTTCCTAGTATGTATAATACTACAATAAAAATAAACCTTTTTATTTGAAGAGATCCTTTCCACTAGAGTGTTTAACAAGAGCCTTTGATAAAGCTGCTTAAACAAGGCCTAAGAGCCTTAGCGTTAACCTAATCACACTTTGAACCCTTAGAAAATAGAAGCGAAAATGTTGACCCTCAGGAGGCGGACGTACGCTAGGTTTAAAGGACATACGCTGCTGTCTATAATGCGGACGTACGGGTGGGGACCACCAGACATACGCTCTGCAAACCATACTAGCGAACGTATGTGGGACCACCGGATGTACACTACTTTTTGAATACTCTTTGGGTAATATCTGGACATACGAGACACCTTTTGGACCACTGTGCAAGAATCACTAGACATATGTTAGGGTTGTTGGACGTTTGTTGGTCTGACAGAGAGTTGGTGGCAAACTATCCTTATAAATACCCACCCCTACTTCTCATTTCTCACTCCCATTCCCACCCTCTGGTGTGCCCCTAGGCTGCCAAAATCCCCTACCATGTTTTAAGAAAGAGTTTGGTGAGAAAGAGTGCTTCCAAGAGGAGTTTCCAGGGAGGAGAGGCCATGTCCATGCTCAGTTTCAGAGTAATCCTTGTTTTCCTTGTATTTAACACCGTTATAGCCTTTGTTTTATGCCTTGTTAAGTTTTCCAAGTGTTCATCAAGTTTCTTCTTAGAAATGATAATGTTTTCAAATGACTCTTTCAAAATCCTCTTGTGTTGTGAATTC
This sequence comes from Carpinus viminea, assembly GCA_013348765.1. Taxonomy (NCBI): domain Eukaryota; kingdom Viridiplantae; phylum Streptophyta; class Magnoliopsida; order Fagales; family Betulaceae; genus Carpinus; species Carpinus viminea. Next base: position 34,881,699 of record CP054668.1, on the reverse strand, counting down.
TTACATTGCATGTGTTCTTTTATTAGCTTAGAGAAGGTCTAGAGGTATAGAAGTGCTATAGGAACCATGCACTATCCGAATCTTAAAACGGTGTGCTTAACACACTAAGTGGACGTACGCCATCGAGGTCAGACGTATGGTCAATGGGTAGAGCACTAGTTTTTGAGTTTCACACATGTATGCTTTAGCCTAACTACATTTTTAGGTTAAATAGGGCCTAGAATGACAGTGTTTTATATTCGTTATGACAAGAGTTACCTTCGTCGGAGGATTCACTCGAATGTGCGAGGTAAGTAGACATTTACACCCTTTTTATGTAAAACGTAGGATATGTCAGTTGGCTAACCATGAGTATGATATGGGCATGCCTACTTTTTGTAATTACTTGATAACTGTGTTATATATTAATTAACTGTTAAGATACATCATAAGACATGGTACGTGATGTACAAATTAAATGTACTCGCAAGTGCACGAGTCGTATGCAATATAATGGGGGTGCAAGTGCGAGGTCGAACCCACAGGGAATTGTATTTTTGAAAGCAAATTTAAATCTAAACTAATTTAATCCTAATCTAGTTCCAAAAAGGTTTTGAAATTGGGTTTTTAAAATTAAAAGACAAAACATAAAATAAATAAAATAAAACAAAAGGTAAAGTTACTAAGGTTTGGGAATTCACACTCACCACTTCAACATATTATATGCTCATTAATATCAATCGAAGTTCTCACAATTAAAATCTTAGATATGTTTTACTACGCTTCAAAGAATTAATCAAAAGCATCCTATGTATCCATTCATTGATCAAATCACAAAAGGAATCCAAATCTAATGGAAACACCAGATGTATCCAAGAACAAATCACAAGGGATATCCAATTTTATGAGTTAAAACCAAGCAATCAATCATATGAAATTATCTCAAATCATCACATGTATCCTTGAATCACAAGAGATATCTAAGAATCACTCCACATAATTAATTAGGAGTAAAACAATTGAAACAATAAACTCTATAAAATCAGATTAATAAAAACTTACATAACAGCAATGATGTTCTTCAATGGTGAGGCTTCATCCCCAACCTTAGTTGGGGGTTAGCCCGACATAAAAATAAATCCTAAACTACAGAAAAACTAAACTAAAGAGAAGCTGTGAATTTTTGCCTCTAGGCTTATGTATCTTTTCTTGAATGCAAATAGGTCTATTTATAGGCTTAGAGAAGTCCTAAAAGCCCAAGTAAACCTAGATAATTCGGAGGTCAGTCTCCCTGTCCAATTAGAAGTCTGAAATCCGGATAAGATTCGCTCAAATTTGCGTTCTCATATTGTGGGATGATTTTGACAAAGTAAACGTCCGAATTAGGAAAATCCTATTTCACAATAAATTGTAGCATTTTAAACGAGCTTTCCACTGCCATTTGAATCATCTCAATCCGATATTTGAGCAGAAAGTTATGGTCAAAACACTGAGACATGTGCAGAATCTGAATTTGAATCAAATCCGAAATTATCTCCATTTAGGGAAATTCCGATTTTCTCCTTCATTTGATTTGGTCAAGCTTAACCACATCTTCTAGATCTTCTCAAAGTATGTTTTATTCTAAGACTTTGCAATTTTCTCCTTTTAAGATGCAGTTTCTCTTCAGCAACCTACAAAACACTAAAACACAAATCTAACACAAAGCGTCAGATAACGACATAGCTAAAGGATTAACTAATGCAAATTAAGGGTCCAAATATACAATATTTAGCTCTTATCAAACACCCAAACTTACATTTTGCTAGTCCCTTAGCAAAACAAAACAAAAATAAAATGAAAGCAATAACATAAATCCTCCTCGTGGAGAGACGATTGTATTTAGCACATGCAACAAGCCTTTTAAACTCCTAGGCATCCCTAGAGGGGAGTGAAGTCTCGTGAGGGTTTAAGAATGATACCCACAAACATTATGGCACTATGTTGTTAACAAGAAATAAGTTTCACATAAACCATGATTCTTATTCATAAGCAAGCTTAAAAAGACAAACACCATCATCACAATCAACGGGTATCCAAAATCAAATAACTCATAAATGGATAATCAAGACATCATATGTTATGAAAAGTGTAAAGTGAAAGTAGCATATAATCAAGAAGCTTTCAGTTCAAACTCAAAACAAGCTCCACAAAATTCGTAAGAATCCCAACAGATGAAACAACCAAGGCAAGATAAGCATATATATTTCTTTTCTTTTATGTAGGTTGTGCAATGCTTAGCTCCTTAAGCTTTCTAATTGACCTTGGTATCGAGTGTTAAGCCAATGACTCCCAAGCCAGTTGGCTTTAGGGCACTAGATGTAAACATCCCTAAGAGCTTATTAACTCAAGTCAAAAGGCTACGAGCCAAGCTAGCCATATCATCAATCTTTAAATTTCACACCTTTTCGCGAACACTCAATGCTTAATGAGGCAAAAGGTCCGTTACTTAGTGAAAACTCAAAATGATCTTCTTCTTCTTCTTCTAATTCTTTTTTTTCATTCATTTTTTCTTTATTTATTATCTTGCAAGCCAAGGTTAATCATCAATAGGTCATCCAACAAATCTCAAAGGAACAAGCTTAAGCTCAAACATCATACCTCACGAAAACATGCTAATGTGCTCATAAAAATTTAGCTTAAAACAAGTGAAATATCAATTATCCAAAAATGAGTCAAAAGACTTAGACACCTATTGACATAATGATATGTTTAACCCTTTAAGCAAGCCAATGAAATACAAATCACAGTCACAATTTAACTCAAACTTGACAAAAACATAGCACAATATTTTTATTTTTTCAGCACAAAAAGACAAATAAAAATAAACAAATAATAACAAAAACAAAAATAAATAGACAAAGTGTTTTCCATACCCCCAAACTTGAATTACACATTGCCCTCAATGTGTAGTATAGCAATACATTACCGGAAGTAAGGAAACGTCAAAGTGTGAAAAAAAAAAACTAGGGAGTCTCCCAAATTTAGACACCAACACACCTGTTAACAAAACTAACAGCAATATATATAAACAAAACATCACAAGATTAATTGCTGTTAGAAACAAAAACAAAACTAAAAACAATTAATGAAAAGGAAAGCAAGAAAATGTGGAGTGAAGTGCAGAAAATAAACTGGAGGAGAAAACTTTACAGCGCTTCCCCCTATCATACTGATGTCCAATCAATCCCTTCCACCCCTTCTTCTTCAAAACTTTATATCCCTCTGGAAGGATATTTGCCATCTTATAGAATTGCTTGCTTGAAGGATCTTCTTAGGAAAGTGGTTCCTAGATTTTGCTTGTTTGCATAGATCCTTGAGTATCTTGGCATAAGATGGCTCTTGGAGACAATCTAGAGATGGAACTTTGGGTTCTTGATGTGGTTTCAAGAGGTACAGTGATGCAGAAGGAGCTTTAGTACTCACTTCCATGTCCCTGATTAGGATTCTCATGGTGCTCAACTCGCTCAATTTGCTCAACTTGCTTTGTGTGCTCCTCTTTGTTATCTACAATTTCATCCCCATCAAGTGTGGTGGTGACTTGGGCATGCTCATGATAAGAATTTTTGGAATCATCCTCATCACTCATGTGGTGCCTTTCAATCATCAATTGACTTTGAAGCTCTTTTCCTCTATTCTATTTAATTCAAGAATAACAAGATGACCGATTTGTCCTTCTATCCCGCAACAGAACCTTTCAAACTCTTGTATGTCTGGTGTTTTGTTTGACTGATTCGATTGTTGCATGAATTTATCAGTTGATTGCATAAGTGCTTTCATCATGTCTTCCAATGAAGATCGAGGTGCAGGTTGTGGTGCTTGATAGGCAAGTGGTTGAGCTTGATGATCGAACTGCGGATAGTCTGAATGGTGCAATTCCTGAAATTGGGGAGCATAATTTCCTATAAGTCCTGGTGACCATGAGAAATCAAATTGGTTGCTCCAGTTCGAGTTGTAAAAATTGGAATTTGAATCACATCCCGGATAGGAGAAACTAGTGTTCATTTGCTCATATGAAAAATTAGAAAGTTGTCCCCAAGATGGACAATTACTAGAACAATGATAAGGATTGGAGCAATATGAACATGATTTATGTGGTGTGTATGTGTGAGAAGAATGGGTTGGGGTAGATCTGGCTGCTTTGAATTGATAGAATCTATCACATAAGTTATTGACCTCAGCTCGTAGATCTAAACAATTGTTTTCCTCATACACATTATTCATCTCTCTTTTTTTTTTTTTTTTGAAAATAAACTAAAAACAACTAACTAACTAAAAGAAAATAAAACTAAAATTTAAAACTCACAAAACGGACCAAAATAAAATTTTGGCAAAATCTACTCTTGCCTTCTGTGTGAGTGCTGCCTGGAGGTGCTCGAGCTCAAGATAGGTGGGATCGAGCCTTGCAGTACGCCGATCTGCCGATGATGCTGCTATGAGCGCAGCTCCTATGTTGGTGTCGGTTTTGGAGTACGCCGAGGACTGCAGTTGCGCCGTCGCACTCACACCCGAGACAAAGAATGCGGCAGAAACTGCAAATTAAGCCAAAAACAACAAACAAAACAAAAAAGAAAAGAAATCTCTCTCTTTTTTTTTTAACAGGGATAAAATAAAATATAAATTGCAGAAAAATAAAATCCTAATTATAACTAGTAGAAAGATAAAATCAATTTAAATATAAATTGGTTTAAAAAATTGAACAACTCCCCGGCAACGGCGCCAAAATTTGATGTACAAATTAAATGTACTCGCAAGTGCACGAGTCGTATGCAATATAATGGGGGTGCAAGTGCGAGGTCGAACCTACAGGGAATTGTATTTTTGAAAGCAAATTTAAATCTAAACTAATTTAATCCTAATCTAGTTCCAAAAAGGTTTTGAAATTGGGTTTTTAAAATTAAAAGACAAAACATAAAATAAATAAAATAAAACAAAAGGTAAAGTTACTAAGGTTTGGGAATTCACACTCACCACTTCATAACAACATATTATATGCTCATTAATATCAATCTGAAGTTCTCACAATTAAAATCTTAGATATGTTTTACTACGCTCAAAGAATTAATCAAAAGCATCCTATGTATCCATTCATTGATCAAATCACAAAAGGAATCCAAATCTAATTGAAACACTAGATGTATCCGTAGAACAAATCACAAGGGATATCCAATTTTTATGAGTTAAAAACCAAGCAATCAATCATATGAAATTATCTCAAATCATCACATGTATCCTTGAATCACAAGAGATATCTAAGAATCACTCCACATAATTAATTAGGAGTAAAACAATTGAAACAATAAACTCTATAAAATCAGATTAATAAAAACTTACATAACAGCAATGATGTTCTTCAATGGTGAGGCTTCATCCCCAACCTTAGTTGGGGGTTAGCACATAAAAATAAATCCTAAACTACGTAAAAACTAAACTAAAGAGAAGCTGAATTTTTGCCTCTAGGCTTGTGTGTATCTTTTCTTGAATGCAAATGGTCTATTTATAGGCTTAGAGAAGTCCTAAAAGCCCAAGTAAACCTAGATAATTCGGAGGTCAGTCTCCTGTCAATTAGAAGTCCGAAATCCGGATAAGATTCGCTCAAATTTGCGTTCTCATATTGTGGGACGATTTTGACAAAGTAAACGTCCGAATTAGGAAAATCCTATTTCACAATAAATTGTAGCATTTTAAACGAGCTTTCCACTTCCATTTGAATCATCTCAATCCGATATTTGAGCAGAAAGTTATGGTCAAAACACTGAGACATGTGCAGAATCTGAATTTGAATCAAATCCGAAATTATCTCCATTTAGGAAATTCCGATTTTCTCCTTCATTTGATTTGGTCAAGCTTAACCACATCTTCTAGATCTTCTCAAAGTATGTTTTATTCAAGACTTTGCAATTTTCCTTTTAAGATGCAGTTTCTCTTGACAACCTACAAAACACTAAAACACAAATCTAACACAAAGTGTCGATAACGACATAGCTAAAGTTAACTAATGCAAATTAAGGGTCCAAATATACAATATTTAGCTCTTATCAAGACGTGATATGCGCCATGGGCTTACCATATAAATTGCATATTATGGTCAAATGTGTGTGTTATACGGGGCTTTGGATCCATTAGTCATGCGTTTTGTGGCCACGGTGCAACCATTCCCAAAGGTTAAGTCACTATAGGACAGACATCATTAGTTGGTGTGGGACACTTGAAGCTAGACTCGATCGTGCTACTAACGTTACGTATGGTATGTTGTGCAATGGTTAGGGCACTAACATTGTACTATTGGTCCCTTGAGACAGCATCAACCCTACTGAGAATGTGTAATATTTTGGATAAACCATGTATAAGAGTTATGACTTATAATGTATTAGCTTTTTTCTGCATGTTTACTTTCATTAATTGAGCTCATGTCATACATAATTGTAAGGTTTACTTACTAAGTTGTTAGACTTACGCGGTTATTATTCTCTAGGTAACTTGGTTTGTTGCTATGGAAGTGACAAAAGATGCTACTACTTGACTGGTTGTGCTTTACTTGTAATCACAGGTTTGTCTTTACTATTTAGTAGCTCCATGTTCTTACATGATGAATTATAGTAACTTAGATTTATTCATTTTCCCTTGCATTTACTCTAATAGTTTTATAAGGGTGATTTCCCGTTTGGTCACAACTTGGCTTAAATAGGTAAACTGCCAGTGATTCCACCGGATTAGCCGAAGCTAATTTTGAGGGTGATACAATATGGGACCAGGGTGTTATAATTTCAAACATTCAAGTTCTATTTAAGCAGATGGCTCCTTCGGGTGCCCAGCCATCCCCCAAATGGCCAAGGGGGTGGCTATCCTAATTTTTTTTTTTTCTCTCTTTTACTTTTTTTTTTTTGAAAAAAACATATAATTTTTTAATCCTTTTAACTTTTTTCAAAATTATTTTTTTTAATTAATTATCTGACACGTTATGACATTTGATTGGTGTTAACATGGCGTTCCATAAAGTTTTGGATGGAATTTTTTTCCCCTAGGGTTTCATGTGATAAAAATGAAACCCTAGGAGAAAAAAAAAATAAAGAGTTTAAATCCTAAGGGCAAAAGAGTATTTAATCCTAAAAATATAAAATAAGAAAATAAGAAAAAGAAAGAAAATATAGTGGAAGTGAAGAGAGACGTATATGTCACATCTTGTATCTTCAATGTCTCTCATATTTGTTGAATTTGTTAAATTTTCTTAAACTATTACATAGATCTCTATTTATAGAGAGACAATAAATAGTGAACAAAAAACTCAAAATAAACCCTAAAATACATAAAATAAATAAATAAATAAATTTTACAAAGTAAATTAAATAAGAAAAATATAAAATATTCTAATAAATGAAATAATATATTCTAACACTTCGTAGGCCTTCATGGCCCAACTACTTTTCTGGGGCTCCTGAACGTTACAATAGGATTGAAGAATCAATTATTTGAAGTAATAATAACTGCAAAAAGACTTGCCTAAGGAGACGTGCTTGAACAGAGAGATAATCAGATTAACGGCAGTTAGAGAACGTAAAAAAAATAGATTAACGGCAGTTAAAGAACATTAAAAAAATATGTCAATTACACGTTAAAATGACAATGCGTTGTAATTCATAAAGGTAAAATGACAATGTGTTATAGTTTATAGGGCAAAGTAACAATGAATTATGGTTTATAGGAGAAAAGTGATGGGTAAACTATATGCGTTAACACCTTTTACTGACGAAAGATAGTTTTTTGGCATAAAATGATAATTCATGGGAGTTGGACAGTAGGGATGATAATTCATGAGGACAAAGGGAAAATGCTTCGTAGTCCATGGAAAAAAAGGTAACTAACCCAAGTTTAAAAACTTTCAATTTAGGGTATTTAACTTTTAATTTTTTGCAATATCATCATTCTCTAGGATTTTTCATTAAATCTAATCAAAATTCTCAAAATACCCATATTTTTTATAAAATAAAATTACAAAGATTCAAACATAGGTATTTTTGCGATTATCGTTAAATCTTGACATTGGTACGAAGCTTTGCAATTTTTTTATAATAAAAAAAAAACAGGGTTATTTTGAAAATTTTACAAGATTTGAAGAAAAATTCTAACCGATTATGATATTACAAAAAATTGAAAGTTCGATTATTTAAATTGAGAGTTTTTGTAGTTTATGAGATACTTTTAAAATGCATTAAATTTAAGGGAAGTTTTATTAGATTGTTTTCCTAAATTTAATAATAAATTTGCAAAAAAAAAAGAAAAAAGTAGTGGAGATGTCAAATAAGTAAGAAAAAAATAATTTCTTGAGTAGAGTTTGTAGCCGCTCAAATGGAACATTTGGCTTGGGGGCCATGTGCCTTCACGTGGGTTCACTTTAATTTGCCTATTTGAGCTTCCGACCTTTGCCATCGTGGTTTCCACCTTGTCATAATTGTTGAAAAGTACGTGTCACCTCCTTATACCTTTCACCTCCTTAGCAAAATGGGACGGTTGCATTTGGTTAGAAAACACTTTTGTTCTTAAGTGGGAACTTAATCAATATGAATCATATCTTATAAAGTGAAGATTACTAGTTTAAATTTTTTGTCCCTTTTTTAATGTAGACAAGTAAAAAAAAAAAAACTTATGTACTTCAAAATTGTGATACATATATTTACCATTTTTTTTTTTTTTTCACATGTTGGTATTACAAAGATAGTCTAATTTAGGGTTCATTTGAAATTACGGTTTTAATAAATACGATTTTAAAAATTGCAACTTCTTAAAATTACAAAGACGTTTGGTAAAACATGTTAAAAAGTATTTTTTATCAAATATTTATTATGTCAAATCGTGATTTTAGTTTAAATTTGTGTTTTTTCAAATAAGCACCTCTTAACCTGTATATAAAAATCACAGATTTTTTTATTTTATTTTAAATTAAACACTTTTTAAATCACAATATTAAATATCTTATATTTTACAATATTTTTTAAAAATATAAATTATTCTTATAAAATTATAATTTCAATTGCACCCTTAATAACATATAAAAAGACGTAATGTTGAACAAATTAAGTTACTTTTTTAGGACTATTTACTATTTAGCAATATTGGAACAGTATATAAACCGGATATCCTTACTTAAAGGTCAATTAGCTTTTTAGTTTAGAAAAAAACAAAAGGTCAATCAGCTTTGTTTTTTTTTTTTGTAATATACCAAACCAGAACAAGCTGCTAGCTACAAAACAAAAGAGTATCAACCTATGGACCAGCAAGGAGCTAGCCAGCAGCCAAAAAAACCAGACCTAAGGGGGGTTAAAACGGGGGGGATCTTTCCCGCTACAGATGGGAATAGAGCTAGGGGAAGAAGATAAGGAGGGAATGCAGCCCGGGTAAACCCTTGCCGCGGCCCTATATGCCACATAAAGGGCGCAGAAATTTTCACTTCTGGAAATATATTTTGCCTCCCAATAGGAGGAGGGAGGAAAACTAGTAATGGTAGCTTGAATAACATGAGAAATATGTGCATTGTTGTTTAGAGCAGGGGACTTAAGTGCATCCATAATGACATGAGAAACACCTTCTAAAATAAAATTACTAAGCTTCATGGAGGAAGCCAAAAGAGCAGCAAGATGTGCAGCAAGGGCTGCACCATAGGTAGAGCTGCAGGGGGGTAGTGAACATCTTGATAATTTTCCCACTGGAGTTCCTGCATACAGCTGCTTGAGTTGAGAACTCTTTTCTGGAGACAGCATCAAAATTTATCTTATAACAATCTGGAGGAGGTTTGGACAAAAACTTAAGCATGCAGAATCAGTTTATACAGAGAATAGCAAGCTTCTGTTTAAGGTCCTCTTCATGCTTCATAGTCCAAACATGTCCTTTCCTGCTGATACTTGATACTTGCAACTGTCATCAGCTGGATGGATCCTCAGGACTTCATACGGCAAAGACTAGTCGGCTTCGGTTTAATGTCCTCTAAGCATAGAACATGTCCTTCCTCACACATATATAATGAAGTTAACCTATTAGACTTGATTAGGATGGATCCAATTATTGAGAAATGCTTAAAACGTTCTTAGAAGCCTGTGTCCTGTAATGATAAAAAAGAAGAAATATGACACATTCAAACAATTAATAAACTAAAATTTATCCATAAATTATATTATTAAATTTAATGGTAACTTGTTTTAAAAAAATTAATAATAATTTTGAAAAGAAGATATTACATTTGATAGAAGAAGAAGTAATAGAGCAGTTATTATAGATTGCTTTCAACATTAATTAAGGTTTTAGGCCCTAGGTTTTCTCTTTATTTTACTTTTTTTGTGGACCTAGTCATTTTAATTATCTGGGTTCATAATGGCTGGCCCAATTCTATAAGCACTTTAGGAAGCCATGTAGACTTATATATAATGAAGTTAACCCATTAGACTTCATTGGTCATCAGAGCAATTAGGGTTGAGAGACTAGTGCCCCTCTACACACACAACACAACAAAGAAAGAAAGAAGAAGATGGCAGCCACACCTTCAAACAAAGAAGGTCTAGCTTATATTCCATTTATTATTATTCACATGCTAACGATTAATGTGGCTTTTTTTTTTTATTTTTGAAAAAGAAGAAGAAGAAGGTAATAGAGCGTTATTATAGATTGCTAAACAACATTAATTACGGTTTGGTTTCTCTCTAAGTTTTCTTTGCCTCCTTGGGAGGAGAGATGGCCTCGGTTCTAGTTATTTACTTGATGCCTTAATCCCTTGTTTTATTTTGTTTTCATTTTCCTTTGTATTTTGTTTTTATTGGGTTTCCCATATTTGCTTTAGTATTTCCTTGTATTGCTTCTATCTGTTTGTTTCGTGTGTTTTTTAGTTTTTTTCTCAATTTTCTCCGCGCCTGTTTCGCCACTCTCCATCCATTGCCAGGCCTTTTTCCGCACCCCCACCGCGTCGAGCTTCCAACGCGTTCTTCAGTGTACGGGATCTACTTGCATGCGATCAGTGTTTATTTCCCTGTATTTTTGTTGTTTTTTTGCTTGTAATAAGTCCAGTGTCGATCGGCTTGCTTTTGGGTGTGATACTTAGTCTAGATCTTTGAGTTGTGGATGTGAGCATTATCTTGGCTTTCGGGTTGAGGGGGACAAGTGTTGGCCTGGGGTTCTCAGCCCTCAGTGTCAAGGAATAAGTGTTGTCCTGGGGTTCTTAGCCCCCAGTGTCAAGGAATAATTGCTACCTATGCATTAATTGGTTTTGTCTGGTACAGATCTGTATTTCATTGATTGATTAGTCATAGGTTAGCGGATCTATTTTGAGAGTCTAATTGTAATACGTCTTGTTTGACGTTGGTATCTTTATAGTTTAGCTTACGGATACTTCAGGGTATGTCATGTATTATAAGAGCTTTGCTCTTAATTCATTAATGAAATTAAGATGAATTTTCAAAAAAAAAAAAAACAACATTAATTAGGACAACATTTAATGCATGTTAAAAGAACATTTTTACATTTATTAGAGTGAATTGAATAAAATTTGTCCTTAAAATTTTATTGTTTTTCTTAATTTTTGATGCATGTGTTATTGGTTCTCCTCCATCAAATTTTTGTAAATTGATCACCATTGTATTTGTGAGATAAATTTAAGAAGAAACTTCACAAAAACCTTTATGAACTTCCATACGTTTTGAAATTACTCTTCCAAAAGCTTAGAAACTTTTAATTTTTTGCAACATCCTATTTCTTTAGTATTTTCCATTAAATTTGGTCAAAATTTCTAAAATACACATTTTTTTTTTTATAAAATAAAATTACAAAGATTTAGGCATAGGTATTTTTGTTATCTCCATTAAATCTTGACGTTGGCATGACGCTTTGACATTTTTTTTATTTTAATTTTTTGTTAATAAAAAAAGAGAAATGATAAAAGCACAACTTTTTGGCACAACTTTTCTCTTATTTTTTATTTTTAAAAATAATAAAATTTCTGAAGTAATAATATCATATGTGGTCCTTTTTTTATTTGGTATTAAAAAAAAAAAAAAAAAAGGTTCATCACTAGTTAGCGTAGGCCAATAATAGTCTAATAAGACCAAGACCAAAGTTTTGTCTTGCCCAAAGTGACCTTCTCCATGCAACTCTCGTATTATCTGCTACCTCAAGGAATTATTTGGAATGCATATAACCATTAAGAATAACCATAATCATTGCGGTTACCTACAAACACCTTGGCAAATATCTCTTGAATGAATGATCTTCCATATTCAACGTTCGGAAAGTGTCAAAACCCACAAATTTGGTAGCATAGTAGTAAGAAGTTCAAGTTACCAAGTGATCAGAACAACGGCCTTTAATAAGAGCAACGACATTTAATAGTTAAATCCTTAGTCTTGAAGTACCAGATTTTACTGAAATTAATGCTATAATGTATCTTGCATATTACACATGACCTGACATAGCCTTTTTCAATCAACTAATTAGCAAGGCTCTTTTCGCACCAACTCGAAGATATTGGAACAGGGTCAAACATTTTCTATGTTACCTTCATGGAACAATTAACGTGTTACTATATATTTCTTGAGTTCATTTCACAACATAAATGTTATAGTAATAATCAAAGTCATTTGTAATGTTATATGTCAATATAAATGCAAATCATCCTCACGCAGCAATTTGAGCTTTATTTAATTGATCATAGGGTTTTCACCTCAAGAAGGGTACACCAAAAAAAAACGCTGAAGAGCTGAAGAGCTGAAGAGGGTCTAGGGGTATTGCTATTTCACACTTAACCTACATAATAATTTAATAATTAACCATTAACCTTCAACGGATCATTTGAAGTAGTTGCTTTCATAGAAAGCAATCAATATATTAATAGAGATCCGTTGGAAGGCGAGGCTTGAGCACAAGTTGTAGTGGCTCCACCTTTGGCAAAGCAATTCCCAATCCTTCACGCACATCCACCTCCATGCCTCCCACGGTTGCAATGTCAAATCCTTGTAGAACTCGAGCCAATGCCAAGTGAACCACTTGCAAGCCGTATGCAATTCCAGGGCATGACCTTCTTCCAAAACTAAACGGCATATACTCAAAATTCTGACCCCTAACGTCAACCTCTTCATGAGTTGTCAGAAACCGCTCCGGCCGGAACTCTGATGGGTTCTCCCACACCCGCGGGTCGCGCTGCAGTTTCCATATGTTGATGACCAAACGAGTGCCCTTTGGAACAAAGCAGTCACCGTTAATGTTGCAGTCTTCCATGGCCTCTCGTATTCCTGTGAGGGGGCCTGGTGGGTAGAGGCGTAGGGTTTCCTTAACAATGGCTCGGAGGTAGTTGAGGTTCTTGATGTCGGATTCTTGCACCCATTTTTCCTTCCCCACATGGGTGTCTAGCTCTTCTTGGGCAGCCTTTAGGACTTTCGGGTGGTTTAAGAGTAAGGTCACTGCCCATGTTAGAGTCACAGCTGTGCTTCCTGAGCCTGTTAGGATGAGAATCTGCACACACACACAAAAAAAAAAAAAACATATCATTTAATTGTACTATAAATAGTCAATGGAATGAAATGAAATCGATGATGTGTAATATTTATCTCCATGACATTATAATAGCAGTTAATTAAACAAACAAGCATGCTCTGTCTTCGGTAGCATACGAAAGAAAATGGTTGATTTGATTGTCAATTATTTCAAAAGTTTAAAATGATAGAAAATGATTGATTTGATAACTACGTATCTCAAAAATTCGGGTTCCATTTTTTTATAATTATTTGTAGAGCTGGATATCGGTCATATCGGTCCGGTTAATAGGGTTACCGATTACCGACCAATAAACTATCGGTTAATCAGTTAATCGGTCATATCTAATCGCTAAATCGCCATTAAACCGGTTTTGTCAACTTTTATTGAGCTTTTATTGGTTGCTAATTGAGCCAAAAATTAGTTGTTTTGAAAGATCAAATACTTTTTGTTGAGTTAAAGCCTAAAATAACTTATTAAAAATTAGTTGTTTTAGCCCTTTTGAGGGCCTAAATATATATATGGCTAAAATAGCTTATTGAATCTTTTTTTTTTTTTTTTTTTTTTTTATATTGATCCACTACATCTTTTTTATATTATAAAATAAAAATCAAAAGAGTAAAAAATATAAATTTATAAAAAAATTTAAAATTTGAAATATTTATCAGTCATATCGATTAATCGATAATAAATTCTTGACCGACCGATAAGGTTATCGGTATAAATTTTTTAACCAATTACCAACCAAAAACTATCGGTTACAGTTATATCGGTTTGGTTAATATCGGTAATAGGTCGGTTAATCGGTAACCGATTAATTTACCCACCCCTAGTTATTTGAGTTGAAAATGAAATATATTGAAAACAATTATTTTGTTGTTTTTTCAACGCAATCCAAATGATAAGAAATGAAGGAACAACTTACCATTGTTGTTGCCTTGATGATGGTATCTCGTGTGTGGCCAGAAATCACAGCATCCTCCTCAAAGGTTGATAGCATCACATCCATGAAATCTCTATCCTCATTACTTTTACACTCTAATTTGTTCTGGTGGAGATGTTCTTGGAGCCAAATATCAAGCACCGAGTCAAGCTCCTTAGCAGCCCTCTTCATGGAACCCACATGCCCCTGAAAATCCATCCACTCAAGACAAGGAATGGCGTCCGACAGCACAGAAATACCACTCAGAAACAAGGCGTCACTGATGCCGCTTCTTATCCGGCCTGCCTCGCTGTTCTTCTCCCTGTACTCGGCGGCAGAAAACCTCTTCCCGATGAGCTTCCTGAGGATGATATTGTATGCCATGTGCTCAAACATCTCACTGATTGTCGCCACCCTGTTGTCTTCCGACAACTTGAACAACTCCTTAATCATTGCCTCCACTTCTGAATTTGGAATATGTTTCAGCGTTTCCAGCCGGTCGTTCGACAGGAGCTCAAGATTGGCCATCTTCCTCAAATCGCGCCAATATTGGCCGTGAGGAGCAAAAGCAAAGATGGCATTGTTGTAACCAACGTGTTTTCCAAAAGTTATGCTTGCCCTGGTGGCAAAAACTTTGTCGTTGGTGGCCAGGAATTCCTTCACCATCTCCTTGCTGCTCACCACCAGGAGCCGGCGCAAGCCGATCCGTAGCGAAAAGAGCGGGCCGTACTTGTCAGCCATGGCGCCGAGGGTTCGGGCAACCGGGTCATCACCGCCGACAAGATGGAAGAGGTGGCCTATGATGGGTAGTGCACCCGGTGGCTCAGGGATTCCAGTGAGTTTGAGGGAACCATTGTTGCCGTGAGATGAAAGTCTCAAGAGGAAATGGGTGAAGATTACTAGCAAAGCTAGAAGACCAACAATTGTTTGGATCTCCATTGTGGTGTTTGAGGATGTTGGGATATCGATAGATGGCAAATTATACAAGACTTTCTTGTGTAATTTATAGTACAAAGCAACTGTCGTTATATGGTACACATTAGCAACGAATGGGCCACATGATGTGTCAGTAGGCTCTAGTCCTTAGGTCGGACTAGCTTTTCCAAGCAATATTCTTACAAATAACTCTTTAAATTTAAAATAAAATTTAGAAAAATAGTAGTAATTAATGGATGAGAGCTGCTGTTGTCCGGACAAGGCAGAAAACATGGGTTTTCTGCCTTCCACTTACTATTGACACCTCAGCAATTCCAAAAAAATACACCAACTAAAAATAAAATCAAAACACCAAATCAATAAATTCATCAACCAAATAAATAACCCACCTCCTACCTCCGGCGACAGACGCCGTCACCTACCGTCACCCGCCGCCATCTCCGGCGACAGACGCCGCCACCTCCGGCAACTTTCCGCGAACCAAAAAAAAGATAGATTCACTGGGGTGGTGCGATCCACCTGGACGGGGAGAGGTCCGGCCACCTCGGCATATTTACCTCCGTAAACCAACCCAAAAAAAATTCCGGTCACTTTTGTCTCTCCGTGAACCAAAAAATCCTGCAAGCCTAAAAAATGCGTTTCTAATGCCTCAAAATCGATTCTAATGCCACAAACTCGTTCTAATGCCTCAAAACTAAAACCTAGAGGAAAGGTGAACCCTATTTGGAATTTTATCATCCTAAAAAAAAAATCAAACTAACCGGAACCGGAAGGAAAAAAAAAAACCAACCCACGGCGTGAGACCCGGCCGTGGGTCTCGAACCATGAGGTGTCTGGTCGGCGAAATCCTTCCGTGACCCACCCTTCCGTCTGACCCACCACAAGAACCAAAAAACCAGACCATGATGGGTTGCGTTGGCCGGCCGTGGGTGGCCCGTGGGTCTCCTTTCTTTCTCCCAAATCATCTCTCTTTCTCTGTTAAATGACAAGAAGAAGGAAGAAGGAAGAAGGAAGAAGAAGCATGGGAGAGGTCGGCGGGAGGAAATGGGAGAGAAGAAGAAATGGAAGGAAGAAGAAGAAAAAAGAAAAAATTGAGTGTTTTAGAGTGTAGGATAATTTTATGAGTTTTTTTTCTCTTTATATAATGTGGCAGATTGTGATTGGGGGTGTAAAAGGGGGGTTTTACACCCCATCCGAAGGGAAGTTATTCTCTTAATGGATACCAATACTTCTTGCATCCATTCCATCGAAATTGAAAATAATAATAATAATAATAATAATAATAGTGAGACCACTAGCTATGTAGATGAGTTGATTGGTCCAACACGTCTTTTATCTTCTGCCCTGCTCACACATTCAACGTGTGACGAAACAGATTCATCTGCTGGTCGTCAACAATTATTGAAAGAAAAAAAAAAAAAGAAAAAAAAAGAAAAACAATAAAAACGTGTTCCGCCGTATCCTTCTCCATCCTTCACGTGACAAACATGACAATTCGCTCACTATGAGATGTGGTTGTGATTTCTCCAAGCGCAAGAACCAAAGGTTACACCTGGGCCCATATTAATGGCCCGTATTTTAGGTTACTCTTTATAAGTGGTGGAGAGCCACACATTTTATATTGTAGGGACTGTTAAATAATTTTTATTTTTTTATTTTTTTGGTTATATATATATTTTGTATAACTGGTATTTTTTTCTTTTAATTATTGGCACTTATATATAATGAGGAATTGAGTTTAAAATTGTGTTAAATTCTAATAATTAATATTTTTAATATTTAATAATTAAAATATTTAAATAATAAGACCACTTAAATTAAGAATTGTGTTAATAAGAAAAGAGAAGAAAGGGAAAGTGAAAAGGAGACAGAGTACGAGAAAGAAATAAAGAAGAGAGAGAAGGGTTAAAAAGAGAGAAGGGCGGGGGTGGGGTTGGGGGGTGGGTGGTGTGGGTGGGGATGTGCAAAGGAAAAAAATTTTGGGTGGGGGCTGGTGCTGCGAGTCCCATTAGTGGGAAAAAAATGAAATTTAAAATAAATAAATAAATAAATCTTTGGGGGTGCTGTAACGTGGCTCTGCCATTGCCAGTCTTTATATATATTATATTCCCCAAATTAGGTATATGTTATGTTTATATATATATATATATTTTCTTTCTAGCTTCACAATTCACTTATTCACATGGGAAAAAATGCAAAAGTAATATGAAATTAATACATTTTCAAAATTATGTCAAAAAAATATATATATTTTCAAAACATTAAGGCTTAAAAGAAAATTAAAACAAGTCCAAAACACTAAAAATGGGTCAACATTATTTTCAAAATCGTTTAAAATAAGCCTTGTTAAACTGCTAGTTAAGCTTTTGGAATAAATGTTAATTTAACATAGTATTAGAGCCAAAGATAATGGGATTGAACCTTGACCCTGTCAATTTATCTTCATTTAAATTAAATATTCCACGTGGTGGACATCACCTATTAAAAATGAGTTTAAGCCCACACGTGAAGAGGAGTGTTAGAATAATGATTAAGTAATTAAGTGATTAAGTGATTAAATTTACCTATTCCTATCAACTTAAGCTTTCAAGAGAAACGGTAATTTAACAAATAAAGATCTAAAGAAACACACGGATGTGGTTAATTAATAAAAACATGATGAGATTGCTCATAAAGATGTAAATATCTAAAAGAGATATCCACATTTTACGGATGGGGCTACAAATATTACAAATAATCACATCTGTCTCCGTATTTGCATGTACATCCCTGTACACGAACTTTATTGAATTATCATCCCTGATATTTCATCATTTTTGCAATCTTACCCTTAAAATTTTAAAAAAGTATCAATTTAGGGTTACCATCTCTTAGAAGTTAGCAATGTTAACTCTTCCAAATTCAACATTAAATTATCAAAATAACCCTTTTTTCATTGCAATTATTTTGTAATGTCCATATCTCGCTGCTTTATATGGGAACTAGGGCAGACAATTTTGACATGACCCGTGAACTCAACATGAACACGTCATGAAGTTAACCGATTTTGGGTTTGATCTAAATAGGTTCGGGTCATAATTGGTTCACCCGTTTATGACTCGATTATTTTCGTGTCTGGCAGGTTAATCTAGGTTAAGCGGTTTGACCCGCCATACCTATTTATAAATTAAAAAAAGACCAAAAAACACTAATCTAAAGAGTAAAGCCTAACCTAATGATGATAGAGTTTTGTTTCTTTTTTTCTTTATTATTCTGTTTTTGCTAGCTTTTTTTATTATCCTTTTCTTAATATGATTTCACCTTACTTGGTAAATGATTTGTTGTTTTATAGGTTTAATTCCAAGAGATTGAGTTATTATTTGAATAGACAATTAAACCTATTATGTTTTTATCATATTGTAATTTGTGAATTCTATTGAATCTCAATGGCATTGATATTATTATTATATTATTTTTCCTATTTTTCATTCAAACATGTTGGGTCGTGTCGGGTTGTATTACCTTTTAAGTAAATGAGTTGTACCGGGTCGTGTAAACCTGATATGACCCGATTATTTTAAACGGGTCATGTCAAGTTACCCAACAATTTTCCTTGTTGTGTTCGTGTTTGAAAGTTCAACCCATTTAACTAAACGGCTCGTATTTGAGTTTAAGTTAATTGGGTGGCAGGTTATTACAGATCGTAATCATGTCGATCTGCCAACCCATTTTGCCACCCTAGAAACTAAAGTTCACTAAGCAACAACAATTAATACGTGTCCCACAGGGAGAATGTGATTGTGATTTGCACCAATAGTACAACAAGAGAAAACAAAATTTCTCTCCAAGCATGTGATTCACATTTGTAGAGGGCCAGTATGCAATAAGCACCTAATGCTCAGCACGGCATTTTATTCTTTGATTTTTTTAGGTGAATTTAATTAATATTTAATACTTTTTGAACAAAGATCGGGTGACAACAAATTCACGTAAAAAAATAAAAATTATTTGGCATGAATAAATCCCAAACAATATCTAATCAAATCAAACACCTCTTCAAGGCATATTAATATTGAGAATCCACATATTTTAATGCGTTTTCTGCAAGTTAAAATATTGGATTTCAACATATATATATATATATAATACTAGGCTTTTGTTTAATCTTTAATCATTTGCTAAATAAGTTTTTTTTTACCATTCTCCCCGTATTTCGTGTGGTAAACAGTAGGGTGGGACCAATTTCCCCAACCTATGGTGATCGAGACCAGTCGAGAAGATTAGATTTAGATTTAAAAAACTAGATCTAAGGCCCAACCGATTTTGGAGAGGCGAAGAGTGGTGCATCACAATGGAGGGTGGACGAAAGCAACACAACAAAAGCAAAGGGATAGCCGGATTAACTGGTCTGGTTGGAAAAACCAAAAAAGAAACTAAAATAAATAAAGAAAGAAAGAAAGAAAGAAATAAAGAAGGGGAGGGGAGGGGAGTAGGGGGGGAAAGGAGGAGGGAGCTCTTCTGGAAGGAAAATTACTATTAGGCTTGAAGATCATTAATAAACTATAATTTTAATTTGACTATAGAGAGACTAGATAATAGATATAGGCCTAAAGAAAATCATTCCAGAAGGTGATGCTTTGGAGATAGTTCATATGTTTTAGACTGATTGATGGAGAACCAATACCATGTAGGTCTCACATGGCAATTGAGGGTTGAGAAGCAAGGGACTTGTCTACTTGTTCTTTTGGGACAAGGAGAAAGGTTTATTAGTACAGTAAGGAGTCTATGTTCCAAGCAGAAGTTTGAGTCCTAGTTTATGTTGGAGTCCTTTATTAATTAGTCTTTGTAGTCCTTCTTTTACTTGGATTCCTTATATTATAAATAGGGGATCATAGCTATAGTTTATTTCCACTCAAAGATTAAAAAACATTGTGTTTTTCCTCCATCCCTGATTGGAGTTTGTGGTCTCTCCTATCCGAGAGGAGTTATTGTGGTCTCTCATACCCAAAAAGAGTCATTATTATCAATATATTTCCATTATTAGTTGTGGGGTTCCATCACTGATGACCAATTATGGCAGGTTATGAAAATTTGATTGAAGAAGTAAAAATTTGCTTGCGTCTCCAGACTTGGAGGGTGGTGCACACCAGGAGCGAAGTGAATATGGCAACACATGCTTTGGCAAAGATGGTGCTCTAAACATCTAATAAGAAAATTTCGATGGAGGAGTATCCTATATTTTTGCGTGTTGTTGTATGCTCTGATTGTTTCGAATATTTGATTTTAGGGAAAATTACACTTTACCCCTCAAACTTTGGGACAATTTTCAATTTGACCTCTAATATTTTGATTTTTGCAATGCACCCCTCCAAACTTCCAAATTTTTACAATTCAACCATTCTAACATTTTTTTTTTTCCCAAAATGCTCCCATCCCAGGTTAAAAAATTAAAAATAAAATTAAAAAATTAAAAAATAAACAAATAAAAAATTAAAAAAAATAAAGGGGTGGCCAATTTGAGGTTGCCGAAGCCATCCTCAAGCCCAACTAGGCTAGCTGGTCACCCTTTTATTATTATTATTATTATTATTATTATTATTATTATTATTATTATTATTATTATTTTAACTTGGGATGGGGCATTTGGGGAAAAAAAAGAAGTCAAAATGGTTGAATTGCAAAATTGGAAGTTTGAGGGGTGCATTACAAATATTGAAACTTTAGAGGTCGAATTGAAAATGGCCCCAAACTTAGGAAAGAGGGAGGTAAAGTGTAGTTTTCCCTTGATTTTAAGAATGAATGAATGAGAGAAAGATTGAGAGATCTCACTTCAGGAAAAAAGAGAGAGAGAGAGAGAGAGAAAAAGAAAAAGAAAAAGAAAGATAATAGATATAAATTAAAACAACTTCAAAATTGATATAATTTTATTCCAGGTTTAATTTAGACAATGGCGGGAGCAATCTAAATATCAGAAACAAATAATTTATATATAAAATATTAATCAGTATAAAAGTTTAAGAAGAAATTGATTTGAACGATTGAACTTTAAAGGCTTGATTATTGGAATTGTTGAATAATTGAAGTCCAAAGAAATCGCACATAACAAATTCTTTTACTTAGATTTGTCAAATAACATGCACTCGAGCCGAAAAAAAAAAAAAAACAAGGGACAAAATGTAGTTTAAGCCTAAGTTAAATTTGAAATCAAATATTAGAGCCCATTTGGTTTGCTGAATAGAGGAATAGTCATTTTTTGTTTGGTAGGGTCTTATACCTAGAAATAGTTATTCTCAAGGGAATAAAAAATCCCTTATACAAAGGAATAACTATTCACCTAAAAAATGAGAGAGCTATTTCTGAGGGAATGAATAAGGTTTCTCAAACTTAAAAGTAAAAACAAAAAGAAAAAAGAAAAAATCTTGTGTGAGGCCGACCATCCATAGTAGGCACTAGGGTTGCCACACCACCCCAGATGGCCTTGTCATGGCCTTCTAGGGGTTGCGCTGTAATGCCCCCAAATCTAGCCTTGATGAGTCCAATAGGGTTTGTAGTGACCTAAATAATTAACTAAGCTTAGGTAAACTAGTTAGAGGGTTAATTTGAGTTTTGAGTCACTAAAAACAATCAAAGGGATATTTTGGAAAATTGGACTTTTGGACCGTATGTACGACCAACACACTGGAAGTACGCTCTTATCGTTAGTAGAGGACGTACGTAGGGGGACCACCGTACGTGTGATTGCAAATAGTACAAGGATGTATGCCTGGGGACCACCCAGACGTACGTTGCTTTTTGGAAAACTCCTGGTTAATACTATGAACCGCTGAGTAAATAGTACCAAATGTAAACCCCAATAGTACCAGACGTATGTTACTTTTTATTCTAGCCTTCAGCACCTTAGCTTTTTCTCACCTATAAATACCCCTACCCTTCGCCCTCTCCTACCCATTTTACACCCCCAAGCTCTCTGGAACACCTTGTATGAGTGTTTTGTGAGGATTTTGTGAGTTCTTGGAGAAGGAGAGGAGATTCTTTGAGGTTTTCTTGAAGAAAGTAATATCCTTAAGCCTAGCTTATTTCTTAGTTGTTATGATGTTTAAATGCTTTTCATAGATAGCTTAGTTATGGTTTGAGTTTTAGCTAGGTTATGCTTTAATCTTGGAGGTTAGTGTTTTGTCTTTATCAATCATGTTTTTGTATGCATGGAGGCCTTATATTTGAGATATAAGGTCTTGAAAATTTGTAGATAGGCTTAGAACCAATTTGGGAGGATATGAGGACATATGGACAAAATGAGGTTCGAAACCTTCTATGAGGTCTTGGCCTCAAAGCATTAGGGTTATAAGCATTTGGAGCGTTATTTTGGCCAGCCATTTGATTTGACCTAGTTGAGTTTTAACTCACATAATGCTAGCTATTATTTTTCATGATTGCACGACTTATTTTGTACAAAACATGCATATTTACAACTCTCACGATATACACTTGTTGCACATGAACTTTAGCATGCATGTTTGTTAAATATGTTGTGCTTAATATGTTAATGAAAGTAAGACTTGTAAAGCATACATGTAAAATCTGAGACAAGATAAATTGCATCGTATGGCATGATACATGTATGTTATATGGGCTTTGATCCTATAGTTGTTACATAGCCATAATGGGTGGTCACTACAGATATACATCATTAGTGGTGTGAGCCAACCCGAGGTCGGACTTGATTGTGCCACTAATGTTATGGACGATGGCGTACAATATCCGGAGCATCAATGTTGTATTATTGGTCCCTCGAAACAATTGCCAAACCTCTGAAAAGGAAAAATATTTTGAGTAAATCATATTGTTGAACTATCACTCTAAATCATAAGTATGTATTATATATCTATATTACGCCTATGGAAAATTGTCATAATGGAACTATTGCATACTTTATAAAATTAGAGTTCATTACTAAACTGGCATGAGTATTATATGCATTAACATTCACTAAGTCTTTAGACTTATCCCTTTATTTTATGTTTTTCCCCCTCCATTACGAGTAATTGTGTGGTTTAGCTAGGCTTAGATGAGGATGCCTTCAGATCATACATGGGTGATTGTGCAAGAGCTGATACGAGTCATTTTTGAGGATATAGACTTAGTTTGGTTGAAGTCCATGTGGGATGATAGAGGAACCACCCGAACAAACATGATTGAGATTCGTATCTCTTTAGAATTACTTAAGCTTAGGATTTGATCTATTGATCTTTTGTAAGACAATTATGTTATGCGATGTAATCCTTTTATTTTGATGATGCTTTGATGACCAGTACATTTGGTGACTATCTTTATATTATGAGGTGTTATGTTTACTTTGGTGTATGAATGTGTGATTGTTTATCTATTGCTCTCTATTCCTATAGTTTAAAATGTCTTCCGCTAAGGTCTCTCGCTTATGAGAGGTTGTAATCTCTGAGTCTTGTCTCATGTGTGATAGGGCTAAGAGGCGAAGCAAAAGATCAATTACCAATTAATTGATTTGCCCATCGTGGTTGTTATAGGGTTACTAGCAATTACCCTAGTTTAGCTAACTAGTAGGTAAATGGAAAACCGTTCCTCTAAACATCATTAGAATCTATGCATAAGAAGGTGAAATAAATCTGCAATGTCTAATATTCATAATGAAACATGTAATATCCTCAACTTAAAGACTCAGAGTAAATTATAATGACTTAAGCAAACCTGATAACAATGTGTAAATCTTTCTTGAGCAAGGTTTGTAGTGGCAATCGTGCCATTACTTGGTCATAGAAACAGGTTTCCTACAATATGTAATAACCGTGTAAGTTTAACGACTTAGTAAGTAAACCTCATAGTTAGGTACAACATAAGCCAGTTATCATTCAGCAGAAATAAATGTGCAATGTTGGCAAACATTTGAAAGATGTGTTGTCTCTATTAATACACCATAAAATATTGTTTTGTTGACAGAAATGGGTGTACTTACAGTGGCAATCACCTATGTATTTTTAATGTAGAAAACTAAAGCTTTATACATCATAACTATCATATACGAGATATTACTTATTCTTAACAAGTTGGCGTTGTCCCAAGGGACCTATAATACAATGTCGATGCCCTAATCATTGTATGCTACTGTCTATAACACTAGCAACCCAACTGAGTCCGACTTCGTGAGGCTTACGCTACTATTGATGTAAGTCTTGTAGTGACCCGCTCATTAAGGCTATAACAGTCACAAAATAATCAGTGGATCCAAGGCCCGTATATCACATCCATACACATATAACCATAAAATCAAGTCTATATAATAAGCATATGGCCATTATACCACACGTACCAATGTACCATGTTATATAATGCATCTTATCAACCAGTTATTAAAGCAGTTACCAAGTTGTACAAAAGTGTAGACATGCTCATACCATACACATGTTCGGGCCACCGACATATCGATGCTTTTAAGAAAAACAATTGTAAGTGTTTACTTAACTCGTGTGCTCGCTAGAGTCCTCCAACATCACTGTGGTGCCCCACACCGCTTAGGTGTGGAGATAGAGATGTACTTATATGTATACTTACACCTTTAATGACAACAATGTATTTTAAAGCCATGATGATCATGATCCAATTAGAACTCTGCAGTTAAGCATGCTTCTGCAAGAGTAATACCAGGATGGGTGACCTCCTGGGAAGTCTAGTTTGAGGGAGCCAAAAGCGGACAATATTGTGTGCCATTGGGGTGTGGTGTTATAATCATAAATCCCTCCTATAACAAAATATGACCCATTGTTATGAGTAGTACTAGATAACGCTACATACGAGGTTCCATTTAATGAAAAAGGTTGCTAAAAACCCTAATATCACATATTTGGGGCTAAAGGGAGATTGCCTTGTTTTCTGGGCGAGCATGCACACTCGAGGGAAAGCATTTGGCCAGAAAGTTAAGACTCTTGGCTAGAAACTCCGAACTGTGTTTTAGGCTCCTATCTTGAACTATGGATTGGTACATCATAGGCTCTAAGTGGACACATTTAGGTACAAAACATACTATCATGCAAACTTTAAAGAAAGTAAAGGCTATTAAAAGCATTTCAAAATCATTCTAGGTTTTGTAAGAAAATGAGTGCAAGAGTTTGCCAAAGCATCCTTAAAATGTGTAATACTAAGAAAGCTGTAATAGCAACATGAAGAGTAAGAAATGAACTAGAAATTACCTTGATGATGACAAAACTCCACCAAGGCTTCCTCCTCCTTTCTCAAAAATCCCTCATCACTCTAGGGTTAGGGTTTCTTGGTGTAAGGAGAGGTTGAAGTCGAAGGGCATGATTTATATGGGCTTGGGGCTTGCTTTGGTCTAAAAAAGTGGAGAATGGGTTAAAATTGCTTTTCAAAAATGTCAATGAGTGCTCAGGTGCTATTGGGTGAGCATTCGGGTACTATTACACAATGGATAATAAAAGGGTTTAGTCGTACATTTGGGTATTGCCCAATGGCTCGAAGACTAGTCAACAAGCGCTCATGGTGGTCCCCTAGCGCACATTCGACCAATGAAGGAGGTTTTGAGTTTTTGCTTCAAAAAATCTCAAGGAGTTGGGCTACTTAGAAAAAGGTTTAGGTATTTTGGTTTAAAGCTTGTTTTATGGAAATATTAATAGTTTTAGTAAGAAATCTTTAACCTTCTAAAACAAGTGTTTTGTTGAGGTATTACACTCTCCTTTCCTTACAAAAATTTCATTCTCAAAATTTCATGTTTAACAAGAATCAAAACCCTCCTTACAAGGAGATTTTTAAAACAATTAAAAAGGTTTGAAGGAAAGCTTGATAAGAGAAAATATATGAAAGACAATGACCTAAGCATGCACAATTTAAAAGAAAACATCCATAACCATACCAAATTGGCACCACCAAGGTGGAATTGTAATGTCACAAAATATGTACAACTATACAAAAAGAGATGACGAATGAGAGATTTCTCCTAAGAGCAGGATTGCATGGTCCTCCTGAGTCTGCGATTTGTAGATCCTCAGCTTGGGGTGCCTCATGCTCTACGACTCCATGTGGACATTAGGAATGCTATTTAAATGGGTTAATTACATTTAAAGTGTTAATTAATCCTTGGATTCATGTGTTCCATGAAAATTGATACTTATAAGGTTTATGTTCTAATATATATCATATTAGAATCATAGTGATTATTTTAAGTGTCATGAGTGTAAGAGTGTTAATAATTATGGGAAAGCAAAGAATAGAGCTTGATTATGTGTTTATTTTGTAAATGCTTATGTGTATTACGGTTGAGTCAAGAGTTCATCGAAGGGTTGTAATACCCCGGTAAAAACTAACATTTTTATTAAACGAGATCTTTTCCATAAAAGCAATCAATAAAGGTTTTCAATAATGGTACCTTAACGAGACCCAAAATTCTTAACGTTAACCTAGTCATGCTTTGAACCCTTAGAAAATAGAAGCCAAACACTAACCCTCAGGAGGTGGACGTACGCTAGGTCCGAGGCGTAGTTTTGTCTATAGTCAACGTACATTCTATAAATAGTACAATAGATGTACGTAGGACCACCGAACGTTCGCTACTTTTTGGAATACCCTTTGGGTAATACTTAGACGTATGAGACACCCTTTGGACCATTGCACAAAGACCACCGGACATATGCTAGGGTTGCCGAACGTCCACTACTCTGTCAGAGAGTTGGTGGCAAACTTTCCCTATAAATAGGCCGTCCCACCTCCCATTTCTCACACCCATTCCCATCCCTTAGTATGCCCCTAGCCTACCAAAATACTTCCTTGAGTTTTGAGTGAGGAATTGGTGAGAGTAAGCTTCAAGGAGGAGTTTTCACAGAGGGGAGACCATCTCCATGCTTAGCTTCGGGGCAAGCTCTATTCTCTTTTTGTTTATCATTGTTTTATCTTACATTTCTGCCTTGATAAGGTTTTCCAAGTGTTCATTAAGCATTCTTTAAAGATAAAGATGTTTTCAAAGGCTTCTTTCAAAGTTTCGTTGTGCTGTGATTTCTTGCATTGCATGTGCCATTTTGCTAGCTTAGAAGAGATTTAGAAGTCTATGAATGCCATTAGAGACATGCACTATTTGAATCTTAAAACGATGTGCTTAACATACTGAGCAGACGTACGCTATTGAGGCTGGACGTACGGTCAGTGGGCAAAGCACCGATTTTTTAGTTTCACACGTGTATGCTTAGGCTTAGCCATATTTCTAGGTTTTGTAATGGCTTAGAATAAC
Organism: Carpinus viminea; assembly: GCA_013348765.1. NCBI lineage: Eukaryota > Viridiplantae > Streptophyta > Magnoliopsida > Fagales > Betulaceae > Carpinus > Carpinus viminea. The sequence goes on along the minus strand of CP054668.1, from coordinate 34,854,076 downwards.
GGTGTCTTGTATCTGTTATAACAAGATTTAGCTTGGTTGGAGGATTCACTTGAGTACACAAGATAAATAGACACTTACACCATTTTTACATAAAATATGGGATATGTCAATTGATTGACCACGAGTATGATATGAACATGCCTATTTTCTATAACTACTTGTTAATTGTGCTATCAATTAACTGTTAAGATGCATCGTAAGACATGGTACACCGGTACGTGCGGTATGAACTGCCATAGGCTTACTATATAGACTGTATATTATGGTCAAATGCGTGTATTATACGGGACTTTTCATGATCATGGTGTAACCATTCCTGATGGTTTGGTCACTATAAGACAGACGTCATTAGTTGGTGTGGGCCACTCAGGATCAAACTTAATCTTACCATTAATGTTACGTATGGTATGTTGTGCAGTGGCTGGGGCACTGTCATGTACTATAGGTTCCTCGGAACAACGCCAACCCTACTAAGAAAGGGTAATATCTCAGATAGACCATGTATAAGAGTTATGACTAATAATACATTAGCCTTTTTCTGCATTAAAATAATTAGGTAATTATCGCCGACTCTACACTACAAGTTTTGAAAACCCTAAAACCTATTAAATGATGTATTAACGGAAGTAATGCCCTCTTTTTAATTATTACTCAAATTGCAAGTTTACTTTTATTAATCAGGCTCATGTCATATCTAAGTTATAAGGTTTACTTACTAAGTTGTTAGACTTACGCGGTTTTTATTTTCTAATTAACCTGGTTTATTGCTATGGGAGTGGTAAGAGATGCTACTATCTGACTGGTTAGGCTTTACTCATAATTACAGGTTTGTCTTTACTGTTTAGCAGCTCGATGTTCTTACTTAATGAATTATAATGACTCAGATTTATTCACCTTCCCTTACATTTACTCTAACGTTTTTTATAAGGGTGCTTTTTCGTTTGGTCACAAGTTGGCTTAAATGAGTAAATTGTCAGTAACTCCACCGGATTAACTGGGGCTAATTTTGGGGCATTACAAGGGTACTCAAGTGAACATAGTAAGTATTTTACTTACTGGGCAAAAGATACTATGTTTTAAAGTATAACGTGTTTTGTGATACTATGACTATTTAATGATGTTTCATGGGATGTTTTTATGAAAGGGTTCTATGAGCTTTTATGGGTTTACAAGATAATATGATAATTATGTTGTTATGAGCATTTTGATAGTTCACATGATTTATGACATGATTCAATGATTTTATGATATGAGTATGAACATTGATGATATATATGCAGGAGATTATGTTATATATATGTATGGATGATATGATAAGACGATATTATATATATATGGATAATATGAGGAGATGATGTTATATGTTATATGTATATATGTATGGATGATATGAGAGATGATGTTATATATATATAATGGGCGGGCTCAAGCCCTAGGCGAGCGAGTTAAGCCCTCGCCTAAAGCCTCCAATTTAATAAGGCCAAAAAAAAAATGGCCAAAAATTTTTTGAAAAAAATATATTTTTTTGAACTAAAGAGAAATTTAAGGCCCAAATTTTTTTTAATAAGGCCCAAAAAAAATTTCATCAAAATTTAAGGCTTCAATTTAATAAGGCCCCAATTAATAATTAAGCCCATTATAAATTCTAAAAATAATTCAAGAAAAAAAGAATATATATATATATATATATATAAGACCGACAAAGTCTTAATTACACGCTTCATCCCTTTTTTATATGCCATGAGCCATCAACACACGCCTATTGCCTAGTGCCTACACATCATCAACATGCTCTTCCTGGCATTTCTGTGTTTTTTGTGAGAAATTCTTATCATTACAAATAAAATATTATTGATTTTATTTTCTATTACACCATCAACACGCTCTTTCTAGCATTTCTAGGTTTTTGGTGAGAAATTTTCTCATCAATACAAAAAAAATATTATTGATTTATTTCTTATTTTATTATTTAGGGATAGGCAACGGCCAAAAACATAGACTCCATAGTGTATAAAATTGCTAGCCTACTAGCTACCATGGGCATTTTAAATACCACACTATCTCTCTATCTGCCACTTTGCCTCTCCTCTTTGCTCACCATTTTCTGAGTTTCTCTTCTCTACCTATCTCATGGCCCATATTATCAATTGAAAAAAAAGAGATATTAGAAAATTTTGAATATAAAAACTTAATCATAAATTTTGCATCTCAAAAAACGAGAAGAACAAATTTTAAATAAAAATATAATTTTTTTTTTTACTTTAAAAAAAAAATTTTGAATTAATTTTTTTTTTTTTTTTGGTTACTTAAAAAAAAAAAAAAAATTAGGCCTAGTTTCAAAGTTTCGCCTAAGACCCCAAAATACATTGAACCAGCCTTGTAGATGAGGCAAGAGATCATGTAGTTGCGCATATACATATCGCTACGAATGGTTGCATGTGATGATTTATGATGATCTAGATGAGATTGGTTGGTTCATTTTGAAAAACTAGTTAGTTTTATACTATTAAGTGTCTCAATTTTATGGAGACAGCATGCCTATAAATCCTCCTACATCTTGGGTGGTGGTAATTCCCGTGATGCAGATGATATTGTTAATGTTGATTCAGGTGCATAGATCATAGATAATGATACAGTGGCTATATATTTGGGTATTACGGTATTTGAGGCTTTAATACATTGGGTGTTTATTTTTTTGGACTAGTCGATAGTCAAAGGGTTTTCACCTCAAGAAGGGTACATCGATCTATGAAACCAAAAAAAAAAAAACTAAAGGAGGTTCTAGGGCTATATTGCTATTTCACACTTAACCTACATAATAATTTAATAATTAACCATTAACCTTCAACGGATCATTTGAAGAAGTTGCTTTCATAGAAAGCAATCAATATATTAATAGAGATCCTTTGTCTACGTCGCTGATGCCGCTCCTTATTCGGCCCGCCTCGCTGCTCTTCTCCTGTACTCGGCGGCCAAAAACCTCTTCCCAATGAGCTTCCTAAGGATGATATTGTATGTCATGTGCTCAAACATCTCGCTAATTGTACGCCACCTGTTGTCTTCCTCCGGCTTGAACAACTCCTCATAATCATTGCCTCCACTTCTGAATTTGGAACATGTTTGACGTCTCTAATCGTTAGATTCGACGAGAGCTCGAGATTGGCCATCTTCCTCACATCGTGCCAATATTATTGTGAGGAGCAAGACAAAAGACAGCATTGTTGTAACCAATGTGCTTTCCAACTGCTATGCTCGCCCTGGTGGCGAAAACTTTGTCGTTGGTGGCCAGGAATTCCTTTACCATCTCCTTGCGGCACCAGCCTCATCACCCACATTAATGTCTACGATGGGCTCTATCTCATCACTATCATTCACTTGTGGTCTGGTGGTGTACGAGTGTAATACCCCGATAAAAACCCACATTTTTATTAGGCAAAATCTTTTCTATAGGAGCAATCAACAAAGTTTTTCTATAAAGGTGTTTAACGAGACCCCAAAACCCTTAGCATTAGCCTAAACACACTTTGAACCTTTTAGAGAATAAAAGCCAAACATTGATCCTTAGGAGGCGGACGTATGCTAGGTCTGACGGACGTACATTGTTGTCTGTAATGCGGACGTACGGGGGGGACCACCATACGTACACTCTGCAAAAAGTACAATGGACATACTTGGGACCATCAAATATACGCTACTTTTTGGAGTACCCTTTGGGTAATACCTGGATGTACGAGACACCCTCTGGACCAATGTGCAAAGACCACCAGACGCATGCTAGGGTTGCCGGACGTCTGCTTCTCTGTCAGAGAGTTGGTGGCTAACTTTTCCTATAAATAGACCATTCCACCTCCCATTTCTCTCACCCATTCGCATCCCTTGGTATGCCCCTAGGCTGCCAAAACCCTTTCCTTGAGTTTTGAGTGAGAAATTGATGAGAGTGAGCTTCAAAGAGGAGTTTCTGAGAATGGGAGACCATGTTTGTGCTTAACTTTGGGGTAAGCTCCGTTCCCTTTGTATTTAGCACTATTTTATCTTGTGTTTCTATCTTGATGAGGTTTTTCCAAGTGTTCATTAAACGTTCTTTAAAGATAATGATGTTTTCAAAGGATTTTCTCAAAGCATCGATGTTATGTGATTTCTTGTGTTGCATGTATTGTTTTGCTAGCTTAGAAAAGTTTTAAAGGTCTATGAATGCCATTAGAAACATGCACTGTTCGAATCTTGAAACTGTGTGCTTAACACACTGAGTGGACGTACGTCATCGAGGCTGGACGTACGGTCAATGGGCAGAGCACCTACTCTTAAGTTTCACATGTGTATGCTTGGGTTTAGTTATATTTCTAGGTTTCTTAGGGCTTAGAATAACGGTGTCTTGTATCCGTTATAACATGAGGTAGCTATGCCAGAGGACTCGCTCGAATGCACAAGGTAAGTAGACACTTACACCCTTTTTACGTAAAATGTGAGATATGTCAGTTGATTGACCATGCATACGATATGAGCATGTCTATTTTCTGTAATTACTCGGTAATTGTAATACTAAATAAACTGTCAAGATGCATCGTAAGACATAGTATGCCGGTACGTGCGGTATGAACGGCTATGGGCTTACTATATAAACTGCGCATTATGATCAAATGTGTGCGTTATACGGGGCTTTGGATCCATTAGTATTGTGACCTTGATGCAACCATTCTTAGCAGGGTTGATGCTGTCTCAAGGGACTTATAATACAATACCAGTGTCCCAGCCATTGCATAATATACTATACGTAACATTAATGGCACAATCGAGTCCGACCTCCAATAGTCCATTGTATTTTTTTTATATGTTCTGATTATATATATTTGGATAACAGTGTTGATGTATATAGACATTTTTACTTGTTACATTATGACGTGTTGTTTGTTAATCATTTATATAGGATGAATGCGGTTAATTGTTATGTGTTTATATTTTGGATAACAGTATTTTGCATATGATAATGTTCTTTTGATCAGCTTGATAAGATTGGGATGGATGGGTAATATATAAATCTTGATTATTAGATTTGGAGTAAATATCAGCTTGAATTAGTGGGAAAATTTTAATATAAACAAACCAAATTAAAAAAAAAAAAAAACTAACGCGGCAAAATTACCACGTTACCTTGGGGTGACGTGGCATTTTTACCACGTTAAGACCCATTTACTAACGTGTGAATAGTAACACGTTAGCAAATGGTAACGTGGCACATCTCTAACACATTAGTGAAGTCCTAGTTCTAACGGACACATCTCTAACGCGTCACACACGTTAGTAATGGCATGTTACTACCCATTACTAACATGTCAATGGGCTTAACACGTTAGTAATGGATCATTAGGAAAAAATGTGGTTTTAGTAGTGTGGAGAAAAAGTGAAAATGTGTTATAGTTCATGGGAGGAAAAGGTAATTACCCAAAAAAAAAGGTGATGTTCTTTATTACAAACTTTTTAAACAGCTTATTTTGCTCAATGTTCTTTATTATCATTCATCTTAAAAACTTTTTATCATATTAAGTAATCAAGATGTACATGCAAAGCAACATTAGTTCATTTATGATTATGAGCTTTTGTTTTGTTGACAAATTAACATACAAGATGTGATCTAGGATTGACCATATGATTGTTGGAAATTAAAAGTTGTCTAGGCTTGACCATTTGCTTGTTATGTTAATAGATGTTACCCCAAAAGCTTAAGCTTTTGGGACAAGTAGTGATTTAATATGTTCTGATGCCATGTTGAAATATATATAAAAATAGGGTTAAATACTCTTTATTTTTTTCTCCTTAAGGTTTCATTTTTATCATAAGAGGTATCTATAGTTTTCATAACGACAGAGACGGTACTTCTGCCAAATTCCGTAAAAAACTTATCAGAACGTACAATACCACGTCATGATCAACACCAATCAAATGTCACCATGTGTAATATAATTAATTAATTTTTTTTTAAGAAAATAGTTTTTGAAAATATTAAAATGATTAAAAAAAATTATATTATTTCAAATGTCGCCACGGCCTGATGACATGATCCTCTTTGAGCAACAGACACTTGACTGGACTAACCCATTGTATCTTACTGTAAATCCAGAAGACCAACGAAGGCTCAACTTTTGGTCTAAATCTCCAGAAGATTTTAGGTAACCCCATTAACTTATTATCTGCAAAGAAGAAGAAGAGGAATTTAAGAAGATTATCAGTTATTTAAATGCATATTTATGTTCATGCTTAGTTGCGGTAAAGTATAAATTGGTTTATATAACGACCCAGGGAAAAACGCTAACCACATATGCGTTATCAGTCCAAAAGGACTAGTCAATTTGGAGTTTTCCTAAAATTCATTATAAAGCACAGTTTCACCTAGTAACTATGCAATATTGTGGGACTTAACACTCATGACTATATTTATAAATCACCTACTCTATCTGGGTTTCTTCTCATCTTTCCAATATGGGACTGAAGTGTTATAAACTCTCCTTCTTAAATTCTTGACATTCTCATCAGGGCTACATCATGTAGTGCTTCAGTACCACATGACCTGATTTTACTAGGTGGCTTTGTTACCACTTGTAATGACTCAGGAAAAAGCGTTAGCCGCATTTGCGCTATCACACCAAAAGGACTAGTCAATTTAAAATTTTTTAAAATTCATTATAAAACACAGTTTCACCTAGTAACTAGGCATTGTCAGACTTCGCACTCATAACTATCTTTTAAACCACCCACTCTATCTGGGCTTCTTCTCTTCTTCCTAGTATGTATAATACTCCAATAAAAATAAACCTTTTTATTTGAAGAGATCCTTTCCACTAGAGCGTTTAACAAGAGCCTTTGATAAAGCTGCTTAAACAAAGCCTAAGAGCCTTAGCGTTAATCTAATCACACTTTGAACCCTTAGAAAATAGAAGCCAAAATGCTGACCCTCAGGAGGTGGATGTACGCTAGGTTTAAAGGACATACACTGCTGTCTGTAATGCGGACGTATGGGTGGGGACCACCAGACATATGCTCTACAAACCATACTAGCGGACGTACGTGGGATCACCGGATGTACACTACTTTTTGAATACTCTTTGGGTAATACCTGGACGTACGAGGCATCTTTTGGACCATTGTGCAAGAACCACTAGACATACACTAGGGTTGTTGGCGTCTGTTGGTTTGACAGAGAGTTGGTGGCAAACTATCCTTATAAATACCCACCCCTACCTCTCATTTCTCACTCCCATTTCCACCCTCTGGTGTGCCCCTAGGCTGCCAGAATCTCCTACCACGTTTTAAGAAAGAGTTTGGTGAGAAAGAGTGCTTCCAAGAGGAGTTTCCAAGGAGGAGAGGCCATGTACATGCTCAGTTTCAGAGTAATCCTTGTTTTCCTTGTATTTAACACCGTTATAGCCTTTGTTTTATACCTTGTTGAGTTTTTCAAGTGTTCGTCAAGTTTCTTCTTAGAAATGATAATGTTTTCAAATGACTCTTTCAAAATCCTCTTGTGTTGTGAATTCTTACATTGCATGTGTTCTTTTATTAGCTTAGAGAAGGTCTAGAGGTCTAGAAGTGCTATAGAAACCATACACTGTCCGAATCTTAAAACGGTGTGCTTAATACACTGAGTGGACGTACGCCATCGAGGTCAGACGTATGGTCAATGGGCAGAGCACTAGTTTGAGTTTTACACGTGTATGCTTTAGCCTAACTACATTTTTAGGTTAAATAGGGCCTAGAATGACAGTGTTTTATATTCGTTATGACAAGACTTAGCTTCGTCGGAGGATTCGCTCAAATATGCGAGGTAAGTAGACATTTACACCCTTTTTATGTAAAATGTGGGATATGTCAATTGACTAACCACGAGTATAATATGGGCATACCTACTTTCTGTAATTACTTGATAACTGTGTTATATATTAATTAACTGTTAAGATACATCATAAGACCTGGTACGCCGGTACGTGCAGTATAAACGGCCATGGGCTTACCATATAGATTACATATTATGGTCAAATGTGTGTGTTATACGGGCTTTAGATCCATTAGTCACACGTTTCGTGACCATGGTGCAACCATTCCCAATGGTTAAGTCACTATAGGACATACGTCATTAGTTGGTATAAGACACTTGAGGCTAGACTCGATCGTGCTACTAACGTTGTGTATGGTATGTTGTGCAATGGCTAGGGCACTAACATTGTACTATTGGTTCCTCGAGACAGCATCAACCCTGCTGAGAATGTTTAATATTTTTGGTATACCATGTATAGGAGTTATGACTTATAATGCATTAACTTTTTTTCCGCACGTTTACTTTCATTAATTGAGCTCATGTCATACATAATTGTAAGGTTTACTTACTAAGTCGTTAGACTTATGCGGTTATTATTCTCTATGTAACTTGGTTTGTTGCTATGGAAGTGACAAAAGATGCTACTACTTGACTGGTTGTTCTTTACTTATAATCACAGGTTTGTCTTTACTATTTAGTAGCTCAATGTTCTTACATGATGAATTATAGTAACTTAGATTTATTCACTTTACCTTGCATTTGCTCTAATAGTTTTATAAGGGTGATTTCCCGTTTGGTCACAACTTGGCTTAAATGGGTAAATTGCCAGTGACTCCACCAGATTAGCTGAAGCTAATTTTGAGGGCGATACAATATGGGACCGGGGTGTTATAATTTCAAACATTCAAGTTCTATTTAAGCAGATGGCTCCTTCAGGTGCCCAGCCATCCCCCAAATGGCCAAGGGGGTGGCTATCCTTTTTTTTTCTCTTTTCCTTTTTTTTTTTTTTGAAAAAAATATAATTTTTTAATCTTTTTAACTTTTTTCAAAAATATTTTTTTTAATTAATTATATGACATGTTATGACATTTGATTGGTGTTAACGTGGCGTTTCGTAAAGTTTTGGATGAAATTTTTTTCCCCTAGGGTTTCATATGATAAAAATGAAACCCTAGGGAAAAAAAAAAATAAAGAGTTTAAATCATAGGGGCAAAAGAGTATTTAATCCTAAAAATATAAAATAAGAAAATAAGAAAAAGAAAGAAAATATAGCGGAAGTGAAGAGAGACGTATATGTCACATCTTGTATCTTCAATGTCTCTCATATTTGTTGAATTTGTTAAATTTTCTTAAACTAGTACATAGATCTCTATTTATAGAGAGACAATAAGTAGTGAACAAAAAACTCAAAATAAACCCTAAAATACATAAAATAAATAAATAAATAAATTCCACAAAAGAAATTAAATAAGAAAAATATAAAATATTCTAACAAATGAAATAATTTATTCTAACACTTCGTAGGCCTTCATGGCCCAACTACTTTTCTGGGCTCCTGAACGTTACAATAGGATTGAAGAATCAATTATTTGAAGTAATCATAACTGCAAAAAGACTTGCCTAAGGAGACGTGCTTGAACAGAGAGATAATCAGATTAACGGCAGTTAGAGAACGTAAAAAAAAAAGATTAACGGCAGTTAAAGAACGTTAAAAAAAATATGTCTATTACACGTTAAAATGATAATGCGTTGTAATTCATAAAGGTAAAATGACAATGTGTTGTAATTCATAAGGCAAAGTAACAATGAATTGTGGTTTATGGGAGAAAAGTGATGGGTAAACTATATGCGTTAACACCTTTTACTGACGAAAGATAGTTTTTGGGCATAAAATGATAATTCATGGGAGTCGGACAATAGAGATGATAATTCATGAGGACAAAGGGAAAATGCTTCGTAGTCCATGGAAAAAAAGGTAACTAACCCAAATTTAAAAACTTTCAATTTAGGGTATTTAACTTTTAATTTTTTACAATGTCATCATTCTCTAGGATTTTTCATTAAATCTAATCAAAATTCTCAAAATACCCATATTTTTTATAAAATAAAATTACAAAGATTCAAACATAGGTATTTTTGCGATTTTCGTTAAATCTTGACATTGGTACGAAGCTTTGCAATTTTTTTATAATAATAAAAAAACAGGGTTATTTTGAAAATTTTACAAGATTTGAAGAAAAATTCTAACCGATTATGATATTACAAAAAATTGAAAGTTCGATTATTTAAATTGAGAGTTTTTGTAGTTTATGAGATACTTTTAAAATGCATTAAATTTAAGGGAAGTTTTATTAGATTGTTTTCCTAAATTTAATAATAAATTTGCAAAAAAAAAAAGGAGTAGAGATGTCGAATAAGTAAGAAAAAAATAATTTCTTGAGTAGAGTTTGTAGCCGCTCAAATGGAACATTTGGCTTGGGGGCCATGTGCCTTCACGTGGGTTCACTTTAATTTGCCTATTTGAGCTTCCAACCTTTGCCATCGTGGTTTCCACCTTGTCATAATTGTTGAAAAGTACGTGTCACCTCCTTATACCTTTCACCTCCTTAGCAAAATAGGACGGTTGCATTTGGTTAGAAAACAATTTTGTTCTTAAGTGGCAACTTAATCAATGTGAATCATGTCTTATAAAGTGAAAATTATTAGTTTAAATTTTTTGTCTCTTTTTTTATGTAGACAAGTAAAAAAAAAAAAACTTATGTACTTCAAAATTGTGATACATATATTTACCATTTATTTTTTAATTTTTATTTTCACATGTTGGTATTACGAAGATAGTCTAATTTAGGGTTCATTTGAAATTACGGTTTTAATAAATGCGATTTTAAAAATCGCAATTTCTTAAAATTACAAAGATGTCTGGTAAAACATGTTAAATTTTTTTTTTATCAAATATTTATTATGTCAAATCGTGATTTTAGTTTAAATTTATGTTTTTTCAAATAAGAACCTCTTAACTTGTATGTAAAAATCACATATTTTTTTATTTTATTTTAAATTAAACGCTTTTTAAATCACAATATTAAATATCTTATATTTTATAATATTTTTTAAAAATATAAATTATTCTTACAAAATTATAATTTCAAACGCACCCTTAATAACATATAAAAAGACGTAATTTTGAACAAATTAAGTTACTTTTTTAGGACTATTTACTATTTAGCAATATTGCAACAGTATATAAACCGGATATCTTTACTTTAAGGTCAATCAGCTTTTTAGTTTAGAAAAAAACAAAAGGTCAATCAGCTTTGTAACTTAAGCATGCAGAATCAGTTTTACACGACAGAGAATAGGCAGCTTCTGTTTAAGGTCCTCTAGCATGCATAGTCCAAACATGTCCTTTCCTGCTGATACTTGATACTTGCAACGTGTCATCAGCTGGATGGATCCTCAGGACTTACACGGCAAAGACTAGTCGGCTTCGGTTTAATGTCCTCTAGCATGCATAGTCCAAACATGTCCTTCCCTGGTGATACTTGCAACGTGTCATCAGCTGATGGATGGATCCTCAGACTTACACGGCAGAGACTAGTCGGCTTCTGTTTAAGGTCCTCTAGCATGCATAGTCAAAACATGTCCTTCCCTGGTGACACTTGCAACGTGTCATCAGCTGATGGATGGATCCTCAATTATTGCAGAAATGCTTAAAACGTTCTTAGAAGCCTGTGTCTTGTAATGATATAAAATTTTTTAGTCATTAAAAATATGACATCATTTTAAAATTATTAATAAACTAAAATTTAATAAATTATATTTTAAATTTAATGGTAATTTGTTTTTTTAAAAAATTAATAATAATTTTAAAAGGTATATTACATTTGATAAATTATAAGACGATTTATAACATTACTCTTTCGCTCTTCATGCTTCACGCATCTTATGTTGTTGTATTTTATTTTACTTTTTTTGTGGACTGCATAGTCATTTTAATTATCTGGGTCCATAATAGACTGATCCAATTCTTTAAGCACTTTAGGAAGCCATGTACTCTCACCCAACATATATAATGAAGTTAGCCTATTAGACTTCATTAGATCATCAGAGCAATTAGGGTTGAGAGACTACTGCCCTCTACACACACAACACAACAAAGAAAGAAGAAGAAGATGGCAACCACACCTTCAAACAAAGAAGGTACAACGTTTATATTCCATTTATTATTATTCACATGCTAACATAGTTAATGTGGCTTTTTATTTTTTATTTTTTAAAAAGAAAAAAAAGAAAAGAAGAAGTAATAGAGCAGTTATTATAGATTGCTAAACAACATTAATTAAGGTTTTAGGCCCCTAGGTTTTCTCTCTAAGTTTTCTTTGCTTTAGCAGCCTCCTCTAGATCGCCGTCACTCCTCGGGAGGAGAGATGGCCTCACGTCCTTTTTATACTGGGCTCTAGTTATTTACTTGATGCCTTAGTCCCGTGTCCCTCCCTTTCCTTTTCCTTTTCCCCGACCTCCTCCTTATATGGCGGTCTCTCCACCCCTAGGGTTTAGCAATTTACTTGATGATCTAGCCCCAACTAGGTTTCCTTCGCCACTTTCTTTGGTTTTTTTTTTTTTTTTTTTCTCCGGCTTTCCTTTCTGTTTTCGGTTGTTTTTAGGGGTCTTTGTGCCCTGTTTGGGTCTTCCGACTTTCGGTGTTTCGCAGCCCTCCACCTGAGGTAGGTCCTCTACGCACCCCCATCGCGTCATTCTCCCATCACCACCTTCCTCAGCGGTGTTCCGGCCAGATCGCGCCTGAGCCTTCTCCGGTTGATCATTTTGCTTTTTGTTTTATGTTTTCTTTGGTTTCCCTGTATTTTGTTTCCTTTGTTTTATTTTGTTTTCATTTTCCTTTGTATTTTTTTTTTGTTGGGTTTCCCCATATTTGCTTTAGTATTTCCTTGTATTGCTTCTATTTGTTTGTTTCGTGTATTTTTAGTTTTTATTCTCAATCTTCTCCGCTTTTGTTCGCCACTCTCCATCCATTCTTGGGCCTTTTTCCAACACCTCACCGTCCGAGCTTCCAACGTTTTTTAGTGTACGGGATCTGCTTGCATGCGATCAATGTTTATTTCCCTGTATTTTTGTTTTTTTTTTTGCTTGTAATAAGTCCAGTCTCGATCGGCTTGCTTTTGGGTGTGATGCTTAGTCTAGAACTTTGAGTTGTGGATGTGAGCATTATCCTGACTTTCGGGTTGAGGAGAACAAGTGTTGGCCTGAGATTTTCAGCCCTCAGTGTCAAGGAATAAGTGTTGGCCTGTGGTTCTCAGCCCCCCAGTGTCAATGAATAATTGCTACCTATGCATTAGTTGGTTATGTCTGGTACATATCTGTATTTCATTGGTTGATTAATTATAGGTTAGCGGATCTATTTTGAGAGTCTGAATTGTAGTACATCTTGTTTGATGTTGGTATCTTTGTAGTTTAGCTACGGATACTTCAGGGTATGTCCTGTATTATAAGAACTTTGCTCTTGATTCATTAATGAAATTAAGATGAATTTTTCAAAAAAAAAAAAAAACAACATTAATTAGGACAACATTTAATGCATGTTAAAAGAACATTTTGACATTTATTAGAGTGAATTGAATAAAATTTTTGTCCTTAAAATTTTATTGTTGTTCTTAATTTTTTATGCATGTGTTATTGGTTCTCCTCCATCAAATTTTTGTAAATTGATCACCATTGTATTTGTGAGATAAATTTAAGAAGAAACTTCACAAAAACCTTTATGAACTTCCATACGTTTTGAAATTACTCTTCCAAAGCTTAGAAACTTTCAATTTTTTGTAATGTCCTATTTCTTTAGAATTTTCCATTAAATTTGATCAAAATTTCTAAAATACACATTTTTTTTTATAAAATAAAATTACAAAGATTTAGGCATAGGTATTTTTGTTATCTTCATTAAATCTTGACGTTGGCATGACGCTTTGACATTTTTTATTTTATTTTAATTTTTTGTTAATAAAAAAAGAGAAATGATAAAAGCACAACTTTTTAGCACAACTTTTCTCTTATTTTTTATTTTTAAAAATAATAAAATTTCTGAAGCAATAATATCATATGTGGTCCTTTTTTTATTTGGTATAAAAAAAATAATAAGGTTCATCACTGGTTAGCTTAGGCCAATAATAGTCTGATAAGACCAAGACCAAAGTTTTGTCTTGCCCAAAGTGACCTTCTCCATGCAACTCTCGTATTATCTGCTACCTCAAGGTATTATTTGGAATGCATATAACCATTAAGAATAACCATAATCATTGCGGTTACCAACAGACACCTTGGCAAATATCTCCTGAATGAATGATCTTCCATATTCAACTTTCGGAAAGTGTCAAAACCCACAAATTTGGTAGCATAGTAGTAAGAAGTTCAAGTTACCAAGTGATCAGAACAACGGCCTTTAATAAGAGCAGCGACATTTAATAGTTAATTAATTTCAGTGGGGTGTTACAAGAAGAAATCCTTAGTCTTGAAGTACCAGATCTTACTGAAATTAATGCTATAATGTATCTTGCATATTACACATGACCCTGACATAGCCTTTTCAATCAACTAATTAGCAAGGCTCTTTTCGCACTAACTCAAGATATTGGAACAGGGTCAAACATTTTCTATGTTACCTTCATGGAACAATTAACATGTTACTATATATTTCTTGAGTTCATTTCACAACATAAATTTTATAGTAATAATCAAAGTCATTTGTAATGTTATATGTCAATATAAATGCAAATCATCCTCACGCAGCAATTTGAGCTTTATTTAATTGATCATAGGGTTTTCACCTCAAGAAGGGTACCAAAAAAAAAAAAACGCTGAAGAGCTGAAGAGCTGAAGAGGGTCTAGGGCTATTGCTATTTCACACTTAACCAACATAATAATTTAATAATTAACCATTAACCTTCAACGGATCATTTGAAGTGTTGCTTTCATGAAAGCAATCAATATATTAATTAATTATTAATAGAGATCCGTTGGAAGGCGAGGCTTGAGCACAAGTTGTAGTGGCTCCACCTTTGGCAAAGCAATTCCCAATCCTTCACGCACATCCACCTCCATGCCTCCCACGGTTGCAATGTCAAATCCTTGTAGAACTCGAGCCAATGCCAAGTGAACCACTTGCAAGCCGTATGCAATTCCAGGGCATGACCTTCTTCCAAAACTAAACGGCATATACTCAAAATTCTGACCCCTAACGTCAACCTCTTCATGAGTTGTCAGAAACCGCTCCGGCCGGAACTCTGATGGGTTCTCCCACACCCGCGGGTCGCGCTGCAGTTTCCATATGTTGATGACCAAACGAGTGCCCTTTGGAACAAAGCAGTCACCGTTAATGTTGCAGTCTTCCATGGCCTCTCGTATTCCTGTGAGGGGGCCTGGTGGGTAGAGGCGTAGGGTTTCCTTAACAATGGCTCGGAGGTAGTTGAGGTTCTTGATGTCGGATTCTTGCACCCATTTTTCCTTCCCCACATGGGTGTCTAGCTCTTCTTGGGCAGCCTTTAGGACTTTCGGGTGGTTTAAGAGTAAGGTCACTGCCCATGTTAGAGTCACAGCTGTGCTTCCTGAGCCTGTTAGGATGAGAATCTGCACACACACACAAAAAAAAAAAACATATCATTTAATTGTACTATAAATAGTCAATGGAATGAAATGAAATCGATGATGTGTAATATTTATCTCCATGACATTATAATAGCAGTTAATTAAACAAACAAGCATGCTCTGTCTTCGGTAGCATACGAAAGAAAATGGTTGATTTGATTGTCAATTATTTCAAAAGTTTAAAATGATAGAAAATGATTGATTTGATAACTACGTATCTCAAAAATTCGGGTTCCATTTTTTTATAATTATTTGTAGAGCTGGATATCGGTCATATCGGTCCGGTTAATAGGGTTACCGATTATCGACCAATAAACTATCGATTAATCAGTTAATCAGTCATATCGGTAATCAGTTAAATCGGCCAGTTAAACCGGTTTTTGTCAACTTTTTATTGAGCTTTTTATTGGTTGCTAATTGAGCAAAAAATTAGTTGTTTTGAAAGCTCAAATACTTTTTGTTGAGTTAAAGCCTAAAATAACTTATTAAAAATTAGTTGTTTTAGCCCTTTTGATGGCCTAAATATATATATGGCTAAAATAGCTTTATTGAATCTTTTTTTTTTTTTTTTTTATATTGATCCACTACATCTTTTTTATATTATAAAATAAAAATCAAAAGAGTAAAAAATATAAATTTATAAAAAAAATTTAAAATTTGAAATATTTATCAGTCATATCGATTAATCGATAATAAATTCTTGACCGACCGATAAGGTTATCGGTATAAATTTTTTAACCAATTACCGACCGAAAACTATCGGTTACAGTTATATCGGTTCGGTTAATATCGGTAATAGGTCGGTTAATCGGTAACCGATTAATTTACCCACCCCTAGTTATTTGAGTTGAAAATGAAATATATTGAAAACAATTATTTTGTTGTTTTTTCAACGCAATCCAAATGATAAGAAATGAAGGAACAACTTACCATTGTTGTTGCCTTGATGATGGTATCTCGTGTGTGGCCAGAAATCACAGCATCCTCCTCAAAGGTTGATAGCATCACATCCATGAAATCTCTATCCTCATTACTTTTACACTCTAATTTGTTCTGGTGGAGATGTTCTTGGAGCCAAATATCAAGCACCGAGTCAAGCTCCTTAGCAGCCCTCTTCATGGAACCCACATGCCCCTGAAAATCCATCCACTCAAGACAAGGAATGGCGTCCGACAGCACAGAAATACCACTCAGAAACAAGGCGTCACTGATGCCGCTTCTTATCCGGCCTGCCTCGCTGTTCTTCTCCCTGTACTCGGCGGCAGAAAACCTCTTCCCGATGAGCTTCCTGAGGATGATATTGTATGCCATGTGCTCAAACATCTCACTGATTGTCGCCACCCTGTTGTCTTCCGACAACTTGAACAACTCCTTAATCATTGCCTCCACTTCTGAATTTGGAATATGTTTCAGCGTTTCCAGCCGGTCGTTCGACAGGAGCTCAAGATTGGCCATCTTCCTCAAATCGCGCCAATATTGGCCGTGAGGAGCAAAAGCAAAGATGGCATTGTTGTAACCAACGTGTTTTCCAAAAGTTATGCTTGCCCTGGTGGCAAAAACTTTGTCGTTGGTGGCCAGGAATTCCTTCACCATCTCCTTGCTGCTCACCACCAGGAGCCGGCGCAAGCCGATCCGTGTGAAAAGAGCGGGCCGTACTTGTCAGCCATGGCGCCGAGGGTTCGGGCAACCGGGTCATCACCGCCGACAAGATGGAAGAGGTGGCCTATGATGGGTAGTGCACCCGGTGGCTCAGGGATTCCAGTGAGTTTGAGGGAACCATTGTTGCCGTGAGATGAAAGTCTCAAGAGGAAATGGGTGAAGATTACTAGCAAAGCTAGAAGACCAACAATTGTTTGGATCTCCATTGTGGTGTTTGAGGATGTTGGGATATCGATAGATGGCAAATTATACAAGACTTTCTTGTGTAATTTATAGTACAAACCAATTGTCGTTATATGGTACACATTAGCAACGAATGGGCCACATGATGTGTCAGTAGGCTCTAGTCCTTAGGTCGGACTAGCTTTTCCAAGCAATATTCTTACAAATAACTCTTTAAATTTAAAATAAAATTTAGAAAATTAGTGGTAATTAATGGATACCAATACTTCTTGCATCCATTCCATCGAAATTGAAAAATAATAATAATAGTAATAGTGAGACCACTAGCTATATGAGTTGATTGGTCCAACACGTCTTTTATCTTCTGCTCCTGCTCACACATTCAACGTGTGACGAAACTGCAGATTCATCTGCTGGTCGTCAACAATTATTAAAAGAAAAGAAAAAAAAAACAATAAAAACGTGTCCCGCCCTATCCTTCTCCATCCTTCACGTGACAAACATGACAACTTCGCTCACTATGAGATGTGGTTGTGATTTCTCCAAGCGCCAGAACCAGAGGTTACACCTGGGCCCATATTAATGGCCCGTATTTTAGGTTACTCTTTATAAGTGGTGGAGAGCCACACATTTTATATTGTAGGGACTGTTGAATAATTTTTATTTTTTTATTTTTTTGGTTATATATATATATATATATATATTTTGTATAATTGGTATTTTTTTTTTCTAATTATTGGCACTTATACATAATGAGAAATTGAGTTTAAAATTGTGTTAAATTCTAATAATTAATATTTTTAATATTTAATAATTAAAATATTTAAATAATAAGACCACTTAAATTAAGAATTGTGTTAATAAGAAAGAAAAGAGAAGAAAGTAAAGTGAAAAGGAGACAGTACGAGAAAGAAATAAAGAAAGAGAGAGAAGGGTTAAAAAGAGAGGGGGGATGGTGTGGGTGGGGGAAGTGCAAAGGAAAAAAATTTTGGGTGGGGGCTGGTGCTGAGTCCCATTAGTAGGAAAAAATGAAATTTAAAATAAATAAATAAATCTTTGGGGGTGCTGTAACGTGGCTCTGCCATTGCCAGTCTTTATATATATTATATTCCCCAAATTAGGTATACAGTCTTTATATATATTATATTCCCCAAATTAGGTATATGTTATGTTTATATATATATATATATTTTTTTTCTTTCTAGCTTCACAATTCACTTATTCACATGGGAAAAAAATGCAAAAGTAATATGAAATTAATACATTTTCAAAATTATGTCAAAAAAAATATATATATTTTCAAAACATTAAGGCTTAAAAGAAAATTAAAACAAGTCCAAAACAATAAAAATGGGTCAACATTATTTTCAAAATCGTTTAAAATAAGCCTTGTTAAACTGCTAGTTAAGTTTTTGGAATAAATGGTAATTTAACATAGTATTAGAGCCAAAGATAATGGGATTGAACCTTGACCTTGTCAATTTATCCTCATTTAAATTAAATATTCCACGTGGTGGGCATCACCTATTAAAAATGAGTTTAAGCCCACACGTGAGGAGAAGTGTTAGAATAGTGATTAAATGATTAAATTTACCTATTCCTATCAACTTAAGCTTTCAAGACAAACAATAATTTAACAAATAAAGATCTAAAGAAACACACGGATGTGGTTAATTAATAAAAACATGATGAGATTGCTCATAAGGATGTAGATATCTAAAAGAGATATCCACATTTTGCGGATGTGGCTACAAATATTACAAATAATCACATCTGTCTCGTATTTGCATGTACATCCCTACACGAACTTTATTGAATTATCATCCCTGATATTTCATCATTTTTGCAATCTTATCCTTAAAATTTTAAAAAAGTATCAATTTAGGGTTACCATCTCTTAGAAGTTAGCAATGTTAACCCTTCCAAATTCAACATTAAATTATCGAAATAATCCTTTTTTTTATTGCAATTATTTTGTAATGTCCATATCTCGCTGCTTTATATGGGAACTAGGGCAGACAATTTTGACATGACCCGTGAACTCGACATGAACACTTCATGAAGTTAACCGATTTTGGGTTTGATCTAAATAGGTTCGGGTCATAATTGGTTCACCCGTTTATGACTCGATTATTTTCGTGTCTGGCAAGTTAATCTGCAGGTTAAGCGGTTTGACCCGCCACACCTATTTATAAATTAAAAAGACCAAAAAACACTAATCTAAAGAGTAAAGCCTAACCTAATGATGATAGAGTTTTGTTTCTTTTTTTCTTTTTTTCTTTATTATTCTGTTTTTGCTAGCTTTTTTTATTATCCTTTTCTTAATATGATTTCACCTTACTTGGAAAATGATTTGTTGTTTTATAGGTTTAATTCCAAGAGATCGAGTTATTATTTGAATAGACAATTAAACCTATTATGTTTTTATCATATTGTAATTTGTGAATTCTATTGAATATCAATGGCATTGATATTATTATATTATTTTTCCTATTTTTCATTCAAACATGTTGGGTCGTGTCGGGTTGTATTACCTTTTAAGTAAATGAGTTATGTAGATTCGTATAAACTGATATGACCCGATTATTTTAAACGGGTCATGTCAAGTTACCCGACAATTTTCCTTGTTGTGTTCGTGTTTGAAAGTTCAACCCGTTTAACTAAACCGCTCGTATTTGAGTTTAAGTTAATTGGGTGGCAAGTTATTACAGATCGTAATCATGTTGATCTGCCAACCCATTTTGCCACCCTAGAAACTAAAGTTCACTAAGCAACAACAATACGTGTGCCACAGGGAGAAATGTGATTGTGATTTGCACCAATAGTACAGCAAGAGAAAACAAAATTTCTCTCCAAGCATGTGATTCACATTTGTAGAGGGCCAGTATGCAATAAGCACCTAATGCTCAACACGGCATTTTATTCTTTGATTTTTTTAGGTGAATTTAATTATTTAATTAATATTTTAATACTTTTTGAACAAAGATCGGGTGACAACAAATTCACGTAAAAAAATAAAAATTATTTGGCATGAATAAATCCCAAACAATATCTAATCAAATCAAACACCTCTTCAAGGCATATTAATATTGAGAATCAACATATTTTAATGCGTTTTTTGCAAGTTAAAATATTGGATTTCAACTTATATATATATATAATACTAGGCTTTTGTTTAATCTTTAATCATTTGCTAAATAAGTTTTTTTTTACCATTCTCCCCGTATTTCGTGTGGTAAACAGTAGGGTGGGACCAATTTCCCCAACCTATGTCGTGTGGTAAACAGTAGGGTGGGACCAATTTCCCCAACCTATGGTGATCGAGACCAGTTGAGAAGATTAGATTTAGATTTAAAAAACTAGATCTAAGGCCCAACCGATTTTGGAGAGGCGAAGAGTGGTGCATCACAGTGGAGGGTGGACGAAAGCAACACAACAAAAGCAAAAGGATAGCCGGATTAACTGGTCTGGTTGGAAAAACCAAAAAAGAAAACTAAAATAAATAAATAAAGAAAGAAAGAAAGAAAGAAAGAAAGGGAGGGGAGTAGGGGGGGAAAGGAGGAGGGAGCTCTTCTGGAAGGAAAATTACTATTAGGCTTGAAGATCATTAATAAACTATAATTTTAATTTGACTATAGAGAGACTAGATAATAGATATAGGCCTAAAGAAAATCATTCCAGAAGGTGATGCTTTGGAGATAGTTCATATGTTTTAGACTGATTGATGGAGAACCAATACCATGTAGGTCTCACATGGCAATTGAGGGTTGAGAAGCAAGGGACTTGTCTACTTGTTCTTTTGGGACAAGGAGAAAGGTTTACTAGTATAGTAAGGAGTCTATATTCCAAGTAGAAGTCTGAGTCCTAGTTTATGTTGGAGTCCTTTATTAATTAGTCTTTGTAGTCCTTCTTTTACTTGGATTCCTTATATTATAAATAGGGGATCATAGCTATAGTTTATTTCCACCCAAAGATTAAAAAACATTGTGTTTTTCCTCCATCCCTGATTGGAGTTTGTGGTCTCTCCTATCCGAGAGGAGTTATTGTGGTCTCTCATACCCAAAAAGAGTCATTATTATCAATATATTTCCATTATTAGTTGTAGGGTTCCATCACTGATGACCAATTATGGCAGGTTATGAAAATTTGATTGAAGAAGCAAAAATTTGCTTGCATTAGTCTCCGATCCAGACTTGGAGGGTGGTGAACACTAGGAGCGAAGTGAATATGGCAACACATGCTTTGGCAAAGATGGTGCTCTAAACATCTAATAAGAAAATTTCGATGGAGGAGTATCCTATATTTTTGCGTGTTGTTGTATGCTCTGATTGTTTCTAATATTTGATTTTAGGGAAAATTACACTTTACTCCTCAAACTTTGGGACAATTTTCAATTTGACCTCCAATATTTTGATTTTTGCAATGCACCCCTCCAAACTTCCAAATTTTTACAATTCAACCATTCTAACATTTTTTTTCCCAAAATGCTCCCATCCCAGGTTAAAAAATTAAAAATAAAATTAAAAAATTAAAAAATTAAAAAAATTAAAAAATAAACAAATAAAAAATTTTAAAAAAAATAAAGGGGTGGCCAATTTGAGGTTGCCGAAGCCACCCTCAAGCCCAACTAGGCTAGCTGGTCACCCTTTATTATTATTATTATTATTATTATTATTATTATTATTATTATTTTTAACTTGGGATGGGGCATTTTGGAAAAAAAAGAAGAAGTCAAAATGGTTGAATTGCAAAATTGGAAGTTTGAGGTGCATTAAAATTACATTGAAGTATCGATTTTCACTTTTGCCTCCAAAGTTTAAAAAGTGACACTTAACCCCCCCAAAGTTTCAAATTGTGACAATTTAACCCATTTGGCCTTATTATTCCCAAAATGCCCCATCACATTTTTCTTAAAAAACAAAAAATCCTAAAAATAAGAAAAAGCCAAAAAAATATATAATATATAGTGGCCAAACCACCCCATAGGTGGTGGATGGCCATTTGGATTTTTTTTTTTAAAAAAAGTGATGAGGCATTTTGGGAATAAAATGCCAAATGGGTTAAATTGCCACAATTTGAAAGTTTGGGGTTATGTCACTTTTAAACTTTGGAGCAAAAGAAATGTGATACTTGTAAATAATTTTCCTTACAAATATTGAAACTTTAGAGGTCGAATTGAAAATGGCCCCAAACTTAGGAAAGGGGAGGTAAAGTGTAGTTTTCCCTTGATTTTAAGAATGAATGAATGAGAGAAAGATTAAGAGATCTCACTTCAGGGAAAAAAAAAAAAAAGAGAGAGAGAGAGAGAGAGAAAAAGAAAAAGAAAAAGAAAGATAATAGATATAAATTAAAACAACTTCAAAATTGATATAATTTTATTCAGTTTAATTTAGACAATGGAGGAGCAATCTAAATATCAGAAACAAATAATTTATATATAAAATATTAATCAATATAAAAGTTTAAGAAGAAATTGATTTGAACGATTGAACTTTAAAGGCTTGATTATTGGAATTGTTGAATAATTGAAGTCCAAAGAAATCGCACATGACAAATTCTTTTACTTAGATTTGTCAAATAGCATGCACTCGAGCCGAGAAAAAAAATAAACAAGGGACAAAATATAGTTTAAGCCTAAGTTAAATTTGAAATCAAATATTAGAGCCCATTTGGTTTGCTGAATAGAGGAATAGTCATTTTTTGTTTGGTAGGGTCTTATACCTAGAAATAGTTATTCTCAAGGGAATAACAAATCCCTTATACAAAGGAATAACTATTCACCTAAAAAATGAGAGAGCTATTTCTGAGGAAATGAATAAGGTTTCTCAAACTTAAAAGTAAAAACAAAAAGAAAAAAGAAAAAAATCTTGTGTGAGGCCGACCATCCATAGTAGGCACTAGGGTTGCCACACCACCCCAGATGGTGTAGGCACTGGGGTTGAGCTGTAATGCCCCCAAATCTAGCCTTGACGAGTCCATCAGGGTTTCTAGTGATGTAAATAATTAACTAAGCTTAAGTGACCTAATTAGAGGTTAATTTGAGTTTTGGGTCACTAAAAACAATTAAAGGGATATTTTGGAAAATTAGACTTTTGGACTGTATGTACGACCAACACACTAGAAGTACGCTCTTATCTTTAGTAGAGGACGTACGTAGGGGGACCACCGTACGTGTGATTGCAAATAGTACAAGGATGTATGCCTGGGGACCACCCAGACGTACATTGCTTTTTGGAAAACTCCTGGTTAATACTTTGAACCGCTGAGTAAATAGTATCAAACGTAAACCCCAATAGTACCAGACGTATGTTACTTTTTATTCTAGCCTTCAGCACCTTAGCTTTTTCTCACCTATAAATACCCCTACCCTTCGCCCTCTCCTACCCATTTTACACCCCCAAGCTCTCTAGAACACCTTGTATGAGTGTTTTGTGAGAATTTTGTGAGTTCTTGGAGAATGAGAGGTGATTCTTTGACGTTTCACTTCAAGAAAGTAATATCCTTAAGCCTAGCTTATTTCTTAGTTGTTATGATGTTTAAATCCTTTTCATAGATAGCTTAGTTATGGTTTTGAGTTTCTAGCTAGGTTATGTTTTAATCTCGGTGGGGTTTTGTCTTTGTGAAATATGTTTTTGTATGCATGGAGGCCATATTTTGAGATAGAAGATCTTGAAAATTTGTAGATAGGCTTAGAACCAATTTGGGAGGATATGAGGACGTATGGACAAAATGAGGTTCGACCTGAAACCTTCTATGCAGACATACGGTCTTGAGCTCGGATGTTCGATCCGAAGCATTAGGACTAATAGAAAGTTTTCCACAAATTTGGAGAACCTGGACCATTTGGAGGGATATTCAGAGACTTTATTTGACCTAGTTGAGTTTTAACTCACATAATGCTAGCTATTATTTTCTCATGATTGCATGATTATTTTGTATACCAAAACATGCATATTTACAACTCTCACGATATACACTTGTTGCACATGAACTTTAGCTTTTTGTTAAACAGGTTGTGCTTAATATGTTAATGAAAGTAAGACTTGTAAAAGCATACATGTAAAATACAGACAAGATAAATTGCATCGTATGGCATGATCCACCAGTACATGTAGGATAACGACTATAGGCTTACTATACATGTTAACTTTATGGTCAAATGTGTGTATGTTATATGGGTTGCTTTGTGACTAGCATAGCCTTAATGGGCAATCACTACAGAACATACATCATTAGTGGTGTGAGACACCCGAGGTCGGACTCAGTTGTGCTGCTAGTGTTATGGACAGTAGTATACAATATCCGGGGTACTAGTGTTGTATTATTGGTCCCTCGGGACAACACCAACCCTACTGAAAATAGGTAATTATCTCAGGTAAACCATATTGTTGAACTATCACTCTAAATCATAAGTATGTATTATATATCTATATTACGCTTATGGAAAATTGTCATTATGGAACTATTGCATACTTTATAAAATTAGAGTTTATTACTAAACTGGCATGAGTATTATATGCATTAACATTCCCTAAGTCTTTAGACTTATCCCTTTATTTTATGTTTTCCCCCTCCATTACGAGTAATTGTGTGATTTAGCTAGGCTTAGATGAGGATGCCTTCAGATCATACATGGGTGATTGCGCAAGAGCTGATACGAGTCATTTTTGAGGATATAGACTTAGTTTGGTTGAAGTCCATGTGGGATGATAGAGGAACCACCCGAGCAAACATGATTGAGATTCATATCTCTTTAGAATTACTTAAGCTTAGGATTTGATCTATTGATCTTTTGTGAGACAATTATGTTATGCGATGTAATCCTTTTATTTTGATGATACTCTGATGACCAATACATTTGGTGACTATCTTTATATTATGAGGTGTTATGTTTACTTTGGTGTATGAATGTGTGATTGTTTATCTATTGCTCTCTATTCCTATAGTTTAAAATGTTTTCCGCTAAGGTCTCTCACTTATGAGAGGTTGTAATCTCTGAGTCTTATCTCATGTGTGATAGGACTAAGAGGAACCAAAAGATCAATTACTAGTTAATTGATTTGCCCATCGTGGTTGTTATAGGGTTACTAGCAATTACTGTGACATCCCACATTGCCTGGGTATAGATATGTGCTTATATGTATACTTCTACCTTCAATGACAACAACGCGTTTTAAAGCCATGATGGTAATGATCCCATCAGAACTCCGCAGTTAAACGTGCTTCTGCTGGAGTAGTACCAGGATGGGTGACCTCCTGGGAAGTCTGATTCAGGGGAGCCAAAAGCGGACAATATTGTGTGTCATTGGGGTGGGATGTTACAAATGGTATCAGAGCCATTGCCCAGCCTGAGATGTGAGGGAACGTGCACAAGCCCATGAAGGCCGCCAGCGGGGACGCTGGGTCCTAAGAGGGGGTGATTGTGACATCCCACATTGCCTGGGTATGGATATGTGCTTATATGTATACTTCTACCTTCAATGACAACAATGCGTTTTAAAGCCGTGATGGTAATGATCCCATCGTAACTCGCATGATTAAGCGTTCACTGGAGTAGTACCGGATGGGTGACCTCCCGAAGAAATCCCGATTCGGGAGCCAAAAGCGGACAATATTGTGTGTCATTGGGGTGAGATGTTACAATTACCCTAGTTTAGCTAACTAGTAGCTAAATGGAAAACCGTTCCTCTAAACATCATTAGAATCTATGCATAAGAAGGTGAAATAAATCTGCGATGTCTAATATTCATAATGAAACATGTAATATCCTCAATTTAAAGACTCAAAGTAAATTATAATGACTTAAGCAAACCTGATAACAATGTGTAAATCTTTCTTGAGCAAGGTCTGTAGTGGCAATCATGCCACTACTTGGTTATAGAAACAGGTTTCCTACAATATGCCGTGTAAGTTTAAAGACTTAGTAAGTAAACCTCATAATTAGGTACAACATAAGCCAGTTATCATTAAGCAGAAATAAATGTACAATGTTGGTAAACATTTGAAAGATGTGTTGTCTCTATTAATACACCATAAAATATTGTTTTGTGGACAGAAATGGGTGTACTTATAGTGGCAATCACCTAGGTATTTTTAATGTAGAAAACTAAAGCTTTATACATCATAACTATCATATACGAGATATTACTTATTCTCAACAGGTTGGCGTTGTCCCAATGGACCTATAATACAATGTCGATGCCCTAATCATTGTATGCTACCGTCTATAACACTAGCAACCCAACTGAGTCCGACCTCATGTGGCTTACGCTACTATTGATGTAAGTCTTGTAGTGACCCGCTCATTAAGGCTATAACAGTCACAAAATAATCATTGGATCCAAGACCCGTATATCACATCCATACACATATGACCATAAAATCAAGTCTATATAATAAGCATATGGCCATTATACCACACATACCAATGTACCATGTTATATAATGCATCTTATCAACTAGTTATTAAAGCAGTTACCAAGTTGTACAAAAGTGTAGACATGCTCATACCATACACATGTTCAGTCAGCTGACATATCGCACGTTTTTAAGAAAAACAATTGTAAGTGTTTACTTAACTCGTGTGCTCGCTAGAGTCCTCCGACATCACTGTGGTGCCCCACACCGCTTAGGTATGGAGATAGAGATGTACTTATATGTATACTTACACTTTTAATGACAACAATGTATTTTAAAGCCATGATGATCATGATCCAATTAGAACTCTGCAATTAAGCATGCTTCTGCAAAAGTAATACCAAGATGGGTGACCTCCTGGGAAGTCTAATTTGAGGGAGCCAAAAGCGGACAATATTGTGTGCCATTGGAGTGTGGTGTTATAATCATAAATCCCTCCTATAACAAAATATGACCCATTGTTATGAGTAGTACTAGATAACGCTGCATACGAGGTTCCATTTAATGAAAAAGGTTGCTAAAAACCCTAATATCACATATTTGGGGCTAAAGGGAGATTGCCTTGTTCTCTGGCGAGCATGCTTTCGAGAAGCGTTTGGCCAGAGAGTTAAGACTCTTAGCTAGAAACTCCGAACTGTGTTTTAGGCTCCTATCTAGAACTATGGATTGGTACATCATAGGCTCTAAGTGGACACATTTAGGTACAAAACATACTATCATGCAAACTTTAAAGAAAGTAAAGGTTATTAAAAGCATTTCAAAATCATTCTAGGTTTTGTAAGAAAATGAGTGCAAGAGTTTGCCAAAGCATCCTTAAAATGTGTAATACTAAGAAAGCTGTAATAGCAACATGAAGAGTAAGAAATGAACTAGAAATTACCTTGATGAAGACAAAACTCCACCAAGGCTTCCTCCTCCTTTCTTAAAAATCCCTCATCACTCTAGGGTTAGGGTTTCTTGGTGTAAAGAGAGGTTGAAGTCGAAGGGCATGATTTATATGGGCTTGGGGCTTGCTTTGGTCTAAAAAAGTGGAGAATGGGTTAAAATTGCTTTTCAAAAATGTCAATGAGTGCTCGGTACTATTGGGTGAGCATTCGGGTACTATTACACAATGGATAAAAGGGTTTAGTCGTACATTTGGGTATTGCCTAATGGCTCGAAGACTAGTCAACAAGCGCTCATGGTGGTCCCCTAGCGCACATTCGACCAATGAAAGAGGTTTTGAGTTTTTTCTTCAAAAAATCTCAAGGAGTTGGGCTACTTAGAAAAAGGTTTAGGTATTTTGGTTTAAAGCTTGTTTTATGGAAATATTAATAGTTTTAGTAAGAAATCTTTAACCTTCTAAAACAGGTGTTTTGTTGAGGTATTACACTCTCCCTTCCTTACAAAAATTTCATTCTCAAAATTTCATGTTTAACAAGAATCAAAACCCTCCTTACAAGGAGATTTTAAAACAATTAAAAAGGTTTGAAGGAAAGCTTGATAAGAGAAAATATATGAAAGACAATGACCTAAGCATGCACAATTTAAAAGAAAACATCCATAAACCATACCAAATTGGCACCACCAAGGTGGAATTGTAATGTCACAAAATATGTACAACTATACAAAAGAGATGACGAATGAGAGATTTCTCCTAAGAGCGAGATTGCATGGTCCTCTGAGTCTGCGATTTGTAGATCCTCGACTTGGGGTGCCTCATGCTCTCGACTCCATGTGGACATTAGGAATGCTATTTAAATGGGTTAATTACATTTAAAGTGTTAATTAATCCTTGGATTCATGTGTTCCATGAAAATTGATACTTATAAGGTTTATGTTCTAATATATATCGTATTAGAATCATAGTGATTATTTTAAGTGTCATGAGTGTAAGAGTGTTAATAATTATGGGAAAGCAAAGAATAGAGCTTGATTATGTGTTTATTTTGTAAATGCTTATGTGTATTACGGTTGAGTCAAGAGTTCATCGAAGGGTTGTAATACCCCGGTAAAAACTAACATTTTTATTAAACGAGATCTTTTCCATAAAAGCAATCAATAAAGGTTTTCAATAATGGTACCTTAACGAGACCCAAAATTCTTAGCGTTAACCTAGTCATGCTTTGAACCCTTAGAAAATAGAAGCCAAACACTAACCCTCAGGAGGTGGACGTACGCTAGGTCTGGCGAACGTAAGTTGCTGTCTATGGTGCGAACGTAGGGGGGACTATCAAACATATACTCTGTAAATAGTACAACAGATGTACATAGGACCACCGAACGTACGCTACTTTTTGGAATACCTTTTGGGTAATACTTAGATGTATGAGACACCCTTTGGACCACTGCACAAAGACCACCAGACATACGCTAGGGTTGCCGGACGTCCGCTACTCTGTCAGAGAGTTGGTGGCAAACTTTCCCTATAAATAGGCCATCCCACCTCCCATTTCTCACACCCATTCCCATCCCCTAGTATGCCCCTAGCCTACCAAAATACTTCCTTGAGTTTTGAGTGAGGAATTGGTGAGTAAGCTTCAAGGAGGAGTTTTCAGAGGGAGACCATCTCCATGCTTAGCTTGGGCAAGCTCTATTCTCTTTTTGTTTATCATTGTTTTATCTTACATTTCTGCCTTGATAAGGTTTTCCAAGTGTTTATTAAGCATTCTTTAAAGATAAAGATGTTTTCAAAGGCTTCTTTCAAAGTTTCGTTGTGCTGTGATTTCTTGCGTTGCATGTGCTATTTTGCTAGCTTAGAAGAGATTTAGAAGTCTATGAATGCCATTAGAGACATGCACTATTCGAATCTTAAAACGATGTGCTTAACATCTTGACGTGCGACGCTATCAAGGCCGGACGACGGTCGATCGTGAAGCATCGATTTTTGAGTTTCACATGTGTATGCTTAGGCTTAGCCATATTTCTAGGTTTTGTAATGGCTTAGAATAACGGTGTCTTGTATCTGTTATAACAAGATTTAGCTTGGTTGGAGGATTCACTTGAGTACACAAGATAAATAGACACTTACACCATTTTTATGTAAATATGGGATAGGTCAATTGATTGACCACGAGTATGATATGAACATGCCTATTTTCTATAACTACTTGGTAATTGTGCTATCAATTAATTGTTAAGATGCATCGTAAGACATGGTACACCGGTACGTGCGGTATGAACTGCCATAGGCTTACTATATAGACTGTATATTATGGTCAAATGCGTGTATTATACAGGACTTTGGATCAATTGGTTTCATGACCATGGTGTAACCATTCCTAATGGTTTGGTCACTATAAGACAGACGTCATTAGTTGGTGTGGGCTACTCGAGGTCAGACTTAATCTTGCCACTAATGTTACGTATGGTATGTTGTGCAGTGGCTGGGGCACTGTCATGTACTATAGGTTCCTCGGAACAGCGCCAACCCTACTAAGAAAGGGTAATATTTCAGGTAGACCATGTATAAAAGTTATGACTAATAATACATTAGCCTTTTTCTGCATTAAAATAATTAGGTAATTATCACCGACTCTACACTACAAGTTTTGAAAACCTTAAAACCTATTAAATGGTGTATTAACGGAAGTAATGCCCTCTTTTTAATTATTACTCAAATTGCAAGTTTACTTTCATTAATCAAGCTCATGTCATATCTAAGTTATAAGGTTTACTTATTAAGTTGTTAGACTTACGCGGTTATTATTTTCTAATTAACCTAGTTTATTGCTATGAGAGTGGTAAGAGATGCTACTATCTGACTGGTTAGTCTTTACTCATAATTACAGGTTTGTCTTTACTGTTTAGCAGTTCGATGTTCTTACTTAATGAATTATAATGACTCAGATTTATTCACTTTCCCTTACATTTACTCTAACGTTTTTTATAAGGGTGCTTTTTCGTTTGGTCACAAGTTGGCTTAAATGAGTAAATTGTCAGTAACTCCACCGGATTAACTGAGGCTAATTTTGTGGGCATTACAAGGGTACTCAAGTGAACATAGTAAGTATTTTACTTACTGGGCAAAAGATACTATGTTTTAAAGTATAACGTGTTTTGTGATACTATGACTATTTAATGATGTTTCATGAGATGTTTTTATAAAAGGGTTCTATGAGCTTTTATGGGTTTACAAGATAATATGATAATTATGTTGTTATGAGCATTTTGATGGTTCACATGATTTATGACATGATTCAATGATTTTATGATATGAGCATGAACATTGATGATATATATGCAGGAGATGATGTTATATATATGTATGGATGATATGAGAAGACGATATTATATATATATGGATAATATGAGGAGATGATGTTATATGTTATATGTATATATGTATGGATGATATGAGAGATGATGTTATATATATATAATGGGCCGGCTCAAGCCCTAGGCGAGTGAGTTAGGCCCTTGCCTAAAGCCTCCAATTTAATAAGGCCAAAAAAAAATGGCCAAAAAATTTTGAAAAGAAATATATTTTTTTGAACTAAAAAGAAATTTAAGGCCCAAATTTTTTTTAATAAGACCCAAAAAAAATTTCATCAAAATTTAAGGCTTCAATTTAATAAGGCCCCAATTAATAATTAAGCCCATTATAAATTCTAAAAATAATTCAAGAAAAAAATATATATATATATATATATATATATATATATATAAAAGACCAACAAAGCCTTAATTACATGCTTCATCCCTTTTTTACATGCCATGAGCTATCAACACACGCCTATTGCCTAGTGCCTACACATCATCAACATGCTCTTCCTGGCATTTCTGTGTTTTTTGTGAGAAATTCTTATCATTACAAATAAAATATTATTAATTTATTTTCTATTACGCCATCAACACGCTCTTTCTAGCATTTCTAGGTTTTTGGTGAGAAATTTTCTCATCAATACAAATAAAATATTATTGATTTATTTCTTATTTTATTATTTAGGGATTGACAACGGCCAAAAACATAGACTCCATAGTGTATAAAATTGCTAGCCTACTAGCTACCATGGGCATTTTAAATACCACACTATCTCTCTATCTGCCACTTTGCCTCTCCTCTTTGCTCACCATTTTCTGAGTTTCTCTTCTCTACCTATCTCATGGCCCATATTATCAATTGAAAAAAAAGATACTAGAAAATTTTAAATATAAAAACTTAATCATAAATTTTGCATCTCAAAAAACGAGAAGAACAAATTTTAAATAGAAATATAATATATATTTTTTTTTACTTTAAAAAAAATTTTGAATTAATTTTTTTTTTGGTTACTTAAAAAAAAAAAAAAAAAATTAGGCCTAATTTCAAAGTTTCGCCTAAGACCCCAAAATACATTAAACCAGCCTTGTAGATGAGGCAAGAGATCATGTAGTTGCGGATATACATATCGCTACGAATAGTTGCATGTGATGATTTATGATGATCTAGATGAGATTGGTTGGTTCATTTTGAAAAATTAGTTAGTTTTATACTATTAAGTGTCTCAATTTTATGGAGACAGCATGCTTATAAATCCTCCTACATCATGGGTGGTGGTAATTCCCGTGATGCAGATGATATTGTTAATGTTGATTCAGGTGCATAGATCATAGATAATGATACAATGGCTATATATTTGGGTATTACGGTATTTGAGGCTTTAATATATTGGATGTTTATTTTGTTGGACTAGTCGATAGTCATAGGGTTTTCACCTCAAGAAGGGTACATCGATCTATGAAACCAAAAAAAAAAAAACTAAAGGAGGTTCTAGGGCTATATTGCTATTTCACACTTAACCTACGTAATAATTTAATAATTAACCATTAACCTTCAACGGATCATTTGAAGAAGTTGCTTTCATAGAAAGCAATCAATATATTAATAGAGATCCTTTGTCTCGTCATGATACGCTCCTTATTCGCCCTCGCTCTTCTCCACAGCTTTCGGCCGAAAACCTCTTCCCAATGAGCTTCCGAGGATGATATTGTATGTCATGTGCTCAAACATCTCGCTAATTGTCGCCACCCTGTTGTCTTCCGGCGACTTGAACAACTCCTTAATCATTGCCTCCACTTCTGAATTTGGAACATGTTTCAGCTCTCTAATCGGGTCGTTCGACAGAGCTCGAGATTGGCCATCTTCCTCACATCGCCAATATTGGCTGTGAGGAGCAAGAGACAAGACAGCATTGTTGTAACCAATGTGCTTTCCAATCGCTATGCTCGCCTGCAGTGGCGAAAACTTTGTCGTTGGTGGCGAATTCCTTTACCATCTCTTGCTGCTCACCACCAGGAGCCGGCGAAGGCCGATCCGTAGTGAGAAGAGCGAACCGTACTTATCAGCCATGGCGCCGAGAGTTCGGGCAACCGGGTCATCGCCGCTGCCGAGGAGATGGAGGAGGTGGCCTATGAAGGGTAGTGCACCACGTGGCTCAGGGATTCCGGTGAGTTTGGAGGAACCATTGTTGCCGTGAGATACAAGTATCAAGAGGACATGGGTGAAGATTGCTAGCAGAGATAGAAGGCCTACAATTGTTTGGATCTCCATTGTTGTTTTTGAGGATGCTGGGATATCGAATCAATGGCAAATTATATAAGACTTGTTGTGTAATTTATTATACAAACCAATTGTCGGCATACGGTACACATAATGTGTCACTGGGCCCTCTTTTCCAAGCAATAGGAGGCCTATTAACTAGGACTTGATTTGATTTGACTCTAGTGTTGTTATTATTATTATTTTTTATTTTTTATTTTTTGAAAAATGTTAGGTTTCGCTTGTAGGTTTTTTTGTCATTCTTTCAATCTTACGTAGAACATAATTTAAGAAAAAATAAAATTATAGTAGTCTCTACTACCGGTTTTTTTAGGCATTAGTATCAAATTTGATGCATTAGAACCAAATTTGTAAGGCATTAGCACCAAAATTGAGGTATTATCACCAAATTTAAGATGATTAAATCAATTTTGGATGATACCATCCCTAAAGAGTTAATCTTCCACCCTTATGTTTTAGTTTTGAATCCAAAAACAAGTTTAAAGTATTAGAACTTGATTATTAACTTATAAAAATTAATTGATTGGCAAAAAAATGGTACTACAATTTTATTTTTTCTTAAATCATGTTCTACATAAGACTTGGAGAATGCGAGGAGAACACTACGGGAATAACTCTTAGCAAACCTCTTTTTTTCGTATATTTATTGTGGGACAATGTTTGGTTATTACAACCATGATCGTAGCAAATTTATATTACAATCAACATTTTGTGGAAAAAGTGTCACGTAGACTATCAAAAAGTAATTCACAATTTAATGGTAAAGTGATAAGTATTATGTATACTTACACGTCAATATGCAAAAGTAATTTAATAGTTAATGTAAAAAGTATTACGTGTACTGTCACGTCAATTTATAAATATGATAAGTATTATGTTGACTATTACATGATGATCCACATTTTAATATTTACTTTATTAAATATCACGTAATCTATTACATCAATTTGTAAACATAATTTAGTGATTAACGTGAAAAGCATCACATACACTGTCACGTTAGCTTGTAAATATGGTAAATGTCACGTTAACCTGTATAAAATGAGTATTAATAATATCATTGGTTGACGTTGAAACAATGGTATGGAGCGGTAAAAAATGTCAATCTTGATGTTTTGAAAATCCTCGCCTCATAGAATGTGACAGATTTTAGAAAAATTTGACAAGCAGTCCTTGGATCGGAATTCAAATTGAACTTCAAATCTCTGGAGTTTCAAGGAGTTAGATTCACAGCAACAAAAAGTAAGATATACACTGATAAAAAAAAAAAAAAAAAAAATCTAATTTTAAAGTACTAGCAATAGTTTGTCTTAAATTTGATTTAAATTTAGTTCACTATTTTTCGCTTTCTTATTCAAATAAATTTTACAATAATTTTTCTTAATTCTTTTCATAGACCATTTGGATTTTTTTTAAATATTCTTTCACATAAATATTACCAGAAAGAAAAGAAAAATCATTTAAATATTCTTAAAAATAAATAGCAGAGAAAAGCAACACAAAAGAAAAGGCCTTATTATTATTAAAATAACAATAACATAAAAAAAAAATAAAAAAGATAACGCTTTAAATTTAAAATAAAATTTAGAAAATTAATATTAATTGATGGATGCATCCATTCCATCGAATTGAAAAAAATTAAAATTAAAATTAAAAATTAGTGACGTCCTTTACCTAATGCTTCTGCTCAGTGCTTTGACTTTCAACTTCGTATATCTTTGGGGCTGTTTGCGGTTGGCTTGAAAAAAAAAACTTGAAATTGTAGTAAAATTTGATTAATATGTATAAAAAAAAAAAGGAAAAATGTTTTATATAAAAAATTTTAAAAAATAATTTTGTAGTAATTTTTTTATTTAAATAATAATAAATTTTAATTAATATGATGTAAAAATTAAAAATATTAAAATTGAATTTGAGATAAATAATATTGGGTTTTGTTTTTGTCCATTGCCAAACGACCCTTACGGACCAGATTCATTTGCTGGTCGTCAATAATTATTAAAAAAACTAATAAATATTACCGACTAGGTTCATTTGCTGGTCCGCCATGTCCAATCCATCCTTGTACGTATGTTCTTATAACTTGACATTTTCCTTCCATCGTTCTTCACGTGGCAACATGACAACTTCTGTACCAAGCAGACTATGCATGTGGCTATGATTTTTCCTAGCGTAAGAATCTAGGGGTGTAAACTTGAGCGGATATTAATCACCCGCATTTCATTATCTGTAACCATCTGTTAATTGTACATATAGATACCGATTGATATGATTAGTAAAATCTCTATTGCTTATGCATGCGGATGAAGGTAACAGTTATAGGATACCCTCTATATATTCACTGATTTTTTTTTATTATTATTTTCTTCACAATTCACTTATTTCCGTGGGCAAAAATGCAAAAGTAATATGAAATCGATATATTTTTAAAATATTAGGGCTTAAAAGAAAATTAAAGCATGTCAAAAACACTAAAGACAGGTCAAAATTATTTTCAAAATCTTCTAAAATAAGCCTAATAGAGATCTAAAGAAGCGTGCAAATGTGATTAATAAAAACATTATAAGGTTATCGACACGAACGTATATATCTAAGAGTGATATATACATTTTGCGGATGCGACTACAGGTATGACAAATAATCACATCAGCATGAAATTGATAGGAAAACGTCACTTAACTACCATCTCTATATTTAGGGTTAACGTCCATGTCTAACCGCTTTTTATGGGCACGAAAGCTCGCTAAGCAACAACGTACAATACGTGTCCCAAGGACCCACAGCGAGAAATGTGATTGTCACTTGCACAATAATACACCAAGAGAAAAACAATAATTCTGGGACAAATTTTTCCAAGCATGTGATTCACGTTTGTAGAGGGTCTATTACAACCATGCATGCATGCAACAAGCACCTCATGCTCTGCATGCCATTTTATTCTTTGGTCTCCTTCATTTTTTTTTTTTTTTTTTTTCATTTTACATGAATTTAGTTATTTAATTAATATTTTTATGCTTTTTCAATAAAGTTATGCATTAAAGGTATATTCGAGATTGTAATTTTACAATAATAATATGCATTTTTAAAATATATCACAAAATGTAAAGTGTTTGACATTATAATTTAAAAATCACTTAATTTAAAATAGGAAAAAATTTGTAATTTCTATAAACAGAGAAGGGGTGCTCATTTAAAAATGTGCGAATTTAAACTAAAATCACGATTTCGCATAGCAGATATTTGATAAAGAAATACTTTTTAACATGTTTTATGAAATGCTTTTCAATTTTAAAAAGTATCGATTTCAAAAACATAATTTTTAAAATCGTACTTATTGAAACCACATTTTTAAACCAACCTACCTTAACCCTCGGGTCATCCGAGAACGAATATACAACATGTGATGATAAATTTACCTAAAAAATAAAAATTATTTGGCATGAATACTTGCATCATTATAACTATTTACACAATCATAAATCCCAAACAATATCTTATCAAATCAAAGCACCTCTTCATGGCATATTAATATTCAAATTTTAATGCGTTTTCTGCAAGTTTAAATATTGGATTTCAAGTTAATAATACTTTTCCGTTCTTTTTTTAATTTGCTAAAAAAGTTTTTTTTCGACCATATATTCTCCCGACCGTGTTTCACGTGGTAACGGTAGGGTGGGACCAATTTCCTCAACTTATGTGGTCGAGCCATTAGGCTTACTTTTCAAAGGAAGGAAACTACTATTAGGCTTGACGATCATTAATAGACTATTTTTAATTTTAGTATAGAGAGAATATAGGCATAAAGAAAATCATTCTAGAAGGTGAAGCTATGGACTCCGGAGATAGTTCATACTTTTAGACTGATGACCAATTCACTACAAAAAAAGCGCCGTTTTCTAGCATGTCTAATGTTCATCATTTTTTACCACGTTAGCATTTACTAACGTTTTAAAAACTCATACATTAATAATGTCATTTAGTAACATGTCATCTTGCCACATTAGCAATTACTAACATGTGGTTAATGCCACATTAGCAATTGCTAACGTGTTACTATTCACACTTTAGCAATTACTAATGTGTCACTTGTAACACATTAGCAAATCTCAATATTTAAAAATAATTAAATAAAATAAAATTATTTTACTAACGTGTCAAACTCACCACATTAGGAATTGTCAATATTTAAAAATAATTTAAAAAAAATTAAAATATCAATTACTAACGTGTGAGTAATGCAACATTAGTAATTTCTAACATGTCAAACTCACCATGTTAGCAATTGTCAATATTTAAAAATAATTAAAAAAAAAATTAAAATAGCAATTACTAACGTGTGAGTAATGCCACGTTAGCAATTGCTAATGTGTCAAATTCAACACGTTAGGAATTGTCAATATTTAACAAAACTTAAATAAAATAAAATATAATTACTAACGTGTGAGTAATACCACGTTAGCAATTTCTAACGTGTCAAATTCACCACTTTAGTAATTGTCAATATTTAAAAATAATTAAAAATAATAATATTTTTTTCCTAACGTTTGAGTAATACCACATTAGTAATAGAAAATTTTAAAAAATAAAATTGATTTGCTAACTTAGAAAATGACCAAATTAATCCTTATGGTTTTTAAAATTGACCAAATTAGTACTTCCGTCAGTTGACTTAATGGACTGATACGTAGACCAATCAGAAGTTGACATGTGGCCACCTAATTAAATTTTAAAAAAAATTCAAAGAAAATAAATTTGGGATGGCTACAGCATGTGCTTAGGCAATGAAAAATATTCCACACAGCATAAACAATTTGAAGCGATGTGTAACCCATCAAAGCCTAGTATTTTGATTACATTTCCTCCATTTAAAAGAACTAGGAGAACCCCACTAACACAACCAACGCAACACTACAAGAAATAAGCTTATTAGCGTCAACAAAAAGTCGATGCTAATACTCCAAAAGTCGACGCTAATGGTATTGGCGTCGACTTTTGGATGCTAATAGGGTCGACGCTAAAAGTCCGACTCTAATGGTATCATCAACCGGCATCATGTGGACGCTAATAGTCGACTTTTAGCGTCAACTATGTAGACGTTAAAAGTCCTTTATTTTGACGCTAAAACATGAGTCGACGGAAGGCAAACATTGACGTTGATAGTTGCACTATTAGCGTCGACCTTGAGTCGACGCTAATAGTATTAAAAAAGTTAAAAATAAAAATAAAAATTACTATCAATGTCAACTTAATGTCGACACTGATAGTATTAAAAAATTAAAAAATAATAATAAAATTACTATCAACGTCGACTCAAAGTCAACGCTGATAGTCTTAAAAATTTAAAAAAAAATACTACTAAATTACGTTAATTTAATTTTTTATTTAAAAGCTAAATAACAAACACTAAAATAAAAGAAAAAATAATTTGTACGGACGCAAAAATGAAATCCCTAAAATACCTCGTCTATACATGCAGGCGTTGCCCCACACCACCTAGTCATTCCCCCCCCCACACAAACTTAATTACACCCATGGGCCAATAGACTCCCACTCCATGAACATCGCTATCACGACGTTCACTACGCTCTTGTCTACTTAGCCTTCCACTTGTGTTAATTTAAGCCACTAACTCCAACAAAAAAAAAAAAAAAAAAACATTTCATTGTTCTAAAACTCCATTAATTTTCATAATCAAATTATTCATTATTATTTTGTTAAGAACATGTCATTAGATCCATGGGTGAGATAAGGACCAAGAAGCCATATACTATGCTATGTAAGATAAAAAAAAAGTTTTTTTTTTTTTCAGTATCATTAGCTGTATTACATATTCAATGAATAGACAATACATCAACACATATTACCATGTCTTTCTTTAAAACTTCTACAAACGTTTTATATGACGCACTCATTTTATCCTCAATTAATGCCAACCCCCTTCTCACAAATAACTTCATTCTCTACCCTATCTTTCCTATTGTTGCAATGTCTATCTAGACATCCTCATCTCTATAGGATCCATGTTCATAAGATGTCAATTCTGTTGAGGGACGGAAGGAGTAACAGCTTTAACGCTAGACTCCTAATGACTTGACCTTTAAAATCATATAAGACAAGTCCCATAACTCTTAGTTGCCAAAACTAAAAATCACTCTAAACACAGCAACTTGACCTATCTTTCATAGCTGCATCAACTTTTCACCAAGAATATACAGTCACTGCAAACATGAGCTGTCCTAGGGTTTGGATATTAAGTTTAATGAAGGTTGAAATTTTCCTTTTTCCTTTTTCCTTTGACATTTTCCTCTTCCTCCAATAAGTGGGGTCTATCCAGCAAGCATGTGGTTCGTTACAATAGTCAAATAAATCTTGAGTCAGAACCTTAAAATTTCTATAGATGAACAATGGACAAGTTTTTTTGTCCATTTAACCTCAATTAAGCAAAAAAATTCAGTCAAATTAACAAAAGCATTATTACAATGTTGGTTCCACCAAAGCAGGGTCTTGGAGACAGTCCTAATCTTCAGCATTTTTGCATAAGGAAGCAGCTCCCAAGATTCCATACATGCACTTACACTTGAATTTGCTAACATAATATAGGCAATCTATCCATTGCATGCATCTCAAGAAACTAACAAGAAATTGATACCTCCAAAGTGATGACTCCACGGAACTGTCTTTCTTCTTGTTTTTTAGTATATCCAAGCTGCAATATAAAATCAAAACATACTACATCAACTAAAAGATAATTATAGGTACTATAAGACAATCCGAATGATAGAGATCAGAACAATTGCATTCAGTGTCCTAATCATTGAGATGACACATTTAAACTCCACCAGGGTTATTAATCCTAAAGCGCACTTATGATGTTGCCTTACAATAATGGACCATTGTGGAAAACTAGCACAACACATCTAGCATAAATTTCAATTGGTTGATATTGTGAACCACAAATCCAAGGTCTAAGTTCAATCCTAGCGAAAGAAGGTAACCAAAATTCATGCAAAACCCAAGTAAACAAACATATAAAGAAGAAACCATACAGATTGGTGAGGAAAGTTAAGAGTCCATAGCTCTTCTGGGATTACACCGACAACATTCAATGCATAAACCTTCCTGCAAAGAAAATAAAAATTCAAGAAATAAGCAATCAAAAAGTGGAAGATTAATACATGCAAGATGTTCAAGATACTTGGAAGTGTAAGTTTCTGCCATTAAATAACCAAAAAGTGGAATATCTGTACAGCACAAGCCTCCATAATAAGCATGACAATAAAGAGCATCATGTACCATGACTAGGTACCGTACTTTGAACATCCTGCCATCTGCCACTCATTGATGAATAGGCAAGCAGATCAAGATCCACTCATCTATACACATCAAGAAAAATGCAACCCCATATATCTATAATACTAATCCTTGGACACAGCCATTGCAGACCAGTCACTAAAGGGTCCAAAGTGCACTATATTATAAGAAAATAATTAGAATGAATGTTGACAGAGAGGAGGCCCCTCACTTGATCCAGGCCACTTGTGCACACACCACAATGACTGTACACCAAAGAGGATCTCAAATATAAAGTGCCACAAACTTTTAGCTCATTACGTTTGATATCCTACTTCAGATTTAAAATTTCTCCTTTTTTTCTTTATTTATTTATTTTTTTTGAGTTTGAGACTCGACAAGAGCAGCCACATTCTTTACAAATAAATTAAAACAAAAGCCACAAAGTGCACGACCCAGAAACCCAGATAAACAAAATCCTAGACTAATTGTACCCTTACGAAAAAAAACCCATAATTTTGAATCTAACAGTGAAAATAGTAGTCATTCTTGAGATGCGCTGAGAATACGAATTTGGGAATGGAAGAGAT
Organism: Carpinus viminea; assembly: GCA_013348765.1. Taxonomy (NCBI): domain Eukaryota; kingdom Viridiplantae; phylum Streptophyta; class Magnoliopsida; order Fagales; family Betulaceae; genus Carpinus; species Carpinus viminea. The sequence continues at coordinate 34,812,960 of CP054668.1, read as the reverse complement.
AGAATGTTTCCCAGCTCTCCGAAGGGTATTTGAAAGAGGCGCGTGTGGTGTGTACTGCCAAGTGCGCGAAGCTATTGGCACAACAGTCAGCAAGTTGTTTGATTTAAAGCTTCAACCGAAGGGGAACAACAATATATAGCTGAAAACCCTTTGAAATTGTGGGGTTTTTATGAGCTGGCCGGCGGTGGTGATTAAAACAGAGGGAGAAATGAGGGAGAAGAGAGGCTGGGAGAGAGGAGTGTAGGTGTGCACGCGGGAGGGAGAGCAGGGAAGAAAACAGGGGGGAAATTTGGAACAGCTCATGTTGTTCCTTCCCAAGACCAATTTCTCTAACTGTGAAATTCAACCGATTCTTTCTCAATAACCAAACAGAACCACAAACTCACTGCCCTGACTCCATCCAATCTTAGGATTTCCACACCCTTCGAAAGAAAATTAACCAAAAAAAAAAATTATAAATCAAGCAATTACATAAATGAAATGACTACTTAAACAAATATAAAAAACAACCACAAATCCAAAATCCCAACAGAGGAAACAATAGCCAAACAGAAAGTCCAAAATCAAAAACATTATACCAGATGGAATCAAAATAAAAAAGAAAAGAAATGAGGAAAAAAAAAACTTACTTCTTTTGGTGGCCAGACTCGTCGGTGGTGGTGCCTTGGGTTGTCGGTAGGAAGCAGTAGTGTGTTGAAGAGAGGAGAGGGAGGGAGGACCACCGATCTCTCACCTCACGGTCGCATCGGATGCGAAACCTGCGTTCAAAAGAAAAAAATAATAATAAGAAAGAAAATAAACGATTCGAATCATAAACGAAAAGATCGAGGGAGGGGGACGAGCTCATCTGCGGTGCTTCTAGTTGCCATGGGTGGCTAGTCGGCGGAGATGAGGGATTTGGGATTTTTCTGGTTTCTGGTTTCTGCTTCTTCGCCATCGCCGTAGTGAGAGAGAGTGAGCGAGGAAGGAAGAGGAGAGTACGAGAATTTTAGGGTTTGGGGGAGAGATAGCAACTGTGAGACTGACCGGTCGACGGAGGAGAGAGTGAGTGAGAGAGAAAACGACGGAAAGGAAGAGAAGAAAGAGAGCTAGGGAGAAGAAGAGGGGTCTGCGCGGGATGAGAGAAAAAACGAGGGGGAAGAGAAAAAAATACCAAAAAAGGGGTCTGCGCGGGATGAGCGAAAAAAAGAGGGGGAAGCGGAAAAAAAAAAAAAAAAAGGGTTTGTTAGAGATCCTTTCCGTAACGTTCTCTTAGTGATTTTCACTTTATAAAAGCAGATTTAAGAAAATAAAATTATAATCAATTTTTTTTGCCAAGATTAATTTTTATGAGTTAATAGTTAGATTCTAATACTTTAAAACTTGTTTTTGGATTCAAAACTAAAACCTAAGGGTAGAAGGTTAACCCTTTAAAGATGGTATCACCCAAAATGAATTTGATCATCCTAAATTTGGTGTTAATGTCTCAATTTTGGTGCTAATGCCTCACAAATTTGGTGCTAATGCCTCAAATTTGGTGCTAATGCCTAAAAAAACCGATGGTGAAGGCCACTACAATTTTATTTTTTATTAAATCATATTTTACGTAAAATTGGGAGAACGCCAGAAGAACTTACGGGAAGAACCCCTGACATTTTACAAAAAATAAAAGAAGGGGAAGCACCAAATTTTTGATAGGATTATTAGCGTCCACTTTTTGTAGACGCTAATAGTAGATTATCAGCGTCGACTTTGGAAGTCGACGATGATAATCCTATATATTTATTTATTTTTTATTTTTTAATAAGAGTATAGTAATTAATATATATATGTTATATATTAATTGGGTTATATATAAAGTCATTAATATATGGGTTAAATACCCCATTAGTTCTTAGGATTTTAAAACTTTATTTTTTCCTCCATAGGGTTTAGAAAGTGACCAAAGTATCCCTAGGCTTTTGAAAAGTGAACAAAGTAATCCTTTTGTCAGTTGACCATTAGTTGACTTAACGGATTGATACGTAAACCAAGTATAAGTTAACACGTAGCCACCTAATTAAATTTTTATTTTTTATTTTTTAAATTCAAAAAGAAATAGATAAACAAATCTCTCTCTCTCTCTGTGGATTCATAAAAAAGGAAAGGGTATCATGGAATATCTGACCATAAGGGTAGAAGGGGGAGGCAAAACGGAGATCTCTCTCCAATCGCACTCATGGCGGTACATTTGCGTTTTACATGCAAAAATTTGGCCTTCTCCCAAGTTAGTCTCTGTGTCAACTTATAGCTGTTTATATTTTGAGAAAATAGGAATAAATTTTCAACAACTTTGAGAATTCAATTAATGAGTTCGTGATCTTTTTTTGTTTTTTTTTTGTCTGTTCAACCATTATTATTTTAGCATAATAGCTAGGGTTACCATTTATATATTTAATATATTTTTAAAAAAAAAAAAAAAGAAAAACATTTACAATTGCTAGTAAATATATATATATTTTTTTGGAAAAAAGAAATTCCTAACGTGGCACATATGCCACGTTGACCATCTCCTAACGGTCAATGTGACGGAAGTACTAATTTGGTCAATTTTAAAAACCATAAGGATTAATCTAGTCATTCTTCAAATCCTAGAGATAAAAAGATAAAGTTTTGAAACCATAAGGACAAATGGGGTATTTAACCTTAATAATTAATATTATTAATTAAATGTCTTTTGCATATTCATAAAAAATAGTATATATATAAGTATATTATTTCTTAAAAAAAAAAAAAAACAGAAATTACATTTGCTAACTCTAGCTAGGTTACTATTTATACACAAATGAATAATATATATACATAGGTTACTATAGATGTATAACGCTAGATATATATTAAATAGGTTATTATTTATGGTATATGGATAAAATAAAGGGTTAAATACTCCATTAGTTCTTAGGGTTTCAAAACTTTATTTTTTCCTCCATAGGGTTTAGAAAGTGACCAAAGTATCCCTAGGGTTTTGAAAAGTGAACAAAGTAATCCTTTTGTCAATTGACCATTAGTTGACTTAACGGATTGACAATTATAAGTTAACACGTAGCCACCTAATTAATTTTTTATTTTTATTTTTAAATTCAAAAAAAATTATTTTTGAAAAAAAAGAAAAAAATAGAAATTTTGTTGAAAAAATAGATAAACAAATGTCTCTCTCTCTCTCTCTCTGTGGATTCATAAAAATGGAAAGGGTATCATGGAATATTAGACCAGAAGGGTAGAAGGGGGAGGCAAAACGGAGATCTCTCTCCAATCGCACTCATGGCTGTACATTTGCGTTTTACATGCAAAAATTTGGCCTTCTCCCAAGTTAGTCTCTGTGTCAACTTACTTCAGTTTATATTTTGAGAAAATAGGAATAAATTTTCAACAACTTTGAGAATTCAATTAATGAGTTCGTGATCTTTTTTTTTTTTTTCTATCTATTCAACTATTATTCTTTTAGCATAATAGCTAGGGTTACCATTTATATATGTAATATTTTTTTAAAAAATATATATATATTTACAATTGCTAGTAAATATATATATTTTTTGAAAAAAAAAATTGCTAACGTGGCATATGTGCCACGTTTACCATCTCCTAATGGTCAATGTGACGGAAGTACTAATTTGGTCAATTTTAAAAACCATATGAATTAATTTAGTCACTTTTTAAACCCTAGGGATAAAAAGATAAAGTTTTGAAACCATAAGGACTAATGGGGTATTTAACCTTAATAATTAATATTATTAATTAAATGTTTTTTTGCATATTCATAAAAAATAGTATATATATAAGTATATTATTTCTTTTAAAAAAAAAAAGAAATTACAGTTGCTAACCCTAGCTAGGTTACTATTTATACACAAACGAATAATATATATAAATAGGTTACTACAGATGTATAACCCTAGATATATATTAAATAGGTTATTGTTTATGGTACATGAATAAAATAAAGGGTTAAATACTCCATTATTTCTTAGGGTTTCAAAACTTTATTTTTTCCTCCATAGGGTTTAGAAAGTGACCAAAGTATCCCTAGGGTTTTGAAAAGTGAACAAAGTAATCCTTTTGTCAGTTGACCATTAGTTGACTTAACAGATTGACACGTGGACCAATTATAAGTTAACACGTAACCACCTAATTAAATTTTTATTTTTTATTTTTTAAATTCAAAAAAAATATTTTTCAAAAAAAAAAAAAGAGAAATTTTGTTGAAAAAAGATAAACAAATCTCTCTCTCTCTCTTTGTGTGTGTGTGTGTGTGTGTGTCTCTCTCTCTCTCTCTGTGGATTCATAAAAAAGGAAAGGGTATCATGGAATATTAGACCAAAAGGGTAGAAGGGGGAGGCAAAACGGAGATCTCTCTCCAATCGCACTCATGGCAGTACATTTGCGTTTTTATTTATTTGAATGCCTGCTTCTATTTCATTTTCAATCCCCTTCATAGATTTTATATATATATATATATATATGTATGTATATTTGTGAAGTTCTTTCCATTCGTTTGTATATGGTCTCGATATTGCACTACAAGAAAAAAGCCTATCAGTGTCGACACTATAAGCGTCAACCTCAGAGTGGACACTGATACTAGACTATCAGCGTCGACACCTGAAAGTCGACGCTAATGGTCTAGTAGTAGCGTTGACTCTAAAGTCGACACTGATAGTGGCACCAAAATATGAGTATTAGCGTCCACTCTAGAGTCGACGCTAATACACTAGCGGGAATTAATTCACAAGCGGGAAAATTATTAGTGTCGACTAAATTACTATTAGCATCGACATTGTCAACGCTAATAGTCATATATAAAAAAAAAAATTAGGACTATTAGCGTCCACAAGAAGTGGACACTAATAGTCCTTTATAAAAAAATTAAAAGAATAAAACTATTAGCATCCACAATAGTGGACGCTAATAGTCCTATATAAAAATAAAAGAATTTTAAAAATAATAAAATAATAAGACTATTAGCGTCCACTACATGGACGCTAATGCTCATAGATAAAAAAAATAAAAAAATAAGAAAAATAAGACAATTAGCATCCACATAATAGTCCTTTATAAAAAATTTTAAAAAAAATTATAAAGACTATTAGCGTCCACTAACTATAGTGGACGCTAATAGTCAAATATAAAAATTAAAAAATATATATATTAAGACTATTAGCGTAGTGGACGCTAATAGCCATATATATAAAAAAAAGTTTTTGGACTATTAGCGTCACAAGAAGTGGACGCTAATACTCTTAACAAAAAAATAAAATTAAAAAAAAATGTGTTTAGAGGCTAACAACAAAATTGATAGGCTTATATGATTTTTTAATGGGCAAGAATAAATAATAATAATAATAATAATAATAATAATAATAATAATAAAACCCACGAGTTCAATTGAAAATAAATAATGTGTATCTAAAAATAAAAAAAAATGGTATACATATGTATATGTTAAAAAAATTAAAAATAGAAAAAAAAATTATAATTATAGTTATAACCCAACAAATTTATTTATTTATTTCTATAGGACTTAATTTTAATAGACTAATATAAATTGTTAACAATTTTTTTAAAAAATGTAATGCTTAAACTATCAACATTGATGTATATAGTTCGATGCAAATAGTCTTAACAATGAACATTGACTAAACTGAGTCATATTAGCCCCAATAATATGCAATTATTTCTTTTATATAAATTTTGGATATTTGATTGAACATCCGATTGATCCTAATAAATTAGTTCAATTGATCTATGATATGATCAAATGTTCAATCTAACATCCGATCAATTATAATGAATTAGTTCGATTGACTATGATATATTCAAATGATTGATCAATCATTTGATCGATCCTAGTAAATTAGTTTGATTGACTGTGATATGATCAAATGGTCGATCAATCATTTGATCAATCCTAGTGAATTAGTTCAATTGATTGTGATAGAATCAAATGATCGAATGATCATTCGATCGATCCTAGTAAATTAGTTCGATTGACTATAATATGATCAAATGATCGATTGATAATCCGATCGATCCTAGTGAATTAGTTTGATTGATCGTGATAGGATCAAATGTTCAATCAAACATCCGATTGATCTCCATAAATTAGTTTGATTAACTATGATATGATCAAATGACCGATCGATCCTAGTGAAATAGTTCGATTGATCATGATATGATCAAATGATCGATCAATCATCCGATCAATCATAATGAATTAGTTCAATTGACTGTGATATGATCAAATCATCGATCGATCATCCGATCGATTCTAGTGAATTAGTTCAATTGGATTCTAGTGAATTAGTTCAATTGATTGTGATAGGATCAATTGATCGATTGATCATCCAATCGATCCTAGCGAATTAGTTCGATTGATTATGATAGGATCAAAGGACGATCGATCCTAGGGAATTAGTTCGATTGATCATGATAGGATCAAAGGATCGATCGATCATCCAATCAATCCTAGGGAATTAGTTTGATTGATCGTGATATGATCAAATGATCAATTGATCATCGATCGATCCTAGCAAATTAGTTTGATTGATTGTGATATGATCAAATGTTCAATCAAACATCCAATCGATCCCAATAAATTAGTTCGATTAACTGTGATATGATTAAAATGATCAATTGATCATCTGATCGATCCTAGTAAATTAGTTCGATTGATCATGATATGATCAAATGATCAATCGATCATCCGATCGATCATAATGAATTAGTTCGATTGACTGTGATATGATCAAATGGTCGATCGATCCTAATGAATTAGTTCGATTGACTATGATAGGATCAAATGGTCAATCGATCATCTGATCGATTCTAATTAATTAGTTTGATTGACTGTAATATGATCAAATGATCGATTGATCATACGATTGATCATAGTGAATTCGTTCAATTGACTATGACATGATCAAATGATCGATCGATCTTAGTGAATTCGTTCGATTGACCTGATATGATCAAATGATTGATCGATCATCTTATCAATCTTAGTGAATTAGTTTGATTGACTGTGATATAATCAAATGGTCAATCGATCATCCAATCAATCCTAATAAATTAGTTTGATTGACTGTGATAGAATCAATTGATTGATCAAACTGTACATAATTGAAATTGAAGGTTCGATCGAATATACAATTGATTCATGATATGATTAAATAAAAATAAGAAATTAAAAAATATATTTATTTATTTCTTTTAAATAAAACAAATTTAATTGGCTAGCTTATATGATTTACTAAAATAAAAAATTAAAAAAAAACGTAGAATTGGGTTGAATATATATATATATATATATATATATATACACAAAATGGTGTATATATATTAAATAAAAATATAAAAATAATAATTGTAACCCAAAATTTGAGTTTTTATAGTTTTTTTAATTTTCCCTATAGGTCTTAATTTTAATAGAATAATATAAATGTTTAATAAATTAAAAAAATCAAATATATATATATTAAAGGTTAAATACCCCATTAGTCCTTATGGTTTCAAAACTTTATCTTTTTATCCTAGGGTTTGAAAAGTGACTAAATTAATCCTTATGGCTTTTAAAATTGACCAAATTAGTATTTCCGTCACATTGACCGTTAGGAGATGGTCAACGTGGCATATGTAGCAAATTTTATTTTATTTTTCCAAAAAATCTATATATATATTTACTAGCAATTGTAAATATATATTCTTTTTTTTTTTTAAAAAAAAACAAAATATTAAATATATAAATGGTAACCCTAGCTATTATGCTAAAAGAATAATGGTTGAATAGATAGAAACAAAAAAAAAGATCATGAACTCATTAGTTGAATTCTCAAAGTTGTTGAAAATTTATTCCTATTTTCTCAAAATATAAACAGTTGTAAGTTGACACAGAGACAAACTTGGGAGAAGGCCAAATTTTTGCATGTAAAACGCAAATGTACCGCCATGAGTGGGATTGGAGAGAGATCTTTGTTTTGCCTCCTTCTACCCTTCTGGTCTAATATTCCATGATACCCTTTCCTTTTTTATGAATCCAGAGAGAGAGAGAGAGAGAGAGATTTGTTTATCTATTTTTTCAACAAAATTTCTCTTTTTTTTTTTTTTTTTTTTTGAATTTAAAAAATAAAAAATAAAAATTTAATTAGGTAGCTACGTGTTAACTTATAATTGGTCCATGTGTCAATTTCGTTAAGTTAACTAATGGTCAATTGACGAAAGGATTACTTTGTTCACTTTTCAAAACCCTAGGGATACTTTGGTCACTTTCTAAACCCTATGGAGGAAAAAATAAAGTTTTGAAACCCTAAGAACTAATGGGGTATTTAACCCTTTATTTTATTCATATACCATAAATAATAACCTATTTAATATATATTTAGGGTTATACATCTATAGTAACCTATGTATATATATTATTCATTTGTGTATAAATAGGAACCTAGCTAGGGCTAGCAAATGTAATTTCTGTTTTTGTTTTAAAGAAATAATATACTTATATATATATATATATATATATATACACTATTTTTTATGAATATGCAAAAAACATTTAATTAATAATATTAATTATTAAGGTTAAATACTCCATTAATTCTTATGGTTTCAAAACTTTATCTTTTTATCCCTAGGGTTTGAAAAGTGACTAAATTAATCCTTATGGTTTTTAAAATTGCCCAAATTAGTACTTAGTCACATTGACCGTTAGGAGATGGTCAACGTGGCACATATGCCACGTTAGCAAATTTTTTCCAAAAAAAATATATATTTACTAGCAATTGTAAATATTTTTTCTTTTTTTTTTTTTCTTTTTTAAAAAATATGAAATATATAAATGGTAACCCTAGCTATTATGCTGAAGGAATAATGGTTGAATAGACACAAAAAAAAAAAGATCACGAGCTCATTAATTGAATTCTCAAAGTTGTTGAATATTTATTCCTATTTTCTCAAAATATAAACAGCTGTAAGTTGACACAGAGACTAACTTGGGAGAAGGCCAAATTTTTACATGTAAAACGCAAATGTACCGCCATGAGTGCGATTGGAGAGAGATCTCCGTTTTGCCTCCCCCTTCTACCCTTCTGGCATAATATTTCATGATACCCTTTCCTTTTTTATGAATCCAGAGAGAGAGAGAGAGAGAGATTTGTTTATATATTTTTTCAACAAAATTTCTCTTCTTTTTTTTCTTTTCTTTTTGCAAAAATATTTTTTTTTGAATTTAAAAAATAAAAAATAAAAATTTAATTAGGTGGCTATGTGTAAACTTATAATTGGTCCACGTGTCAATCCGTTAAGTCAACTAATGGTCAATTGACAAAAGGATTACTTTGTTCACTTTTCAAAACCCTAGGGATACTTTGGTCACTTTCTAAACCCTATGGAGGAAAAAAATAAAGTTTTGAAACCCTAAGAACTAATGGGGTATTTAACCCTTTATTTTATTCATATACCATAAATAATAACCTATTTAATATATATCTAGGGTTATACATCTATAGTAACCTATGTATATATATTATTCATTTGTGTATAAATAGGAACCTAGCTAGGGCTAGCAAATGTAATTTCTGTTTTTTTTTTTAAAGAAATAATATACATATATATATATACACACTATTTTTTATGAATATGCCAAAAACATTTAATTAATAATATTAATTATTAAGGTTAAATACTCCATTAATCCTTATGGTTTCAAAACTTTATCTTTTTATCCCTAGGGTTTGAAAAGTAACTAAATTAATCCTTATGGTTTTTAAAATTGCCCAAATTAGTACTTCCGTCACATTGACCGTTAGGAGATGGTCAATGTGGCACATATGCCACGTTAGCAATTTTTTTTTTCCAAAAAAATATATATATATTTACTAGCAATTGTAAATATTTTTTCTTTTTAAAAGAATATGAAATATATAAATGGTAACCCTAGCTATTATGCTGAAGGAATAATGGTTGAATAGACAAAAAAAAAAAAGAAAAAAAGATCACGAGCTCATTAATTGAATTCTCAAAGTTGTTGAATATTTATTCCTATTTTCTCAAAATATAAACAGTTGTAAGTTGACACAGAGACTAACTTGGGAGAAGGCCAAATTTTTACATGTAAAACGCAAATGTACCGCCATGAGTGCGATTGGAGAGAGATCTCCGTTTTGCCTCCCCCTTCTACCCTTCTGGTATAATATTTCATGATACCCTTTCCTTTTTTATGAATCCACAAAGAGAGAGAGAGAGAGAGAGAGACATTTGTTAATCTATTTTTTCAACAAAATTTCTCTTCTTTTTTTTCTTTTTTTTTTGAAAAAATATTTTTTTTGAATTTAAAAAATAAAAAATAAAAATTTAATTAGGTGGCTATGTGTAAACTTATAATTGGTTCACGTATCAATCCGTTAAGTCAACTAATGGTCAACTGACAAAATGATTACTTTGTTCACTTTTCAAAACCCTAGGGATACTTTGGTCACTTTCTAAACCCTATGGAGGAAAAAAATAAAGTTTTGAAACCCTAAAACTAATGATATTTAACCTTTATTTTATTCATATACCATAAGTAATAACCTATTTAATATATATCTAGGGTTATACATCTATAGTAACCTATGTATATATATTATTCATTTGTGTATAAATAGGAACCTAGCTAGGGTTAGCAAATGTAATTTCTGTTTTTTTTTAAGAAATAATATGCTTATATATATATACTATTTTTAATGAATATGCAAAAAACATTTAATTAATAATATTAATTATTAAGGTTAAATACCCCATTAGTCCTTCTGGTTTCAAAACTTTATTTTTTTTATCCCTAGGGTTTGAAAAGTGACTAAATTAATCCTTATGGTTTTTAAAATTGACCAAATTAGTACTTCCGTCACATTGACCGTTAGGAGATGGTCAATGTGGCACATATGCCACGTTATCAAATTTTTTTTTCCAAAGCAAAAAAAATTATATATATTTACTAGCAATTGTAAATATTTTTTCTTTTTTTATTTTTTTTTAAAAATATTAAATATATAAATGGTAACCCTAGCTATTATGCTAAAAGAATAATGGTTGAATAGACAAAAAAAAAAAAAAAAAATAGATCATGAACTCATTAATTGAATTCTCAAAGTTGTTGAAAATTTATTCCTATTTTCTCAAAATATAAACAGTTGTAAGTTGACACAGAGACTAACTTGGGAGAAGGCCAAATTTTTGCATGTAAAATGCAAATGCATAGTAAGCCTTGAGAAGAATGGCATACATATCTTTAGTAGCGATGCACCAGCTATCAATAAGTTCTAAATATGAAGATTCTGCATGCATCCATATACAACAATTAATTTCTCCCTATAAGCATCTATAAGCAAATTGTAGTAGATAACATTTAGTTTGAAGGTAGTCTTCTGCAAAACCCATTCATATATCTAGACATATGTTTATAATTTTATAGTAAAAAATGTCAATTAAAGTCAAATGTAAGCATACATAGCAAGAAAAAGAGCGGGTGTGCTAAGTTTTGTTATGAAAATGCAATTGCTAATTTTGCTTTATACAGGATCTTATGAACAAATATTGAATTGGAAAATGTGATATGCTTTTTGAGACACAGTTTTCTTACTTCAAGTTATGAAATATAAATTTTTTTTTAAGAAAAAGAAAAAGAAAAATGATATTTCCTAACGTGGCATATGTGCCACGTTAGGAAATTGTCAACGTGGCACATATGCCACATTAGCAAATCTATTTTTTCTTTTTAAATAAAAATTAAAAAATATATATATTTACTACCAAATGTAAATATTTTTCCTTTTTCTTTTTTAAAAAAATATTAAATATATAAATGGTAACCCTAGCTATCTATATTTGGTAACCCTAGCTATATCTGGTAACCCTAACTATAGCTGGTAACCCTAGCTATATATGGTAACCATAGCAAGGGTTACTAGCTATTTATATGCTTATTTTTTTTTATATATTTTTTTTAATGTTAGGGAACCTCTCCAAGGTAGGGCCATTCGGACCCATCCATGTAGAGTAAATCTCAGTCTCGTGCACTGCACCCTCGGAATTTTCCTACACGGAACTGGTTAAATTGTTGGCTTTTCACGAGGGGGTGTGGCCCTAAGGGATTGTTTGCACCTATGAGGTGTTGAACCTTGTACCTTGAAAGGAGCAAACCCTCAAGACCAAGACCTTCACCACTTGGGTCAACCCATTGGGGTTTATATACTTATATATTTATATAGCATTTTTTAATTAATGAAGGGGTAGTTGGCATCGCCACCTATTTACGGTGGTCCGGCCACCCTCATTAATGGCCAAACTGGGATTCGCTAATTCAGTCATTCTCCCGTTAATGGGGTGGTGGCCAATACCCCCATATAGTCAGAACCAAGGGTAATCAACTAACTAGAACAAAAATTTATCAAATAATTTTGCTGGCCGAAATTAATTATTTTCGTACGATTGTAAGATCATATAGTCGGCTTTAAGGTGATATGCTTTTTGAGAAACAGTATTTTTACTTCAAGTTATGAAATATAATTTTTATTTTTGAGAAAGAAAAGAAAATGAGATTTGCTAGCATTGGCATATATATATAACGTTGGCAATTTCTAACACGCATATATGACACATTAACCAATGCTAATGTGGCACATATGCCACGTTAGAAAATTGCCAACGTGGCACATTTGCCATGTTAGCAAATATCATTTTCCTTTTTTTTTTTCTTTAAAAAACAATTAAAATATATATATTTACTACCAAATGTAAATATATATATATTTTTAAATATTAAATATATAAATGGTAACCCTAGCTAGCTATATCTGGTAACCCTAGCTATATATGGTAACCTTAGCTAGGGTTACTAGCTATTTATATAATTATTTTATATATATATATTTTTATGTCGGGGAACCTCTCCAAGGCAGGGCCATTGGGACCTACCTCTACAGAGTAAACCCCGGTCTCATGCATCGCACCCTCGGAAGTTTTCCTATATGGAACTGGTTAAGTTGTTAGCTTTTCACCAAGGGGTGTGTAGCTTGGTGTTTTTTTTTTTTTTAGAAACTAGTTATATAGAGAAGAATTAACTAGCAGTTTTTTTATTTTCTTTTTTCTTTTAAAAAATTACAATTACTAAAGTGTCATCACACACATATTTTTAAAATAAAAAACATCCCAAATTACCAAAAAAAAAAAAAATCTTAAAAAAAAAGGCATAAGCAATATTCATGGGGGTTAAGTTTGCATTATAGGCCAATAGTTGATGTACGCAGCCCATGCATAACTTATGTAAATTATGCATGCAATGCAAGGGATTTGCTAACGTGGCACAGTGCCACACGTCACCAAATGGTGATGTGGCACTATGCCACATGTTAGCTCATGCTTGGTTGGGGCCAGCTATCCCGCACCCGCACCTACCTTTCTCCCTTTTTTCTTCCTTCCCTTCTTTTCTTCCCCCCATTCTTTCCCTCTCTCCTATGCTAGCTCTCTCTCCCTCTCCCCTGCACCTCACTTCTCCCCTGCAGTACCTTTGGTCACCTTGCCATCCCTCCGACAAGCTCCATATATATATTATATATATATTGGTAAGTATATATAATAACCAAAAGATTATTGTGTATACTTTTTTTTTTGAATTAACCATGGCATGCAATTTTTTGTGTAGTTAACTCCCAATTAAGCATGCCATGCAATTTAAACTGTTTATGTGATATGCACATTTTTTATTTTTGAATTTTGTTCTATTGTTTCAATTTTTCTTTGTTGATGGATAGTATTTGTTTTATTTTGATGCCTAGTATTTTGATGGATAGTATTTGTTTTATTTTGTTCTATTGTTTCCCCTTTATTGATGGATAGTATTTGAAGAATAAGTTGGTAATGGGGAAATTTAGGTTACTTGTATTTTTCTTTTCCTTGCTGTAAAACTTGCCTTCCAGGAATAATTATTAGCATCTCTATGGAAGTTAGAAGAGATATATGTTAGGAAATAATTTTGATGCATTGTGCAAAATATTATTGTCCATATTAAACCATATTAATATGAAAAATACTAATAAAATAAATAACATTCAATAGAATAAAATTAAAGTAAATAATGTAATGTTATAGAATCATGCAAGTATATAATTTGGTGTGATTAAATCTCTCGACACACAACCTTAGTTAGTTAGTTAGTTAGTTAGTTAGTTATTAAGTTAGTTACTTAGGTTAGCTACTTGGATTAGCTAGGTTAGTTACTTAGTTACTTAGGTTAGTTACTATGTGTACGTGAATAAATTGAGAGCCCCATAGGTGCAGACTATCTGCAAAAGGTGTCTTTTGCAGCATCCAACCACATGGTGACACATAATCAAGCTTATTTTGATAAAATAATCTAAAAAACACCAAATAAACCCAAACAAAAACCAAACCACCCACCGCTCCGTAGCGTCCAAACAACGGACGGTGGGTCACCATTCGACCAAACAACTCCGCGACTTCTTCATTTCGCCAAACCCAACGGAAAACACCAAAAAACTAACTCAAACTCAAACTCAAAATCGATTCTAATGCCTCAAAAATTGATTCTAATGCCTCAAAACTTTTTTTTTTTATTCAAATCTAAAACCTAGAGGAGAAGGTTAACCTTTTTATGGATTTTTTTTCATCCTTAAATCGGAACATTCTATCACCCTAAAAGTCGTCAGAGCCATGTTAAAAGCCAAAGAAAAAACCAAAAAACCACACCCAAACCGGAGCAAACCCATCAGAAAAAACCAAAAAATAAACCCAAATGTTGCACAGCAGATAAATCTTTCAACGTTTCAGTGGTGGCAAACCTTCCACAATCGTTGTTTGGGTCAGATTCGCCATCGTCATTGTCATCTTCGTTGTCGTCAGGAGCCGCGGTTCCGAGCACGTCCGATTTGAGCCTATAAATCCACCAATCCGTTGTAGGTGCCCGGCCCGTCTCTCTCCACCAACCCCCACCACACGTCCATCATTATCCCCTCCACCCCTGCTCTTCAGTGCCTACAAGCTCGCGTTCATCACCTTCCTCTGGTTCACAGTGTTGTTGGGCATCGTCACATAAACCGGCACCCCCTTCCCCTTATCAGGCGCAACCCCCTCCCTGTACTCCCTCTCTGTCGTCGGTGCCTCCACCTCCGTTGCGAATGCTTGGCACACCATCGACAGATTCAGCTGGGTCGCCCCTAGAACCGGTGACTGGCAAGGGCTCAATAGCAGCGATACTCCCTCGCCGATATCTGGCTTCTGGACACTGCACCTAAGCGTTGATGCCGGAGACTTCCACATCGACGGCGCGCTCACTGTCGCCATTGAATCGTCGTATGACGTCACATTCTCCGCTAGAATTGGTGTTCCTGTGAGGGCTCCGATTTGGTGGGTCATGCTCAGCGCCATTCGCATGACAGAAAATGAACAAAGGACTGTTTCGTCTTTCTCCTATATTAATTATGGCCTTGATCAGTTGCAACACCCACTAGTTTTTTTGTGTGCAATTTGTTCTCTTTATGTGAGGTGTCATGCTCTTAGTGGATGTTGTAAAAGGTGTGTTTTGCAAATTGTCTGCATTCAAGGTTTTCTCAAATAAATTTAGGTTACTTATTTACTTTTGAAAAGTTACTTAGTTACTTAGTTAGTTACATATTTACTTGGATTATTTTAGTTAGTTAGTTACTTAGGTTAGTTACTATGTTTTGATGAATAAATTTAGGTTACTTAGTTACTTAGTTACTTAGTTACTTACTTAGGTTAGTTACTATGTTTAGGTGAATAAATTTAGATTACTTAGTTAGTTAGTTAGTTATTAAGTTACTGATAAGTGCTGAATGTTGCACATTCAAGCCCCTTAACTCACATTTGTTAATTCCTTAGCATTGTTATTTGTTTGATTTTGTGTTGTTTTTTGTGTTTCGGTATTTAATAAAGATGCAAGAAAAACCATTAAATTTGGGTTTAAAGCACAATTTGAGTGGACCTAGAAGATATGATTAAGCAACCAATCACAATAGAGGATAGATATGATGTGGTTAAGTTTAATCATAACAAGAAAAGGATAAAATCGGAATTTCTCCACTTTGAGTCAAAATCGGATCGGATAGAATTTCAGATTTTGAACACGTCTCAGTATTTTGGCCATAACTTTCAGCTCAAATATCGGATTGAGGTGATTCCAGCAGTATTGGAAAGATAATTCAATTTTCTACAAATCATGCTGAAATAGGATTTTCCTAAATCGGACTCCCTGCTATGCCAAAATCGTCCCGCAAGTGAAGGAGGCAAATCTGGACGAATCCTTTTTCCCACTTGTACATGGATTGACTCCTAATTCAACTAGGAGAATGAATTCCGAATTTTCTAGGTTTACTAGGGCTTCTAGGACTTGTTGCTCCCTATAAATAAGCCTCTATACTTCAAGAGAAAAGATACTTAGTTTTAGACTTAGTTTTAGGTGAAAATAATTCTTGGAGGCTTAAGCGGAGTCATGAGCGGCTAACCCCTTTGTGGGGTGTTGATGTAACCCTATCCAAGCACAATGGTTTGATTGTATTTAATTTCAGACTTTCAATTTATGTATGTTGATTATATAACTGTGAGAATTGCTACATATGGAATTCTGTTCTTAATTATTAAATGCAATTGTTCTTAAATTCCAAAATCAATATTTGTGAAATTCTTATCTTGTCTTAGAAAGTATTTTACTTTTATTGAACTCAAATCATTCTTATTTTCTGTGATTATGGGGATGATGGTTATATAATGGGTTTAATAGGCATATGATTAATAGGATTAAGATAGGCCATGCCTAGGGAAGATGGGTCGTACTACACCCTAGTTTAGTGTAATTTAGGTAGACGATCCATGCCAACCGAAGATGGGTTATGCTATTCCATTAATTGTATGAAACTTATTAAAGGGTTTTATAGTTTATGCCTAGGAAGGCAGATATCTTAGTGGTTAGGTGGACGATCCGTGCCAAGAAGATAGATTATCCTTACTCTTTAATGTAGTTTCTTGTTTAATTATAATATGCATAGAATGAATTTACGGAATTAAATCGATTGACCATTGTTGTGCGGATAGAGGTGAAGTCAATACCCTACACTCCTTTTATTTTAATTATCTTTTATTTTATGCATTAGTTTTAGAAAATAAAATCAAAACAATTCTCTTTTAATTAATTAGGTTAAATTTAGTCTTTGAATTTAATGAAACCCCTACAATCCTTGAGGTTCGACACCCTCAATATAGCCCTATCCTACAAGATTTGTTCTATTATGAGTGGTTATTTTTATTATTGATATTTTGGTCACAAAATTACCACATCAATTTTTGGCGCCGTTGTTGATTTCAGTTTTGTTATTAAAATTTTAAGGATTAAGTTTAGCTTAATTTTATTTCATTTTTGTTTTCTTTATTTTAATTGTGTTTTGTTTCAATTTTTGAATTTTTATCTGATTTTTCTTTTCAAGTTTCACATTCAATTCTTGCAGGGCCCTTTCTATAGCTGAACGATCGCATGTTTATGATGCGATCGTTGCAGCTCTGAAAATGTCGTCACTTCTTGATTGTCGAGCGATCACACCTCTGAGCGATCATCAGAACTCTCCTCTCAGTGCCAAAACCTCTGAGGAAAGCGATCACACCTCTGAGGCGATCGTTTGCTCTCTGACAATCTACGACACTCCATTGCACCAAAGGGCCGTTTGTGAGCTTTCTTTTTATTTTAAAGCAATTTTGTTTTGTTATTTTCTGTTTTGGTTTTTAGTTTCGCTTTATTTTTAGTCTAGTTTATGTTGGGATCGATCTTTGTCTTTGCCTTTAAGTTTCTTGTGACTGACATTGAACACACTCTTAGACAACTTAGAGCCGAAAGGAAAGCTAGTTTGTCTAAGGAAAACACCATTGACACCATGGTGGCATCCCTCACGTAGCTTTACAAGATCATTACATTCCACCCATACACTACTCCCTCATGTCTCGGGTTGCGGCGATTACGGCAACTCACTATGAGATCAAGCCTAGAACCATCTGAGTTTACCGACGTTCCTAGGGTTTCATGAGAATCCTTATGAATTCCTCAATGAATTCCAAACAATCATTCTACCATTCAATTGGCGGATTCATGAGGATGCCTTAAAGATGCGTCTTTGTCTTTGCCCTTAAGGAAAAAGCCAAACATTGGTTCCGATCCTTAGAACCCAACTCTATCACTCTTGGGATCAATTGCAACAAGTTTTCTCAAGCAATATTTCTCCATAGGAAGGACCAAATGATATTAGAGGGCTATCACTAGTATCACCCAATACGGGGTGAACCAATACATGAGACTTGGAGAGGCTTAAAGACTTACTTAGATCATGTCACACCATGCTATGTCCCCAAATGGCAGCTAGTAGTTTTATGATGGTCTGGTGAGTCTTGCGGGGTATTGTAGATGCATCATGGGGGACATTCATGTTGAAGAGTGAAGAGGAGGCATGGGCATGATTGAAAACCTGAGTAACAACTCTCGTCGTAAGCTTCCAATAGGCGAGAGAACCCGCACCTAAAGCCCAAGACGGAGAGTCTCTTCAATTAGGACCTTCGAAATGGCCACCCAAGTAGTTGATGCCATCACCAAGAAGTTGGATCAATTAATGATAACTGGTTTTGCTCTAATGTTGCTCACATCAACACCCAACTGAACCATGTTCATTTTGTTCTAGCACTAAGCATCGTGGTAAATAAGCGCCCTACTCAATTATCGATATTTCTAATGAATAGGTTAATGCAGCTTTCTCCTCGGGGCAATGATCCATACTCAACACTTACAACCCGGTGGAGAAGCCATCCCAATTTCTCATGGAAGAGTCAAATGCAGAAAATTCAACCCTGTCCCACACAATCAAACTAGTCCAGCAGCTACTCTACAACTCGTCTTCCACATATCAACCTCCATAATTCAATTTTGATCGAATCTGAACATATGGCGAATCAATGATGAATGATTAACTTGTTGGGTGAACTAAATGGAAGAATGACCAACATGATGGAAAGTTTGATGAGATGTCCGATAAATTCCCACTCTCAATCCATTGCCAAGCTAGAGGCTCAAATGGGGCAAATAGCTAACGCCCTCAATAGGATGGAAGAAGGAAGCTTCAAGTCAGCGATCGTCAATCCTAAGGGGCTATACATGGTAAATGAAACTTCTCATCCGGAGCAAATTCAAGCTATTACCACATTGAGAAGTGGAAGAGTGGTTGACAATCATGTGGAAGAAAAGAAGGAGGAGCAACTTGAGACCACAGACTACTAAGCATCAAGACAAGGTAAGCAAGTGATCAATGATACATCTTTATATGACCCAATTTAGAGAACCATATGTGCCTAAAGCCCCATATCCAGGCGTCTCAAGGCATCCTCCCACTTTGGAAAGCAAGAGAGAAGATACAAGACATGATGGAAACCTTCAAGCAGTTAAGGTCAACATTCCACTCCTAGATGCCATCAAACAAGTTCCAGCTTATGCAAAGTTTCTCAAGATTTGTGCACTCAAAGAGGAATAATCGAAAGCACATTCCTAAGAAGGTTATTCTCACTGAACAAGTGAGCTCCTTGATTCAGCACAATACTCCTCCCAAATTCAAGGACCTGGAACACCTACAATTTCATGCGTCATTGGAAATACTAAGATTGAGAGAGCTCTCCTTGACTTAGGAGCTGGTGTAAATTTGCTTCCATACTCAATGTATCAACAGCTTGGCTTAGGGGAATTGAAACCGACAAATCTTGTCTTGCAATAGCGAGATCTATCAAGAAACCCCGAGGAATTGTAGAAGATGTCCTTATCAAGGTGGACAAGTTCTATTATCCGATTGATTTCATAGTCCTAGACACGAACTGATCCTTATCCGGATAAGCAAATTCTTGTCATTCTTGGGCGTCCTTTCCTTGCAAACACCAATGCATGCATAAATTGTCGGATCGAGTGATGAAGATTTCCTTTGGAAATATGAGGATTAGGCTGAACATTTTCACCGCTTTCGAATGCACGATCAAAAGGCCTATTTCTTCTTGGATGACATTGGAAAACTATTGAAGACCCACTTTGAAACTCTATCTGAAGCTCCAGCATGGAGAAACCCACCAGAGCCTATGCCCCTTACTTCAAGTACTCCCCCACCTGATGACAACCCCACAGGGGACATAATTCATTCAGAGGTTACTGAAGTGGACTTCATTGAGGTGGACAATTTTTCAGCAAGCTCCCAGATTGTCCCAGTTTGTGTGGACCCCTACAGAGATAAAGGGTTGATCATGGAACTAGTTCGGGACAAACAGCTAGGGCATGGCCATGAAGAGACTCAAGACCTTTCATCTAAAGGAAGCAAGTTCAGCATAATAAGACGATTTCTCTTCCTTGTGGAATGCTACATGATCATAAAGAAGAAGGATGGAAGAGCTTGATTGGACTTCGAAGGATCGAGGTAAGATCCTTCGGGACTCGGAATTATTTTGAGCATTACCTCAAAGGATCAAGCGAGACCACATGCGCTTGAATCCTCACTTCACCAGGGTACATGATCTCTATCCAGGTTTATTTTCTCCATTGTTGTCTCATTTGTGTACTTATATTTTCATTTCCTTAGTTAATTTTATGGTTCAATTAAGGTGGAAAGTGACATTACTCCTCGACCCCATCACTTTTACAACAATGTTGCACTTGATTGTTCTTGGTTGGAGTATCAATTTTTTCGTGACATGTGTTTTGGATACAAGTTTGGGGGTATGATATACCCACATCTGCTCACTTAGGTACTCCTATACCTTCACCTCATTTTTTAGTTCTGTACATACATTGGGGACAATGTATGATTTAAGTTTAGGGTATGAGAGACACATTTACACACACTTGTCTTGTTTTGAAAAAAAAAAAAATGCATGTTCATGTTGTCCTTAAATTTTGGTTGACCTAAAATTTGTGATTTGATTTCATCATGAGCTTAAAAGTTTGAACACATGATCGATGTTGGATTTTTTTAGTTTGTTACTTGCTTTAGGCAATTGAGAATTCACATGTTTGATCTACTCGACACAAGCACATTAGCACATGATTGGTGGGGTGTAGGTTTAATGTGTATGTTTCTATGTTTTGGGTGACCTTTGGGTGACTTATTGGTTGGATACATTGGCATAAATAAATAATAAAATAATAATAATAAAAAAATTTGACCATTGATAAACTCTTCATTGAGTAACTGGGCCTCTTGCCTTAAGCGGTGAGTGCTCACGTCAAAAGATGAGGAGCTTTGATGTGGTTAAATTTATATAAAAAAAATGAAATGATGATAATCATTGATGAATTATTCACTAAACTGGACCTCTTGCCTCATTAAGCATTGAGCGTTCACGTCAAAAGGTGAGGAGTTTTGATGTGGTTAACATTATGGCTAGTTTAGTTTCAGTAGCCTTTTTTGACTTGAGTTAATAAGTCCTTAGGGGTGTCTCTACACCTAATGCCCTAAAACCATCTGGTTTGGGAGTCATTGGCTCAACACTCGCTACATAGGTCAATTAGAAAGCTTAAGGGAACTAAGCATTGCGAGCCTAATAAAATAAATAAATAAATAAAATAAGAAAAGTATGCCATTGTCGTTCATTACGATAGGACTTCGGTGAATCTTGAAATATTGAGACTTTGCACATTGAATTTGTTTGGAAGCTTCATAGTCTTGTGGTAGTTCACTTTACATTGTTTCGAACTTGTGATGCCTCAGTTTGCTTGTTGTAAGTAATTAGACTTTAATTTCCAATTCATTGTGAAGATGGAGTTTAATCTTTTAAGCTTGTTAATGAATGAAAATCATGGTTTTGAGTGATGCTTTAATTTTAGATAACATGAACTGTGCATAATGTTTGTGGGTATCATTTCTGGAAAACCCTCACGAGACTCCACTCGTCCTCTAGAATTCTAGGGGTTTAAAAAGGCTTGTTGCATATGCTAAATGCAACCGTACATCCCACAATGGATTTATCTTTATGTTTTTCAGTTTATTTTCTGTTTTGTATTGCTAAGGGACTAGCAATATGTAAGTTTGGAGGTGTGATAAGTGTTGAATGTTGCACATTCAAGCCCTTAACTCACATTTGTTAATTCCTTAGCATTGTTATTTGTTTGATTTTGTGTTGTTTTTGTGTTTTCGTATTTAATAAAGATGCAAGAAAAACCATTAAATTTGGGTTTAAAGCACAATTTGAGTGGACCTAGAAGATATGATTAAGCAATCAATCACAATAGAGGATATATGATGTGGTTAAGTTTAATCATAACAAGAAAAGGATAAAATCGGAATTTCTCCACTTTGAGTCAAAATCGGATCGGATAGAATTTCAGATTTTGAACACGTCTCAGTATTTTGGCCATAACTTTCAGCTCAAATATCGGATTGAGGTGATTCCAGCGGCATTGGAAAGATAATTCAATTTTCTACAAATCATGCTGAAATAGGATTTTCCTAAATTGGACTCCCGCTATGCCAAAATCGTCCCTGCAAGTGAAGGAGGCAAATCTGGACGAATCCTTTTCCACTTGTACATGGATTGACTCCTAATTCAACTAGGAGAATGAATTCCGAATTTTCTAGGTTTACTAGGGCTTCTAGGACTTGTTACTCCTATAAATAAGCCTCTATGCTTCAAGAGAAAATATACTTAGTTTTAGACTTAGTTTTAGGTAGAAAATAATTCTTGGAGGCTTAGCGGAGTCATGAGCGGCTAACCCCTTTGTGGGTGTTGATGTAACCCTATCCAAGCACAATGGTTTGATTGTATTTAATTTCAGACTTTCAATTTATGTATATTGATTATATAACTGTGAGAATTGCTACAATTGAATTCTGTTCTTAATTATTAAATGCAATTGTTCTTAAATTCCAAAATCAATATTGTGAAATTCTTATCTTGTCTTAGAAAGTATTTTACTTTTATTGAACTCAAATCATTCCTATTTTCTGTGATTATGGGGATGATGGTTATATAATGGGTTTAATAGGCATATGATTAATAGGATTAAGATAGGCCATGCCTAAGGAAGATGGGTCGTACTACACCCTAGTTTAGTATAATTTAGGTAGACGATCCGTGCCAACCGAAGATGGGTTATGCTATTCCATTAATTGTATGAAACTTATTAAAGGGTTTTATAGTTTATGCCTAGGAAAGGCAGGGTCGTACGCATCTTAGTGGTTAGGTGGACGATCCATTGCCAACCGAAGATAGATTATCATTACTCTTTAATCAAGTAGTTTCTTGTTTAATTATAATATGCATAGAATGAATTTCTGGAATTAAATCTGATTGACCATTGTTGTGCAGATAGAGGTGAAGTCAATACCCTACACTCCTTTTATTTTAATTATCTTTTATTTTATACAATTAGTTTTAGAAAATAAAATCAAAACAATTCTCTTTTAATTAATTAGGTTAAATTTAGTCTTTCGAATTTAGTAAAGAAACCCCTACAATCCTTGAGGTTCGACACCCTCAATATAGCCCTATCCTACAAGATTCGTTCTATTACGAGTGGTTAATTTTTATTATTGATATTTCGGTCACGAAATTACCACATCAGTTACTTAGTTAGTTACTTAGTTACTTAGTTACTTAGGTTAGCTACTTGGATTAGCTAGGTTAGTTACTTAGTTACTTATGTTAGTTACTATGTGTAGGTGAATAAATTTAGGTTACTTATTTACTTAGTTACTTAGTTAGTTACTTAGGTTAGTTACTTAGTTACTTAGGTTAGCTACTTGGTGAATTACTATAATCAACTATTATTTGAGCATCTTTTGCAAGTCCATCTTATTCCTCCGAGCATGCTCATCCCAAATTGTAAGTTGTTAATTAGTTTATACTATAGTATTATTCTTTTTAAATCCACATGATGTAGACTGAGGATAATATTAAAAAAAAAAAATCTTATTTATAGTATGTACAATTTTTTTTCCTTTATAGTTAGGTTCTTTTGCATCTACATGGTGACCCACTTAAATGCTTAGTGTCTAAATGGTGTCCATTTACTTGAAAGAGGAAATGAAGGTTAAATATGATGGAAGTAACTGAAGGGATGAGAAACTTCAACTTTCTTCTTATTCATGCAATGAAAGTCAAAAGGAAATTTTACTATATCTTCTAAGATATTTGTACATTGTGAGGTAAGTGCTGTTCTTGAACACCTATGTACGAAACGAGTAAAGTTGAGGTGGATTTTGTGCTTTACTTTCTCATCCTCCTAACAATTTAAGTGTGAAAAGAAGCCAACAAAAACATGAATTGAAATGAACTTGAGGTCATTATTAATTGTTATGCATTTTGATTTTCTTTGGAATGGTTGGATAAAAATAGGAAGACGTATACTCAGATACAATGGAAACTGTGTTTGGATCTGGTAAAATTAATTTCCTTCATTATGGCAACCAATCTGGATTTAGGATGTCCAAATGCTGAACAATCAATGGGAAGGTGGAAAAATTGGTGTAGGAATGGAATGTGTCTTGAAGTTTTGTGATATCATCAGGATGAAGTATATTTCTAGGTTGTGGGGCTCTTGTTCAAGTGTACTTTACTGATGAGTTTAGGGTATTGTAAAACTAAAGCATGAGAAGTGTTAGAATTGCTTCCCTTGATACAAATATGTACATGTTGAGAACAATACAGTGTTCCTTTGCTAGTCAACACATTTGCTCTTATACCAATATCTCACTGATCTTTTAATTTTCTTTCCTAGTTAGTTACTTAGGTGAATTACTTAGTTAGTTACTTGGATTAGGTTAGTTACTTAGTTACTTAGGTTAGGGACTATGTTTAGGTGAATAAATTTAGGCTACTATAATTAGGTTCATTAATTAGTTACTTAGTTAGTTACATGGATTAGGTTAGTTAATTAGTTACTTAGGTTAGTTACTATGTTTTGGTGAATAAATTTAGATTACTTAGTTACTTAGTTACTTAGGTTAGCTACTTGGATTAGCTAGGTTAGTTACTTTTTTTTATTTTTTTTTTTATTTTTTATTTTTATTTTTTATGAATGAGAAACTTTCATAGACCAACAACAAAACACTTTACAAAGAAAAGCTAAAGCACTTAGCTAAAGCTGAAAACACCTATACAAGCAAAAGCTCTACCATATTAAACCAATATCCCATCTATACCCCAAGCATTACAAAGAATATCATTTCCTCTAGTCTTTTTAAATCTACCTTTCGTAGTAAACCGGGTCCTCACCTCCCATCTAATGCGTTGAATAAGCTTCTCTTTAGTGCATGGATTATTGTTATGTTTCAAAGCATTACGATTCCTCCAAATATTATATATTGTAGAAGCAAAAACTAGCCGACACAAGTAAGCCTTCATAGTTTTGCCCTTCCACTTCTCCAACCCCAAAAAAACCACATCTTCCCAACAAGTAGGCGGATTGAGCATGCTACAAAGAATCATAACCTGCTGCCAAATTCTACTACTATAACCACAAGCAAAAAATAAATGATCTCTATCCTCAATTACATGCTTACAAAAAATGCATTTCACATCTCCTTGAAACCTCCACATCAACAACTTTCTCCCAGTGGTCAAAGCATCCTGCATTGCTAACCAAGTGATGAATGCTTGTTTAGGAATAGAAAAAACCAAACCAATGACCACCAATCCACAATATTTTCCTTAACTCGAATGGAATTCCAAGTATGTCGAGCAAGAAGAGCATACCGGTTTTGAAGCATTCCATTTCGGCTTATCCTCATCACCCATAGGAACCATACACAACTTACTTTGAATATTAACAAGATGATCCGAACGAGCAGCAGGCCAACACCATTGTCCGTTCTGAATGAAAGAATCTAACTGGGCTTCAAGTTTACTATGAGTATCATAGATGACTCTATGCCCATATTTCTCATAGAGCACCCCATCTGGGTGCCAAGCATCAAACCAAAGATAAATATTCTTCCCATTACCAACATCAAAAGAGAGAAATCGTTTTGCTTCATCTCTAAGCTTTAACAATTTTCTCCAACTCCAAGTGCAAATCTGAGGGATAGAAACTTGCCAAAAGCTCTTACCCTTTAGAAGATTTTTCATAACCCATGCAACCCAAAGGGATCCAGCTTTTGCAAATAAACTCCAAATATGCCTCATCATGGTAGCTTTGTTCCATTCCTCAAGCTTTTTAATGCCTAAACCCCCCTCTTTATTTACTTGGATTAGCTAGGTTAGTTACTTAGTTACTTAGTTAGCTACTTAGTTAGTTATTTATTTACTTAGTTAGTTACTTAGTTACTTAGGTTAGTTACTTAGTTACTTAGTTAGTTACTTGGATTAGCTAGGTTAGTTACTTAGTTATTTACTTGGATTAGCTAGGTTAGTTACTTAGTTACTTAGGTTAGTTACTATGTTTAGGTGAATAAATTTAGGTTACTTAGTTACTTAGTTAGTTACTTAGTTACTTAGTTAGTTACTTGGATTAGCTAGGTTAGTTACTTAGTTACTTAGGTTAGTTACTATGTTTAGGTGAATAAATTTAGGTTACTATAATTAGGTTCATTAATTAGGTAAATGAACCTAATGATAATATAGTTCAATTGTTGGAATTCATAGTGTATAATTTCTTTCAAGTCCTTTCTTTACGACTATCTAGAAGTTAGGCTTTGATTTTGAATTTGAATTAATTCTTTATATTCTATGCAAACCCTATATACGTATTTCAATTATTCAAAACATCGTAGATAACCTATAAAAACCTAAATACAACTAGATTTATTACGTTCAGGGTCCTGACATATAGTGCATGTAATTTAATCATTTTTTTTATATGTACATAGTAACACTATTGACAAGTGTTCCATGATGAAGCCTTTGATCTCGAACAAATACATAGATGGTTGTAGATCATTCATAGACTTTGCAATTCAAAACTGTAAGACTCCAGATGGACTCATTCATTGTCTGTGTAAGACATGTCGCCTTAATAGGTAACACCCTCTGGGATTGGTATACGACCACCTGATTGGGGGGAAAGGAATGTGGCCCCAATATAAAGACTGGATTTATCACGGCAAGCAACTTGTACGAGATCCAATTGAAGGATCTAATTTGACTCGACCAACCGTAGATACAGGTGTAAACACAGAGGATGTGGATGGCAATATGCAGGTAATGTTGCGTGATTTGTTAGGCGTCCATGATGTCAGGAAAGACAACAATGAGTCTCAACCTGGGGTGCAGGGTGCTAAAGAACTCATTGTTAACGATGAAACCGATAGGGGTGACGCTAAAAAATACGATGACTTACTTAAAAAGGCAAACATGCCACTTCACGGAAGATTAGACACAGCAAACTCAAAGCCATTGTACACATGTACAATTTGAAGTGTATGGGGTGGAGTCACCAACATGATATTCTCAGCTTTACTCGAGTTCGTCAATTAGTTGCTGCCTGATGATGGTGATGCTTTGCCAGTTAATACATATGAGGCCAAAAAGTTTCTAAGGGACATAGGGCTCGGGTATCAGAAAATTTTGACATGTCATAACAATTGTATCCTTTTTGGAAGGACAATAAGAACTTAGAGTCATGTGTTAAATGTGGGCAATCTAAGTGGAAGGATGAAGTTCATTTGGATGAGCAACCTTTATCTTCGAGTAAGAAACATTCGGTCAAGGTATTGCAGTAGTTTCCAATAATTCCAAGATTGCAGAGGTTGTTCATGTCACAGCGTACTGCGCATAATATGAGATGGCATGCAGAGGCTGCACAAAAGACGATGTATTGAGGCATCCGGCCAACGGTGAAGCATGAAAGTCGTTCGATGATTTATATCTTGACTTTTTGTCAGACAGTAGGAACGTAAGGCTTGGCCTAACGTTGGATGGGTTTAATCCTTTTGGCAATATGAGTACATCCCACAATACTTGGCCTGTAATGCTTGTACCGTACAACTTACCACCTTGAATGTGCATGAAAACAAACATCGTTCATCTTATCCCTAGTTATCCTCGGCCCAAAATCACCTGGAATGGATATAGATGTCTACCTTCAACCACTGATTGAGGAGTTACAAGAACTATGGAATGTAGGGGTGCACACATTTGATGTATTAAAAAAAATATTTTATGATGCGAGCCTAGTTGATGTGGACGATTAATGACTTCATGGCATACACAGATTTGTCAGGGTGGCCTACAAGGGGTGTAAAGGCATGTCCTTGCTGTATGTATTCAACAAGATCGACATGGCTAAAACATGAGAAAAAAAATATTGTTTTATGGGTCATAGGAGATGGTTGCCCATGGATCATCCGTTAAGGAAGAACAGACGAACATTTGATGGAAAGCAAGAACATGAACGTGCTTCCGAAGTGCCTATTGGAGATGAAATATTGAGATAGTTAGAAGGAATGGTTTTCGGTGATGAGAGTGCCGGTAAGACACCCGATCCCACTGAATCGACAAAGAAGGACCACTAGAAAAAAAAGGAAAAAGAGGAAGAGGAAGAGGAATAAAAAGAAAAAAGAGCCAGCGGCCCTTGAGATATTGTGGAAAAAGAAAAGTATTTTTTTTAGGTTGCTATATTGGAAAGATAATTTGTTGAGGCACAACTTTGATGTGATGCATGTTGAAAAAAATGTGATAGGTAACATACTTGGCACAATGTTGGACATTAAGTGAAAAACCAAGGATAACGCTCAAGCACGTCAAGATTTGCAAGAAATGGGTTTGAGGCCTAAACTGCATCCGTACACAGGCGATGATGGGAAAACCTATTTGCCGCTAACTTGCCACACGATGTCGAATGATGATAAAACTACTTTCTTAGAGTGTTTCGAGATGTAAGGGTGCCCGACGATTATGCCTCAAACATTTTCCGATGTGTTCAATTGAATGACCGTACAATGTTAGGTCTCAAGAGTCATAATTGCCATGTATTGATGCAATAACTTCTCCTTATTGCATTAAGAGGACATTGATGCTTGAGGCTTTGGATCGACTTCAGGATCATGTCCGTATTACTCTGTGCCATATGGAACAAATATTCCCACCAAGCTTTTCACTAGCATGGTCCTTGTTGTCATCCATCTTGCCCGGAAATGATTGGTGGATCGGTGTAGTATAGATGGATGTACCCGGGAGAGAGGTAAAATTCGACATAAACATTTATTAAATCCCATTAATCGTATTGTAATTGTAATTCGAAAAGTGTAATGATTGATTGAGTTCGATGTGTAGGAGCCTTAGAAGATTCAAATCCAATGTTTGAAACAAAGTGGCTCTTGAGGGTTGCATTGCGAAAGGCAACATAGCAACTGAGTTTATGACGTTATGCTCGGCGTATTTAAGTAGTACACTGACAGTTTACAATAGGCCACAAAGAAATGTTGATGAGTGTAAGGGGGCGGGAACGCGAGTCAACCTTGATCGAATCACAATGATACAGATTCACCGATATATTATGTTCAACTCGGACGACTTCCACCAATTGCGGATGTAAGTCATTAATCTAATATGTATGTGGTAGGTATATTTGTATCTTACACTTTTAGTAGTACACTAAAATGGATGAACTTTCAAATTGTAAGGGCTCATAGGGAAACGCTTAGGCAAGATTCGAATATGGGATGAATGATAGACACTTAGTTGGAGACCCAACATTCTCAACGGTTTTATGATTGGTACCGCGACTATGTAAAATACATGTCTAATAAAAAATTTACTAAATCTTAAATTTGCTTGTCATTCCTACTCCTTAATTGAATTAGTTAACTTGGACTTTATGTTTCTATTTATTATGCCCGTAGGTCGATCGTTCAGATGATCGAGAGGTGAAATGGGAGAGAAACTGGTCTTGCATTCTAGAGGGCCGATGGTCTCAATAGTCCAATATAATAGATATGTAGTTAATGGGAAGTTGTTTCGCATTATTGCACATGATGTGGGAAAGAGGTCTCAGAACAGTGGCGTGTGTGTGCCAACTTTTGACGGCGAAACATATTACGGGAAGTTAACTCAAATAATTGAGATAGAGTACTACGACTGGACAAAGCACGTATTGTTTAAGTATGATTGGATGGACAACACAAGAAACAGGGGATGGAAGCTGGACAAGCATGGCCTAACACTAGTAAACTTCAAAAACCTTGTCCATACGAAACCTAGAAATGTGTATGATATTGGTCAGGGTCAAGGGCCTAATGATGACTAAGCAAATTACCACGAGAGTGAGCCTCTCCAGTTGGATTATAATCATCATTATAATCCACAAGTAGAGGACGTAGATTACGTCAGAACCGACCTACCACCTATTGAAGCGTACATGATTTCATAAAAATAAATTAATGTACTTTCATGATATTTTTATGTATTTAATTCCTACGACATTCATTTGATTGTATTTTTTTGTCTTACACACTTTCATCTCATGTCATTATTATCATCAGTAGTCGCTTTTGGACCCCTTGATTTGCTATTGTTGGCCTTTTAGCTGTGTTATTATTTGATGTTTTGGTTTAGTTTTGTGTTTCCAGTGTTTTATAGGTTTCTAAAGGAAAATTCTGGGTTTGAAACGGAAGTGCATACTTTGGTGGAAAAGGGCAAGTCTCTGATAAAGCGAACGATCGCAGACCAACTACGATCGTTTGCATATGCGTTCAAACGCAAGGCAACCATGATTGTTCGCCCTTGTGACGTAGCGGACAGAAACCTATGCACGAGTGCGAACGATCGCACCAACTATGAGATCGATCGCACGCGTCCGAATTGAAGTGAATTTTAGCGTTTTATTAAATTGTAAACCCTAGTTTTAACCCTATAAATAGATATTTATTAGACTAGTTGCGGGGGTTGTGAATTACGAGATTGGAGAGGAGAAAGAAGAGAGTTCTAGGGTTTCCTAGCTGTTGGACTTCAATCTTGGGTTTCATTACTTGTAAGTACTCATTTTTATTATGATTTCAATGAAGAACGTTTTGTCTTTCAATATCATGAGAGGCTAAATCTTCAACTAAGGTTGAAGATGAAACCTCATTTATGATTACCAATCTAGTTTCCTATATTTTAGATTTCCCAATTAAATGTTTTAATTGTTTATTGTTTTACTTTTCAATTAAGTGTATTGAATGTATAGTGGATATCTATTGTGATTTAAGGATACAGTAGATGATTTATGATGATTCGATATAATTAATTGCTTGGTCTTGATTAAAAGATTGGATATTTCTTGTGATTTATTTTCTGGATACAATAGATGTTTCAATAAAGATTGGATATTTGTCTGTGATTTACGGATACAACAAATGATTTAATTGGTTATTGGATTTCTATTATGATTTGGGTAAAGAATGGATACAAGGAATGTTTTAATTAATTTGTGAAGTAAAAAGTGAAACAAACCTAAGATTTATATGTGAGAACTTTGGAGAATGTCTAAGATCAGTAAACTAGATTGTTAAGAATGAGTGAGTGTGGATTCTGAAACCCTAGTGTTTCGTCAACATATCAATTTCCTTTAATTAATTTTTACGCCTTTGTTTCATCTAAACAACCATCATTCCAAAGCTGTGAACTAGATTAGAATAGAATTAGTTTAGGGTTTATTTTGCTTTCAAAAACGCAACTTCCTATGGGTTCGACCTCGCACTTGCAAAATCATTATATTGCAAACGATTCGTGCACTTGCGAGTACAATAAATTTGTACATCAACTACTTACAGGTGACGACAGTTAGCCTGTTGGCGACATTCGTACCATGATGAGGCTAGTGTTAGAGTCTCGTACAGTAGTTCCACATGATGATAGTCAGTACGAGCTCGACACATAGGACATGGCTATCATTAAAATGAGGCTAGACCCATATCGATCAAAACCTCAAACCCTAGTGTCAAATATAGTCAGGCTGGGAATATGGATTGGGCTACCACTTGATGATGCAGACGTGGAGCGGCAGGTACCCTCGCATGAGGCAAGCGGCGATGTGGGCAATTCACAAGATATACCACCACCGGATTCAAGGAGGTACCACAACCTGATTCACATGAGGTACCACTACTCGAGTCGGAGGATATACCACATCTTGAGGACCCTGCTTTGCTAGTGCTGAAGAAGAACGAGGTTTGGATGATAGGTATGTTTGGATGTATATATTTCTGCATGTTTATCTCTAACTTAAATACTATTTATTTTCGTTAAATATTAATAGTCGCTTTTTGTTAATATTACCAAATGCATGCATATGCAAATAATAAAATTGAAGTGCTGGATGTCAGTGACTCCCAAAAGTTATATAATATTCTAGATGGAAAATGGGTAATAGTGGAGTTCACAGGTATGGCGCAACCCATAAGTAGAAGCAAGGAAAAATTTAGGCGTATGACGGGCAAAATGGTTAGGAATGGTTCATTAGTCCGGATATCGGACGACTGGAGGAAGGTATTAGTGGAGAGGAAATAGTTCTTTTATGATGCATTGATGGTATGTATAATGTAGATGTTATGTGTTTATTATAAATATAGTATATATATAATTTATTATGTTAAACTTATATTTGAAGCTAATTTCAATTACGGAGATGATGTTATTAATTTATTAATTGTTAACTAATGCAAAAGAACTTCCACATCCTGCCCAGCTCAAATATAACCAAAATAAAAAATGACTTGTGGAGAGACATGGGTGAAAAGCTAAAGTACTGGAAACATGAATTGAAACTCCCACTTTCAATTTGAGCCGATGACACTCCTAACACAATGAAGGTGAGAGCGGGAACAATCTTCTAAAAGTACAATCCAACGGACGTGGACATCTTATTGAAGAAGTGGTGTGATAAAAAAACAAGGTAGGTCATAATTTTACTTGTAGTTGTATAGTATAATTAGTAATTGTAGTTATTAATATATTTTTACATATGAATAACGTAAATTATATGCGCAGGAACATGCCGAACACATGAAGCAAATCGAGGATTGTACAACACATTGCATTGCGTAGGCGTGAAGAGCTACGCCCAAGTTTCACACGAGAAGGTCTTTTTGTCAAATCCCATATACATATAACTGAAATATAATATATTTACGAAAATATGCTTATTGTTGTGGATATTTGCAGGCCATTAAAACGAGCAAAACCCCTATGCGAGCACAGAATTACATTGCAACCCATACTAAAAAAGGCGGGAGGTACCCAAATCCATTGGTGGAGGAAAGAGTGGTATGCTTCTATTTACCCCTTACCTTGACACACATTTGCATAAATTTTTTATATTTATGTGTAATACTTAGACTAAAAAATAACCGTGTGTATGTAACGTACAAGCAACGATGGAGCGGCGGCTAGCAGTCTGACCCAGTTGAGTCAATAGAAGGGCTGCTTGGGGACGTTACGGTGGACACCCGATGACACATATGCCTATGCTCACGACAATAAGCCGGAGAGTGCCGGTTGTGTGCCTGGTGTGAGTAAGAATATTTTGCCCATGCGGGACTACATCCATTCTTATTACACACCATCTCAAGCAAAATCCCAGAATGCTCCTCCCTCAGCATTGATCTCTGAAATGATTTAGAAAGCGCTTGAAGTGAAAGAAGAGTAGCATAAGTAGGAGATGGAAGAGCACTTGGCCCAACAAAAGGAGGAGATGGATGCGATGAGTGCTACAATCACCGAGTAGTTTGTTGCGCAGATGGCGGCATATGAGGCTCGTTTTCACTCGCTTGAAGGGTCTACAGTAGTCAACTTGGAGCCGAAGGTGACCACTGAGAGGGGTGTGGATGACTTAGAGTCCCCTGCACATCACATTGTCAGACCATCTGCAGATAGCAAACAAGGTAACAACCAAGTAATTTTATTATCATTTAATAAGAGGATCATTTACATTAAATAAATATCACCCTAATAAATAATAATTTGGTATACTTTTGGCAATATCTAGAACATAGGAAAAACATACTTCAAGTTAAGTTTTTAGAAGGGTTAATTAAAAAAAAAAATTACTTGATGCACATATGACAAGCAAAGCAATATAAAAGCTTATTTTGCTAGCTTGTGGTACTACTAGACATGACTACTAATTAGCCAAAGCCTTCAAGTAATCATCATTAACACGTCCATTTTATTCTTTACATCTCTAGATTTTTAATGTTTCATTTCTTAATATAATTATTCATTATGTAGTAGCAAATCCTTAAAAAAAAGATTATCTATACTATGCCAAAACTGTATGAGGATGTTGTACCATATGATTGGCATAACAAGATGCATGACTTACATATTTTCCTTTGAGAAAACTAAAATCTTACTTTAATATGGAATGACAAGGAGGTTTGATGTTGATTATCAAAAACGAAAGAACCTAAATTATAAATAGAATATACAACCAAGAGATAAATTGTTATACTCCAAAAACCGTCATTGAAGTTGGCGAGGAGATCAAAGAAAGATCTTGAAAAAGACAAACTAGTGGCAAACTATAAGCAATTAGTTGAAATGATATATTAGTGGTGGTAGAGGTAGAGATAAAATGAATTCTATAATGCATTGTTTACAAAAAAATAAAAAGGGTTAAGTAAAACAAAGGGTTACATTTTTCATGGAAACAAAGATCATGGTGTTGTTAGTTATTTGGTTAATTACTTGAAGAGCTATACATATTTATCAAATAAAACTACATAAATCCAACATTATAACAACCTTTTTAATGTAAGTACAAAGGAAAAAAAAGAAAAAGTGACAATCAATTAATGGTTATCATAATGAGAAAATTTTGTTTGATATCACTTTAAGTATTGAAGTTATTTATTAAATGCTCCATAAGTTAGAAAATAGATATAAAATTTCAACTTTTAGAATGCCATAAGATTCATGAAGAAGAAACAATGTTCGACATTTGGTAGTGAATGAAAATAAATAATCAATAATAAACCTTCTATTGATGGCCTAGGAATATAAAGAAGTTGGAAAGCCTTCTTTTGTACTATACAAGAAGATTGATAAACATTCTAAGAAAGAAGTCGCAACATGATTTCCATCTTTGCATTGTAAGCCATCAATTTGACAACAAACAAATGGCTGGAGAGAGAGAAAGAGAGAATGAGAGAGAGAAGTTAAGAAATCTTTACTGAACCTTATGCTAGAGATTTTGTGCATAAATGAGATTCGAGTCCATGAAATACTTTTAATAACATTGTTTGCAACAAGACTTTATATCACTTGGATCATATAAGCAATTAAATATGCAACTCATAGGCTTGATATTTGATTTTGGGTGATCTCCATAAAAGCAATCAAGATAGCCTAACCATATACAAATTCTAATTGTATTGGTGCCATGTTAATGCATTCCTTCACAAGCTCTAATTTTATTTGCAAGGCAAGTGTGTATTGTTTCTTGAATTTCATCAAGTTTAGTGAAGCAAGGATGATAAATGATGGGAATTGGAGAGAGAGACAAAGAGGTAAGTGCAAGGACATGATTTTCAACTTTATCAAGTTTAGAAGGAGCTGAAGAAAGGTGGAAAGAGAAATGAGCAAGATCATTAGCTTGCACTTTTAAGAGAATCAAGATAAGCAACTCTATCATCACTATGGAAAATTTTCTAATACATTTCAAAGCCATGGATTTTGTGTTGTAATAAAATATTGTTTCAAATATTTTTTATCCAATCATCATTGGTTTTCTAACACACTAGCCTTCTAACCATTGTGTTATTTATTGGTTATTAACCATTTGGTTATTTCCTTTAATAATGATGTTTCTTGTCTTTGAATTTCCTTATAACCGTTTGAGGTCTTTTATGATTTTCTTATTGGAAGTTGGGGTGATTATATATTATATATTGGTCTTTGAACTTTTCTTTGTGACCGTTTGTTTTCTAGCCATTGGAGAATTCTTCAACACGGCTTCAACACGTCTTGATCATTTCCAACACATTTAATGTGTTATGACCGTTTGGGTGAAAAAGGGTCTTATGACCGTTTGATGGTGCTTTTTATTATTTATTTTTTTCCTAAACGTTGGATAACATTCACTTTTTTCTTCTCTAAATATACATCATATCTCTCTCTCTCTCTCTCTCTCTCTCTCACCCAGTGTGTCGCTCCTTTCTTCTTTTCTTTTGAAATGAGAGGAAACTATTCCTCTCATTACAAAACTAATTATATATATAATATATATATTTATATATATATTAGAGAAAAAGAGTGAGAGGAAAAATCACTTGATTTTATCTATGGCTAAGGTTTTATAGTGTGTGAAACACTTGTTTTTATTTTGGAGTTTTCATCTTATTTTGATGAAGGGGTTGTTCTATTAGACTTTGCTATTGGAAGTGCATCCTTAACGAAGTTAGACGCTATAGTCTAATCATGGGGGATTGTGTGTCAAAAGATCTGGTCGCACTAAGTTATATACTCCAGAAGGCACGAATCAATTTTTAAAGACAATGCTTTTGCGTGATTCTATAGCAATGTGAGATCTTTCCATAACTCAATTTTTATCTCTGATACTTTATTTGTTTATTGTTGATTTAATCATTGATATTATTTATCAATTATAATATTTGTGCTCCATCACAAATTTATATCCAACATTCTTAAAGGTTGATACGTCTCTTGATGTTGCATAAGTATTTTTGTTATGGTCATATTAGTAGCATTTAATTGATGAAATCAATTATTGGTTGGAAAGATTTATTGTGGAAAAATTTTCATAATTGATTTGTTTATGAGTAGAAGAGTTTAATGCTATGTGTAGACAATTGAAGTGGAAATATCTTGACTGAAATTGTTTGTGATTATTTGAACTCAATTTGTGATTAATTTGATTTACTATCAAATAATCTATTATTGTTGGATCACTAGTCTCACAATAAAAATAGTTAAGCATATTTTATGGATTTTTGAATTTAGCAATTTTTGTTGTGCTAAGCTTGATTGGAAAAATCCAAGTAGACTAGTAAACAGCAAAGGTGAGTGGTGACTCACGTTGGAAGGAGTGAGAAAAGAAATATGTGTGGACTTTGGTCATTAATATAATATTTCTTCTTAAAGTATTTGGACCATTTAGTCATAAACTATGGTTAGTTATTATTTGTCATCATGACATAATATATATAATTATGGTTTGTCATATATAATAACATAAGACTTTAAATTTATTATATTTGTGAATTTGGTGCATTCATGATTTTGCTTATAGTCGTTGATCATCCACTACTTTGTTGACCGTTTGTAAGCTAATTTTTATCTTCTGTAAAATGCTCATATAAGAGATGTAGTGGTTGTGGTGAATCAATTGGAATGAGTAGGTGACAGACTATTTTGGAAGATCATGGAGTAAATTTGTTGGCTTCACTATGAGTATTAAGCTTTAATTCATAAGTCTTACTTTATTAAGATATAATATACAATTTCTTTTATTAAAAGAAATGATCAAGTGATGAATGTGCTCATTGACCATTGGACTTCAACAAAATTTTATAGCATTTTACTATGATGTGAGGTGACCTTAGTGTTAATGTTTTATGGCGAAAATTTTCATGAGTCTTAATAAGAAAAGGCTTTAACATATATTATGGGGTTAAATTGTCCATGACCGTTTGGTCATTACTTGCTTTGATATTGGTATCATTTTGTTTGCCCACCAACAAAAGTATTAATTCTATTTTAAAGTAGTTTGACTACTTGGGCATATTATATGGTTTATTATTTATAGATGAGACTTTGTCACTAACAAAATTCAACAAATGTGACCGTTGGTACCAATAACTTTGTAAGCCTTGATTTATGATTTTTGTGACTATTCTAGTCATAAATTTCAATAGATGACCGTTTGGTTATTAAGTGTTCTCAATGTCATTTAAGCTAACTATCATGTTTATATAAGACCAACTACTATGAGTACTTGATGAGATAGATTCATTATATGCAGTCTTTTATGATATTGCTTAAGAGAAAGTGAAAATCATACTTAGAAGAAGATGATGGAAGTCACTTCTTAATCACTTGTGATATTATTGGAAATTTATCCTCATGTGATTAATTGGTTTATTCTATTAATAGTTGTCATGATAGATTTGTACATGTTAGTCTTGGCTACATTGAGAAAATGAAAAGAAATGATGAATGATATGTTTGTTAGTATTGGGCTATCCACAAGGTGTGGGAGAAGTCATTATTTTGGGATATCACATTTATTAGAATTGTTTGGGATACTTCAAAGTGTGGGGGTATTTAACAAATGTTATATTACCCAAGTCTAAAATGAGAAAACGTGATTTTAAAATATGTGACTAATTTTATTGGTTTTGCATGTGATAGTTCATGCTATAAATTTCTTACTATCAAAGTGATGTTTTAGATTACAATATTATTATTGAATCTAAAAATGTTATTTTCCTCCTTGAGCATGTGAAATAAGGAAAATTATTTCTTGATTTATGTTGCTTCTAATAAAGTTGTTGATGATGTGTAAGGAAAGAGAAGAAGCAAGCGAGCTAGAGTGGGAAGGAATTTCGGTAATGATTTTATTGCTTATATTGCTAATAATGATCCAATAAGTTATGGTAAAGCAATTAAATCTCTTAATGCATTTTTGTTTAGAAACTATAAATATTGAATTGGATTCAATTACCTCTAACCATGCTTGGGAACTCATTGAATTACATCCTAAAACCAAATCATTTGGTTGTAAAAAGGTGTTTTAGAAGAAGCTTGAACCAAATGATGCAATAGATAAGTATATGACATACTTGGTAGCTAAAAGCTACAAGTAAATGAAAATGTTGATTATTTAACACTTATATTTCGATTACTAAAATTGCATAAATTAGAATGTTATTTGCCATTGCTTATATTTATAACCTTATGTATGTCAAAGCTATTTTCTAGATGGTGAAAAGATTTATATGGAGCAACTCGAGGGTCTTGTAATTCCTGTGTGAGAAATGGTGAAATCCTTATGTGGATTAAAAACAAGCTCCTAGACAATAGCATGAAAAATTTGACAAGGTGATGTTGTCTAATGCATATTTAATTAATGGTAAGTAAATGCATAGCAAGTTTTATAATAATGAATGTGTCATTATTTGTTTATATACATATATAATATATTGATGACTTGCTTATTTGAACTAACATTGATGTTGTGCATAAAGTTTGATTATTTCTTGCATCTAGAGTTAATATGAAAGACATGGGTAAACTAATGTCATGTTGGACATTAGAGTTATTAGAGATAATAATTGTATTAATTTATCTCAAGTACATTATGCTTTAAAGATTTAAGCACTTTAATTATTTGCCTATGTCTATATCATATGTTTCGAAATACACTTTGAGAAGAATCATAGTAATGTTGTTTTGCAAGAAAAATATGCACAAATCAATAATAGCTTGATGTTTTGATAAATTGTATATGCCTGATACTGAACATGTTGTTAGCAGTTTGAGTAGAAAACTCATATTGAGCATAGTGATGCCATCTTTAAATTGTTGAGATACTTAAAGGCACAATTAATTTTGATTTGTCACATTATGGTTATCTTGCTATATTGAAAGGATTTTGTGATACTAACTGAATTTTTGATTCAGATGAGTTAAGCCTATTTGTGGCTATGTGTTTACTCTGGCTGGAGGAACTATTTCTTGAAAGTCCTCAAAACAGACATGCATAGTAAGATTTACTATGTAGTCAGAGTTAATTGTCTTGGAGAAAGCAGGAACTGAAAATGAATGGCTAAGGAGCCTATTGATTAATTGATTTGCATTTATATGCTAATTTAGTTCCATTTGTGTTTTATTGTGATTATTAGGCTACCAAAACTCAAGTAAAGCTTTATGATAAGTAAGTTCACAATATTGTGAGGCAGTTTATTGAGACCGGTATAATATCCTTGGATTTTGTGAGGTAAGAAAGGAACTTGGTAGATCCTTTGACCAAGCCACTAGTAGAAGGCTAGTGAGTGAAACATCGAGGAGGATAGAACTGATACCCAAATTATGGTACTGTGATTGATACCCAACCTCTATGATTGGAGATCCCATGAATGAGGTTTAATGGGAAACGAAGTCACATGTGATCATGGTGTGGCATTGTCATTTTATGTTTATCCATTATCTTGATGAGAAGATAGTGATGAGTCTATCCTTATGGTGTAAGACAGTACAAGATGCAAAATGAGTAAGGATGAGTTTAAAAAACTCTTAATGGATTCATAGTCCCTACATGTTGGGATGGGGTGTACTCTGCACACACTCCTGCTGAATGCCACCTATATGAATATGAGTGCTTCCTATGAGACTTGGGTAAGTCTCTAGAGCATTCATGAAACCCAAGGGCGCATGGCCTATATAAGGCACCAACCTGCTATAGAACAACCCATTTTCAATGATTTGTTTTGACTTGGTTTGTTTTGGAGAAAGTTATATGGGTGGTAAGTTTGATTAACTTATGGATTTGGTTAAAAGAGTCTAACTCTACCATAATTCATTAAGTTCTTACTTATTTATCCTAGGTGTGGTTAAAACCTTTGGGTACCACATCGATGCATGCTTTCAATCTCCTTTTTATTTTAGTGAGACTTTATTTTAATATTTGAAACATGTGGGGGATTGTTGTAATAAAATATTGTTTCAAATATTTTTTATCCAATCATCATTGGTTTTCTAACACACTAGCCTTCTAACCATTGTGTTATTTATTGGTTATTAACCATTTGGTTATTTCCTTTAATAATGATGTTTCTTGTCTTTGAATTTCCTTATGACCGTTTGAGGTCTTTTATGATTTTCTTATTGGAAGTTGGGATGATTATATATTATATATTGGTCTTTGAACTTTTCTTTGTGACCGTTTGTTTTCTAGCCATTGGAGAATTCCCCAACACGGCTTCAACATGTTTTGACCATTTCCAACACATTTAATGTGTTATGACCGTTTGGGTGAAAAAGGGTCTTACAACTGTTTGATGGTACTTTTTATTATTTATTTTTTTTCTGAACGTTGGATAACGTTCACTTTCTTCTTCTCTATATATACATCATATCTCTCTCTCTCTCGCCCAGTGTGTCGCTCCTTTCTTCTTTTCTTTTGAAATGAGAGGAAACTATTCCTCTCATTACAGAACCAATTTTATATATAATATATATATATTAGAGAAAAAGAGTGAGAGGAAAAATCACTTGATTTTATCTATGGCTAAGGTTTTATAGTGTGTGAAACACTTGTTTTTATTTTGGAGTTTTCATCTTATTTTGATGAAGGGGTTGTTCTATTAGACTTCATTATTGGAAGTGCGTCCTTTACGAAGCTAGATGCTATAGTTTAATCCTGGGAGGTTACGTGTCAAGAGATTCGGTCGCATTGAGTAATATACTCCATAAGGCACGAATCAACCTTTAAGGACAATGCTTTTGCGTGATTCTATAGCAATGTGAGATCTTTCCATAACTCAATTTTTATCTCTTATACTTTATTTGTTTATTGTTGATTTAATCATTGATATTATTTATCAATTATAGTATTTGTGCTCCATCACAAATTTATATCCAACATTTTGAACACTTTAACAATTTTTTATTTTGATATACAATGAAAATGATTATTAAGGCTTAGCCCTTATCTATTCTACAAATTTGATTTATTCTTAAAATAATTTGGTTCAATTAAGTGTTTTTTAATAGTTGTGACTTTTTGGAACTATGACCGTTTTTCACTTAAGTGACTTTAGGATTAATTAAAATATTTTCCAATGATTTCAAGGTCTTGAAATGAGATTTACGTAAACTTGCGGATTTTAGCAAAATATGTGTACTAGGTAGTAAGAACATAGTTAGTTTCAAATGGACCAATGAAGGGGATGATTCCCTAGTCATGATATTACATCAAGACACAAAAAAAATATTTATTTGAAAGCATGAAAAATATGCATGATAGGATAATTAGAATTCAATAATTAGTCATTACCCGATTATTATTCACTTATTAAAGGACAATATATTTATTATCCTTGATCAAGTTGATTTATTATGTTTGGTTCAAATGTCTCTTTATGACTTACAAAATTCCATTCTTTTTCCAAAATTATTATTTTCCGTGAAAGCACATGTTTTTGCAGTGTGTATGTATATATATTCTTGATCAAGTTGATCTATTATTTTCTTCAAATGCTTATTTATGACTTACAAAGCTCCATTTTTTCTATAATTATTATAATCTATAGGCGGCATTAATGGTAAGGGCTAGTAAGTATACTTGATCATGATCAATTAATTAAGTAGATCTATTATTTGCTTCAAATGTCTCTTTACGACTTACATAAACATTATGTGTATTTCTTAACCCACATATACATATGTAACACATAATACATATTAATATGCGTAGATGCCGATTAGAATGAAGCTTGACGTTTGGCCCCGGTTGAACGAAAGTCGCGTCTATCGAAGACAACCATGGGCTGACATATATTGCAATACGTATGTATATGTGCACCATGTAAATTTTGCCAGTCTATAATTAATTTGTGTGGATTGTTAGTAGAATTTGATTGTTCTTGGTTGGTTTGGGACAATTAATTTCTCTTGTTTTGTTAAGTCTTGGTGAGTTCGTATATTTATAAGTTATTGAAGCAATGGAAATGATTGTGACTTTTGTAGCTATGCTGTTTACTAGTTAATGCTGACGTTTGTGTGTGCACTTCTTATTCTGTGGTCTTGTAAATGTATATAATAATCTGATGGGCAAAGCACTAGATTAGTCTTTCTTATCGTGTGGATGTTATGATTGTGGTCATTTGGCAAAAAGAAAGCCCTTGTTATATAAATACATGTCCATTCTTTTGGGTATTCTAGAATATATATTCTTTAAATGTATGTTTATAAATACGAAAGCCATTCTTTCTTATTAAGTTATGAACAATATACTCAACTTTGATGATTTTTTTTTTTTGTGTATCTATCTCTCTCTCTCTCTCTCTCTCTCTCTCACACACACACACACACACACATGAGCACGCGCCCACATAGAGACTTAAAAGGTTTTGTTCACTTATTGATGCACTTTTTACTTTCTAGTTAGATGTTTCTCAT
Source organism: Carpinus viminea (assembly GCA_013348765.1). Taxonomy (NCBI): domain Eukaryota; kingdom Viridiplantae; phylum Streptophyta; class Magnoliopsida; order Fagales; family Betulaceae; genus Carpinus; species Carpinus viminea. Next base: position 34,769,820 of record CP054668.1, on the reverse strand, counting down.
ACATACTTCTTGTGGATCTGGCTGCACATCTTACACTTTTCATTGACATTTCGATTTCTAATCAACAAAAAAACAGAAGAAGATGAAGTATATATCATTTTCACAGTATTTTCAGGGGTCCAATTGTAATCTTTTAATATAAAGAGAGTTAAGTGGTATTCCTAGACACCTTATAAGTTTTAGAATTCTTGGATTTTATCAATTAAGATAAGTAAAAGTTATGCTTAAAAGGAAAAATGCATTTTTATTATAATACAAAATAATCAACCTTGACATTGGTAATGAATTCTCAATAGTAGTAACTTGTTTGATCCTCATGTTCAGGTTGTAAAAACATGTTATTGTATTATTTCACAGATTATTTATATGTAGTTGATAATACGCTAATTATGTATTTGATACTCTGTCATGCTTTTCATTAAGTTGTTAATGGTTTTGTTATTATTTTCAGTTAATGCGAGAAGTCAGAGGTCTGTACTATTCCATCACTTCGATTTGACCGAGGAGGTGATTTTTTTGGTTCATGCGTGTCTTTGCCACAACATTGAGATCTTGTATTTTTTGGAATGTTTATATATATTTGGATAACAATGTCTGTGTATAGAAACAGTTGTATTATTAGATGACTATTACTTGTTGATTGTTAGTTGTTTATTATTATTAGTTATCGGGAACAAATTGATTTGCATAGATGGATAGATGGATGGAATGATGACTATTACTTGTTGATTGTTAGCTAATTATTTATTATTATTTGTTATCGGGAAGAAATTGATTTATATGGATGGATGGATGGAATGGACAGAAAATGTAGAGGAGCCATTTAGGCCTTTTTTAAAGGGCAAAATGGAATGAAAAGTCTATTTTGTCCTTTAAAAAAGGCCTAACAGCTCCTCTATATTTCATTGTTCAATGGATGAATTATATTACAAATATTGATTATCACGTGTAGCGACTCTCAAGTATGGTGTAATTAACTAGAAAATACATTATAGAAATTTTTTTAAAAAAAATATGAAAATACTAACTTGTGGCATTTTTACAATGTTACCCTTTGGGTGATGTGGAAAAAGGGCCACGTTAGTAATTGCAAAATAAAAAAAAAATTACTTACGTGGTAAAATTACCACGTCACCCCCTGTCACCCCAAGGGTAACGTGGTAATTTTAACACGTTACCCCTTGGGGTAACATGGCATTTTGTCCCACGTCACCCAAAGGGTAACGTGGTGAAAACCTACATGTTGGTAATATATATATTTTTTAATTTGCAATTGCTAACGTGTCACCACTTTGATATGTTAGTAAAATTTCCTAATGTGTTAAATTGTGACACATTAGTAAATGGTAACATGTTAAAATTTGACACGTTAGCAAATTCCCAGTTCTAATGAGTACATTACTAACGTGTGTAAAACATTTGGAATGACACGTTAGGAACAATTACTAATGTGTCAATGGTCCTGACACATTAGTAGTTGTCCGTTAGTAAAATTTTGAATTTTGTAGTGATTGTGGCAGTGGTATGAAAATTTTATTGAGGAAGAAAAAATTGTTTTGCATAGTCTCAACACTTAGAGGGTGGTACACACTAGAAAGGAAGCAAATATGATGGCATATGTTTTGACAAAAATGGCACTCTAGACATCTAATGAGAAAATTTGAGTGGACGAGGATCCTGATTTTTTCCATGCTATTGTATACTGATTATTTGTAATCTTTGATTTTAAGAACGAATGAATGAAAGATTGAGATTTCACTTCAAATGTATATATATATATATTGACATATATATATATATATATATTAAAACAACTTCAAAATTGAGATAATTTTATTCTTGGTAGACAATGGAGGAGTAAGGATTTTTGTTGGGGGTTTAAGAATCTCACGTAACTATAATTATATATTTTAAACAATTAAAATATGAAATAAAAACTATATATATTGATAAACAATTAAATATAAAAAATTATAGAAAAGAGTAATCTAAATATAAGATACAATTAATTTAAATATAAAATCTTAATCAATATAAAAGTTTAGGAAAAAATTGATTTCGATTGAACTTTGAGGACTTGATTGGAATTGTTGAATGCTTGAAGTCCGAAGAAATACTTAAAAACAACGGTTATATACCTTTTTGCCCTATGTAGTTTAACAACATTATTTTTGCCCATTAGGGTTTAGTTTTTATCACAAGAGATACCTTGAGTATATATAAAGAAGAAGAAGACACCTCCATCCAACTACCATCCAAAATTTAATAGAAATCCACATCAGCACCCCTAAAAACTCGACATGTGTCCATATATCTAGCTAAAAATTAAAAAATAATAACAATTTTTTAAAATTAAAAACATAAAAAAGTAAATTTTAATAATAATAATAATAATTTTGTTTGGAAAAGGGCTGGCCGGCCATCCCCATGGGGTGGCTTCAACCACTTGTGGCCATTTTAGGGGTGACCGAAACCACCCCCAAGGCTATTGGGGTGAGTTCGGCCTAGGTTGTTTATGCCACCCTAGCCGGTCTTGGGGTAGATCTGTAACGCTCCATAGAAATCAATTGCCTGGTAACTGACCCCATGGTTTGTCTCCTAGCGTTACCTCTCACAGGACAAGACTCATGGATCTTAACCTCTTCTAAACGAGATAATAAAGCGGAAGACTTTAACTATAGGAAATAAGCAAGCAATAACTAAATTATACAATTATAATCACCAAAGTAAAGATAAACCTCATAACATAAATAGATCTTCCAAATGTTCTGGTCAAAGACCAATTATCAAAATATAGGTTACAAACCAAGATCATTGTCTAAAAAGAAAATAACAAATCAACGCGTAATCTTAAGTAAAGCCAACATGAATACAATCTCAACCATCTCTGCTCGGGTAGTCCTCGTATCCCATATGGATTTCAACCATACCAGGTCAATGTCCTAAAAAATGACCTGAATCAGATCCTAGGCAACCACCATGATCCTGTCTGAAGGCATTCTCTTCTACACTAGCTAAACTGAGCATTTATACATAATGAAGGGGAAAAAAAAATAAAGAAGTAAGTATAAAGATTTATGAGCAATAACGCAAACAATACTTATGTCATTTAGTAATAAACTTTGTTTAGTAAAGTATGCAATATTGTCGAGTGCTTGGTGAGAATGGGTTGCAATGAGGTGTGGGAGGGTATTTATAGGGTAGAAAAAGCTGTGAGCTTTGTAAGGGCAATTATGAAAAGTAGCGAGTACTCGTTGCTATAGTGTCGAGTGCTCGCGTACTATTTACACAGCGATTTTTGGGTTGCAAGTCGTATGCTCGGGCAAAAACCATTGGTCAACAAAACATCAACGAGTGCTCGACTTGGTCCCCATATGAGCATTCGTGTATTGTAGCCAGGCGAAGGCTCATGTATTGTAGCCAGACGAGTGCTCGTGTTATCCTCCATGTGAGCATTCGGCTAGAGGGTCAAATTTTCCAAATTGACAATCTAGCTATCCTTAGTGACCCAATGATCCAATTAATCCCAAGCCAAACTATCTTAGCCTAATTAATTATTTAGGTCACTACAAGTTCACCCACCACCAAAGACCAACCCTTTTTTTTTTCATTGAACTTTTGGGGTAGCCAAACCTCCTAAGCTAGGCAGGGGATGGCCGAGTCACCCAACAGCCTTGGGTGGTTTCGGCAACCCCATTTTGCAACTTCAGGGTGGCTGAACCACCACCCAAACAGCCAAGGTGGCCAGCTAGCTCTTTTTTTCATTATTTAATTAAATTTAATGTTTTTAATTTAAAAAAAATTATTTTTTTATTCTTAATTTGGTATATGGAGACGTGTTGAGTTTTTAGGGGTGGTGACGTAAATTTTCGTCAAATTTTGGACGGAAGTTAGACGAAGATACCATCTTTGTCTTTATGTATACCTGATGTACCTCTTATGATATAAAACTAAACCCAAAGGGGCAAAAAATAAAGTTGTTAAACCACTGGGGACAAAAAGGTATTTAACCCTAAAAATAAATCATAGATAAAAAATTAGTTTGCTTCAATTTTGTCAAATAACACTCAAAGTCGAGAAAGAAAAGAAAGAAAAAATAATAATAATAAAAAATCACTAAATGTAGTTTAAGCCTAAGTTACATTTGAAATAAAAAATCAGGGGCTCATTTTATTTGCAAAATTGACCTTGGAATAGAACTTTGTTTGGTATGGTCCTATTCTTAGGAATAGTTATTCCCATTAGAATAACTAATCTCTTGCAATAAGGAATGACTATTCTTGAAGGAATGGACAAGGTTTTCCAAAAAAAAAAAAACAAAAACAAAATCTCTCAAACTATATATATATATGGCCACCCATAGCAAGCACTAGGGGTGGCCGAGCCACCCCCAGAGGGCCTCATTGTGTAATACTAAGAAAGTTGTAATAGCAACATGAAGAGTAAGAAATGAACTAGAAATTACCTTGATAATGACAAAACTCCACCAAAGCTTCCTCCTCTTTTTTCAAAAATCCATCATCACTCTAGGTTTAGGGTTTCTTGGTGTAAGGAGAGGCTAAACTTGAAGGGCATGGTTTATATTGGCTTGGGGCTTGCTTTGGTCTGAAAAGGTGGAGAATGAATTAAAATTGCTTTTCAAAAATGTCAGTGAGTGCTCAGGTACTATTGGGTGAGCATTCGGTACTATTACATAATGGATAAAAGGGTTTAGTCATACATTTGGATATTGCCTAATGGCTTGAAGACTAGTCAACAAACGCTCATGGTGGTCCTCTAGCGCGCGTTCGACCAATGAGGGAGGTTTTGAGTTTTTGCTTCAAAATATCTCAAGGAGTTGAGCTACTTGGGAAAGGTTTAGGTATTTTGGTTTAAAGCCTAGTTTTATGGAAATATTAATAGTTTTAGTAAGAAATCTTTAACCTTTTAAAACATGTGTTTTGTCGAGGTATTACACTCTCTCCTTCTTATAAAAATTTCATCCTCAAAATTTCGTGTTTAACAGGAATCGAAACCCTTCTTACAAGGAGATTTTTAAAACAATTAAAAAGGTTTGAAGGAAAGCTTGATAAGAGAAAACATATGAAAGACAATGAGCTAAGCATGCACAATTTAAAAGAAAACATCCATAACCATACGAAATTGGCACCACCAAGGTGGAATTGTAATATCACAAAATATGTACAACTATACAAAAAGAGATGATGAATGAGAGATTTCTCCTAAGAGTAGGATTGCCTGGTCCTCTTGGGGCTACGATTTGCAGATCCTCAACCTAGGGTGCCTCATGTGCTACTACTCCATGTGAACATTAGGAATGCTATTTAAATGGGTTAATTACATTTAAAGTGCTAATTAATCCTAGATTTTTATGAGTTCCATGAAAATTGATACTTATAAGGTTTATGTTTTAATATATGTCATATTATAATCATAGTGATTATTGTAAGTGTCATGAGTGTTAATAATTATGGAAAAGCTAAGAATAGAGCTTGATTATGTGTTTATTTTGTAAATGCTTACGTGTATTACAATTAAGTTAAGAGTTTATTGAAGGGTATTCAAGCGAACATAGTAAGTATTTTACTTATTGGGCATAAGATACTATGTTTTAAAGTATAACGTGTTTTATGATACTATGACTATTTAATGATGTTTCATGAGATGTTTTTATAAAAGGTTTATAAGTTTACAAGATAATGTGATGATTATGTTGTTATGAGCATTTTGATGGTTCACATGATTTATGACATGAGCACGAACATTGATGATATATATGCAGGAGATGATGTTATAAATATATATATATGTATGGATGATATGAGAAGACGATGTTTTAATATATATACATACAAACATATATATGTGTGTGTGTGTGTATGTATGTATGGATGGATGGATGGATGATATGAAGAGATGATGTTATATGTATATATGTATGGAGGACATGAGGAGATAATGTTATATTTATATATGTGTGCATGATATGAGGAGATGATGTTATATGCATGGATGATATGAGTATAATGATATATATATATATATATATATATATATATATTATAGGAGGAGATGACATTACATGTATACATATGTATGGATGATATAATGGAGATAATGGTATGTATATATGTATTAATGGTACATATATGAAGTCATGTAAATTATAATGATAACATAAGCATACATAGCATAACATATTATGATGGAGATGATTTGTCATTATGTTTTACTAGTCGTATCGGTATGTGTATGAGAGATCAAGTAGTTGCACATATGCATATCGCTACGAATGATTGCATGTGATAATTTATGATGATCTATATGAGATTGGTTGGTTCATTTTGAAAAACTAGTAAGTTTTATACTATTGAGCGTCTCAAAAGTTATGGAGACGGTATGCTCATAAATCCGCCTACATCATGGATGGTGGTAATTCCCGTGGCGCAGATGATGTTGTTAATGTTGATTTAAGTGCATAGATCAAATATAATAACACAATGGCTATATATTTGGGTTACTATGGTGTTTGAGGCTTTAATACATTGGATGTTTATTTTGTTGGACTAGTCAATAGTCATAGGGTTTTCACCTCAAGAAGGGTACATCTATGAAACCAAAAAAAAAAAAAAAAACTAAAGGAGGGTCTAGGGTTATTGCTATTTCACACTTAAACTACATAATAATTTAATAATTAACCATTAACCTTCAACAGATCATTTGAAGTAGTTGCTTTAATAGAAAGCAATCAATATATTAATAGAGATCCTTTGGAAGGCGAGGCTTGAGCACAAGTTGTAGTGGCTCCACCTTTGGCAAAGCAATTCCCAATCCTTCACGCACGTCCACCTTCATGCCTCCCATGGTTGCAATATGAAATCCTTGTAGCACTCGAGCCAATGCCAAGTGAACCACTTGCAAGCCGTATGCAATTCCAGGGCATGACCTTCTTCCAAAACTAAATGGAATATACTCAAAATTCTGACCCTTAACGTCAACCTCTGCATGAGTTGTCAGAAACCGCTCCGGCAGAAACTCTGACGGGTTCTCCCACACCCGCGGGTCGCGCTGCAACTTCCATATGTTGATGACCAAACGAGTGCCCTTTGGAACAAAGCAGTCGCCAATGTTGCAGTCTTCCATGGCCTCCCGTATTCCTGTGAGGGGGCCGGGTGGGTAGAGGCGTAGGGTTTCCTTAACAATGGCTCGAAGGTAGTTGAGATTCTTGATGTCAGATTCTTGCACCCATTTGTCCTTCCCGACATGGGTGTCTAGCTCTTCTTGGGCAGCCTTCAGGACTTTTGGGTGGTTTAAGAGTAAGGTTACTGCCCATGTTAGAGTCACAGCTGTGCTTCCTGAGCCTGTTAGGATGAGAATCTGTACACACGAACACCAAAAAAAAAAACTTTTAATTTTACTACATATAGTCGATGGAATGAAATGAAATCTATGATGTGTAATATTTATCTCCATGACATTATAATAGCTGTTAATTAAACAAACAAGCATGCTTAATTTGTCTTTGGCAACATACAATCGAAAATGGGTAATTTGATCGTCAATTATTTCAAAAGTTTAAAATGATAAAAAATGAATAATTTGATAACTAGTTATCTCAAAAAGTCAGGTTCCATTTTTATAGTTGTTTGAGTTGAAAATGAAATATATTGAAAACAATTATTATTATTTTTTTGGGGTTCGTTTTGTTTTTCTGGTTAACACAGAATTTATACTGATTTTATTTTTTATATATTAATTTAATTTTCAATCTTAATATATTTTTTATTCATTCTTTAACCCCCTATTTTAATATATTATTCATTTATACTTTGACCCATTTTCATAAGAGTTTTGCACTTTCTCCCTTCAATGGGCGGCGCCACCCTTCGGGAGGCCCCAGGCCCCTCAAGCCATAGGTTAGTCTTCAAAATTAATTTTATTTTTTTATTTTTTTATTTTTTATTTTTTAAATATGCCCTCCAATCTAAATGTTTTAATTCCTCCCCTACTACCATGATAGAATATACATATTTGATTTGATTACTAAAACATAACTAATTAACTATTTAATTAAGACTCCATTCAATTCAAGCATGAAAGCAAAGCCATCTAATGATGAGTAAGTACTAGGACCGGGATCCCCTCGAATTTCTTAAGAAATTCGAAGGCCTCAAATTTTGGATATGGACCGCACATCCAACGGTCCATGACAATCTACCTAAAAAAATAAGTACTAGGTGTGCAGCTGGGCCGGGGCTCAATTCTTACTAACAATCATAAGAAATGCATAACATCGTACCATTGATAGAAAAACCTTAAAAGAAAAAAAGGAAAAAATACATATATATATTTGCTTTTTTAAAAAAAAAAGTTTAAATCTTTATTTTTCAACGTGATCCAAGTGGTAGGAAATGATGTAACAACTTACCAGCGTTGTTGCCTTGACGATGGTATCTCGTGTATGGCCAGAAATCACAGCGTCCTCCTCAAAGGTTGATAGCATCACATCCACGAAATCCCTATCCTCATTACTTTCACACTCTAATTTTTTCTGGTGGAGATGTTCTTGGAGCCAAATATCAAGCACCGAGTCAAGCTCCTTAGCAGTCCTCTTCATGGAAGCCACATGACCCTGAAAATCCATCCACTCAAGACAAGGAATGGCGTCCGACAGCACAAAAACACCACTCAGAAACAAGGCGTCGCTGATGCCACTCCTTATTCGGCCCGCCTCGCTGCTCTTCTCCCTGTACTCGGCGGCCGAAAACCTCTTCCCAGTGAGCTTCCTGAGGATGATATTGTATGTCATGTGCTCAAACATCTCGCTAATTGTCGCCACCCTGTTGTCTTCCGACAGCTTGAACAACTCCTTAATCATTGCCTCCACTTCTGAATTTGGAACATGTTTCAGCGTCTCTAATCGGTCGTTCGACAGGAGCTCGAGATTGGCCATCTTCCTCACATCGCGCCAATATTGGCTGTGAGGAGCAAGAGCAAAGACAGCATTGTTGTAACCAATGTGTTTTCCAACTGCTATGCTCGCCCTGGTGGCGAAAACTTTGTCGTTGGTGGCCAGGAATTCCTTCACCATCTCCTTGCTGCTCACCACCAGGAGCCGGCGCAGGCCGATCCGTAGTGAGAAGAGTGGACCGTACTTATCAGCCATGGCACCGAGAGTTCGGGCAACCGGGTCATCGCCGCTGCCGAGGAGATGGAGGAGGTGGCCTATGAAGGGTAGTGCACCAGGTGGCTCAGGGATTCCGGTGAGTTTGGAGGAACCATTGTTGCAGTGAGATACAAGTATCGAGAGGACATGGGTGAAGATTGCTAGCAAAGATAGAAGGCCTACAATTGCTTGGATCTCCATTGTTGTGTTTGAGGATGTTGGGATATCGATCAATGGCAAATTATATAAGACTTGTGTAATTTATAATACAACCCAATTGTCGGCATACGGTACACATAATGTATCACTGGGGCCCTCTTTTCCAAGCAATAGGAGGCTTGTAATCTATTACTTGATTTGGCTCAAGTGTAGTTAAAATAATAATAATAATAATAATAGTAATAATAATATGTATATTTATTGTGGTACAATGTTTGGTTATTACAACCATGATCCTAGCAAATTTATATTACAATCAACATTTAATGGAAATAGTGTCACGTAGGTTATCAAAAAGTAATTCACAATTTATTGGTAAAGTTAAGTGTTACGTGTACTGACACGTCAATTTGCAAACGTAATTTAAAAGTTAATGTGGAAAGTGTCACGTATATTGTCACATCAATTTGTAAATATAATAAGTGTCATGTTAACTATCATATAACTTTTCACATTTTAGTAATTATCTTATTAAGTGTCATATAACTATCATATCAATTTGTAAACATAATTTAGTGACTAACGTGAAAAGCATCACATATATTATCACGTTAGCTTGCAAATATGATAAGTGTCACGTTAACTTGTATAAAATGAGTATTAATAATATCATTGGTTAACATTGAAACAATGGTATGGAGCGGTAAAAAATGTCAATCTTTATGTTTTGAAAATCCTTGCCTCATAGAATGTGACAGATTTTAGAAAAATTTTACAAGTAGTACTTGGATCGGAATTCAAATTGAACTTCAAATCTCTGGAGTTTCAAGGGAGTTAGATTCACAGCAACAAAAAGTAAGATATACACTTTGATAAATAATAATTAAAAAAAAATTCTAATTTTAAAGTACTAGCAATAGTTTGTCTTAAATTTTATTTAAATTTAGTTAAACATACTATTTTTCACTTTCTCATTCAAATAAATTTTACAATAATTTTTCTTAATTCTTTTCATAGACCATTTGGATATTTTTTTTAAAATATTCTTTCACATAAATATTACCGGAAAGAAAAAAAAAATCATTTAAATATTCTTAAAAATAAATAGTAGAGAAAAGCAACACAAAAGAAAAGGCCTTATTTTTATTAAAATAACAATAACATATAAAAAAAGTTAAAAAAGATAACGCTTTAAATTTAAAATAAAATTTAGAAAATTAATATTAATTGGTGGATACCAATACTTGTAGCATCCATTCCATCGAATTGAAAATAAATAAATAATTAAAATTAAAAATAAAAAATTAGTGAGATCAATTGATTGGTCCAACATGTCCTTTACCTGCTCAGTTCTTTCACTTTCAACTTCGTATATCTTAGGGACTGTTTGCGGTTGACTTGAAAAAAAAAAAAAAAAAAACTTGAAATTATAGTAAAATTTGATTAATATGTATAAATAAAAAAGGAAAAAATTTTGAATATAAAAAATTAAAAAAAAATTATAGTATTTTTTTTAATTTAAATAATAATAAAATTTAATTAATGTGATGTAAAAAATAAAAATATTAAAATTAAATTTGAGATAAATAATATTGGGTTTTGTTTTTGTCCATTACCAAACGACCCTTAATCCCTTATAGACCAGATTGATTTGCTGGTTGTCAATAATTATTAAAAAACTAAAAACTATTACCAACCAGATTCATTTGCTGGTCCGCCACGTCCAATCCATCCTCCTTATATAACCTGACATTTTCCTTCCTTCGTTCTTCACGTGGCAACATGACAACTTCTGTACCAAGCTGACTATGCATGTGGCTGTGATTTTTCCTAGCGCAAGAATCTAGAGGTATAGACTTGAGCGGATATTAAGTGCACGCATCATTGTCCGTAACCATCTGTTATTTGTACATACAGACACCAGTATGGTTAGTAAAAATGGGATCCGGATCCCCTCATATTTGAGGGGAAATATGAGAGTCTCATATTGTGATCTGAGCCATCCATTTTTTATGCAATAGCCCATATTATGCCACATGTCCCACTTAAATATATAATAAAATATTAATTAATTTTTCAAAAGAAAATAAAAATAAAAATATTAAAACATTAAAATCAAATAAAAAAAAACTGAGGTGGCGGGCCCCCATGAGGGTTGCGCCAACCTGAGTTAGGGTGGCTTCACCACCCTGCATCAAGCTGCAGGGTGGCCGCCACCCCTAGATCATCGGTGGCCGGCCACCCCCTATGGGTTTGCCGGCCACCCTAGTTTTTTTTCTTTAAAAATTTGATTTTAATTTTTTTGGCACTTGTGGGTGGTTGGGGGTGGTTCGGCCACCCCATACCGGCCGTTAAGGGGTGGCCGAAGCCACCCCTAGGCTCAAATCGGGTGGCCGGCCACCCTAGTTTTTTTAAAAAAATTTTGATTTTAATATTTTTTGGCCCTTGAGGGTGGTTGGGGGTGGTTTGGCCACCCCAGACTGACCGTTCTGCTGAACTGGGTGGCCGGACACCCTCTATGGGTTTGCCGGCCACCCCAGTTTTTCAAAAAAATTTGATTTTAATTTGAAATTTCTTTTCTCTTAAAAAATTAATTAATATTTTATTATATATTAAATGTGACACGTGGCATATTGTGGACAGTTAGATTAAAATGAATGGACAAGATCACAATATGAGACTCTCATATTTCCCTTCAATATGAGGGGATCCCGATCCGTAAAAATCACTATTGTATATGCGGATGAAAATAACAGTTTTAGGATATTCTCTATGTATTCACTGAATTATGTTTTTTATTTTTTTTTTCACAATTCACTTATTCCCTTGAGCAAAAATGCAAAAGTAATATGAAATCAATATATTTTTAAAACCTTAGGCCTTAAAAGAAAATTAAAACATATCAAAAACACTAAAGATGGGTCAAAATTATTTTAAAATCTTTTAAAATAAGCCTAATTGAGATTTAAAGAAGCATGCAGATGTGGTTAATAAAAACATGTTGAGGTTATTGATACGGATGCGAATATCTAAGAGTGATATATACATTTTGCGAATGTGGCTATAGATATTATAAATAATCACATATGTATCTACACGTATGCCCCTACATGAAATTGATAGGAAAAACGTCACTTAATTATCATCTCTATATTTCATTACTTTTGCAATCATATTCTTACAATATAAAAAGTCTAAATTTAAGATTACTATCTTTGAAAAATTAGCAATATCAATTATCTCTTCCAAATTAAGAGTTAAATGAATCATTTCTCAAAATACCCCTTGGGTTTGCTAGGGGTTCTTCTCGTAGTATTCTCCTAACGTTCTTCAATCTTACGTAGAACATGATTTAAAAAAAAATAAAATTATAGTACCGTTTTTTTGCTAATAGATTAATTTTTTTTGAGTTAATAGTTAGGTTCTAATGCTTTAAAACTTGTTTTTTGATTCAAAACTAAAACCTAAGAATGAAAGATTAACCCTTTAGGGATAATATCACCCAAAATAGATTTAATCATTCTAAATTTGATGCTAATACCTCAATTTTGGTGCTAATGCCTCATAAATTTGATGATAATGCTTCAAATTTAGTGTTAATGCATAAAAAAATCGGTAGTAAAGGTCACTACAATTTTATTTTTTCTTAAATCATATTTTATGTAAGATTGGAAGAACACCGAAAAAACCTATAGGAAGAACCCCTAACATTTTCCTTTTTTCTTTGCAATTATTTGTTAACGTCCATCTCTAGCCGCTTTTTATGGGCACGAAAGCTCGCCAAGCAACAACAATACGTGTCCCACGGACCCACAGGGAGAAATGTGATCGTCATTTGGTCTATTTCAACCATGTATACATGTGAAAACAATTAATAATTCTGGGAAAAATTTTTTCCAAGCAATGTGATTCACGTTTGTAGAGGGTCTATTACAACCATGATGCATGCAACAAGCACATCATGCTCTACATAACATTTTATTCTTTGGTCTCCTTCATTTTTTATATTATTTATTTTTTTATTTTACGTGAATTTAGTCATTTAATTAATATTTTAATACTTTTTCAATAAAGTTACGCATTAAGGGTCGGACAGAGTTTTCCTCCAAACTGGGTTGGAGGAATCTCCTATTCCTCCAACCCAATCTGTAAAAGTGACATGTGTTCCTTATTTTAATAACATGTGAGATGCACATGGGTTTTTAATATTATTTATTCCAACTTTGTCCCTATTATTAAACAAACATGTGCATCTCACATGTTCAAGGGACACATGTCACTTTTACAGATTGGATTGGAGGAAATTCCTTCAACCCAGTTTGGAGGAAAACTTTGTCCTTAAGGGTCCACTCGGGTTTGTAATTTTACAATAATAATATGCATTTTTAAAATATATCACAAAATATAAAGTATTTAACATTGCAATTTAAAAATCACTTAATTTAAAATAGGAAAAAAATTTGCGATTTCTATAAACAGAGAAGGGGTGCTCATTTGAAAATGCGTGAATTTAGACCAAAATCACGATTTTGCATAACAAATGTTTAATAAAGAAATACTTTTTAACATGTTTTATGAAACACTTTTTTGATTTTAAAAAGTATCAATTTCAAAAATGTTATTGAAACCACATTTCTAAACCAACCTACCTTAACCCACGGGTCATCTGAGAACGAATATATATGCAGCATACGATGATAAATTTACATAGAAAATAAAAATTATTTGCCATGAATACTTCATCATTATAACTATTTACACAATCATAAATCCCAAACAATATATTATCAAATCAAATCACCTCTTCAAGGCATATTAATATTGAGAATTGCCATATTTTAATGCGTTTTCTGCAAGTTTAAATATGGGATTTCAAGTTAATAATAATAATAATAATATATATTTTAATTTGCTAAACAAGTTTTTTTTGACCATATATTCTCCCGACCGTGTTTCACGTGGTAACGGTAGGGTACCGATTTCCCCAACTTATGTGGTCAGCCATTAGGCTTACTTTTCAAAGGAAGGAAAACTACCATTAGGCTTGACGGTCATTGATAAACTATATTTTTAATTTTAGTATAGAGAGAATATAGGCATAAAGAAAATCATTCTAGAAGGTGATGCTATGGACTCCGGGAGATGGTTCATACTTTTAGACTGCTGACCAATTGTGGCAGTGGCATGAAAATTTTGTTGTGGAAGAAAAAATTGCTTTGCATAGTCTCAACACTTAAGAGGGTGGTACACACTAGGAAGGAAGCGAGTATGACAGGCATATGTTTTGACAAAAATGACACTCCAAACATCTAATGAGAAAATTTGAGTGGACAAGGATCCTTATTTTAAGAATGAATGAATGAAAGATTGAGATTTCACTTCATATATATATATATATATACAACTTCAAAATTGAGATAATTTTATTCCTGGTTGACAATGGAGGAGTAAGGATTTTTGTTAGGGGTTTAAGAATCTCACGGAACTATAATTATATATTTTAAACAATTAAAATATGAAATAAAAACTATATATATTGATAAACAATTAAATATAAAAAATTATAAAAAACAGCAATCTAATTATAAGAAACAATTAATTTAAATATAAAATCTTAATCAATATAAAAGTTTAGGAAGAAATTGATTTGAACGACTGAACTTTAAAGGCTTGATTGGAATCGTTGAATGCTTGAAGTCCGAAGAAATACTTAAAAATAAGGGTTACATACCTTTTTGCCCCATGTGGTTTAATAACTTTATTTTTTGTCCATTAGGGTTTAATTTTTGTCACAAGAGGTACTTCGAGTATACATAAAGAAGAAGATGGCACCTCCATCTAACTTCCATCCAAAATTTGATAGAAATCCACTACAGCACTCCTAAAAATTCGACATGTATCCATATACCTAATTAAAAATTAAAAAATAATAACAATTTTTTTAAATAAAAAACATAAAAAAGTAAATTTTAATAATAATATTATTATAAATTTTGTTTGGAAAAGGGGTGGCCGGCCATCCCCATGGGATGGCTTCAACCACCCGTGGCCATTTTGGGGGTGGCCAAAACCACCCCCAAGGCTGTTGGGGTGAGTTCAGCCTTAGTTGTTTCTGCCACACAAGCCAGTCTGGGGGTGGCCGAACCACCCCTATGACCCTTGGGGTGGTTCTGTAACACTTCATAGAAATTAATTAATTGGTAATTAACCCTATGGTTTGTCTCCTAACCTTACTCCTCACAAGACAAGACTCGTGGATCTTAACCTCTTCTAAACGAGACAATACAGCGGAAGACTTTAACTATAAGAAATAAGCAAGCAATAACTAAGTTATACAATAATTATAATCACCAGAGTAAAGATAAACCTCATAACATAAATAGATCTTCCAATCTTAAGTAAAACCAACATGAATACAATCTCAACCATCTCTGGTCAAGTAGTCCCTCCCGTATCCCACATGGAGTTCAACCATACCGGGTCCATGTCCTAAAAAATGACCTGAATTAAATCCTAGGCCACCACCATGATCCTATATGAAGACATGCTCTTCTACGCTATCTAAACTGTGCATTTATACATAATAGAAGGGGCAAAATAAAGGGGTAAGTCTAAAGATTTGTGAGCAATAACAGATAGTACCTATGTCATTTAATGATAAAGTCTGTTTGGTAAAGTATGCAACATTGTCGAGTGCTCGGTGAGAATGGGTTGCAATGGGGCATGGGAGGAGGGTATTTATAGGGTAGAAAAAGCTATAAGCTCTACAGTAGCAATTATGAAAAGTAGCGAGTACTCGTTGCTATAGTCTCGAGTGCTCGCGTACTATTTACCCAGCAATTTTTGGGTTGCACAGGTTGTACGCTTGGGCAAAAACCATTGGTCAACAAAAGGTCAACGAGTGTTCGGCTTGGTCCCCATATGAGTGCTTGTGTATTGTAGCCAAGCGAGTGCTCGTGTATTGTAGCCAGACATGTGCTCATGTATTGTAGCCAGACATGTGCTCATGTTATCCTTCATGTGAGCGTTCAGCCAGAGGGTCAAATTTTCCAAATTGACCCTCTAGTTGTCCATAGTGACCCAAAGATTCAATTAATCCCAAGCCAAACTATCTTAGCCTAATTAATTATTTAGGTCACTACAGGTTCACCCACCACCAAAGACCAACCTTTTTTTTTTCATTGAACTTTTGGGGTAGCCGAACCTCTTTGATCGTTGGCCTAGGGTGGCCGAAACCACTTTAAGCTAGACAGGGATGGCCAAGTCACCCCCAACAGCCTTGGGGGTTGGATTCAGCCAACCCTATTTTGCAACTTCGGGGTGGCCAAACCACCCCCTTATTTAATTAAATTTAATGTTTTTAATTTTAAAAAATTATTTTTTTATTCTTAATTAGGTATATGGACACGTATCAAATTTTTAAGGGTGGTGATGTGAATTTTCGTCAAATTTTGGACAAAAGTTAGATGAAGATACCATCTTCGTCTTTATGTATACCGGATGTACCTCCAATGATAAAAACTAAACCTAAAGGGACAAAAAATAAAGTTAATCCACTAGGGACAAAAAGGTATTTAATCCTAAAAATAAATCACAGACAACAAATTATTTTGCTTCAATTTGTCAAATAACACTCAAAGCCGAAAAAGAAAAGAAAAGGAATAAAAAAAAAAAAGAAGAGAAAATCACTAAATGTATTTTAAGCCTAAGTTACTATGACGCCCCGCCCGATAGGCGAATCAATTAACTAGTAATTGATCCCATGGTATGCATCTCAGCCTTGTCCCTCGCAGAACAAGACCTTCGGGAATTCACTTTCCTTGTTGTAACGAGAAAACTGTAATGGAAGACTTTACTAAAACTATGGGATTAAGAGACAATAATAAAACATCACACAACAATACCAGAGATAAAGTGCTACATCATCATAATATCATAATAGTCATAAAATATATTGGTCATTGGACCATCAGCAGGAAAATAGATACAAACCAAAATAACAAATGTCAACATAGTTCACAAAAGATCAATAGATCAAAGCCTAGACTTAAGCTTATAAGCAGGGCTAATGAAATCAAAATCTCTATCATGTTTGCACAGGTAGATCCTCTAGTCTCCCACATCAAAAGCAACCAAATAAGGTCCATATCCTCAAAGATCACTCATATCAGGTCCTGAGCGATCACCCAAGTAATCTCCGATGGCATCTTTGTTTAGTGCAGCTAAACTATGCAATTATTTGTAATGATGGGAAAAAGACATAAATAAAAAGGATAAGTCTAAGACTTTGTGATTTTTAACGCAAATAATATCCATGTCAATTTAGTAATGAACTCGGATGTTTAATAAGCAAAAGCAGTTCTATCATGACAATTTGCATTATATGTGATATATGTATAATAGATGGTATATGCATATGATGTAAAGAACGATCATAGTTCAACAGTATGGTTTACCCAAGATATTACCCATTATCAGCAGGGTTGATGCTATCCCAAGAAACCTATAGTACAATGCTAGTGCCCTAGCATTGCATAACATATTGTACATAACATTAGTAACACGATAGAGTCTGATCTCGAGTGGCCCACATCAACCAATGACGTCCTATAATGACCAAACCTTTGGGAATGGTTGCACCATGGTCACGAAACCAATGGATTCAAAGCTCCGTATAACACACACATGGACCATAAAGCTAACATGTATAGTAAGCCCATGGCCATTACTACCGCACGTACCGGTGTACTATGTCATACAATGTAATTATCTTATTTGTATTTTACATGCATGTCATTTTACAAGTCTCACTTACTTAACATGTTCAACACGTTTTTCTCAAAATGACAAAGTTCATGTGCAATAAGTATAAACTACAAGAGTTGTAAAATGTACATGTTTTCTCAATACACAAAATAGATGTACAGTGCATGGAAAATAGCAATGAGCATTATGTGAGTTAAAACTCACCTGGATCGAAATGCATCTGAATATTTCGAAAGATCTAGGTTCTCCTAATCTGTGGAAAATCTTCTATCGGTCCTAATTCCACTAAAACAACTCTAAAGTAAGGAAAACAGAGCTATAGGATGGCTGATGAAAATAGGGTTTCTTTGTCACACACTGACAGTACGTCCGGGCTCGGAGCTGTATGTCCACCGTGTCTCGACGGGCCGTACTTTTAGCAAGATACCGTATGTCTGCTATGTGGGTTTTCAGGGAGAACCTCATTTTCTCTCCATTGTTCGCCTATTCTCCGATTCTTCGTCCCATTGTACCACGTACATCCGCCTGTATGGTTTGCAGAGCATACATCTGGTGGTCTCCGTATGTCCACACTACAGACAACAACATATGTCCGCCAGACCTAGTGTACGTCCGCCTAAAAGTTCAAATTACCCTTCTAGTGTCCTTAGTGACCCAAAGCCTAAATTAACTCCCAAACTAAGCTACTCAAGCCTAGTTAAAAATTTGGGTCACTACAGTTACATTTGAAATTAAAAAATAAAAAATAAAAATTTAAGGGCCCATTTTATTTACAGAATCGATCTTGGAATGAAACTTTGTTTGGTATGGTCCTATTCTTAGGAATAGTTATTCTCATTAGAATAACTAATCCCTTGCATAAAGGAATGACTATTCCTAAGGGAATGGACAAGGTTTTCCTAAAAAAAAACAAAAAACAAAATCTCTCAAATTTAAAATATATATATATCTTGTGGGTGGCCGGCCACCCATAGCAAGCACTAGGGGTGGCCGAGCCACCCCCAGAAGGATTCATTGTGGCCTTTTAGGGCTTGTGCGGCCACCCCCAATGTCATTGGGGGTGGCCATGACCACTTTCGAAGTGTGATTCTTAATAGGGCCACCCCCATAGCCACCCCTAATAGGCCACAATTGTAATACTCCGATAAAAACAATTGTCATTTCTAAAAGATTTTCTACAAAAAGTGACTAAAAGATTTATATAAAAATCGGTTTTATAACAAAAGACCTAAGACCCTACTCATAACCTAAAACTCCTAAATATTTTGAGGCAAAAACCAAACTTAACTGTTTTTGACTGTACGTACACTAGGGTTACCGGACGTACCCCTTTGTCTTTAGTGAGGACATATGCCAAAGGACCACTAGACGTACGCCTCTAACCTGTTGTGAGTACGTATTGGGGACCAAATCGGACATACGCTACTTTTGGGTTGACCACTAGTTAATAATTGTACGTATGATGCACCATTTGGACCGTCGAGTAAATAGTACTGGATGTATGCTTCAATAGTGTGACGCCCCGCCCGATGGGAATATCAATTAATTAGTAATTGATCCCACAGTGCGCCTTCCCAGCCATGTCCCTCCAAGACACGACCTCCGAAAAATCACTTTCCTCGTCGTAACAAGAAAACTGCAGCGAAAAACTTTACTAAGACTATAGGATTAAGAGACAATAATAGAAACATCACATAGTAATACTAGAGATAAAGTACTACATCCATAATATAATAGATAGTCATCAATGTACTAGTCAACAGACCATCATTAGGAAATAGATACAACCCAAATAAAATACATCAACATTGTTCACAAAAGATCAACAGATCAAAGCCTAGACTTAAGGTTCAACAAAGCTAGTGAAATCAGAATTTCCATCATGTCTGCACGGGTAGATCCTCCATCCTCCCATATCGTTCTAAGCCAAACAGGATCCATATCCTCAAAGATTACCCGTATCAGGTCTTGAGCAATCACCCAAGTAGTCTCCGACGGCATCTTCGTCTAGTGTAGCTAAACCGCGCAATTATTTGTAATGATGGGGAAAGACATAAATAAAAAATTGGAATGTCTAAGATTTAGTGATTTTTAATGATAATACCCATGCCAATTTTCAGTAATGAACTTAGGTGTTTATTAAGCAAAAGCAGTTCTATCATGACAGTTTAATTATGCGTGATATATATAGTAATGATATATGCATATGATATAAATAATAGTCATAGTTCAACAGTATGATCTACCCGAGATATTACCCCTTCTCAACAGGGTTATGCTGTCCCGAGAGACCTATAATACAATATCAGTGCCCCAGTCATTGTACAACATACCGTATGTAATATTAGTGGCACAATCGAGTCAGACCTCGAGTGGTCTACACCAACTAATGATGTCCATCCTGTAGTGACCAAACCATTGGGAATGGTTGCATCAAGGTCACGAAACCAATGGATCTACAACCCTCACATAACGCACATATTTGACCATAAAGCTAACATGTATAGTAAGCCCATGGCCATTACTACCGCACGTATTGGTGTACCATGTCATACAATGCAATTATCTTGTCTGTATTTTATATGCATGTCATTTTATAAATCCCACTTGATTAACAGGTTCAACACAATATTTTTCTCAAAATGACAGTCTGTATTTTACAAACTGTGAAAGTTGTAAAATATACATGTTTGTTTAGTACACAAAATAGATGTGTAGTGCATGAAAAATAACAATGTGTATTATGTGAGTTAAAACTCACCTGGATCGATAAGTGTCTCCGAAAACTCCAAAAGGTCCAGATTCTCCAAATCTATAGAAAACCTTTTATTGGTCCTAATTCCACTAAAACAACTCTAAGATAAGGAAAACAGGATCTACTGGACTGTTGGTGAAAATAGGGTTTCCCTGTCACATACTGATCGTACGTCCGGCTTGAGAGTGTACGTCCGTCATCTTACGACAAGCCCTACGTCCGGCACAACATCGTACGTCCGCTATGTGGGTGCTCGGGGAGAACCTCATTTTTTCTTCACAGTCCACCTATTCTGCTACTCTTAAGGCTACTAGGAACAACCTAAAGCCTTCTAGTCTAGTTAATAGCCTCCATACAACATAACAACGCTAAGCTAATTGAAATCGCTAACCCAAACAGGTCTTAAGGCACAATTAAGCTAACAACTACAACTAAACACTAAACAAGCAGCATAACAACGTAATTAAAAGCTAAGGATTGAACGTTACCTCTTTGAAACAAAGCCGTAAGAGTTCCACCTCACGAACATTTCGAAACTTGCAAATGTCTCAGGCACACGCTTACAAAATACTCACAAAGCTTGGGAAACTCTCTAGAAACACTATGGCAGCCTAGGGGCATTTTGAATTTATGAGAAATACGAAGGGGGTAGGGTGCTATTTATAGGCTCAGAAAAGTAGCGGACGTCCGACCAAGGGGCGTACGTTTACTAGTTCTTGCCTAGCGGTCCAAAGGCTACCTCGTACATCCAAGTATTACCTAGAGGGTATTCAAAAAGTAGCGTACGTCTGATACTTTTGGCGTATGTCTGCTGTACGATTTGTAGAGTGTATGTTCAGTGGTCCTCCCATACGTCCGTACTACAGACAACAGTGTACGTTTGCTAGACCTAGCGTACGTCCGATCAAAAGTCTAAATTATCCATCTAGTGTCCTTAGTGATCCAAAGCCCAAATTAATCCCCCCAATTATGCTACTTATGCTTAGTTAATAATTTGGGTCACTACAAACAGTACTGGACATACGCTGCTTTTCAGAATAGTTGGTAATAGCCTCAACTTTTTCTCCCTTATTAATAGCTCACTTCCCTTGCCCCTTAAATGCATTTTTCATCTGATACCCTCTGTGAAACCTCTTGTGTGAGTGTCTTGAGAGTTTTGTGAGTTGGAAGGAAGAAAGCTTGTGCTCTACCATTTTTCAAGGTAACCCCTTGCCCATTGTTATACTCTCAATGTTGTTCTTATTGCTTTCCTAATGTTCTGAGATTTCAAAAGACACTATGTTAAGCTTTTTACTCCTTTCCTTACAAACCAAGAAGTTTTTTCAAAAAGAGTTTTAAAAATATTTTTGATTCCTTGTGCTGCATGATATCAAAATGTTTTACAATGCATGTGCTCACTTAATAGCCTAGAAGGAGTTATTATAGCCTCTAGATTTTATGGGAGCCTTAAAACTCCGTTAAGAGATTTTGGCTGAAATGCCTACTCATTGACTGGACATACGCTCTTGAGCCCGTACGTATGGCCAGAAGGTCAGGCATCTGCCCTTTAGCCCTATTGGTGCAACTTAGATTTTAGTAACCCTTATGTTAGATTGATCTAGTATCCTACTCATAAGAGTCTTCTAGTACTACATATAATGATGTGTTATATTTCGTTATACCAGGGCTTAGCAATGTTGGAGGATTCAAGCGAGTGTGCGAGGTAAGTAAATGCTTATGAACACTTTCCTTAAAAATGTGGGATATGTTAGTTAACTGACTACGAGATGATATGAGCATATCTAGATTTTGTAATTACTCGGTAACTGCATTATTAACTAATTTATAAATTTATAAGATGTATTGTATGATATGGTACACTGGTACATGAGGTATAATGGACATAGGCTCACTATATAAACTTAATGATATGGTCAAATGCCTGTGTGTTATATGGGCTTTGGATCCAATGATTGTTTCATGACTGATGCAACATTAAGGGGCAGTTACTATAGGTAGTACATCATTAGTGGTGTGGGCCATCCAAGATCAGACTAGGTCGTGCCGCTAGTGTTATGGATGGTAACGTACAATGGCCGAGGTGCCGACATTGTATTATAAGTCACTTGGGACTATGCTAACCTTGCTGAGAATGGTTAATATCTTTGGTAGACCATACATTTGAAAGACCTTTGTCATCCGACCTAAAGGAATAGTACGAAAAAAAAAGGGTCTTATCCCATGTTTAGCGGCCTCTACTTTGAAGAAGATGACCCATTGGATGAGGAAAAACCAACGGATGACATCGCAGATTATGAAGAGGTTGATGAAGACCTTCTAGGTGAAGTGCCTAATTTTAGTGATGAAGAATTAGGTTATGTTGATTTTCTTGGTGTAGACAAAATCTTGTTGGATTCTCATAACGATGACTATAATGAGTTTCATATAGATGAGGAAAATTACATGTTCACAAGGGAGACAATGGCTGACCCATTCTTGATTATCTTCGTAGCATGTGGAAGGGAAAAGGAACAAGAGAAGTACAGCAAGCCTAAAGTATTGCCAAGTGATGTGTGAGGCTTTCACGACAATCATCAAGGTACCTCGATGATGAAGAGCATCACATTTATTGTGAGGTGTTGCCTTGTTTGGATCTTGAGGAGAGGATAATGGAATGAGTTGATAGGGCATCCGAAGGACCATGGAAAGAACCGGCTGAATTTGAGGTTGAATCCTCTCCAACTTGGGGAGAATGATGCAAATTTGCAAACTCATCTACAGTCTACCTGGACAGTTGAAAACTCGAGAGGCTTGTCTAAAGTCCTCGTCTGTAGGCCATCCAGACGCCTATGTTATTTTGCTATTTTTAGGCTTAATGTTAGTGGTCATCATTCGTCTAGATGAGCTACATAGAAGTCCAATTCCGAGTTTCTTTCATATTTTAATTAGATTTAGGGTTTGGATGCCTATAAATACATGTTTATAGCCTCAAAAAATGCAGTTACTGTCTATTATTGAATTTGTTTAATGATAATTACTCAGAGTTGAGTTTCTTTATAATATTCTCAATACCTAGAGAGTATCTAGCTTTTAGAGAAGATTTCTTAGATTATTGATAAAATATAGATTTAGAAATACATATTCGCTACAGCCCACTAAGTCACCAAAGCTAAGAAGAAATTTTGAAAGATAAGGGGGCAAATGCCCCCTCATACTCCCAACCTACGCTCTTGAGTTATCATAAATGAAATGATTCTATTATTTGTCAAACAAGGACTTTGGAGTTCAATTTCTTTATATAATCAATGAAAATATATAGTTTTTTTTTTTTTCTTTTTCTTTTGGTTAAATACCTTTCTAGTACCCGTGATTTGCACTAAAATCAAATAGCCACCTAGGTTTTCAAAAATATCATAAATGATACATGTGGTAAGCAAATAAACGCACTTGGTATTTCTATCAAGATTCTATTAGGTTTTTTAATGGAATGCCATGTCACCCTTACATGTGGTGTACGTGGTACCTATGGTTTCAATGCATCACATGGCGTGGTACTTGGGTTTTTGGGTGACATGTCATATTAAAAAAAATCAAAAACCAAAAAAAAAAACGTGGCACCCAAAAACTCAGGTATCATACCACGTGGTGCCTTGAAACCACAGTTACCATGCCATGTATAAGGGTGACATTGCATTCTGTTAAAAAACCTAATAGAATCTTGACGAAGGTACCAAGTGGATTTATTTGCTTATCACAAGTGTCATTTGTGATCTTTTTTGAAAACCCAGGTGGCTATTTGATTTTGGGGCAAACCATAGGTACTAGAAAGGTATTTAACCAATTTTTTTTTTTTTAGTTATAGATTGAAGAGATTTAAATTAAATAGAAAAAATCAACTATAACTATTTCTAAAATTAAAAGGTATCTTTGATTTTTCTTTGGTTGAACTACTACCCATTAATTATTAGCTCACCTCCACATGTATGGGTAGGGATGAAATTTAAAACTGCCTAACCGCATCCGCTAACCGCTAACCGCACTAACCGCTAACCGCTAACGCACTAACTGCTAACCGCTATCCGCACTAACCGCTAACCGCTTTGAAAGCGGTTAGTAAAAACCGCTAACCGCCTAGGCGGTTAGCGGTTAGTGGATTTTAGAAAACCGCCTAACCGCTAACCATTAACCGCTAACCGCCTTTTCAAAAAAATATAATATATACTTATATTATATATATTTCATATAATAAATAACAATAAGTTATTGTAATCTAGTGATTATTGTGCGCCTCTTTTACTCAGGAGTCCTGATTTCAATTCCCACCACCTTTGACTTTTGTTTGGATTTTATACTTTTATTATTTATATAATATAGAAGTGCAAAATGACGTAGTTTTGCACTTCTATATATTCATTTCTTCCTAACCCAAAACGATAATTTTATTGTAATTTTATTATATGTTGTAGAATGTGACCAACAAGATTTTGATATAATGGTCCAACATATAATGCTCACTTTACACTTCAAAAAAAAAAAAAAATGCTCACTTTAAACCAACAATTTTTAATGCTAAAATGGCCATGAAAAAGGAAAAAAATGTTTAAAGTGAGCAAAACAAGGGTTTAAAGTGTTCTATCTTCCCAATATGACCGTATTACTAACGTTAGGTCATGTATTGGAGCACTACATGACTTCTTCTCATCTTATAATATGGGACCGGGAATTTAAGAGGGAGTTTGTAATACCCCGGTCCCATATTGGGAAGATGAGAATTTAAGACATAGAGTGGGTGATTTATAAAGAGAGAAATGAGTGCTAAGTACATTGCCTAGCTTATGAAATAAGCTTTATAATGAATTCTAAGCTCCAAATTGACTAGTCCTTTTGGGTACATGGCTATAGCTTCCCCTGTTACATCGCATTAACCGCTAGTTAGCAATGCGTTAGTAGATTCTACTAACGCCTAGGCGGTTAGCGGTTAGCGGTTTTAGCCACTAACCGCTAACCGCAACCGCTATTTCACCCCTACGTCTGGGTATTATGCTTCCTAGGTACATATCAAAATCACTCAAAAAAACAAACAACACAAAAAATTACAAATCAATCTGGACAAGTTCATGTACATGTGAATGATGCTTTGTTTTTGGTCTACTTTTGCAGGCGGCCATCTATTACCTTAATTTTCATGGCTTTAACTTGTGGTTAAGCAAGAAGAAGAGCTCACCTCCACACATTTATTCTTCCTCCTAGTACAACAATATCAAAAATTGGTGATACTCATATCTCTTTTTTAATTAATGAAAACTAACTGATTAATAGTACGGTTGGGTTTATCATTTTAAAATATAAGTTAAAAAAATGCAGTTAAATATTTGGTAAAATTTTAAATTGCACTTTTAAATTGTTATTTTTTTTAAAAAAAAATACATTATTATTTGTGATTTAAAAATAGCATATTTTTTAAAATGTAATCCCAAAAAATTTGTTTTCATGGTATTTTCTTAGTATTATCTTGGTCCTAAATAGATATTATTTAAAAAAAAAAAACACTTTTCTTATTTCTCTTACTTGGGGTTTTTAGAATAGAAAAATATTAGGTGCTCTACTAATATTCTATGTGAATATTATTTTCTAAAAAAAAAATCTCTTATTTCTCACTTTATTTTTACAAAATAACATTCACATAGGACAAGAAGAACTCTTAGAGATCACCTACCACCATTTTCTAATAAAAAATAATATCCAAGTAAGAATAAAAAAATATTAAAAAAACATCTACCATTTCCCAACAATTATTCATCCCAATTTTCTTACCTATCTTGGGATTTGTGGATATTTGAAAAGTTTTTTTATTTCCAATATTGTAGAATTATAAAATTCAAACATCATATGGGGATACCTATTGAATTATTACATTTTGTGAGTGACTGTTGACAATGACAGCCGTGATTGTTACCTCAAAATTTGAGAGTATAGAGCCGTGAGATTCTTCTTAAATCCTGAACGAGTGGCACCAACGTGGCTTGACTTATCAACGATCCCTATCTATCAATTTTGGTTCTGTTTCCTTTGAATTTTGGGTATAAAAAATGGGAGAGTTTTCTGTAATTAAGATAGCAAAGGATTTTCTGTAGGACACACACCGTGTGATTTTGCTTAAGATACATTTGATATTGCAATTTTATAAATAAAATTTATGATTTTAAACTAAATCGCAGAAAATTGATTGTTTGAAATTATGCTTTTATAAAATTATAATTTAAAAATATAGAAAATATGTGTTTTCAAATCGTATGTAATAAGATGATTTTGGAAAATGCAAAATTTTAAAGGTCAAATTATGATTTTTTTCAAATACTTAATTGCGTTTTTATACATTTTTAGATTATTATTTTTAAATCGCACTTTTTGAAATCATAATCTTAAATTGACCAGAGAATTTTCTTTATAATTAAAGCTTAATCAGGCTGATTCAATCCAAACAACCCTTCTCTCTCTTCTTCTTCTTCTTTTTTTTTTTTGGGAGAGAAATTCTCATCTTCCCTTAGAAAAAAATCTCTTCCCTGTGGGTAATACAATTTTACTACGTTTTATAAATAAACGCGAATTAAGGAAAAAAATGACAAACAATTATGTCGTTTCAAGATGAAAGTCTTTTGCATAGTATACGACATTATTTTTTTATGCTGTTTACTGTGTAAAGGTTGTGAATTTTTTTTGTCGTTTATTATTTTATTTTGCAATTGGTAATAGATTTTTTTTTTTTTTAAATTCGTTTTCACTTGATATAAGCAATTTGAGAATAGCGTAGGACGATCTTTGTCTTCCTAATAAAAAATCACATCATTATATCGCCAACAAATACTATTAAACAACATTTTAACTCTATCCAAAATAAAATAAGACACAATGTTTAGTCCGCTACAACTTGGAAGCAACTCATAGTAGCAGCATTGATTCCTTAACAAAAACCTAAAGTAAACACGAAATGACAATTGTTCCTTTAGCCATAAGATGTACAAAATTCGAAATTAGTATTGTTTTTAATTCATCAGAAGTAATTTGCACATGTATCCTCGATTCCTTTCTTCATAATGCCTTTTACTCAACAACTGTAAATATGTAAAATAATCTTTACAATGAGAAATTAAATCATGGAAAAATTACAGTTTACCCTCCAAAGTTGACAACGTTTTTCAATTTAAATGCTAAAGTTTCAATTTTGCAATCTACCCCACAAAGTTTCAATTTTTTTTTTTTTCAATTACTAATATTATCTCAAAATTCTCATATTGCCCTTATTTTTATTTTTATAAAAAAAAATAAATTTGAAGGTGCAAAAATGGCTAGATAATAGCCACAATTTTTTTAAAATTTTTATACAAAATAAAAAAATAAAAAATTAGGGGTAATATAAAAAGTTTTAGATACAATTGGTCCAATTGAAAAAATTTGAAACTTTGGAGGGATATATTGCAAAAATTAAAACTTTAGCATTCGAATTGAAAAACGCTGTCAACTTTGGGGGTAAACAGTAATTTTCTCTTAAAATCATTGGCAGAGAAGAAACAGATTAATAAGGGGAAAATACGGATCACCCCCCTCAAGTTTAGGAAGATTTTCAATTCGGCCACCGATGTTTAAAAAATCGCAATGTGCCCCCCCGAAGTTTCAATTTCTTTCAATGTAGGCACTTTTAAAATTTTTTTTCCCAAAATGCCATCAACAGTGATTCCGGCGAACCATGAACAATGATTCCGGCGAAAACTTGCTGGAATCCAGCACGAATTCGCCGAAATCTACCGAAATTTGGCCGGCTTTTGTTTTGTTTTGTTTTTTTTTTTTCTCTCTCTCTCTTTTCTAATCTTTTTAGGGCCTAAAATCGTCGGAAAAGAGTAAATTTGGCCGGGAAAATGGCGTCGGAGAAGTGGGTTCATTGGATTTTGCCGGATTCCGGCGAATTCATGGGATTTCGACAAATTTTTCAGATTTTGCCAGAATCCAGCAAGATTTGGGGATTTTCGCCAAAATCATTGTTGAGGACATGTTGGGAACAAAAAAGTTAATGTTGAGGGCATTTTGGGAAAAAATGCCTACATTGAGAAATTTTAAAACTTTGGGGGGACACATTGCGATTTTTTAAACATTAGTGGCCGAATTGAAAATCACCCCAAACTTCAGGGGGGTGATATGTACTTTCCCTGATTAATAATTAAAGGACATTGGAGGAAATTTCTGTCCATAATTAACAGCAAACCAAACAAGAGTGGCAAACCCCAACAGCAAACCAACAAGAATGGCTGCAAGAAATAAGAGCAAGAGGATCTCTCCGACATCAACAATCAGACAGCAACCTAGAGAGCAAACATAAACTATATACTATAATCACTTGTTTCACTTCTGGAGATTGAAAGAAAATTTGTGTGGGATGATTCACCAACAGCTCTCCTGAACCTCAATGTGCCTACCATTATATACAAAAGAAATGAGAGAAACAATAATAAATGCAGTATTTTAAAACCAAGCACCTAAAACAAAGTATACATTTGTTAACTGCGGGCTCTATCTTAAATGAAAAGCAACAAAACATTTGCTGCAATCTGCGTGCATCATGCTTGCCACAAAATAAGGATGATCTTCTATTTCTAGCGAATCTGGGAAACCATTATAGTAAGCTTACAACGCCAGCATCTTTCATCTCTTCACACTCTACCTTGAGAGTGCGATATCAAGTTTTCTAGAAGTTGGAGCAAACTGAACCTCATATATCGCCATAAATATGCTGCAGGTGGGAGAGGAGGCAAGGAGTTTAGTGTTTTCCAGCAGTGAAGAGCAATTTCCACCAATTAAGCTTTCTTAAATAGAAAGTATTCTTGAAGAGGAAAAGAACCAAAAGTGCACTAATTGCCAATCAAATACATTGGTGCAAATATAGAGGAAACAAAAACCCCAAAATGTCAGCTGACCACTCCCACTCCTCTGATCTATATACAATAAAGCAACCCAAACTTTTATATGGAAGCATAGGCAGACTCTACATTATCAACTATGTTGCTTGATCCATGCTACTTCTTTATTGACTTGACACGTTATAACTAGAAACAACTAGTCAAGGACATGCAACCCCACATTGTGCACTTCACAAGCAAAACTGAATAATTTCATAACTTGGAATAATGCCATAACTTCTTGTCATTCACTTTTTGTGTGCATCCTAATCATGTAGCCATATGATATGTATCTTATGGAACCACATAACTTCTTGAGCTAGCAAGAAACAACATAAACAGAAAACATTTTGATCAAGTTAGCAACCACAATTTACAGAGAAAAATAACAATAGAACTGAATCGATGGTACCATGACTGTGTGCGAGATAATAATGAGAAAAAAAAAAATGCTAACCATGGAGATGAGCAATATTGACTTTCATAAATTTCACAATATTCACAAATAAATTACCTTGATATTTGCTTCGCTGATCTGGTGGCCTATTTGGTTGTGTGTCCAGAAGATGACTGCATGCGGAAGAGAGAAGTTGCCTACTTGGAATGGGTGCTAGTAGATGGGGAGGAGCGGGAAAGCAAGAAAGAAGAAAGAAATGCCAGGTGTCCTAAAAGTGAGTTAGAGGAGATGAATTAGACCATTACCAGGGCCAAGTATCCTAAACGTGAACAGAGCAAATAGAGTGACACACAGCATGCTGATACTTGAGGTTTGAAGGAATGACAGGTTACCGTGCACTTAATTTCTAGGTGTTTTCTGTCATTCTTGTCTTTGGTTTTTGAAAACACCATTCTACCATTGTCCTAGATTTCAGAAAACCAAAATCTGTTTTCAAAAAATTTTCCCAACATTACAATTCCCAGACAGGGTCATAAACTTTCTGTTTATTTGAATGCACAACATCCCAAGAAAAAAAAAAAAATTGCATGAGTGGTAAACCATACATCTTTATAATAATAATATTGGTCAGTTTGTTCGTGGGATGCTGCATTAAGGTAATCCCTTCCCCTTCTTCACCTTTACCTATGTGGTTCGAAACATAATGATATAAACATAACTAGATGAATATAGTTATTTGATTGCAATAGAATTAATTACCATTTTGTAAAATGAAAAGACCAGAAAATGAGGACAATATTACCATCAATATCCTGTCCAGGATCAGCATTTTCATCATTGAAAACTTTGGTTGCACCTACAAGGATGTAATGACAAATTACTGGACAAAGTGTATATATGCTCCTGGTTTGGTATTTAGGACAGAAGTGTTGAACTTACAGGTACCAGGTTTCCTCTTCTTCTTCTTTCTGAGGTCTACAAAGGCACTGTCTTCATAATCAGATACTGCAAAATGATTATTATCAATCCACTTACTGAATATGATAGCCATTATAAACTGTCCATAATACGGCTATGATCACTGTGCAGATGCCAACATTATCAAAGGATCAAAATTCTGTTGCATACCACTTTTGGGGGGTCCCACTGATTTGTTGAATCTGTACTGGCCAGCAATGGGCCTATTGGTAATGAGAAACTCAAATGTTCAGAGGCCTTCTTTTGCTGTCGGTCACTTCGACATTATAACAAACATCACGAGGCCTTTATGCAAGCCAAACACGAATAGCCAACCCCAACAGCGAACCAACAAGAATGGCAGCAAGAAATAGAAGCAACAGGATCTCTCCAAAGCAAACATTCAAACTACAAGAAACCCTACTTAACTAACAAGACAACTGATACAAACCCAAGTTTCAAAACACCCAAATTGTTTCTTAGGCAAACATAAACTCTACTTTATTATTCATTTCACTTCTAGAGATTAAAAGCAAAATTCTGTAGGATGATGGGTTACTTAAAAATTGTGTTTTTAAAAATTGTGTTTTTGAAATCGTCATTTTTTAAAATCACACAAGCGTTTGGTAAAACAGACTAAAAAGTACTTTTTTTATCAATCGAGTGTTTGGATAAAATTAGCATATAACTGCGATTTCAGACCAAATAGTTAAATATTGCCTTTTAAGTGAAATTGTGATTTTGGTTTAAATTCGCATTTTTTCAAATAAGCATCATCTAGATAGCTTATTGAAATCGCAGATTTTTTCATGATTTTAAAATTTGCGTTTTCAAAATTGCAATCCCAAACATTCCAAAATTGCGATTTGATTTAAAAACGCAAATTATTTTTTAAAAAACTCACTCCCAAACGGACCCTTAGCAAGCATGTTCTATTGGACCTGGTTATCCCGTTGCTGCTGTAGTTCGAAGGCCTCCTGTACGATATGATTGCAGTTTGTTCAGTTTATTAACATTTCAAAATTATAAAAAAGATCAAAACCTGTAAGTACTTACTTCAGAGGAGCCTCTCCTTGAGAAGCAATTTCGCCACTTCCAGGGGGACGCCATGAGTCTCCCCCACAGAAATCAAGGAAGAGGCCGAAGCAAAAGAAGTGATGTGGCAATAAATTGGCCTTTGGATATATTTCTTGACACTTGCATAGTTTCCAAATAAAACTAGGATTCCTTATTGTCCTTTTTCTGGGTCATAGATGAACTTGCCATCAATCAAAACGCAAGGGATGTGGGCTATCTTGAACCATTCTTATCCTTCATCTTTCTTGTAGCGTTCTTTCAGCACAGAACAATGCCAGATAGAAAAGTGTATGGAGTGATGGAGGCAGGCCATCATCTGGAAAGGATGTAAGCTTTTCGCAACAATCAATGCAAAGATCCAAGAGTGAAGAAGACAAAGCCATTTTCTGGAAAAGACACGAGATTGGGGCACCGACAGATTCTTAGTGTTTTAAGAGAGACGAGGTTTTGAAAGCCTTTGGAAGATAAGCATTTTAAATTCAGCAAGTTTATGATGGCAATTGTGGTTAGAGGCAGGCAGCATCATCTCTGGAAAGGACACTAAATCTGGACATCCACCACTAATTTTAAGTTGTTGAAGAAAGGTAAGCTTGTGCAACCCCACTTAAGCAAGGCCCCAGTAATGTTGCAATCACAAATTTCAAGTGATGTTAGGTTGGTGGGAAAACCTTCTTCCGGAAAGGATACAACGCTTGGACATTTCCAAATCCTCAATTCTTGAAGAGAGGTGATGTTGTGTATGCACTTGAGTAGGACCTGCACAATTGGAAATCATCAGCACGTTGCCAAGGAGCAACCCTCCGTCTCGGAAGGAAACAAGAGTTGGACAACTATGAATTTCAACCTTGTCTAGAAAGCAGAGGGTGTGTATGCCCAAGGGTAACAATTTGAGGTTTTCACAATCACAGATCCAAATGCTCTCAAGAGAGGAGTTGTGATGGAAGCTCTTTGTTATTGATTCCAACTCTACACAACTAATCCTGAGGTGTTTAAGTGGTGCAGATAATTCTCCGCATGGGATTAAGGATTTGAGGGATGGACAATCCAAAATAATCAAGCACTCAAGAAGAGATGTGCTGCTACTATAACTGTTGGTATCATCCCCATCCAGCAAAATCAGCATATTCTTGCATTCACTTATCTTTAGCCCCTTTAGAGTTGGAGGTAGTTGGCCAATTGCAAAGTACATCAACGAATCACATTCACTAATCTCAATATGTTGAACAATAGTGTAGTTGTACATCATTGCCTTGGGTAAAGATTTCATGCCATTTCAATGAGAAATAATAAGTTTTCTCAGTGTTGAAGGCAAACCCAATTGTAGCTGCTCTTTTAATTCTTTTGCCACCAAAGAAACTAGTTTCAACCAGTTACAAATCCTCAAAACATGTAGGCAGGGGAGGGTTTGTAGTAATCGCACATCATTTGACCACAAAGCTATCAACTCCTCACAATTCCCAACAGCTAGATCTTCTACACCCAGAATAAACCCTTCTATTGGACATCTGAATTCTAAAATTGTTGAAAGAGGCTTGGAGTTTAGTGAGTTGAAGTCAACCTTATTCCTGCGCACCACCCCTTTCGATCCCTCAATTTCTTGTTCATAGAGCTCCAGGAAGCTTGAAATTGAAACCACCAACCCTTGGCATCCACTTATCAAAACTTTTTTTAGTGAAGGAAGGTGGTTTGGTAACTTCCCTAACAGCTTGGGACAATATTGAATAGAAAGCTTACGCAAGTTTGGGAATTCTTCACAAAGACTCCAACTTTATATTCTCAAAACACAAAGTCTCCAATGATCTAAAAGGTTGTGAGCAAACTTCCCCATAAAACTCAAGGTCAACATTCTTCACACTGATGATGCCTTCAATGAAAAGATATTTGAGTGATGGTAGTTGGCCAATTGGTGGCAATGATGTGCAGCTTTTACAATTTTCAATCCTAAGGAGAACCATATGAAGAAATGAATAACCTCTTAACCAAGTAGGAAATTCTATACCACCATAGCTCATGATAGTGAGCTTTTTCAAAGCCTTGTGAGGATGTAGCATGTTAAGTACCTCTACTTCAATTGTTCTGTCTTGTGACTCATCAATGTTCCTACTCCATTCCAAGCGCAATTTTGTAAGATTGGGTTTTTCAATTAACTTAGCACCCCTTGCATCCCTGGGTTCAATTGTATTCTCCAATCGTGAGATGATGAGTTTCTCACGAAGATGCAATAAAGGCCCTAGTTCATTCACCCCTGAGCAACTATCATTTCCCACAAATAGATGAGGCAATGTTTGGAGACAAGTCAATTTACCTATTTGCGGAGGCATCCCTTTCAATCCATATGCATTTAGAATGTTGAGGTGGTGTAGATTGACTAGGTTCCCCAGCTTTGAAGGCAATTCCTCTAGATAACAACATTCTTTCAATATCTATGTCTGTAAGTTGCATAACGAGGCTGTAGAATTAGGCAAGCCTCTAATACGAGTGTGAGAAAGGTTAAGACATCATAGATGCTTCAAGTCACCAATTGAATCTGGTAGCTTAGTTATGTAATATCCACAAAAAGAGAGCACCCTTGAACATCTTAATTTTGGCAACAACTGAGGAAGATTAGGAAAATAACATCTCTTAGGGGCATAAGAGATGAAAGATTTGGAAGCATGAGAGGCAAGAAGGTATGTAGAGACGTGAGTTTAGAAAACGCCCCAAACTTTTTAGTGGCATCATCATAATTGCGATCTAGGCAAGACGAATGTCGAACCTTTTTAGAAATTTTCCCTTCATTGATACCCTTGAGCCTATCCTCCATTCTAAAGCACATATCTCCAGCAACCCATTGAGCCAAATCATTGATGAGGTCATGCATCACAAAACGTGATTTCCTTACGCTTGATTGTTGGAAAAAGGATCTTGATAACAAATTGCAAAAATATTAACTACCCAAGTCTACCATTTGCTTTTCACTTCTTCTACCTGAACTAAACCTTCTACTATCCATAACAGAACTAGTTGCTTCTCCTCAAATTCATCATCCTCGGGGAATATTGAACAATATGCAAAGCATCTCTTTAAATGTGAAGGCAGGTGATGATAGCTCAACATAAGAGCTGGAACTATTCTGCTTCTCCTTTCTAGTATATCCCATATCTTACTCTTCAATACATCATCCCATTCAGCAAGGTCCAATTTAGCTTGTAGGAGGCCTCTGAGGGTTTTTGTTGCCAAAAGGTAAGAATTTACTCCTTTTAACGATTTCCTCGCCAATATGTTGAAGGTTGGCATGTGCACCGAAGTCGCTTCCCCCTAAGGCATGTTGAGTAAATATAGACAAACAAGCATCAATTGACAACACTTGCAAACGGTAAGCAGGAATGGTACTTGTCATTGACAACACTTCCTGATTGAAAGTTGTGATGACAATCCTACTTCCGAGAGCTCCTGCTTCGAAAGGAGCGGATAAGATAGTCCAATCATTGTAGTTTCTCATTCCAAAGATCATCCAAAACGATTAGAAACTTCTTCCCTTTCAGTTTCTCCTTTAGTTCAGCTTGCAATAAATTTAGATCATTGTCATCACGGCTTGCAAAGGTGAGGGATCTCAAAATTGTTTCTCAAAATTGTTTTTGTGACTCTAATAGCATCAAAATCTTCAGAAACACAAGCCCATGCTTTTAGATCTTGCACTTTTTCATCATTGAATAAAAGTTGGCTAAGAGTTGTCTCTCCCATACCCGCCATACAAAGTACAGGAATCATAGAGACATCAGTGCCACTAAAATTTTCATTCAGCAACAACTCAAGCATAGCATCTTTATCTTTTTCCCTGCCACAAATATGAGCTTCATTCACTAAAGAAGTTGGGGCCAGTGTTCGTTTTGTTTCACAAGATCTCCTACCAACATTTTCTCCCAAATTCAGTTTGCCTTTTTGTGTCACGTGAGCTTTGAATTGAGCATCGATCTCCATTATCTTTGACTCCAGCCTATATTTGATCATAAAAGCTCTTGGATTCCAAGAAATGAGTCTTCGTGCCTTACTTGTGCTGGTCTGATTTCCTCCCTTAATTTGTGATGCAAATCATCTGTGATGAACTCATCGAGTATGTCTTCCACATCGTAAGCCAAGTCTCTGAGATCATCCAGCCATTGTTTCACCTCATTGTCAGTATGCTGCTTTTAGTCCGCATCATCAAGGACTACCTGAATTCTTTTTAACATTTTCCTCCATTTGTCTAGATTTTTTCTAAGTCCCTCTCGGCGTGCAAAGTTCAGCAAATCGTGAGATGCAAGCTGGTCAAATAGCACTTGAGGAATGCAGAAAGTAAGGCCTCCCCGACTGCCATAGTTTTCTTGATAGAAAAAGGAATGAATCAGGAAACGATGCAGCGATAGGCAGGCACTTGAAAGCACAAGTAATTGGTTCCTGTGATAGATCAGGAAAAAAAATTAAAATTGTATGATATTTGAGGTTAGAAAAACAAAGCAAAGAATAAGATAATAACCCTGTGGACTGTTTTTATTAATAATAACCCAATTTTCTTTGTATAAATGCAAAAGACAGCTTGAATTCTGATTTTGTCCATTTGTTTGGAATCGTCTTCATTCTTTCCCTTTAAGAGTAATGCTCAACATTCTTCTACTCTCACACTTCCACATGGCTTATAAAATCACCATTAAATCAAAATTCAATAATGATCTATTCCAAATCTAATGATAATTTTAAAAGCCGCATGTGAGAGTGGGAGTGTATTACTCTTCCCTTAATAATTAAGGGAGAGACCCTTGCTCTTCTTCTCTCAAATAAAATAATTTAATTCATCTAACTAGAGTTAGCAAGGTGTGAGGGGGGACAAGCACCCCCCCGACTGACCTAACACTTCCTTTGGCATAGGTAGAGTTTCTCTAGTTACTTCGGTTGCCCACCCTCACTCGCTCAGGGCCATCAAAATAAAAAATTAGGCCAGCTTGATAAATTAGGATGCCTAAGGTGATAAGTTTAAATATGACAACTTTTTATATTGACATTGTTTTGTTAGTTTAGAGAGGGTCATTACACAATTCGTAGTTTAGAGCGAACATTAACAATGGAGTGGTAGTTTGATGGGAGTACCTGTACTTTTTACTAATTTTTTATATTAAATTAACAACAAAATTAATTTAAAAATCATGCCTCTAGCTTTTTGAGATGCAAAAATTACTAATCAAATTTTAATGTTCAAGATTTTATTAATATTTTATTCTCAATAGATAATATTTTAATGTTCAAGTTTTCATTAATATTTTAATGCATTTTATCTTTCTTGTAAGATGATAAATTATAACCATGATTTAATTGGTTGTGCACTAAAATCAACAATACGTTGATTATAAGTGATTGGAACTCATAACAACGACCAACTAAAATAACCAAAGAAGTTAAGAATGATAGAACCAAGAATCAAAATATTAGAAGTGATGAAAGAAAATACTTTAGCTTGGAATCTTTTAAGATTTTAAACATGTTATGCCAACTTTTTTTTTTCTTTTAAGATTTTAAACATATATGTCAACTTTTCTTTTCTTTCTTTTTTTTTTAAAAAAAAACACACCCCTCATATAACCTGTCAAATGGCCTCCATTCATTTTATTTTTCTAGAGGCCTTTCATTTTATTTTTTGGACAAATTTATATAAAAATCCTTTTTTATGACCCTTTGTAAACACTACAAGAAAATTGGTCTTGCAACGACTCAAAGTCATCGCTAAAGGCCTATAAGTCGTCGCTATTAACATCAGCGACGACAATGGTCGTCACTCCCCGTGGTTGCAATAAATCCGTCGCTAAAAACTAAATAGCGACGACCTTTCATGTCGTCGTAAATAATTATTAAAATTTGTCACTGAAAATCTTTTAAAGCCAATGTCGTCGCTAATGATACACACATCAGTGACGACATTTGTCGTCGCTAATGACTCACATTAGCGACAACATTTGTCGTCACTGATAATTGGAAAAGGGTAACAACAATTTCTTGGACCTTTGGCACGAGTATGCCATGAAACTCGCAATGATTTTGGACGAAGAAGACAAAGTGCAGAAGACGTAACCTTTGATTCCATTATAGCACGAAGTAAATGGCACAACCAGAGCTAAGTACGTACGTTTTGCAATTCACTTTCGCTGCTCACAAAGCCAAAAGAAACAACCAAAATCAGCTCCTAAAACATAATTTAAGAAATTTAAAAGAATGACAAACACACAAAAATATTAATGGTGAAAACAAAGCAAAGACTTGTGGCAATCCCTACAAACAAGAGTATCACACAAGTGGCCACATTGACCTACTAGGAGGTGATAGTTGGGTGACCGTGAAAAAGCAGAATTTGTACCCTGTTCCATGTTCCAGGAAACATTTTCCAGAATTTGTACCCTCAACTCACCGCCCAGCAAGCAAATAATCTACTCAATAGTCCAACTGACTCCAAACCGAAGATGATAGATTATAGATTGCAATTTGGAAATAGTAAATTTAGCATATAAATAAATGGGACCTATTTACAGAATTCAATTGGTTAGAAAGACAGCAGAGCATTTTAATAGTTTTACAAGCAAAATATATCCACGTAGATTATGAGAAAATGACAAGTACAAAGATGTGCATTCCTCACCACCAACAGCAAAAAATCTTCACAAGAACGCTGCCTTTAATGCACTTAATAATAAAACTTGTTATATTTAGGCGAAGATCAATAAACAGCAAGCGGCAACCCGAGGGTAGTATTCTTTTCTATGGCTTAAATCTTAGCAATTAATATATTGCTATATATATAACTCAAAACCTGGAATGCCTCCAATTGAGGAACAAGAGAATATTTGAATCTTAGAGTCATCTTCTACACAACCCAACATATAGTCCTATTACTCGTGTCCAATTCAAAGCACATCTAACCATCATCTAAAAAAAAACATAGGTAGAGTAGAATCATTGCACCAACCTCATCATAACAAAATCATATATCTTTAAACATTCCCATCAAATTGAGCAAAATTCACACCGTGTGTTCCTATAACATATAGAAAACAAAACAAAGATGTCATCAGTAAAAAAATTAGTCGTTTGGGTTCAATTAAATCATAACAAAACATATATGCCACACAACCATTTTACCTAAAACACGTGACATTAGGAGATCAAATTGGCACTTTGATTCTTGTCTAATTTCCTTTATTTGTTCATCTCTTTTTCTATCTTTTTCCAATAACGCATTTTGCAGTTCCTCTATTTGTTCATCTCTTTTTCTATCCTTTTCCAACAACTCATTTTGCAGTTCCACTATTTTTCTATTTGTTTCCTCCAACTCAAGGTTGAGTTGGGTGCCATATAGTGACTGTGAAGAAGAGGATGGAGTAGGTATGACAAATTTTCCCATCCCACTAGCATGGCCAGAACGTTTCCCACCAAGAGCTTGTGTAAATATTTCCACTTCATCTACAACAACTTCTTTGTCAGCCAACTTCTCTAGCATCAAATTCTGCAAAAGCAACATGTTTTTTCAGGTTAGTCGTATAATAGGGATAAACATGATATCCTAAAAGTTTAGTAACGTTCATTAAACAACGTGAGACAAAATATTAACATAAAGCAAAAATTTTAACTACTTACGTATCGTTCTTCACATTGAGTAGTCACAAATGACATGTCTTTCTTTAAGTGAGAGATCTTATAAAAGTCAATTAGACCGAGCTCCTCTTCATCCTCTCCCATCTACACATAATAGGCATATAATTAACATATGCTCTAAACATAATTATTAAAATAATATAATAGTATAAAATTGTTACCTCACTATGGCGGCGATGATTAAGAAAAGATCTAGAGCCAGATATGTGATTGGTCTTTAACTCCGATCTATTCTTCTTATTACGTGCGGACTTGTCCTGTGACAAATTGAATACATAATGCCATAAACAGGTTGGTGCTTCTATGAGTGCTCTATGGAAGAGCCACAAACTATAAATTTCATTATCCATGACTTGAAAAATTGCAACAATATACACCACATAACATACACCCTAGGCAATTATCGATTTAGTTTAAAAATATTTACCTTCCAATCTTTGTTTTCAAATGACTCACATATCTTAAGCCATATAGGCTGTGAGATAAGCTTTGGAACTTTTGTCTTTGCGATTGTTGAGTCTTTATCACCACCGAATTTGAGAAAATGACGATGAAAACCATGACGAAGTGATTTATAACTATTTGATAAAGCCAACTCAATAGATTCAATGTAGTTAGCAAGATTCTCGTCTAAAGTCCACTCAGCCTGTACATTATAAATAACAAGAGTCTTAGCATTTTATATTATATGTAGTAAATAACATAACCTCAAATGTTAAAACTCACCAAAACACGAGTTCTTAACCGTTGCTGCTCACTTGGTGGGACACGAGTCCAAGAACTATGCCATAGCTCGACATGTTCACGAACGACATGTGTCACCCTCCTACTAAAATGGCTTGCATTTTGTCCTACAGGTCCTCTTGCCTTGGGAGGGATTGTTATCTCAACAGGACGACCATCCTTAAAAAGCTGATTGAACTTAGTGGATTTATTCGGACCTCTTTTCTTCCTGTTGGACATAACAACTGTAAGACAAAATATGAAACACAATTAGTATTTTTTGGTGAAGTAGTTTGTTCATAGTCTATACAATAACATAGATTATTACAAGATGCATTGGAGGATCCCTGAGTCGTCGTTTGACATGGTGTTACATCAATTTCAAGAGGCACTTGTGATCCTAAACTTGTATTCTCAACTTCATCATTGAGATGCAATGGTGTAGAACGAGTCACAGACACAGGCAATCTTCCTCGACTCATCTTTATTGCCTACAATTGATTCCACAATAAAAACAGTGAATAAGAAAATATGAGAATTCAAACATATACAATAATCGAAAGATTGGTAACAAGGCAAACAAATCTATAGCCAGTATCATCTTACCATAGAATAAATGTTTGTTTACATTTGCTTTGCATATATCATTTACAATATACATATCATTGTCGAGTCTATATCGAGTTGCAAGATAACCTCCTATAAATGGAATCATCATTGAGGAACATGCTTTCATCATCAGGGTCTTGTTCATCATCGGAGCTTGTTTCGTATCCCTCATTAGAGAAGTCATCATTGAAGAATATGCTTTCATCAAGGTGCACATATACTTCATCAATAGCTATTGGTTTCACATCATCTCTACATAACGGAGTTGAGTCTACATTGTTTCCTTGTTGCACAGGTGCATTACCCTCATCACATTCATTATCTTCTTCCTCGTCACCAACACCTTCGCCATCTTCATCAATCTCTCTCTCTAATATAGTTGAAACATCGTATATGTTTCTATTGGTCACTTTTTGCACTACTTGCCAACTTCCACCCAATTTGGGATCTTTCAAGTAAAATACTTGTGAAGCTTGGCATGCTAAGATAAATGGATTAGATGCATATCATGTATGAGATGTATTCACACTCATAAAGTGCTCATCTATTTGTATTCCTGTTCTATGCCTAACATCCCACCAATTGCACTCAAATAGATACACACAATTTCGACCATAACGTAACACCAAAATGTTCTTCAACTCACCATAGAATTCAATATCCTTCATGTTATGCTCACCTTGAACAACTATACCACTGTTTTGGGTACGTCTTTTATATGGAATCTAACCCCATTCACAATAGAACCTTTGTACATTGCAACTTGATGACCCAGTTCGGATGCAAGATCATACAATTGCTTGGACACATTTTCTACATTAGGCCCACATATTCGATGTCGAAACCATGTTTCGAACTTGGCTTCATGCTTATGTTGGATGTCTATAGTGCCTTCTCCTTCAATCTTGTCATAGTGTTCACTACATAAAGAATACATAAGTAATACAAAAAGAGAAAAACAAAACAAAACAAAACAAAAAAACACTATAAATCATTCACTAACCGAATGTACGAAGCAATTTCATCACAATTGTTAAGCACATACCATCGAGCCCTTGTGA
Organism: Carpinus viminea; assembly: GCA_013348765.1. NCBI lineage: Eukaryota > Viridiplantae > Streptophyta > Magnoliopsida > Fagales > Betulaceae > Carpinus > Carpinus viminea. The sequence continues at coordinate 34,727,570 of CP054668.1, read as the reverse complement.
GAACCTTATCTTCAAGTGTTATAAATTTTGCTGCTCCTAAAGGATGAACTCATTGAGAGAACACAGACAAGTCTTTACTCCTTTCCACCACGCCACACATTCCATTCTTCACGATTCCATTTTGTCTCAATCCCATTGAGATACATGGAGCAGAATGTTAAACATTCAAATGGTAGATATGCCTCGGCAATGCACCCTTCCGGATGTGCTCTTTTTCGCACACATTTCTTACATCTACCAAGTGTTCTTTCCATTGGATACATCCAACGAGTTTGTACTGGTCTTGCAAGCTCAGCCTCTCGTGGTAAATGAATAGCTAGATGCACCATTATATCAAAAAAAGCTAGTGGAAATATCTTTTCAAACTTGCATAAAATCACAATAATGTCATCCTTCATTCGACTCAAGACATCTAATTTCAATGTTCGTGCACATAATTCCTTACAAAAGAAACTAAACTCAGTCACTGTTGTACGTATTTCAGCTGATAAATATGGACGAATTGCAACAGGAAGTAAGTATTGTAAGAAGACATGACAATCATGGCTCTTCATTCCCAAAATCTTACCTTCTTTAACATTTATACACTGACTAATATTAGATGCATACCCATCAGGGAACTTCACACTTTTCAACCAATCTAAGAAAGCTGTCTTCTCAGCTTTTGACAAAGTGTAATTTGCATGTGGCATTGATGTAAATGTACCATTTTGTTGTAAGTGCAAATCTTTGCGTATTCCCATCACACACAAATCCTGTCGTGCCTTCAAAGTGTCCTTTGTTTTTCCACTAATATTCAATAGTGTACCTAAGAGACTATCACATATGTTCTTCTCAATATGCATAACATCCAAATTGTGTCTCAGTTTCAATGTTGACCAAGAAGGCAAATTAAAAAAAATACTTTTCTTCGTCCAATTCAACTCACTCTCTTCACGTTTTTTTTTTTTTTTTGTCTCATCTTTTCCAAACGAAAAATTTGGTACATTCTCTAGTTGTTGTAACAATTGATCTCTAGATAATTCAATAGGTGCCATTCTATGCTCCTCAGTACCATCAAAGAGAGATTTTTTTGTGCGCCATATATGCCCCCGAGGTAAGAACCGACGATGAGCCATGTAGCATGACTTACCTCCAAACTTCAACCTTCTGGATGCTGTATTCTTGTTACAAACTGGACACGCCAGTGTCCCTTAGTCATCCACCCAGACAAGTTTCCATATGCAGGAAAATCATTTATAGTCCATAACAATGCCGCATACAATTTAAAGTTCTCCTACGCTGATGAGTCGTACGTAAGAATGCCTTCATTCCATAATTCTTGCAAATCATCCACCAACGGTTGCAGATACACATCAATTTCATTTCCAGGTGCTTTAGGTCCAGGGATAAGTAAGGACATCATCATATACGGATCTTTCATACACCTCAATGGAGGTAAATTATACGGCACAAGTATTACTGGCCACATGCTATACGATGTACTCATATTACCAAATGGATTAAAATCATCGCTTGATAAACCAAGTCGCATGTTGCGGGAATCTTTAGCAAATTGAACATGTTCTTTATCAAACTCTTTCCACACTATTGAATCTGCTGGATGTCTTAGATTTCCATCATCTCGATGCCCATCTTTGTGCCACCTCATATCTTTGGCAATATCTTTTGACAAAAATAACCGTTTCAACCTCGATTTTATTGGGAAATACCGTAAGACCTTATGAGGAATTTTTTTACCTGTACATTTGACAATTTCCCATCTTGACGTATTGCAAGTTGGACATTTTTCTTTATCTGCATGTTCCTTTCGGAAAAGCACACAAGAATTCTTGCATGCATGTCTCTTCTCATAACTTAAACCCAAGCCTCGCCTCAATCGTTTTGCTTCATAATACGATCTTGGTAATGTCTCCCCATCAGGGAGAGCTTTCTTTATCAAGTCAATCACCATATCAAACGCTTTGTTACTCATATTGCAAAATATCTTTATATGAAGTAGATTCGTAATGAAAGCAAGTGTTCAAAATTTCTTGCAGCCTGGATAAAGTTCATGTTGAGCATCTTCCAACAATTGGTCAAAATTTTTCGATTCATAACCATTGGTTGTTGGACCTGGAGTAGTAGAGGATTCACCTGTATTACCATTTGGAAATCTCCCCATATGGATATCATTTAACATTTCTTCAACATCATCGATATCCTCTGCACTTGCATTCTCATCATCATGATCGGCATGCAAATTTGTACGAAACGGATCTTCCCCATGAAATACCCACCGGGTGTAATTCATATCAATTCCGTTAATGAACAAATCATTCTCCATCTCATCTATAGGCTTATAATAACGATTCACACACTTGCGACATGGACACTTGATCCTATTAAGCCCATCCACGTGATCACGTGCCATACTAACAAATTGTTCAACACCTTTTGAATACTTCTCACTAAATTACAAATTCTTGGAATAGAGCATAATTTGAGAAGACCTAGAAGATGTGGTTAAGTTTGACCAAATCAAAGAAAGGATAAAATCGAAATTTCCCTAAATGAAGATAATTTCGGATTGGATTCAAATTTAGATTTTGTACATGTTTTAGTATTTTGACCATAACTTTCTGCTCAAATATTTGATTGAGGTGATTCAAATGGCAGTGGAAATCTAGTTCAAAATTCTACAATTTATTGTGAAATACGATTTTCCTAATTCGGACGTTTACTATGCCAAAATCATCCCGCAATATGAGAACACAAATCTAAGTGAATCTTATCCGGATTTTAGACTTCTAATTGGACTAGGAGATTGACCTCCGAATTATCTGGATTTACTAGGGCTTCTAGGACTTCTCTAAGCCTATAAATAAACCTCTTTGTATTCAAGAAAAATAGACATGCCTGGAGACAAAAATTCACAGCTTCTCTTTAGTTTAGTTTTTCTGTAGTTTAGGATTTATTTTGTATGTCAGGCTAACCCCTAACTACGGTTGGGGATGAAGCCTCACCATTGAAGAATACCATTGCTATTATGTAAGTTTTTATTAATCTGATTTTATAGAGTTTATTGTTTCAATTGTTTTACTCCTAATTTGTTATGTGGAGTAATTCTTAGATATCTCTTGTGATTCAAGGATACATGTGATGATTTGAGATAATTTCATATGACTAATTGCTTGGTTTTTCTAACTCATAAAAATTAGATATCCCTTGTGATTTGTTCTACGGATACATCTGATGTTTCAATTAGATTTGGATTCCTTTTGTGATTTGATCAATGAATGGATACATGGGATGGCTTTGATTAATTCTTTGAAGTGTAGTAAAACATATCTAAAATTTTAATTGTGGGAACTTCAAATTTATGTTAATGAGCATAGAGTATGTTGTTATGAAGCGGTGAGTATAAATTCCCAAATTTCATTTAATTTATATTTTGTCTTTTAATTTTCAAAACCCAAATTTCAAAACCCTTTTGGAACTAGATTAGGATTTAATTAGTTTAGATTTAAATTTGCTTTCAAGAATACAATTTCCTGTGGGTTCGACCTCGCACTTGCACACCATTATATTGCACATGACTCGTGCACTTGTGAGTACATTTAATTTGTACATCAAATTTTTATACACTAAATGCAATCATCTCTCCCACAACAGTGGATTTTTGTTTTTTGCTTTCATTTTGTTTTGCTAAGGGACTAGCAAAATGTAAGTCAAGGGTATTTGATGTGTGCCAAATATTTCACATTTGAACCATTTAATTTACATTAGTTAATCCTTTAGCTTTGTTGTACCCTAATGTTTTGTGTTAGTTATATGTTTTTAGTGTTTTTTTAGGTTGTTGAAGAAAAATTGCGCATTTTCAGTGAAAAATATGGAGTTTAGAAGAAAGTTTGAAAAAGTGCCATCAAAGTAGGATCGAGTGCATCATCCTACGCTCAAGTGCACCCACGTCTACTAGCAAGCTGCAAGTGCCAAAGTGTAACGCCCCCAAAATTAGCATTAGCTGATTTGGTGGAGTCATTGGCAATTTACCCATTTAAGCCAACTTCTAACCAAATAGGAAATCACCCTTCTCAAACCGTCAGAGTAACTGCAAGGGAAGGTGAATAAACCTGAGTTACTATAATTCATCAAGTAAAAACATGGAGCTTGATAGGTGTTGTTAAGTGCTTATTTACACCCTCTTATTTATGTTTGTTAGGCCTTTAGCATTGTTAATATCTAATACTTTTACTTGTTTTTAGTGTTCTGTGATGTACAGGTCATTGCATAAAATCTTGACCAAAGGAGCAAAAATGGACCAAGTGAAGTGAAGGAGTTCCTACCAAGTGCGTTCAAACGCACTTTACTATCGTCATTAGCGCAGTCCGGGCTTGAACGCAGTCCAGCCACCGCTCTCACGCCGCTGTTCTAGTTGGCCGTAGTGGTTATTTGCAGTTGAACATGGAGTGCATGGTCGAATGCATAAACATCAGTGCGTTTGAACGCATGCCCTGCGTTCGAACGTAGGCCCATGACCTGTCAGCATACTTAGTTCTATAAATAGGACCCTTGTGTTAGTTTTTAGGTTGCTACATTTTTTAGCGCCCATTCTCTGTAAAAGCCACTATTTGGCTCTGTTTCCTTGTTCTAAAAACGTTAATCATTTTCCTTTTATTTTATTTAATGCTTACTTGCACCTTTATTTTGTCTCTCTTCTTTATGGGAGGCTAATCATCAACTAAGGTTGAAGATGAAACCTCCCCTCTAATTTATGCACATTTACATTACAGTTTTAATTCCGTCTTTTATTTTATACTTAGTCGTTTCATTTTGATTTAAGTGACAAATTTCATTTGAAAGATGGTTTGTGTTGCATCAATGTCCAATGTCATTGCGTTCCAATCCGGAGGTACGTTGGATGGTTGAAATGAGTCGAAGCATCCACTGTGATCAACGATATAGTGGATGATTCGAGCTTAAACCAACATCTTTCGTGACTCTATACGGTAAACGTTTTGAACGGTTTGACTAGCTTCACTAACTACTATAGATTAAGCAAAGTGCTATATCAATAGGCGGATTATTAATTGTAATGTTTAACGTGTGTGATTAGTGGGGAAGGTGGATTCATCAACCTTAGTTACCTTTTTTTCATTCCTTTACATTTTTAGAATAGTTTTAATTAATTCAAGTTACGTGTTCGATGATATGACCTTTTGTTGGAACTAGGTTAAAATAGATTTAATTTAAGAGTAATATTAGTTTTTTTTTAGCAAAAACTCCGTTCTCTGTGGTTCAATCCCGCACTTCACAAAAGCTATACGACCTAACGGTTCGTACCATTGCGAGCGTAATTTAATTTGCATGTCAGAGCTACTAGACAATAAAGACAAACCTATAATCATAAGTAAAGCTTAACCAATCAGGCAGTAGCATCTCTTGCCACTTTCATAGCACTAAACTAGGTTACCTAGAGAATAATAACCACATAAGTTTCATGATTTAGTAAGTAAACCTTACAACATAGGTATGACACAAGCTCAATTAATGAAAGTAAACGCGCATTTCAAGTAATAACCAAAATTGGGGTATTACCTCCATTAATACATCATTCAATAGGTTTTAAGGTTTTCAAAGCTCGTGGTGTAGAACCGGCCATAATTACCTAATTATTTGAATGCAGAACAGGGCTAATGTGTTATAGGTCATAACTCTCATATATGGTCTACCCAACATATTACCCCATCTCAGCAGGGTTGGCGCTGTCCCAAGGGACATATAGTACAATGTTAGTGCCCTAGCTGTTGCATAATATACTGTACGTAACATTAATGGCATGACTGAGTTCAACCGGTAGCCCACACTGACTAATGACGTCCGTCCTATAGTGACCTAATCTTTGGGAATGGTTGCACCATAGTCACGAAACCAATGGATCCAAAGCCCTCATATAACACACACATTTGACCATAATATACAGTCTGTATAGTAAGCCCATGGCCATTCATATCGCATGTACCGGCATACCAAGTTTTATGATGCATCTTAACAGTTAATTAATAGCATAGTTATCAAGTAATTACAGAAAGTATGTATGCTCATATGATACTTGTGGTCAAGACATATCCCACATTTTAAGTAAAAGGTTGTAAGTGTCTACTTACCTCGTGCACTCGAGTGAATCCTTCAACCAAGCTAAATCCTATTATAACGGATACAAGACACCGTTATTCTAAGCCTTACGAAACCTAGAAATATGGTTAAGCTAAAACATATACATGTGAAACTTAAAAATTAGTGCTCTGCCCACTAACCATACGCTCAGGATGGCATACGCCACCGTGTTAAGCACACCGTTTTAAGATTCAAATAGTGCATGGTTCTAATGACATTTATAGACCTCTAAACCTTTTTTGAGCTAGCAAAATAGCACATGCAACACAAGAAATCACAACACAACGAAACTTTGAAAGAATCCTTTGAAAACACCATCATCTTTAAAGAATGCTTAATGAACGCTTGGAAAATCTCATCAAGGTAGAAATATAAGATAAAACAATGCTAAACAAAGAGAATAGAGCTTACCCAAAGCTAAGCATGGACATGGTCTCCTTCCTTGGAAACTCTCTTAAAGCTTACTCTCACCAATTCCTCACCAAAACTCAAGGAAGGATTTTGGCAGCCTAGGGGCATACAGGAAGGAAATAGGCGTGAGAAATGAGTGGTGGGATAGTTATTTATTGGAAAGTTCGCCACCAACTCCTATGAGAAAAGCGACGTCCCAACCTAGCATATGTCCAGTGGTTCTTGCACAGTGGTCCAAAGGGTGTCTCATATGTCCGTGCATTACCCAAATGGTATTCCAAAAGTAGCATATGTCCTCGTCCGATGGTCGCCTCACTAAAGACAGCGACATCCACCCAACCTAGCATATGTCCACCTCCTAAGGGTTAGTGTTTGGCTTCTATTTTCTAAAGGTTCAAAGTGTTATTAGGTTAACATTAAGGGTCTTGGGCCTTGTCTAACAACTTTATAGAAGGCGTTAAACTTGTTCTTTATGGAAATGATTTTGTTTAATAAAAATGTTTGTTTTTATCAAGGTATTACACAAAATGCCACGCTGCAAGGGTAGAGCTAGAAGCCCAAGTGCAATAGAGCGCATTGGTCATGCACTTCAGCGCACTGATCTGCCACATATGCCCTAGCACCCTTTTTAGGGTTTTAAACCTTAGAAGCCTCTATAAATACAATGTTAAGCTTCAAGAAAAGGATGTTGGTGACAAAGTCCGATTTTCTACATTTTTTTTCTCTCTTTAGTTTAGTTTTCCGTGAGTTTAGATTTATTTTCAATAATCACTTGGAGCTAAATTCTCAACTAAGGTTGAGGATGAAGCCTCACTGATGAAGAACAACGACACTTTTATATTATTCTAATTTTATGGGTTTTTAAAGTTTCAATTGTTTTGCTTTATTCAATTATTGAAATTACTTTTGAATATCTATTGTAATTCCCGGATACATGTGATGTTTTAGGAGAATTTCATATAATTGTTTGCTTAGACCTCCATTAAAATAAAATTGGATATCTATTTATTTTTTGTCCGGAAGATACAATTGATGATTAGGTTAAATTCGGATATCTTTCGTAATTTTGTACAATGGATGGATACATTAGATCTTTTGATTGATTTGTGAAGTATAGTAAGACATACATAGGTTTGTATTTGTGAGAACGTAAGATTTTATTGATGAACATGGAATGTGTTGTTCCGACTTGATGGTTGTGGATTCCACAACTTTAGTATTTTTATCTTGTGATGATTTTTTTATTTTATTTAGTTTATGTTAGTTATTTAAAAATTAAAAATCTTTTGGACCTAGGTTAGGATTTAATTAGTTTAAATTAACATTATTTTAAAAAACACAATTCTCTGTGGAATCAACCTCGAACTTGCAAAACCTTTTATTGCAAACGATTCATGCACTTGCGAGGAAATAAAATTTGCACAACAGAGTGCATGCCACATGCCCGACAGTATTCCACCTCCTTACCACACCTTCCACCCATGTTGCGGCAATTTGGGTTTTTGTTTTATTTTGTTGTTTTATTTTTTAATGGCTATCTTATGTATTTTCTTATCTTTGTTTGTATTATGCTGCTTTTGTGTTGTGTGGGTTACTGTCTCCCATTTGTTTTATGGATTTATCCTTTAGTGGAGACTTTTGTAATTGTCAATTTCCCATACCACTTATCAATAATAAATAATATAAAAACAATTAAAAAGAGAAAAGGTCAAGTACAAATTGCATGTCCACCACTCAGCCATTTTCGTGAATACAAGGACCAAGTTTTTCCCCCAAAAATAGCCATTGAAATACATATATATAGACCAGAAAGGTGGAGGGGATTCTCCTATGCACATCGTATCAACTTGGGAGGAAGAAGATGAAGCCATGGTTCTTGTGCTTGGTTCTAATAAAGGTCAAGTATGTGTGGGGCTACTAATATCAACCCTGGGGTGCTTGACCCATGCAAGGTACCTGGAGCCAAAGAACCAGGTTGTCCAACCAACAATAACCCTCCTAGTGGAGAAGCTAACCCATATAGCCGTGGTTGCAATGGGTTAACTCGTTGCCGCAATAGCCCTCCCCATCGTTAAATAGAAAAAATAAGCTATCATGAATTTATTTATAAACAAATAATATTGAGGTACATTAATAACCATATATTATGTATTGTTATGCTGTTATATGGAATGGAATGATTGTTTTTAGTCTTTTTTTTTTTTCACATTTATCTTGTAATTGTACTACAATACTGATTTGACAATTCCAATAAACTTTTGATTTTTTTTCTTTTTTTTTTTAAATAAGTATTGATCCTAATTGGGATGGATGACATTACTATAAAAGAACATCCAAATAAAAATTAATGATTAATTTTCATTGGCAAGTTATACAAGTTGTATAACATTCTCACCCACAATATAAACAAGAACAAGAACAAGAACAAATCAAACATGATAACTTCATCCACAATGCCAACTTGTTAGGCCCAACGAATTCTTCAATTCTTTTTAAAAATGCTAAATATGATACCTTGATCATACCTTCATTCTAGATGTATCAATGCTCATCAGCTCTTGTATCAATCATTAGTTTCTTTTTTTTTCTTTTTTCCTTAATATAACAAGGATTCATCCATACGTTAGGGACTGTCACGTTAGCATTATGAGATATTTGTAATATTAAAAATAATTTCTAGCATTACTTTAAAGATATATATATCTTCATTTTGTATTAAAAAATAATGTTATATACTACATTTTTATCTCACAACTATCCAACAATGTTAATGTGGCAGTTTCAACAAACCCTTGATTTGTTTTTTGTAAGGATTACTCATAGTTGGGATGGATGACATGACTAAAAAAATCATCCAAACAAAAATTAAAAGTTAATTTTCACTGTCAAGTTGTATAATATCCTCATCGGGGATATTCAAAACACGATAAAAACAAAAATAAATCAAACAACATGTTGCAGCAAGATTTAATGAATGTATGCTAACCACTTCTCTCTCTTTCTAGAAATGTGGTATATTACTTTTCATATTTCTAGTAAAGAAACTTTCTCCCTCCTTTGTGAGGTCTTCCACCGCTTCTTGCAGATTTTTCAGGGGAGGCGGGGTGGGGTTTTCTTCCTCCCTCCTCTCTTCCCTCTTTTCTTTCCCTTTTTCCTGTTCTTTCCTTTTTTTTCTCTCTTTTTTTCTTTAGTCTTGGTGTTTCTCTTCCTTCTTCAGCAAAGTTACCACTCCTCCGCCATCATTCTTATCCTCTACTGTCGTCATAGTTCCAAGACATAGCCAAGCGTAGAGTCATCTCTTTCTTCCAAGCCAAATATGTTCGTTTTAGCCACTCTCATCCACCAACGTGCAACTCTACCACCTTCCCCAGCCTTTCAACTCCCCATTGGTGGTCTCCGTACATCCATCTGCTAGAAACGCACCTCTACTCACTAGCATGCTGCACCTCCCTTCCTAGTCAGATTTGTTAGGTTTTAGAAATTGGCCTTATTAGATGTACAAAACTTTTCTTGCAATCCGTTTCATATTCCTCATGTTTCAAGGTAAATAATGGAAGTGAAAGAGGTTTTGGTGTTTCCGTTAGGCATCATGACAAGCTTGTGACGGACTCAAAGGAAAAGCTCTCACTTTCTCATTAGATGGGCATCAAGGAGGGTTCATGATGGGACTATGTGGTTTCCTCTCGCTACCTGCTGATAGGCATTAGAATATGGACATGATAGAAATGCAAAGGTTTTACTCTCCACGCCATGACCCAATTAATTTCGTGTTAAGATGTAAGGAAGGATTTTATTCTGTTTCTATGCCCATCACGATGGATAGAAGCTTTCTTGGTCACTTCCTTTTTAGTTTTCTTCTTGATTTCTCTTCCCATTGCTCATGGAAATGCTTTGGAAGTGTTTTTGGAAGTATTCTAGAATGATACAGCACCCAGACATCACTTGGGCATTACTTGTGTAGTGCCCCAGATTTTAAAAGTCTTATTTTGGAGATATTTATTGATGATATTAGGTAATGATATTTATTCTTGAGGAATTTAGGAATGAATATTGATTTTATCATAAGGTTTGATTTTATATGAGAGATTATATCTTGATTATTTTAATGGAAGATTTAAGAGATGATATTTGATGATAGATTATTTGGGGATATTATATTTGATGATTGATTATTATAATAAGGTGATTGATTTAAGAGGAATTCGTGGGATTAAGATTATTATTGGAAGTTAGGAGGATTTTATTGTATTTGTTTTAATTGAAACCTAACCTACCTCCTATTCTTTTCTTATTCTTTTCTTTTTAGTTTCCCTACTTTCCCCGCCACACCTGCCGTCACCACCAAGGCACCTACCTTTCCTTTATTTAGTTTTTCTTTCTTCTTCCTTCATTCCATCTTACTTTATTTTGCCTATTTAATTCCTCTCCCCTACTCAACATATTTCATAATCATACAATATATGTGAGATGGGAAAATTGAGATAGAGAGTTGAGGAGGACAAAAGAGAGTTTGAGAGAGGGAGAGAAAGTCGGTGATTGTGAAATTATGGGTAATGATCAACTGCAGTGGAATGGGATTCAACAAGTAATTAACTTTGATGATTCATTCCTGTAATCCATGGTTAGTATTCTTACTTACTAAGTATGACATTGATATCTAATAATACAAATTTTTGTGGTTTTAGAACTTGTTTGGCCTTTGATATATATGATTCAACAATGAATTATATTATTGGAATTAATAGACTCACTGCTTCACAATTTTTGTAGTGCTTATGTAAATGGAAAATCAAGATAATTATGCGATTGTGATTTTGTGTTCATATTTGAGATGTACAAAGATTCCAAGTTGGTGAAGTTTTGTCTAGAGTTTAGACAATAATAGATTTGTATAAATACCTTGTTCATTATATTGTGGGTATTTTGTATAAAGAAAAGTATTATTTTGTATTGATAATTACGTTTTTCTGCGATGATATTATTTCAACAGAATAATTCGATTTATTTACAAGATAAAATAAGAGAAATATTGGGATGTTACAATTGAAGGGATTAGGTCACTTAGGAATGTTTTTCCAGAATTTGAGCGCCATGACATGCTCTTGATGTGCTAGTAGTTAGTTATCGCCTAATTCTCGCCTTGGAGGAACTTGATTCCCATCATGACCCGGCTTATTTCTGCAGAAAGTTGAAAGTCGTTTTGACCTAGCAAACGTTTGAATTTGAAAACACTCATTAGATACCATGTTGTAGATCAGAAACAAAGCTTTCCAAAACAATTAAGTTTGGGTCAATTGAAGCTTGGGTGAAAAATTTATGGCCATGATACCCTGACTGGTTTGTTTCCCTAAATGAATTTCCAACTTTATTCTAAGTCTGCCCTTCTCTTTCTACATAGAGAAAATGATATTCATTTGGAAAATTTAGACCTCCAAGTACGAAATTGAAAAGGGAGAGTCTCTAGAGAAGGCCGATTACTTCTCTATTTTTATCCAAGGGGGATTGGGTTGAAAGTCGTTATTGATTTCCCCCTCTTGATGGTTCTGAAACTTTCTTCCATGATTCACCATTGTGTACTAAATGAATTTCCTAAAAAGCTTGAAACTTTCTTCCACTTGGGGTTTTTGGTTGTTGATTTCAGACCACACCATACACATTGTTTAATCACAAAGAAGTCTACCAAAGGGTCGGTAAGGAAATGCATACCATGAAGATTGTGAGCTAAGAAGACAAGCAACATGCTTGTTGATCTTATAGAGTCTAGAACTTGCAAGGGGTTTGTGAGTATTTCTAATGTCTGTAATCTCTTGATCTTCATCTACTGATTTCCTGGGTTTGTGAGTATTTCTAATGTCTGTAATCTCTTTACCTTCATCAACTGATTTCCAGGGTTTGGTTGTGACGAATTGGTTTTTCCCTTTGATTGGTTCAAAGGGTTTTTCACTTTGTCAACAAATGTCGACAAATCTTGTATTATGGTTGTGTGGATGTTTCTATGGCTATGTTGGTTTAATATTGAGCATAGCTATTTAATTTGGTTATATAAATTGCTTATGCATTTGATTTGAAGGTAGAACATGATCCTCGTATTGTATCTAGATCTATTCGACTCTGCCGCTCTTGTCCTGACACACGCCACTCTGCTACCTTCCATGGCCTCTCCAGTTCCTATAGCCAGCCATCTTGCCCTGGTCTGATGATGATGCACCGCCCATGTGCCAGCACACATTGGTAAGTGAGAGACACTTGCCTACATATGCATACCATGTGCCCGGTAGTATTCAGCCTCCTTGTTGCGCCTTCCACTCGTGTTGTTGCAATTTTGGTTTTTTGTTTGGTTTTTTAATGGATTTCTTATGTATTTTCCCAACTTTGTTTGTATTATGTTGCTCTTTTGTAGTGTCGGTTACTGTCTCCCATTTGTTTTCTGGATTGACTTCTATAATCGGATTTGCGTTGGTGCCTTTCTTTTCTATAGTCCTCGACTCAGACTCTAACAGTGCTTCTACCGCTTTAGTCTCCTTCTAATGGTTGATGTGTTTCTAAGAGGGGTTCATGATGTAGGGGAAAATTCACACCAGATGAGTTCTACTAAAAAGGTTATATCTAGAGTTTCAAACCTCGAATTGGAGCTAGCATTATGGTATTGAAAGCTAACTCAAGGATGTACAAAGTCATGTTTCATGAGAGTTTGCTAATTTTGATGTTTATTAGGTCAAAAGAGCCTCCGTTCGCAAGCTGTCTGAACGTGCCTCTTCCATAAATTCCCCATAGTAGTTTCGAGGCTCCTATTCACTAGCCATTCAAACACTTTTGTTTCTCTTTTAGCTTTTACTTAGTTTTCAGGTTTGCTTTAGGACCATCTGAACGGCCACGTAGAAGTCATAACTTACTTAAACTCATTTTACTTCTAGGGTTTGGATTTGGGGGCTATAAATACATGCTTATTGCCTTTAGAAACAAAGCTTTTGATTATATGTGAGTTTTTCTCAATAATAAGTTTGAAACTCATTGTGTAAATCAATTAACTGGTAATTGACTTCATGGTTTGTCTCGCAACCTACATATGTCATGGGACAAGACTTAGAGATCTTAATCTCTCATAATCAAGTGAATACAGTGGAACACTTTAAAACTATAGGAACAAAAAGCAATAACTAAATACCACAAGTACATTCACCAGAGTAAGGACAAACGACATATAATAGGTCATTAAATGTATTGGTCGAAGACCATTCATCAAAATATAGGATTAGAATCCACAAATCATTGTCTTGAAATAATATAATAAGATCAACGCCTAATCTTAAACGGTGGTAGCATGATCACTATCTCTATCATCTCTGACTTGATGGTTCCTCTATCGTCCCACATGGACTTCAGTCATACCAGCTCCATCTTTTCAAAGATAACATGGATCAAGTCCTGAGCAACCACTAAGATCCGATCCGAATGCATCTTTCTCTACACTAGCTAAACCGCATAGTTTATACATAATGGAGGGAAAATAAAAAGGATTAAGTCTAACGATTTAGTGAGAGGTAATGCACACAATACCCATGCTATTTAGTGATGAAATCTATTTATTAAACAATGCAATAGTTTAGGTATGATAGTTATCCATGAATACAATGTAGATATAGTACATGCCTAAAATAATAAGAAACAGTGATAGTTCAGCAATATGGTCTATCGAGATATCACCCTTCTCTGCAAGGTTGACGCTGTTTCAAGGGACCTATAATACAATATCAGTGCCCCGACCATTGTACACTACCATCCATAACACTAGCAGCCCGACCCTGTCCAACCTCGAATGGCTCATGCTACTAATGATGCACATCCTATAGTGACTAACCATTAGGCAATGGCTACACTGGTCATAAAAACCATTGGATCCAAGGCCCATATAATAACACACACATTTGATTGTAAAGTTAACATGTATAGTAAGCCCATGGCCGTTATCAATTATAGCAATTACTCAAATAAATTAGTAGGCAAATAATTGCTACATTTTACTCACAAGTGCACAAGATCAAAACAATAGTGTAGTCGGCAAATACAATATCACTAACACAAGGATTGTGTAAATTATGCTTAAAAGTAATTTCCTAATTAATTAACTGAATTAAACAAGATGTCACATTTTGAATTGAATAATAAGAACGAGGGTTAGGGTTTTGACATCCACCATTAATCACACCTAATTAAGATAAACAATATGACAATGCTAACAATTATATTGATATACTTAATGCCTGCCAACCTAAAGGCATGGTATTTACTCCTTAAACTATTGATCTCCCTAAGCAACGAATTCCGCATGGTATCTACTCTAAATTTTTTTTCTTTCCAAAGGATTTGGCATTATACAAAGTTGTTCTTTAAGAAAGCATAAATCTATGGAAATCAACAAACACATGTAGCTTAGGGCATGGTATCTACTCCCGGTTCTCCATGTTGAGTAAGCCAAGAACCCGTGAGAAGGTTCTTTTGTCACTATTATACCCAAGACTCGGTCTTTCAAATTGACACAAGTAACATTACCAAACACATGCATTGTAATACCCCGATAAAAACAAACATTGTTATTAAACAAAATCATTTCCATAAAGAGCATTTAACAAGGGCCTTCTATAAAGTTGCTTAGAAAGACCTAAGACCCTTAGCGTTAACCTAATCACACTTTGAACCTTTAGAAAATAGAAGTCAAACACTAACCCTCAGAAGGCGGACGTATGCTAGGTCAAGCGGATGTACGCTGTTATCTATAGTGCGGACGTACGGGGGGGGGGACCCTTGAATGTATGCTCTGCAAACCGTACAGGTAGATGTACGTGGGACCACCGGATGTACGCCACTTTTTGAAATACCTTCTGAGTAATACCTGGACATACAAGACACCCTTTAGACCACTGAATGTACTTTAAGGTTGCCAGACATCTACTGCTCTGTCAAGGAGTTGGTGGCAAACTTTCCCTATAAATACCCACTCCCACCATTCATTTCTCACACCTGTTTCCTTCCCCTAGTATGCCCCTAGGCTGCCAAAATCCTTCCCTTAAGTTTTGAGCGAGGAATTGGTGAGAATAAGCTTTAAGGGGGAGTTTCCAAGGAGGGGAGACCATGTCCATGCTTAGCTTCAGAGTAAGCTCTGCTCTCATTGTGTTTAGCATTGTTTAATCTTATGTTTCTGCCTTGATAAGGTTTTCCAAGTGTTTATTAAGCATTCTTTAAAGATGATGGTGTTTTCAAAGGATTCTTTCAAAGTTTCGTTTTGTTGTAATTTCTTGT
Source organism: Carpinus viminea (assembly GCA_013348765.1). Taxonomy (NCBI): domain Eukaryota; kingdom Viridiplantae; phylum Streptophyta; class Magnoliopsida; order Fagales; family Betulaceae; genus Carpinus; species Carpinus viminea. Next base: position 34,711,706 of record CP054668.1, on the reverse strand, counting down.
ATTGCATGTGCTATTTTGCTAGCTTAGAAGAGGTTTAGAGGTCTATAAATGCCATTAGAACCATACGCTGTTCGAATCTGAAAAACGGTGTGCTTAAGACACTGAGCGGACATACGCCATCGGGGCCGGACGTACGGTTAGTGGGCAAAACACTAGTTTTTAAGTTTTAGACGTGTATGCTTTAGCTTAGCCATATTTCTAGGTTTTGTAAGGCTTAGAATAATGGTGTCTTGTATCCGTTTTAACAGGATTTAGCTTGGTCGGAGGATTTGCTCGAGTGCGCAAGGTAAGTAGACACTTATAGCCTTTTTACTTAAAACGTGGGATATGTCAGTTGACTGACTACGAATATGATAGCATGCCTACTTTCTGTAATTACCTGGTAACTATGCTATTAATTAACTGTTAAGATGTATCGTAAGACATGGTACGCCAGTACGTGCGGAATGAATAGACATAGACTTACTATATAGACTGCATATTATGGTCAAATGTGTGTGTTATATGAGGGGCTTTGGATGAATTGGTTTCGTGACCACGGTGCAACCATTCTCAATGGTTCGGTCACTATAGGACAGACGTCATTAATTGGTGTGGGCCACTCGAGGTCGAACTCAATCGTGCTACTAATGTTACGTACGGTATGTTGTGCAATGGATAGGGCACTGGCATTCTACTATAGGTCTCTTGGAACAATGCCAACCCTGCTGAGAAGAGGTAATATCTCGGATAGACCATATATGAGAGTTATGACCTATAATACATTAGCCCTTTTCTGTATTAAAATGATTAGGTAATTATCGCCAGTTCTACACCATAAGCTTTGAAAACCCTAAAACATATTAAATGGTGTATTTACGGAGGTAATACCCCAGTTTTGGTTATTACTCAAAATGCACATTTACTTTCATTAATTGGGCTCATGTCATACCTATGTTGTAAGGTTTACTTACTAAGTCGTTAGACTTACGTGGTTATTATTCTCTATGTAACCTGGTTTATTGCTATGGAAGTGGCAAGAGATGCTACTGCCTTACTAGTTAGGCTTTACTTATGATTACAGGTTTGTCTTTATTGTTTAGTCGCTCCATGTTCTTACTTGATGAATTATAGTAACTCAGATATATTCATCCTTCCTTGCATTTACTCTAGCGATTCTAAAAGGGTGATTTCCCATTTGGTCATAAGTTGGCTTAAATGGGTAAATTGCCAGTGACTCCATCGGATTAGCAGAGGCTAATTTTAGGGGCGTTACATGTATATGTTGATCAAGCACATTCATATGAGGCATTTGACTAAACAGGAATTAACCAAGTTAAATACTCAAATATAATTGCAGTAAAGGCGCCAATATTGTAATCCTAAAAAGACATGATAAGGGCTTCAATCGACCCCTAAGTAAAGTATTAGTCATAGATAATTTGGATGATAATCATCCTCATCATAAAATAAAAAAGGAAAAGAATAAACCGAAAACGCTTATTGATCAAGCCTCCAAGTGTCTTATAGAATTGTTCCCCAGAATTGTGTACCACTTATCTGGACAACTAGATATTGTGCCAAATACTACCTAAATTAATAGATAATATTTGGTATATTTTACTTGCAAGTGCACAAGATCAAAACAATAGTAAATGGTGCAAGTACGAGATCATTCCAACAAAGATTGTTGATTTTGTTTTGAATTGATTTTCTTAATTAAAACATCAAGATTGTCACGAAATTGATATAATGAAAAGAAATAAAGATTAATAAAAGTGTTAGGGTTTCAACATCCACCACTAATCAGACTAATTAAGATAACGATATGCCAATGCACCAATCATACCGGTATATTTAATGCTTGTCAACCTAAAGGCATGGGTGTATACTCCTTAAGCTATTGGTCTCTCTAAACAACGATTTAGGTATGAGTGTTTATGCTAATTCTTTTCTTTCTCAAAGGATTTAGCATGGGTGTCTTCTAAGTTGTTCTTTAAGAAAGCATAAATCAATGGAAATCGACAAACACATGAAACTTAGGGCATGAGTGTCTACTCCCAATTTTCCATATTGATTATTCAAAGAACCCGTGATGAGATTCTTTTGTCACTTTATTAAAACCCAAGACTTGATCATCTAAATTGACTTAAATAACACGTCCAAACACATGCATATGTTGATCAGGCACATTCATATAAGGAATTCAATTAATTAAAAAATAATCAATTTAAATATACCAAAATATGATTGTAGGAAAGGCACCAGTATTAAAATCCTTGAAAGACATGATTAGGGCTTCAATCTAGCTCCTAACCAAAGAGTTAGTTACATATAACTGAAATAAAGTGAAAAGAAAGAACCGAAAATGATTCATGGAAGTAGCCTCCGAATTCTCTTCTCAATTGTCTTTGGACTTGTGTCTCTCCAATTGTGTGATCTAGAGGTCTATTTATAGGGCTTAGGAGAGTCCTAGAAGCCCTAGCAATCCTAGGAAATTCAGAACTTTGTCTCCTAGTCAAATTAGGAAGCAATCCTATTACAAATCGGAATAGGATTCGTCTAGATTTGTGTTCTTATCTTGTGAAATGATTTTGGCATAGCAGAATTCCGAATTTGGAAAATCTTATTTTGCAATGATTGTAGAATTTTGAGTTAGCTTTCCAATGCCACTAAACTCACCTCAATCCAATACTCGAACTGAAAGTTATAATCAAAATACCGAGATATGTTCATAATCCAAATTTGAATCCAATCCGATTTTGACTCTAATTAGATAAATTCTGATTTAATCCAATCCAAATATGAATATTTTAGCCCGTATCACTAGAGGGTCATTTATAGGCTTGGGAGCTACCCTAGACATTCTTGTGCAACCAATCAACTCACAAATCAAGTTGGAATTGGATTCTAGATTTTGAAACCATGGTAAAATGCGTTCTCAGCCGCCCAACACACTTAATGCGCCGATCAGAGATGGTGCGCTTGATCTCAGTGGTGTGATCGACCCTACTACTAATTTGGGTGCTTGAGCGCATATCTGCGCTCGATCTTGGCTGCTTGTGCCCGTGAGCATTGATGCGCTCGATCCCAAAACTCCAGCTTTTTTTCCCAAAATTATCTTTTTGTCTTGGAACTTGCCAAAAACGCTTGCTTTTCTTCAACAGCCTAAAAATTGCAAGAAAACACAAAAACAAAACATCGAACTACAACAAAACTAAGAGTTTAACACATGTGAATTAAGGGGACAGAATGTATAACATTCAGCACTTATCACACCCCTAAACTTACATACTGCTAGTCTCTTTGCAATACAAATTTGAAATTGAAATCAACATACAACAGAAAGATAAGTCATTCTTTCAAGGGATGTACGATTGCATTTAGCATATGCAACAAATATTTTAAACCCTTAGGCATCCCTAGTAAGATGAGTGTTTTCAAATTGTATGTAATGAGATGATTTTCGAAAATGCAAAATTTTAAAGGTCAAATCATGATTTTTTTCAAATACTTAATTGCGTTTTTACACATTTTTAGATTATTATTTTTAAATCGCACTTTTTGAAATTACAATCTTAAATTGACCAGAGAATTTTCTTTATAATTAAAGCTTAATTAGGTTGATTCAATCCAAACAACCCCTTCTCTCTCTCTTCTTCTTCTTCTTTTTTTTTTGGGAGAGAAATTCTCATCTTCCCCTAGAAAAAAATCTCTTCCCTGTGGGTAATACAATTTTACTACGTTTTATAAATAAACGGGAATTAAGGAAAAAAATGCCAAACAATTATGTCGTTTCAAGATGAAAGTCTTTTGCATAGTATACGACATTATTTTTTTATGCTGTTTACTGTGTAAAGGTTGTGAATTTTTTTTGTCGTTTATTATTTTATTTTGCAATTGGTAATAGATTTTTTTTTTTTTTTTAATTCGTTTTCACTTGATATAAGCAATTTGAGAATAGCGTAGGACGATCTTTGTCTTCCTAATAAAAAATCACATCATTATATCGCCAACAAATACTATTAAACAACATTTTAACTCTATCCAAAATAAAATAAGACACAATGTTTAGTCCGCTACAACTTGGAAGCAACTCATAGTAGCAGCATTGATTCCTTAACAAAAACCTAAAGTAAACACGAAATGACAATTGTTCCTTTAGCCATAAGATGTACAAAATTCGAAATTAGTATTGTTTTTAATTCATCAGAAGTAATTTGCACATGTATCCTCGATTCCTTTCTTCATAATGCCTTTTACTCAACAACTGTAAATATGTAAAATAATCTTTACAATGAGAAATTAAATCATGGAAAAATTACAGTTTACCCCTCCAAAGTTGACAACATTTTTCAATTTAAATGCTAAAGTTTCAATTTTTGCAATCTACCCCCACAAAGTTTCAATTTTTTTTTTTTTTTCAATTCGACTAATATTATCTCAAAATTCTCATATTGCCCTTATTTTTATTTTTTATAAATAAAAAAAATAAATTTGAAGGTACAAAAATGGCTAGATGGCCAGCCACCCCGAATTTTTTTTAAAATTTTTTTATACAAAATAAAAAAATAAAAAATTAGGGTAATATAAAAAGTTTTAGATACAATTGGTCCAATTGAAAAAATTTGAAACTTTGGAGGGATATATTGCAAAAATTAAAACTTTATCATTCGAATTGAAAAACGCTGTCAACTTTGGGGGTAAACTGTAATTTTCTCTTAAAATCATTGGCAGAGAAGAAACAGATTAATAAGGGGAAACTACGGATCACCCCCCTCAAGTTTAGGAAGATTTTCAATTCGGCCACCGATGTTTAAAAAATCGCAATGTGCCCCCCCGAAGTTTCAATTTCTCTCAATGTAGGCACTTTAAAATTTTTTTTTTCCCAAAATGCCCTCAACAGTGATTCCGGCGAACCATGAACAATGATTCCGGCAAAACTTGCTGAATCAGCAATTACCGAAATCTACCGAAATTTGGCCTGCTTTTGTTTTGTTTTGTTTTTTTTCTCTCTCTCTCTTTTCTAATCTTTTTAGGGCCTAAAATCGTCGGAAAAGAGTAAATCTGGCCGGGAACATGGCGTCGGAGAAGTGGGTTCACTGGATTTTGCCGGATTCCGGTGAATTCATGGGATTCCGACAAATTTTTTAGATTTTGCTAGAATCCAGCAAGATCTGGGGATTTTCGCCAAAATCACTGTTGAGGACATGTTGGGAACAAAAAAGTTACTGTTGAGGGCATTTTGGGAAAAAATGCCTACATTGAGAAATTTTAAAACTTCGGGGGGGACACATTGCGATTTTTTAAACATTAGTGGCCGAATTGAAAATCACCCCAAACTTCAGGGGGGTGATCTGTACTTTCCCTGATTAATAATTAAAGGACATTGGAGGAAATTTCTGTCCATAATTAACAGCAAACCAAACAAGAGTGGCAAACCCCAACAGCAAACCAACAAGAATGGCTGCAAGAAATAAGAGCAAGAGGATCTCTCCAACATCAACAATCAGACAGCAACCTAGAGAGCAAACATAAACTATATACTATAATCACTTGTTTCACTTCTGGAGATTGAAAGAAAATTTGTGTGGGATGATTCACCAACAGCTCTCCTGAACCTCAATCACAGGCCTACCATTATATACAAAAGAAATGAGAGAAACAATAATAAATGCAGAGTATTTTTAAAACCAAGCACCTAAAACAAAGTATACATTTGTTAACTGCGGGGCTCTATCTTAAATGAAAAGCAACAAAACATTTGCTGCAATCTGCAGTGCATCATGCTTGCCACAAAATAAGGATGATCTTCTATTTCTAGCGAATCTGGGAAACCATTATAGTAAGCTTACAACGCCAGCATCTTTCATCTCTTCATCCTCTACCTTGAGAGTGCGATATCAAGTTTTCTAGAAGTTGGAGCAAACTGAACCTCATATATCGCCATAAATATGCTGCAGGTGGGAGAGGAGGCAAGGAGTTTAGTGTTTTCCAGCAGTGAAGAGCAATTTCCACCAATTAAGCTTTCTTAAATAGAAAGTATTCTTGAAGAGGAAAAGAACCAAAAGTGCACTAATTGCCAATCAAATACATTGGTGCAAATATAGAGGAAACAAAAACCCCAAAATGTCAGCTGACCACTCACTCTGATCTATATACAATAAAGCAACCCAAACTTTTATATGGAAACATAGGCAGACTCTACATTATCAACTATGTTGCTTGATCCATGCTACTTCTTTATTGACTTGACACGTTATAACTAGAAACAACCAGTCAAGGACATGCAACCCCACATTGTGCACTTCACAAGCAAAACTGAATAATTTCATAACTTGGAATAATGCCATAACTTCTTGTCATTCACTTTTTGTGTGCATCCTAATCATGTAGCCATATGATATGTATCTTATGGAACCACATAACTTCTTGAGCTAGCAAGAAACAACATAAACAGAAAACATTTTGATCAAGTTAGCAACCACAATTTACAGAGAAAAATAACAATAGAACTGAATCGATGGTACCATGACTGTGAGATAATAATGAGAAAAAAAAATGCTAACCATGGAGATGAGCAATATTGACTTTCATAAATTTCACAATATTCACAAATAAATTACCTTGATATTTGCTTCGCTGATCTGGTGGCCTATTTGGTTGTGTGTCCAGAAGATGACTGCATGCGGAAGAGAGAAGTTGCCTACTTGGAATGGGTGCTAGTAGATGGGGAGGAGCGGGGAAGCAAGAAAGAAGAAAGAAATGCCAGGTTTCCTAAAAGTGAGTTAGAGGAGATGAATTAGACCATTACCAGGGCCAAGTATCCTAAAAGTGAACAGAGCAAATAGAGTGACACACAGCATGCTGATACTTGAGGTTTGAAGGAATGACAGGTTACCGTGCACTTAATTTCTAGGTGTTTTCTGTCATTCTTGTTTTTCGTTTTTGAAAACACCATTCTACCGTTGTGCTAGATTTCAGAAAACCAAAATCTGTTTTCAAAAAATTTTCCCAACATTGCAATTCCCAGACAGGGTCATAAACTTTCTGTTTATTTGAATGCACAACATCCCAAGAAAAAAAAAAAATTGCATGAGTGGTAAACCATACATCTTTATAATAATAATATTGGTCAGTTTGTTCGTGGGATGCTGCATTAAGGTAATCCCTTCCCCTTCTTCACCTTTACCTATGTGGTTCGAAACATAATGATATAAACATAACTAGATGAATATAGTTATTTGATTGCAATAGAATTAATTACCATTTTGTAAAATGAAAAGACCAGAAAATGAGGACAATATTACCATCAATATCCTGTCCAGGATCAGCATTTTCATCATTGAAAACTTTGGTTGCACCTACAAGGATGTAATGACAAATTATTGGACAAAGTGTATATATGCTCCTGGTTTGGTATTTAGGACAGAAGTGTTGAACTTACAGGTACCAGGTTTCCTCTTCTTCTTCTTTCTGAGGTCTACAAAGCACTGTCTTCATAATCAGATACTGCAAAATGATTATTATCAATCCACTTACTGAATATGATAGCCATTATAAACTGTCCATAATACGGCTATGATCACTGTGCAGATGCCAACATTATCAAAGGATCAAAATTCTGTTGCATACCACTTTTGGGGGGTCCCACTGATTTGTTGAATCTGTACTGGCCAGCAATGGGCCTATTGGTAATGAGAAACTCAAATGTTCAGAGGCCTTCTTTTGCTGTCGGTCACTTCGACATTATAACAAACATCACGAGGCCTTTATGCAAGCCAAACACGAATAGCCAACCCCAACAGCGAACCAACAAGAATGGCAGCAAGAAATAGAAGCAACAGGATCTCTCCAAAGCAAACATTCAAACTACAAGAAACCCTAGTTAACTAACAAGACAACTGATACAAACCCAAGTTTCAAAACACCCAAATTGTTTCTTAGGCAAACATAAACTCTACTTTATTATTCATTTCACTTCTAGAGATTAAAAGCAAATTTCTGTAGGATGATGGGTTACTTAAAAATTGTGTTTTTGAAATCGTCATTTTTTAAAATCACACAAGCGTTTGGTAAAACAGACTAAAAATTACTTTTTTTATCAATCGAGTGTTTGGATAAAATTAGCATATAACTACGATTTCAGACCAAATAGTTAAATATTGCCTTTTAAGTGAAATAGTGATTTTGGTTTAAATTCGCATTTTTTCAAATAAGCATCATCTAGTTAGCTTATTGAAATCGCAGATTTTTTCATGATTTTAAAATTTGCGTTTTCGAAATCGCAATCCCAAACATCAAAATTGAGATTTGATTTAAAAACGCAAATTATTTTTTAAAAAACGCACTCCCAAACGGACCCTTAGCAAGCATGTTCTGATGGACCTGGTTCTCCTGTTGCTGCTGTAGTTCGAAGGCCTCCTGTACGATATGATTGCAGTTTGTTCAGTTTATTAACATTTCAAAATTATAAAAAAGATCAAAACTTGTAAGTACTTGAGGAGCCTCTCCTTGAACTACTTCGGGGGACGCCATGAGTCTCCCCCACAGAAATCAAGGAAGAGGCTGAAGCAAAAGAAGTGATGTGGCAATAAATTGGCCTTTGGATATATTTCTTGACACTTGCATAGTTTCCAAATAAAACTAGGATTCCTTATTGTCCTTTTTCTGGGTCATAGATGAACTTGCCATCAATCAAAACGCAAGGGATGTGGGCTATCTTGAACCATTCTTATCCTTCATCTTTCTTGTACTCTTCTTCAAAGACAGAACAATGCCAGATAGAAAAATGTATGGAGTGATGGAGGCAGGCCATCATCTGGAAAGGATGTAAGCTTTTCGCAACAATCAATGCGAAGATCCAAGAGTGAAGAAGACAAAGCCATTTTCTGGAAAAGACACGAGATTGGGGCACCGACAGATTCTCAGTGTTTTAAGAGAGACGAGGTCTCGAAAGCCTTTGGAAGATAAGCATTTTAAATTCGGCAAGTTTATGATGGCAATTGTGGTTAGAGGCAGGCAGCATCATCTCTAGAAAGGACACTAAATCTGGACATCCACCACTAATTTTAAGTTGTTGAAGAAAGGTAAGCTTGTGCAAACCCCACTTAAGCAAGGCCCCAGTAATGTTGCAATCACAAATTTCAAGTGATGTTAGGTTGGTGGGAAAACCTTCTTCCGGAAAGGATACAACGCTTGGACATTTCCAAATCCTCAATTCTTGAAGAGAGGTGATGTTGTGTATGCACTTGAGTAGGACCTGCACAATTGGAAATCATCGACGTTGCCAAGGAGCAACCTCCGTCTCGGAAGGAAACAAGAGTTGGACAACTATGAATTTCAACCTTGTCTAGAAAGCAGAGGGTGTGTATGCCCAAGGGTAACAATTTGAGGTTTTCACAATCACAGATCCAAATGCTCTCAAGAGAGGAGTTGTGATGGAAGCTCTTTGTTATTGATTCCAACTCTACACAACTAATCCTGAGGTGTTTAAGTGTTGCAGATAATTCTTCGCTTGGGATTAAGTATTTGAGGGATGGACAATCCAAAATAATCAAGCACTCAAGAAGAGATGTGCTGCTACTATAACTGTTGGTATCATCCCCATCCAGCAAAATCAACATATTCTTGCATTCACTTATCTTTAGCCCCTTTAGAGTTGGAGGTAGTTGGCCAATTGCAAAGTACATCAACGAATCACATTCACTAATCTCAATATGTTGAACAATAATGTAGTTGTACATCATTGCCTTGGGTAAAGATTTCATGCCATTTCAATGAGAAATAATAAGTTTTCTCAGTGTTGAAGGCAAACCAAATTGTAGCTGCTCTTTTAATTCTTCTGCCACCAAAGAAACTAGTTTCAGCTAGTTACAAATCCTCAAAACACGTAGGCAGGGGAGGGTTTGTAGTAATCGCACATCATTTGACCACAAAGCCATCAACTCCTCACAATTCCCAATAGCTAGATCTTCTACATCCAGAATAAACCTTTCTATTGGACATCTGAATTCTGAAATTGTTGAAAGAGGCTTGGAGTTTAATGAGTTGAAGTCAACCTTATTCCTGCGCACCACCCCTTTCGATCCCTCAATTTCTAGTTCATAGAGCTCCAGGAAGCTTGAAATTGAAACCACCAACCCTTGGCATCCACTTATCAAAACTTTTTTTAGTGAAGGAAGGTTGTTTGGTAACTTCCCTAACAGCTTGGGACAATATTGAATAGAAAGCTTATGCAAGTTTGGGAATTCTTCACAAAGACTCCAACTCTATATTCTCAAAACACAAAGTCTCCAATGATTTAAAAGGTTGTGAGCAAACTTCCCCATAAAACTCAAGGTCAACATTCTTCACACTGACCATGCCTTCAATGAAAAGATATTTGAGTGATGGTAGTTGGCCAATTGGTGGCAGTGATGTGCAGCTTTTACAATTTTCAATCCTAAGGAGAACCATATGAAGAAATGAATAACCTCTTAACCAAGTAGGAAATTCTATACCACCATAGCTCATGATAGTGAGCTTTTTCAAAGCCTTGTGAGGCTGTAGCATGTTAAGTACCTCTACTTCAATTGTTCTGTCTTTTGACTCATCAATGTTTCTACTCCATTCCAAGCGCAATTTTGTAAGATTGGGTTTTTCAATTAACTTAGCACCCCTTGCATCCCTGGGTTCAATTGTATTCTCCAATTGTGAGATGATGAGTTTCTCACGAAGATGCAATAAAGGCCCTAGTTCATTCACCCCTGAGCAACTATCATTTCCCACAAATAGATGAGGCAATGTTTGGAGACAAGTCAATTTACCTATTTGCGGAGGCATCCCTTTCAATCCATATGCATTTAGAATGTTGAGGTGGTGTAGATTGACTAGGTTCCCCAGCTTTGAAGGCAATTCCTCTAGATAACATCGTTCTTTCAATATCTATGTCTGTAAGTTGCATAACGAGGCTTTAGAATTAGGCAAGCCTCTAATACGAGTGTGAGAAAGGTTAAGACATCATAGATGCTTCAAGTCACCAATTGAATCTGGTAGCTTAGTTATGTAATATCCACAAAAAGAGAGCACCCTTGAACATCTTAATTTTGGCAACAACTGAGGAAGATTAGGAAAATAACATCTCTTAGGGGCATAACAGATGAAAGATTTGGAAGCATGAGAGGCAAGACGGTATGTAGAGATGTGAGTTTAGAAAACGCCCCAAACTTTTTAGTGGCATCATCATAATTGCGATCTAGGTAAGACGAATGTTGAACCTTTTTAGAAATTTTCCCTTCATTGATACCCTTGAGCCTATCCTCCATTCTAAAGCATATATCTCCAGCAACCCATTGAGCCAAATCATTGATGAGGTCATGCATCACAAAACGTGATTTCCTTACGCTTGATTGTTGGAAAAAGGATCTTGATAACAAATTGCAAAAATACTCACTACCCAAGTCTACCATTTGCTTTTCACTTCTAGCTTTTGGCTGAACTAAACCTTCTGCTTCCATAACAGAACTAGTTGCTTCTCCTCAAATTCATAGTCCTCGGGGAATATTGAACAATATGCAAAGCATCTCTTTAAATGTGAAGGCAGGTGATGATAGCTCAACATAAGAGCTGGAACTATTCTGCTTCTCCTTTCTAGTATATCCCATATCTTGCTCTTCAATACATCATCCCACTTAGCAAGGTCCAATTTAGCTTGTAGGAGGCCTCTGAGGGTTTTTGCTGCCAAAAGGTAAGAATTTACTCCTTTTAATGATTTCCTCGCCAATATGTTGAAGGTTGGCATGTGCACTGAAGTCGCTTCCCCCTAAGGCATGTTGAGTAAATATAGACAAACAAGCATCAATTGACAACACTTGCAAATGGTAAGCAGGAATGGTACCTGTCATTGACGATACTTCCTGATTGAAAGTTATGATGACAATCCTACTTCTGAGAGCTCCTGCTTCGAAAGGAGCACATAAGATAGTCCAATCATTGTAGTTTCTCATTCCAAAGATCATCCAAAACGATTAGAAACTTCTTCCCTTTCAGTTTCTCCTTTAGTTCAGCTTGCAATAAATTTAGATCATTGTCATCACGGCTTGCAAAGGTGAGGGATCTCAAAATTGTTTCTCAAAATTGTTTTTGTGACTCTAATAGCATCGGAATCTTCAGAAACACAAGCCCATGCTTTTAGATCTTGCACTTTTTCATCATTGAATAAAAGTTGGCCAAGAGTTGTCTCTCCCATACCCGCCATACCAAGTATAGGAATCATAGAGACATCAATGCCACTAAAATTTTCATTCAGCAACAACTCAAGCATAGCATCTTTATCTTTTTCCCTGCCACAAATATAAGCTTCATTCACTAAAGAAGTTGGGGCCAGTGTCCGTTTTGTTTCACAAGATCTCCTACCAACATTTTCTCCCAAATTCAGTTTGCCTTTTTGTGTCACATGAGCTTTGAATTGAGCATCGATCTCCATTATCTTTGACTCTAGCCTATATTTGATCATAAAAGCTCTTGGATTCCAAGAAATGAGTCTTCGTGCCTTACTTGTGTTGGTCTGATTTCCTCCCCTTAATTTGCGATGCAAATCATCTGTGATGAACTCATCAAGTATGTCTTCCACATCGTAAGCCAAGTCTCTGAGATCATCCAGCCATTGTTTCACCTCATTGTCAGTATGCTGCTTTTAGTCCGCATCATCAAGGACTACCTGAATTCTTTTTAACATTTTCCTCCATTTGTCTAGATTTTTTCTAAGTCCCTCTTGGCATGCAAAGTTCAGCAAATCGTGAGATGGAAGCCAGTCAAATAGCACTTGAGGAATGCAGAAAGTAAGGCCTCCCCGACTGCCATAGTTTTCTTGATAGAAAAAGGAATGAATTAGGAAACGATGCAGCGATAGGCAGGCACTTGAAAGCACAAGTAATTGGTTCCTGTGAGAGATCAGGAAAATAAAATAAAATTGTATGATATTTGAGGTTAGAAAAACAAAGCAAAGAATAAGATAATAACCCAGTGGACTGTTTTTATTAATAATAACCCAATTTTCTTTGTATAAATGCAAAAGATAGCTTGAATTCTGATTTTGTCCATTTGTTTGCAATCGTCTTCATTCTTTCCCTTTAAGAGTAATGCTCGACATTCTTCTACTCTCACACTTCCACATGGCTTATAAAATCACCATTAAATCAAAATTCAATAATGATCTATTCCAAATCTAATGATAATTTTAAAAGCTGCATGTGAGAGTGGGAATGTATTACTCTTCCCTTAATAATTAAGGGAGAGACCTTTGCTCTTCTTCTCTCAAATAAAATAATTTAATTCATCTAACTAGAGTCAGCAAGGTGTGAGGGGGGACAAGCACCCCCCGACTGACCTAACACTTCCTTTGGCATAGGTAGAGTTTCTCTAGTTACTTCGGTTGCCCACCCTCACTCGCTCAGGGCCATCAAAATAAAAAATTAGGCCAGCTTGATAAATTTGGAAGCCTAAGGTGATAAGTTTAAATATGACAACTTTTTATATTGACATTGTTTTGTTAGTTTAGAGAGGGTCAATACACAATTCGTAGTTTAGAGCGAACATTAACAATGGAGTGGTAGTTTGGAGTACACATACTTTTTACTAATTTTTATATTAAATTAACAACAAAATTAATTTAAAAATCATGCCTCTAGCTTTTTGAGATGCAAAAATTACTAATCAAATTTTAATGTTCAAGATTTCATTAATATTTTATTCTCAATAGATAATATTTTAATGTTCAAGTTTTCAGTAATATTTTAATGCATTTTATCTTTCTTGTAAGATGATCAATTGTAACCAGTGCAAAAATCAACAATACGTTGATTATAAGTGATTGGAACTCATAACAATGACCAACTAAAATAACCAAAGAAGTTAAGAATGATAGAACCAAGAATCAAAATATTAGAAGTGATGAAAGAAAATACTTTAGCTTGGAATCTTTTAAGATTTTAAACATGTTATGCCAACTTTTTTTTTTTTTCTTTTAAGATTTTAAACATATATGTCAACTTTTCTTTTCTTTCTTTTTTTTTTTCTAAAAAAAAAAAAAAAAACACCCCTCATATAGCCTATCAAATGGCCTCCATTCATTTTATTTTTCTAGAGGCCTTTCATTTTATTTTTTGGACAAATTTATATAAAAAGCCTTTTTTATGACCTTTTGTAAACACTACAAGAAAATTGGTCTTGCAACGACTCAAAGTCATCGCTAAAGGCCTATAAGTCTTCGCTATTAACATCAACGACGACAATGGTCGTTACTTCCCGTGGTTGCAATAAATCCATCGCTAAAGACTAAATAGCGACGACCTTTCATGTCATCGCAAATAGTTATTAAAATTTGTCACTGAAAATCTTTTAAAGCCAATGTCGTCGCTAATGATACACACATCAGTGACGACATTTGTCATCGCTAATGACTCACATTAGCGACAACATTTGTCGTCACTGATAATACACACATCTAGCGACAACATTTGTCGTCACTGATGACACACATTAGTGACGACATTTACACACCAACGACGACAAAATGTCGTCGCTAATGACTCACATCAGCGACGACATTTGTCGTCGCTGTTGATACACATCTAGCAACAACAAATGTGGTCGCTGATCGTCATTGTCAACATCAAATGCTTTTATTTTTGGCTAATTAATATTTTAAATTGCTTGGTATAGATGATATAAACATAATAATATGTTAAGAGTTTATTGTAATTGTTTGATATTAATATTTTATATTTAAACCAAAGTAATATTGTAATAGATCTATCTTTTAATATTTTATATTTTATATTTTTTTCCGATGCGTTGTGATAACAGTAAAAGATAGATCTATAAAAGCAAAAGGCAGAAAACAAGGGAATGAAATTTAAAAGAATGAAAAACATGTTGCCACTTGACAAAGTAAATCCCATTGCGAAGAACTCCCGCTCTCACTCTCACAGATGAAGCACTAGAAATCGAATGGATTGGTACTTTTACAACAATTGGAAAAGGGTAACAACAATTTCTTGGACCTTTGGCATGAGTACGCCATCAAACTCGCAATGATTTTGGACGAAGAAGACAAAGTGTAGAAGACGTAACCTTCGATTCCATTATAGCACGAAGTAAATGGCACAACCAGAGCTAAAGTACGTACGTTTTGCAATTCACTTTCGCTGCTCACAAAGCCAAAAGAAACAACCAAAATCAGCTCCTAAAACATAATTTAAGAAATTTAAAAGAATGACAAACACACAAAAATATTAATGGTGAAAACAAAGCAAAGACTTGTGGCAATCCCTACAAACAAGAGTATCACACAAGTGGCCACATTGACCTACTAGGAGATGATAGTTGGGTGACCGTGAAAAAGCAGAATTTGTACCCTGTTCCATGTTCCAGCAAACATTTTCCAGAATTTGTACCCTCAACTCACCGCCCAGCAAGCAAATAATCTACTCAATAGCCTAACTGACTCCAAACTGAAGATGATAGACTATAGATTGCAATTTGGAAATAGTAAATTTAGCATATAAATAAATGGGACCTATTTACAGAATTCAATTGGTTAGAAAGAAAGCAGAGCATTTTAATAGTTTTACAAGCGAAATATATCCACGTAGATTATGAGAAAATGACAAGTACAAAGATGTGCATTCCTCACCACCAATAGCAAAAAATCTTCACAAGAACGCTGCCTTTAATGCACTTAATAATAAAACCTGTTATATTTAGGCGAAGATCAATAAACAGCAAGCGGCAACCCGAGGGTAGTATTCTTTTCTATGGCTTAAATCTTAGCAATTAATATATTGCTATATATATAACTCAAAACCTGGAATGCCTCCAATTGAGGAACAAGAGAATATTTGAATCTTAGAGTCATCTTCTACACAACCCAACATATAGTCCTATTACTCTTGTCCAATGCAAAGCACATCTAACCATCATCTAAAAAAAAACATAGGTAGAGTAGAATCATTGCACCAACCTCATCATAACAAAATCATATATCTTTAAACATTCTTATCAAATTGAGCAAAATTCACACCGTGTGTTCCTATAACATATAGAAAACAAAACAAAGATGTCATCAATAAAAAAATTAGTCGTTCGGGTTCAATTAAATCATAACAAAACATATATGCCACACAACCATTTGACCTAAAACACGTGACATTAGGAGATCAAATTGGCACTTTGATTCTTGTCTAATTTCCTCTATTTGTTCATCTCTTTTTCTATCTTTTTCCAATAACGCATTTTGCAGTTCCTCTATCTGTTCATCTCTTTTTCTATCCTTTTCCACCAACTCATTTTGCAGTTCCACTATTTTTCTATTTGTTTCCTCCAACTCAAGGTTGAGTTGGGTGCCATATAGTGACTGTGAAGAAGAGGATGGAGTAGGTATGACAAATTTTCCCATCCCTCTAGCATGGCCAGAACGTTTCCACCAAGAGCTTGTGTAAATATTTCCACTTCATCTACAACAACTTCTTTGTCAGCCAACTTCTCTAGCATCAAATTCTGCAAAAGCAACATGTTTTTTTAGGTTAGTCATATAATAGGGAGAAACATGATATCCTAAAAGTTTAGTAACGTTCATTAAACAACGTGAGACAAAATATTAACATAAAGCAAAAATTTTAACTACTTACGTATCGTTCTTCACATTGAGTAGTCACAAATGACATGTCTTTCTTTAAGTGAGAGATCTTATAAAAGTCAATTAGACCAAGCTCCTCTTCATCCTCTCCCATCTACACATAATAGGCATATAATTAACATATGCTCTAAACATAATTATTAAAATAATATAATAGTATAAATTGTTACCTCACTATGGCGGCGATGATTAAGAAAAGATCTAGAGCCAAATATGTGATTGGTCTTTAACTCCGATCTATTCTTCTTATTACGTGCAGACTTGTCCTATGACAAATTGAATACATAATGCCATAAACAGGTTGGTGCTTCTATGAGTGCTCTATGGAAGAGCCACAAACTATAAATTTCATTATCCATGACTTGAAAAATTGCAACAATATACACCACATAACATACACCCTAGGCAATTATCGATTTAGTTTAAAAATATTTACCTTCCAATCTTTGTTTTCAAATGACTCACATATCTTAAGCCATATGGGCTGTGAGATAAGCTTTGGAACTTTTGTCTTTGCGATTGTTGAGTCTTTATCACCACTGAATTTGAGAAAATGACGATGAAAACCATGACGAAGTGATTTATAACTATTTGATAAAGCCAACTCAATAGATTCAATGTAGTTAGCAAGATTCTCGTCTAAAGTCCACTCAGCCTGTACATTATAAATAATAAGAGTCTTAGCATTTTATATTATATGTAGTAAATAACATAACCTCAAATGTTAAAACTCACCAAAACACGAGTTCTTAACCGTTGCTGCTCACTTGGTGGGACACGAGTCCAAGAACTATGCCATAGCTCGACATGTTCACGAACGACATGTGTCACCCTCCTACTAAAATGGCTTGCATTTTGTCCTACAAGTCCTCTTGCCTTGGGAGGGATTGTTATCTCAACAGGACGACCATCCTTAAAATGCTGATTGAACTTAGTGGATTTATTCGGACCTCTTTTCTTCCTATTGGACATAACAACTGTAAGACAAAATATGAAACACAATTAGTATTTTTTGGTGAAGTAGTTTGTTCATAGTCTATACAATAACATAGATTATTACAAGATGCATTGGAGGATCCCTGAGTCGTCGTCTGACATGGTGTTACATCAATTTCAAGAGGCACTTGTGATCCTAAACTTGTATTCTCAACTTCATCATTGAGATGCAATGGTGTAGAACGAGTCACAGACACACGCAATCTTCCTCGACTCATCTTCATTGCCTACAATTGATTCCACAATAAAAACAGTGAATAAGAAAATATGAAAATACAAACATATACAATAATCGAAAGATTAGTAACAAGGCAAACAAATCTATAGCTAGTATCATCTTACCATAGAATAAATGTTTGTTTACATTTGCTTTGCATATATCATTTACAATAATATACACATATCATTGTCAGAGTCTATATCAGAGTTGCTAGATAACTCCTCTTCATAAATGGAATCATCATTGAGGAACATGCTTTCATCATCAGGGTCTTGTTCATCATCGGAGCTTGTTTCATATCCCTCATTAGAGAAGTCATCATTGAAGAATATGCTTTCATCAAGGTGCACATATACTTCATCAATAGCTATTGGTTCCACATCATCTCTACGTAATGGAGTTGAGTCTACATTGTTTCCTTGTTGCACAGGTGCATTACCCTCATCACATTCATTATCTTCTTTCTCGTCACCAACACCTTCGCCATCTTCTTCAATCTCTCTCTCTAATATAGTTGAAACATCGTATATGTTTCTATTGGTCACTTTTTGCACTACTTGCCAACATCCACCCAATTTGGGATCTTTCAAGTAAAATACTTGTGAAGCTTGGCATGCTAAGATAAATGGATTAGATGCATATCATGAGATGTATTCACACTGTAAAGTGCTCATCTATTTGTATTCTGTTCTATGCCTAACATCCCACCAATTGCACTCAAATAGATACACACAATTTCGACCATAACGTAACACCAAAATGTTCTTCAACTCACCATAGAATTCAATATCCTTCATGTTATGCTCACCTTAAACAACTATACCACTGTTTTGGGTACGTCTTTTATATGGAATCTAACCCCATTCACAATAGAACCTTTGTACATTGCAACTTGATGACCCAGTTCGGATGCAAGATCATATAATTGCTTGGACACATTTTCTGCATTAGGCCCACATATTCGATGTCGAAACCATGTTTCGAACTCGGCTTCATGCTTATGTTGGATGTCTACAGTGCCTTCTCCTTCAATCTTGTCATAGTGTTACTACATAAAGAATACATAAGTAATACAAAAAGAGAAAAACAAAACAAAACAAAAAAACACTATAAATCATTCACTAACCGAATGTACGAAGCAATTTCGTCACAATTGTTAAGCACATACCATCGAGCCCTTGTGAGAACCTTATCTTCAAGTGTTATAAATTTTGCTGCTCCTAAAGGACGAACTCGTTGAGAGAACACAGACAAGTCTTTACTCCTTTCCACCTGCGTCACATCACTATTCCATTCTTCACGATTTAATTTTGTCTCAATCCCATTGAGATACATGGAGCAGAATGTTAAACATTCAAATGATAAATATGCCTCGGCAATGCACCCTTCCGGATGTGCTCTATTTCGCACACATTTCTTACATCTACCAAGTGTTCTTTCCATTGGATACATCCAACAAGTTTGTACTGGTCCTGCAAGCTCAGCCTCTCATGGTAAATGAACAGCTAGATGCACCATTATATCAAAAAAAGCTGGTGGAAATATCTTTTCAAACTTGCATAAAATCACAATAATGTCATCCTTCATTCGACTCAAGACATCTAATTTCAATGTTTGTGCATATAATTCCTTACAAAAGAAACTAAACTCACATCACTGTATGTTATTGATAAATATGGACGATTAATTGCAACAGGAAGTAAGTATTGTAAGAAGACATGACAATCATGGCTCTTCATTCCCAAAATCTTACCTTCTTTAACATTTATACACTGACTAATATTAGATGCATACCCGTCAGGGAACTTCACACCTTTCAACCAATCTAAGAAAGCTGTCTTCTCAGCTTTTGACAAAGTGTAATTTGCATGTGGCATTGATGTAAATGTACCATTTTGTTGTAAGTGCAAATCTTTGCGTATTCCCATCACACACAAATCCTGTCGTGCCTTCAAAGTGTCCTTTGTTTTTCCACTAATATTCAATAGTGTACCTAAGAGACTATCACATATGTTCTTCTCAATATGCATAACATCCAAATTGTGTCTCAGTTTCAATGTTGACCAATAAGGCAAATTAAAAAAAATACTTTTCTTTGTCCAATTCAACTCACTCTCTTCACGCTTTTTTTTTTTTTTGTCTCATCTTTTCCAAATGGAAAATTTGGTACATTCTCTAGTTGTTGTAACAATTGATCTCTAGATAATTCAATAGGTGCCATTCTATGCTCCTCAGTACCATCAAAGAGAGATTTTTTTGTGCGCCATATATGTCCCTGAGGTAAGAATCGACGATGAGCCATGTAGCATGACTTACCTCCAAACTTCAACCTTCTGGATGTTGTATTCTTGTTACAAACTGGACACGCCAGGTGTCCCTTAGTCATCCACCCAGACAAGTTTCCATATGCAGGAAAATCATTTATAGTCCATAACAATGCCGCATACAATTTAAAGTTCTCCTGCGTTGATGAGTCGTACGTAAGAATGCCTTCATTCCATAATTCTTGCAAATCATCCACCAACGGTTGCAGATACACATCAATTTCATTTCCAGGTGCTTTAGGTCCAGGGATAAGTAAGGACATCATCATATATGGATCTTTCATACACCTCCATGGAGGTAAATTATACGGCACAAGTATTACTGGCCATATGCTATACGATGAACTCATATTACCAAATGGATTGAAACTATCGCTTGATAAACCAAGTCGCATGCTGCGGGAATCTTTAGCAAATTGAACATGTTCTTTATCAAACTCTTTCCACACTATTGAATCTGCTGGATGTCTTAGATTTCCATCATCTCGACCCCCATCTTTGTGCCACCTCATATTTTTGGCAATATCTTTCGACAAAAATAACCGTTTCAACCTCGATTTTATTGGGAAATACCGTAAGACCTTATGAGGAATTTTTTTACCTGTACATTTGACGATTTCCATCTTGACGTATTGCAAGTTGGACATTTTTCTTTATCTGCATGTTCCTTTCGGAAAAGCACACAAGAATTCTTGCATGCATGTATCATCTCATAACTTAAACCCAAGCCTCGCCTCAATCATTTTGCTTCATAATATGATCTTGGTAATGTCTCCTCATCAGGGAGAGCTTTCTTTATCAAGTCAATCACCATATCAAACGCTTTGTTACTCATATTGCAAAATATCTTTATATGAAGTAGATTCGTAATGAAAGCAAGTGTTCAAAATTTCTTGCAGCCTGGATAAAGTTCATGTTGAGCATCTTCCAACAATTGGTCAAAATTTTTCGATTCATAACCATTGGTTGTTGGACCTGGAGTAGTAGAGGATTCACCTGTATTACCATCTGGAAATCTCCCCATATGGATATCATTTAACATTTCTTCAACATCATCGATATCCTCTGCACTTGCATTCTCATCATCATCATCGGCATGCAAATTTGTACGAAACGGATCTTCTTCCCCATGAAATACCCACCGGGTGTAATTCATATCAATTCCGTTAATGAACAAATCATTCTCCATCTCATCTATAGGCTTATAATAACAATTCACACACTTGCGACATGGACACTTGATCCTATTAAGCCCATCCACGTGATCATGTGCCACACTAACAAATTGTTCAACACCTTTTGAATACTTCTCAATAAATTACAAATTCTTGGAATAGAGCATAATTTGAGAAGACCTAGAAGATGTGGTTAAGTTTGACCAAATCAAAGAAAGGATAAAATCGAAATTTCCCTAAATGAAGATAATTTCGGATTGGATTCAAATTTAGATTTTGTACATGTTTTAGTATTTTAACCATAACTTTTTTCTCAAATATATGATTGAGGTGATTCAAGTGGCAGTGGAAAGCTAGTTCAAAATTCTACAATTTATTGTGAAATACGATTTTCCTAATTCGGATGTTTACTATGCCAAAATCATCCCGCAATATGAGAACGCAAATCTAAGTGAATCTTATCCGGATTTTAGACTTCTAATTGGACTAAGAGATTGACCTCCGAATTATCTGGATTTACTAGGGCTTCTAGGACCTCTCTAAGCCTATAAATAAACCTCTCTGTATTCAAGAAAAATAGATAAGCCTGGTGACAAAAATTCACAGCTTCTCTTTAGTTTAGTTTTTCTGTAGTTTAGGATTTATTTTGTATATCGGGCTAACCCCCAACAAAGGTTGGGGATGAAGCCTCACCATTGAAGAATACCATTGCTATTATATAAGTTTTTATTAATCTGATTTTATAGAGTTTATTGTTTCAATTGTTTTACTCCTAATTAGTTATGTGGAGTAATTCTTAGATATCTCTTGTGATTCAAGGATACATGTGATGATTTGAGATAATTTCATATGACTGATTGCTTGATTTTTCTAACTCATAAAAATTAGATATCCCTTCTAATTTGTTCTACGGATACATCTGATGTTTCAATTAGATTTGGATTCTTTTTGTGATTTGATCAATGAATGGATACATGGGATGGCTTTGATTAATTCTTTGAAGTGTAGTAAAACATATCTAAAATTTTAATTGTGGGAACTTCAAATTTATGTTAATGAGCATAGAGTATGTTGTTATGAAGCGGTGAATATAAATTCCCAAATTTCATTTAATTTATATTTTGTCTTTTAATTTTCAAAACCCAAATTTCAAAACCCTTTTGGAACTAGATTAGGATTTAATTAGCTTAGATTTAAATTTGCTTTCAAGAATACAATTTCCTGTGGGTTCGACCTCGCACTTGCACACCATTATATTGCACACGACTTGTGCACTTGCGAGTACATTTAATTTGTACATCAAATTTTTATACACTAAATGCAATCATCTTTTCCACGACAGCGGATTTATGTTTTTTGCTATCATTTTGTTTTGCTAAGGGACTAGCAAAATGTAAGTCAAGGGTATTTGATGTGTGCCAAATATTTCACATTTGAACCATTTAATTTACATTAGTTAATCCTTTAGCTTTGTTGTACTCTAATGTTTTGTGTTAGTTTTATGTTTTTAGTGTTTTTTTAGGTTGTTGAAGAAAAATTGCACATTTTAAGTGAAAAATATGGAGTTTAGAAGAAAGTTTGAAAAAGTGCCATCAAAGTAGGATCGAGTGCATCATCCTACGCTCAAGTGCACCCACGTCTACCAGCAAGCTGCAAGTGCCAAAGTGTAACGCCCCCAAAATTAGCATCAGCTAATTCGGTGGAGTCATTGGCAATTTAGCCATTTAAGCCAACTTCTAACCAAATAGGAAATCACCCTTCTCAAACCGTCAGAGTAAATGCAAGGGAAGGTGAATAAACCTGAGTTACTATAATTCATCAAGTAAAAACATGGAGCTTGATAGGTGTTGTTAAGTGCTTATTTACACCCTCTTATTTATGTTTGTTAGGCCTTTAGCATTATTAATATCTAATACTTTTACTTGTTTTTAGTGTTCTGTGATGTATAGGTCATTGCATAAAATCTTGACGAAAGGAGCAAAAATGGACCAAGTGAAGTGAAGGAGTTCCTACCAAGTGCGTTCGAACGCACTTACGGTCGTACGCAGGGTCTGGGCTTGAACGCAGGTTCAGTTAGCCTGCGTCTCACACCGTTGCCCTAGCTGGCCCTAGCGGTTATTTGCGGTTGAACATGGAGTGCATGGTCAAACGCATAAACATTAGTGCGTTTGAACGCATGGCTGCTGCTCAACGGCCCATGACACAAAGATACTTAGTTCTATAAATAGGACCCTTGTGTTAGTTTTTAGGTTGTTACATTTTTAAGCGCCCATTCTCTGTAAAAGCCACTGTTTGGCTCTGTTTCCTTATTCTAAAAACGTTAATCATTTTCCTTTTATTTTATTTAACGCTTACTTGCACCTTTATTTTATCTCTCTTCTTTACGGGAGGCTAATCTTCAGCTAAGGTTGAAGATGAAGCCTCCCCTCTAATTTATGCACATTTACATTACAGTTTTAATTCCGTCTTTTATTTTATACTTAGTCGTTTCATTTTGATTTAAGTGAAAAATTTCATTTGAGAGTTGGTTTGTGTTGCATCAATGTCCAATGTCATTGCGTTCCAATCCAGAGGTACGTTGGATGGTTGAAGTGAATCAAAGCATCCACTGTGATTAACGATACAGTGGATGATTTGAGCTTAAACCAACATCTTTCGTGACTCTTTATACAGTAAATGTTTTGAACGGTTTGACTAGCTTCACTAACTACTATAGATTAAGCAAAGTGCTATATCGATAGGCGGATTATTAATTGTAATGTTTAACGTGTGTGATTAGTGGGGAAGGTGGATTCATCAACCTTAGTTACCTTTTTTTCATTCCTTTACACTTTTAGAATAGTTTTAATTAATGCAAGTTACGTGTTCGATGATATGACCTTTTGTTGGAACTAGGTTAAAATAGATTTAATTTAAGAGTAATATTAGTTTTTTTTTTAGCAAAAACTCCGTTCCCTGTGGTTTAATCCCGCACTTCGCAAAAGCTATACGACCTAACGGTTCGTGCCATTGCGAGTGCAATTTAATTTGCATGTCAGAGCTACTAGACAATAAAGACAAACCTATAATCATAAGTAAAGCTTAACCAATCAGGCAGTAGCATCTCTTGCCACTTTCATAGCACTAAACTAGGTTACCTAGAGAATAATAACCACATAAGTTTAATGATTTAGTAAGTAAACCTTACAACATAGGTATGACATAAGCTTAATTAATGAAAGTAAACGTGCATTTCAAGTAATAACCAAAATTAGGGTATTACCTCCATTAATACATCATTCAATAGGTTTTAGGGTTTTCAAAGCTCGTGGTGTAGAATCGGCAATAATTACCTAATTATTTTAATGCAGAAAAGGGCTAATGCATTATAGGTCATAACTCTCATATATGGTCTACCCAAGATATTACCCCATCTCAGCAGGGTTGGCGCTGTCCCAAGGGACATATAGTACAATGTCAGTGCCCTAGCCGTTGCATAACATACTGTACATAACATTAGTGGCATGACTGAGTCCGACCTCAGGTAGCCCACACTGACTAATGACGTCCATCCTATAGTGACCGAACCGTTGGGAATGGTTGCACCGTAGTCACGAAACCAATGGATCCAAAGCCCTCATATAACACACACATTTGACCATAATATGTAGTCTGTATAGTAAGCCCATGGCCATTCATATCGCATGTACCTGCATATCATGTTTTATGATGCATCTTAACAGTTAATTAATAGCACAGTTACCAAGTAATTACAGAAAGTATGTATGCTCATATGATACTTGTGGTTAGTAAACTGACATATCCCACGTTTTATGTAAAATGGCTGTAAGTGTCTACTTACCTCATGCACTCGAGTGAATCCTTTAACCAAGCTAAATCCTATTATAACGGATACAAGACACCGTTATTCTAAGCCTTACGAAACTTAGAAATATGGTTAAGCTAAAACATACACATGTGAAACTTAAAAATTAGTGCTCTGCCCACTAACCATACGTTCAGCTTGGATGGCATACATTTGCTCAGTGTGTTAAGCACACCGTTTTAAGATTCGAATAGTGCATGGTTCTAATTAGGGGTGGGCATTTTCACCGCCTGCAGCGTACCGACCGTGTGCAGACACGTCGGCCAACCGTGACCGACCGTGACCAACAACTCGCTGGACGGTAGGCGGTAGAGATTTTTCATTTCCGACAAAGTCGGTTCAGTAGGTGGAAGGAATTTCGGGAAAGTCGGTTTTCGACCGACACTGACCGACTTCTACCGACTTCAAAACGACGTTGTTTTGAATATTTTTGAATATTCATTATATTTCCCTGACAAAAATAGACACATTGCCTTATGAGTTGGTTAGGCGCTTTCGCTACCTGCCTTTTGGTTGTGGGTTCGAGTCCCACGATTGATATTAATTTTTTACTTAAGATTCCTTTCTGCACATGACTTTTCCCTTTCCCCACATAACTTTTCAAACTTTGACCGAACCATGCGTGCCTTAAAAGCCTTCGCCTCCTCCTTCTACTCATCTCTCACTTTTTATCTCTCCAACCTCTTCCTTTCTCTTATTTCGCTCGCACTCGTCGGAGATCTGAAACTTTTGAAGCAGATTTTGGACTGGAAGATAGACTGAGATGTCATCACCTGTGACGTCGTATTGGTGTTACAGATCCGGTAACCGTTTGCCCTTTTAGATCCGGAGATCTGGCAACTATTCACCGTTCAACCCAGTCATAGTCCGTGGCGGCGCGGCCGAATCTGCCGCTGAAGGTGACGGAGAGAGGAACACCTTCGAGTTGTTCTGATTTGGTCTTTCCTGTTTTATGGTTGTTTGTCCAAACCGAGTTATACCGACCGACATTGATAGTCGGTGTCGGTGTCGATCTGTGTCGAAAATGCATTCCGATCGGTAAAGTCGGTGAAATTACCGACTTTACCGACATCACTGCGGTCAAAAAAATTTTCTTCCAACTTTCTTCGAAACCGACCGATGCCCACCCCTAGTTCTAATGACATTTATAGACCTCTAAACCTTTTCTGAGCTAGCAAAATAACACATGCAACACAAGAAATCATAACACAACGAAACTTTGAAAGAATCCTTTGAAAACACCATCATCTTTAAAGAATGCTTAATGAAAGCTTGGAAAATCTCATCAAGGTAGAAATATAAGATAAAACAATGCTAAACACAAAGAGAATAGAGCTTACCCCAAAGCTAAGCATGGACGTGGTCTCCCTTCCTTGGAATCTCTTCCTTAAAGCTTACTCTCACCAATTCCTCACTCAAAACTCAAAGGAAGGATTTTGGCAGCCAAGGGCATACCAGAGGAAGGAAATAGGCGTGAGAAATGAGTGGTGGGACAGGTTATTTATTGGGAAAGTTTGCCACCAACTCCCTAACAGAGCAGCGGACTTCCGACAACCCTAGCATACGTCCAGTGGTTCTTGTACAGTGGTCTAAAGGGTGTCTCGTATGTCCAGGCATTACCCAAATGGTATTCCAAAAAGTAGCATATATCCGATGGTCCCACGTATGTTTGCTTGTACGGTTTGCAGAGCGTACGTCCGATGGTCGCCCCCTTACGTCCTGCACTAAAGATAGCAGCGTACATCCACCTAACCTAGCATATGTCCACCTCCTAAGGGTTAGTGTTTGGCTTCTATTTTCTAAAGGTTCAAAGTGTGATTAGGTTAACATTAAGGGTCTTGGGCCTTGTCTAAGCAACTTTATAGAAGGCCCTTGTTAAACGCTCTTTATGGAAAGGATTTTGTTTAATAAAAATGTTTGTTTTTATCAAGGTATTACACAAAATGCCACGCTACAAGGGTAGAGCTAGAAGCCCAAGTGCAATAGAGCGCATTGGTCATGCACTTTAGCGCACTGATCTGCCACATATGCCCTAGCGCCCTTTTTAGGGTTTTAAACCTTAGAAGCCCCTATAAATACAATGTTAATCTCCAAGAAATGGAGGTTGGTGACAAAGTCCAATTTTCTACATTTTTTTTCTCTCTTTAGTTTAGTTTTCCGTGAGTTTAGATTTATTTTCAATAATCACTTGGAGCTAAATTCTCAACTAAGGTTGAGGATGAAGCTTCACTGATGAAGAACAACGACACTTTTATATTATTCTAATTTTATGGGTTTTTAAAGTTTCAATTGTTTTGCTTTAATTCAATTATTGAAATTACTTTTGAATATCTATTGTAATTCCTGGATACATGTGATGTTTTAGGAGAATTTCATATAATTGTTTGCTTAGACCTCCATTAAAATAAAATTGGATATCATTTATTTTTTGTCCGGCAGATACAATTGATGATTTGGTTAAATTCAGATATCTTTTGTAATTTTGTACAATGGATGGATACATTAGATCTTTTGATTGATTTGTGAAGTATAGTAAGACATACATAGGTTCGTATTTGTGAGAACATAAGATTTTATTGATGAACATGGAATGTGTTGTTCTGACTTGATGGTTGTGGATTCCACAACTTTAGTATTTTTATCTTGTGATGATTTTTTTTTTTATTATTTAGTTTATGTTAGTTTATTTAAAAATTAAAAATCTTTTGGAACTAGGTTAGGATTTAATTAGTTTAAATTAACATTGTTTTAAAAAACACAATTCTCTGTGGAATCAACCTCGAACTTGCAAAACCTTTTATTGCAAACGATTCATGCACTTGCGAGGAAATAAAATTTGCACAACAGAGTGCATGCCACATGCCCGACAGTATTCCACCTCCTTACCACACCTTCCACCCATGTTGCTGCAATTTGGGTTTTTGTTTTATTTTGTTGTTTTTTTTTTTAATGGCTATCTTATGTATTTTCTTAGCTTTGTTTGTATTATGCTGCTTTTGTGTTGTGTGGGTTACTGCCTCCCATTTGTTTTATGGATTTATCCTTTAGCGGAGACTTTTGTAATTTTCAATTTCCCATACCACTTATCAATAATAAATAATATAAAAACAATTAAAAAGAGAAAAGGTCAAGTACAAATTGCATGTCCCATTTTCGTGAATACAAGGACCAAGTTTTTCCCCCAAAAATAGCCATTGAAATACATATATATAGACCAGAAAGGTGGAGGGGATTCTCCTATGCACATCGTATCAACTTGGGAGGAAGAAGATGAAGCCATGGTTCTTGTGCTTGGTTCTAATAAGCATGGCAATGGTGGCAGATGTGTTGGGGGCTACTAATATCAACCCTGGGGTGCTTGACCCATGCAAGGTACCTGGAGCCAAAGAACCAGGTTGTCCAACCAACAACAACCCTCCTAGTGGAGAAGCTAACCCATATAGCCGTGGCTGCAATAGGTTAACTCGTTGCCGCAATAGCCCTCCCCATCGTTAAATAGAAAAAAAAGCTATCATGAATTTATTTATAAACAAATAATATTGAGGTACATTAATAACCATATATTATGTATTGTTATGCTATTATATGGAATGGAATGATTGTTTTTAGTCTTTTTTTTTTCACATTTATCTTGCAACTGTACTGCAATACTGATTTGACAATTCCAATAAACTTTTGATTTTTTTTCTTTTTTTTTTTTAAATAAGTATTGATCCTAATTGGGATGGATGACATTACTATAAAAGAACATCCAAATAAAAATTAATGATTAATTTTCATTGGCAAGTTATACAAGTTGTATAACATTCTCACCCACAATATAAACAAGAACAAGAACAAATCAAACGTGATAACTTCATCCACAATGCCAACTTGTTAGGCCCAACAAATTCTTCAATTCTTTTTAAAAATGCTAAATATGATACCTTCATCTTACCTTCATTCTAGATGTATCAATGCTCATCAGCTCTTGTATCAATCATTAGTTTCTTTTTCTTTTTTCTTTTATTCCTTAATATAACAAGGATTCATCCATACGTTAGGGACTGTCACGTTAGCATTATGAGATATTTGTAATATTAAAAATAATTTCTAGCATTACTTTAAAGATATATATATCTTCATTTTGTATTAAAAAATAATGTTATATACTACATTTTTATCTCACAACTATCCAACAATGTTAATATGGCAGTTTCAACAAACCCTTGATTTGTTTTTTGTAAGGATTAGTCATAGTTGGGATGGATGACATGATTAAAAAAATCATCCAAACAAAAATTAAAAGTTAATTTTCACTGTCAAGTTGTATAATATCCTCATCGGGGATATTCAAAACACGATAAAAACAAAAATAAATCAAACAACATGTTGCGGCAAGATTTAATGAATGTATGTTAACCACTTTTCTCTCTTTCTAGAAATGTGGCATATTACTTTTCATATTTCTAGTAAAGAAACATTCTCCCTCCTTTGTGAGGTCTTACACCGCTTCTTGCAGATTTTTCAGGGGAGGCGGGGTGGGGTTTTCTTCCTCCCTCCTCTCTTCCCTCTTTTCTTTCCCTTTTTCCTGTTCTTTCCTTTTTTTTCTCTCTTTTTTTCTCTTTAGTCTTGGTGTTTCTCTTCCTTCTTCAGCAGTGCTACCACTCTCTTCCGCGCCATCATTCTTATCCTCTACTCGTCGTCGTTAGTTCCAAGACATAGCCAAGCGTAGAGTCATCTCTTTCTTCCAAGCCAAATATGTTCGTTTTAGCCACTCTCGTCCACCAACGTGCAACTCCACCACCTTCCCCGGCCTTTCAACTCCCCATTGGTGGTCTCCATACATCCATATGCTAGAAACGCACCTCTACTCACTAGCATGCTGCACCTCCCTTCCTAGTCAGATCTGTTAGGTTTTAGAAATTGGCCTTATTAGATGTACAAAACTTTTCTTGCAATCCATTTCATATTCCTCATGTTTCAAGGTAAATAATGGAAGTGAAAAGAGGTTTTTGGTGTTTCCCGTTAGGAAGGCATCAGGACAAGCTTGTGACGGGACTCAGTGAAAAGCTCTTGACTTTCTCATTAGATGGGCATCAAGGAGGGTTCATGATGGGACTATGTGGTTTGCTCTCGGCTACCTCGTTGGATAGGGCATTAGAATATGGACATGATAGAAATGCAAAGGTTTTACTCTCCACGTCATGACCCAATTAATTTCGTGTTAAGATGTGAGGAAGGATTTTATTCCCTGTTCTATGCCCATCATGATGGATAGAACAGTTTCTTGGGTCACTTCCTTTTCTTAGTTTTCTTCCTTGATTTCTCTTCCCATTGCTCGTGGAAAAGCTTTGGAAGTGTTTTTGGAAGTATTATAGAATGATACAGCACCCAAACATCACTTGGGCATTACTTGTGTAGTGCCCCAGATTTTAAAAGTCTTATTTTGGAGATATTTATTGATGATATTAGGTAATGATATTTATTCTTGAGGAATTTAGGAATGAATATTGATTTTATCATAAGGTTTGATTTTATATGAGAGATTATATCTTGATTATTTTAATGGAAGATTTAAGAGATGATATTTGATGATAGATTATTTGGGGATATTATATTTGATGATTGATTTAAGAGGAATTCGTGGGATTAAGATTATTATTGGAAGTTAGGAGGATTTTATTGTATTTGTTTTAATTGAAACCTAACCTACCTCCTATTCTTTTCTTATTCTTTTCTTTTTAGTTTCCCTACTTTCCCCGCCACACCTGCCGTCACCACCAAGGCACCTACCTTTCCTTTATTTAGTTTTTCTTTCTTCTTCCTTCATTCCATCTTACTTTATTTTGCCTATTTAATTCCTCTCCCCTACTCAACATATTTCATAATCATACAATATAAGTGAGATGGGAAAATTGAGATAGAGAGTTGAGGAGGACAAAAGAGAGTTTGAGAGAGGGAGAGAAAGTCGGTGATTGTGAAATTATGGGTAATGATCAACTGCAGTAGAATGGGATTCAACAAGTAATTAACTTTGATGATTCATTCATGTAATCCACGGTTAGTATTCTTACTTACTAAGTATGACATTGATATCTAATAATACAAATTTTTTTGGTTTTAGAACTTGTTTGGCCTTCGATATATATGATTCAACAATGAATTATATTATTAGAATTAATTGACTCACTGCTTCACAATTTTTGTAGTGCTTGCAGGAATGGAAAATCAAGATAATTATGCAGTTGTGATTACAGGTTCATATTTGAGATGTACAAAGATTCCAAGTTGGTGAAGTTTTGTCTAGAGTTTAGACAGTCGAATAGATTTATATAAATACCTTGTTCATTATATTGTGGGTATTTTGTATAAAGAAAAGTATTATTTTGTATTGATAATTACAGTTTTCTGCAGTATGATATTATTTCAGCGTAACACTCGATTTATTTACAAGATAAAATAAGAGAAATATTGGGATGTTACAACTTGGAAGGGATTAGGTCACTTAGGAATGTTTTTCCCGTAACTTGAGCATCATGACATGCTCTTGATGTGCTAGTAGTTAGTTACTGCCCAATTCTCGTCTTGGAGGAACTTGATTCCCATCATGACCCGGCTTATTTCTGCAGAAAGTTGAAAGTCGTTTTGACCTAGCAAACGTTTGAATTTGAAAACACTCATTAGATACCAAGTTGTAGATCAGAAACAAAGCTTTCCAAAACAATTAAGTTTGGGTCAATTGAAGCTTGGGTGAAAAATTTATGGCCATGATACCCTGACTGGTTTGTTTCCCTAAATGAATTTCCAACTTTATTCTAAGTCTGCCCTTTCTCTTTCTACATAGAGAAAAGGATATTCATTTGGAAAATTTAGACCTCTAAGTACGAAATTGAAAAGGGAGAGTCTCTAGAGAAGGCCGATTACTTCTCTATTTTTATCCAAGGGGGATTGGGTTGAAAGTCGTTATTGATTTCCCCCTCTTGATGGTTCTGAAACTTTCTTCCATGATTCACCATTGTGTACTAAATGAATTTCCTAAAAAGCTTGAAACTTTCTTCCACTTGGGGTTTTTGGTTGTTGATTTCAGACCACACCATACACATTGTTTAACCGCAAAGAAGTCTACCGAAGGGTCGGTAAGGAAATGCATACCATGAAGATTGTGAGCTAAGAAGACAAGCAACATGCTTGTTGATCTTATAGAGTCTAGAACTTGCAAGGGGTTTGTGAGTATTTCTAATGTTTGTAATCTCTTGATCTTCATCTACTGATTTCCTGGGTTTGTGGGTATTTCTAATGTCTGTAATCTCTTGACCTTCATCAACTGATTTCCAGAGTTTGGTTGTGACGAATTGGTTTTTCCTTTTGATTGGTTCAAAGGGTTTTCCACTTTGTCAACAAATGTCAACAAATCTTGTGTTATGGTTGTGTGGATGTTTCTATGGCTATGTTGGTTTAATATTGAGCATAGCTATTTAATTTGGTTATATAAATTGCTTATGCATTTGATTTGAAGGTAGAACATGATCCTCGTATTGTATCTAGATCTATTCGACTCTGCCGCTCTTGTCCTGACACGCGCCACTCTGCCACCTTCCATGGCCTCTCCAGTTCCTATAGCCAGCCATCTTGCCCTGGTCTAATGATGATGCACCGCCCATGTGCCAGCACACATTGGTAAGTGAGAGACACTTGCCTACATATGCATACCATGTGCCCGGTAGTATTTAGCCTCCTTGTTGCGCCTTCCACTCGTGTTGTTGCAATTTTGGTTTTTTGTTTGGTTTTTTAATGGATTTCTTATGTATTTTCCCAACTTTGTTTGTATTATGTTGCTCTTTTGTAGTGTGGGTTACTGTTTCCCATTTGTTTTTTGGATTGACTTCTATAATCGGATTTGCGTTGGTGCCTTTCTTTTCTGTAGTCCTCGACTCAGACTCTAACAGTGCTTATACCGCTTTAGTCTCCTTCTAATGGTTGATGTGATTTCTAAGAGGGGGTTCATGATGTAGGGGAAAATTCACACCAGATGAGTTCTACTAAAAAGGTTATATCTAGAGTTTTAGACCTCGAATTGGAGCTAGCATTATGGTATTGAAAGCTAACTCAAGGATGTACAAAGTCATGTTTCATGAGAGTTTGCTAATTTTGATGTTTATTAGGTCAAAAAAGCCTCCGTTCGCAAGCTGTCTGAACATGCCTCTTCCATAAATTCCCCATAGTAGTTTCGAGGCTCCTATTCACTAGCCATTCAAACACTTTTGTTCCTCTTTTAGCTTTTAATTAGTTTTCAGGTTTGCTTTAGGACCATCTGAACGGCCACGTAGAAGTCATAACTTACTTAAACTCATTTTACTTCTAGGGTTTGGATTTGGGGGCTATAAATACATGCTTATTGCCTTTAGAAACGAAGCTTTTGATTATATGTGAGTTTTTCTCAATAATAAGTTTGTAACTCATTATGTAAATCAATTAATTGGTAATTGACTTCATGGTTTGTCTCGCAACCTACATATGTCATGGGACAAGACTTAGAGATCTTAATCTCTCATAATCAAGAGAATACAGTGGAACACTTTAAAACTATAGGAACAAAAAGCAATAACTAAATACCACAAGTACATTCACCAAAGTAAGGACAAACGACATATAGTAGGTCATTAAATGTATTAGTCGAAGACCA
Organism: Carpinus viminea; assembly: GCA_013348765.1. Lineage (NCBI taxonomy): Eukaryota > Viridiplantae > Streptophyta > Magnoliopsida > Fagales > Betulaceae > Carpinus > Carpinus viminea. The sequence goes on along the minus strand of CP054668.1, from coordinate 34,677,804 downwards.
TTCATCAAAATATAGGATTAGAATCCACAAATCATTGTCTTGAAATAATATAATAAGATCAATGCCTAATCTTAAATGGTGGTAGCATGATCACTATCTCTATCATCTCTGACTTGATGGTTCCTCTATCGTCCCACATGGACTTCAGTCATACCAGCTCCATCTCTTCAAAGATAACATGGATCAAGTCCTGAGCAACCACTAAGATCTGATCTGAATGCATCTTCCTCTACACTAGCTAAACCGCATAGTTTATACATAATGGAGGGAAAATAAAAAGGATTAAGTCTAACGATTTAGTGAGAGGTAATGCACACAATACCCACGCTATTTAGTGATGAAATCTATTTATTAAACAATGCAATAGTTTAGGTATGATAGTTATCCATGAATACAATGTAGATATAGTACATGCCTAAAATAATAAGAAACAGTGATAGTTCAGCAATATGGTCTATCGAGATATCACCCTTCTCTGCAAGGTTGACGTTGTTTCAAGGGACCTATAATACAATATCAGTGCCCCGACCATTGTACACTACCATCCATAACACTAGCAGCCCGACCCTGTCCAACCTCGAATGGCTCATGCTACTAATGATGCACATCCTATAGTGACTAACCATTAGGCAATGGCTACACTGGTCATAAAAACCATTGGATCCAAGGCCCATATAATAACACACACATTTGATCATAAAGTTAACATGTATAGTAAGCCCATGGCCGTTATCAATTATAGCAATTACTCAAATAAATTAGTAGGCAAATAATTGCTACGTTTTACTCACAAGTGCACAAGATCAAAACAATAGTGTAGTCGGCAAATACAATATCACTAACACAAGGATTGTGTAAATTATGCTTAAAAGTAATTTCCTAATTAATTAACTGAATTAAACAAGATGTCACATTTTGAATTGAATAATAAGAACGAGGGTTAGGGTTTTGACATCCACCATTAATCAGACCTAATTAAGATAAACAATATGACAATGCTAACAATTATATTGATATACTTAATGCCTGCCAACCTAAAGGCATGGTATTTACTCCTTAAACTACTGATCTCCCTAAGCAATGAATTCGGCATGGTATCTACTCTAATTTTTTTTTCTTTCCAAAGGATTTGGCATTATACAAAGTTGTTCTTTAAGAAAGCATAAATCTATGGAAATCAACAAACACATGAAGCTTAGGGCATGGTATCTACTCCCAGTTCTCCATGTTGAGTAAGCCAAGAACCCGTGGGGAGGTTCTTTTGTCACTTTATTATACCCAGGACTCGGTCTTTCAAATTGACACAAGTAACATAACCAAACACATGCATTGTAATACCCCGATAAAAAGAAACATTTTTATTAAACAAAATCATTTCCATAAAGAGCATTTAACAAGGGCCTTCTATAAAGTTGCTTAGACAGGACCCAAGACCCTTAGCGTTCACCTAATCACACTTTGAACCTTTAGAAAATAGAAGTCAAACACTAACCCTCAGAAGGCGGACTTATGCTAGGTCAGGCGGATGTACGCTGTTATCTATAGTACGAACGTACGGGGGGGGACCATCGAATGTATGCTCTGCAAACCGCACAGGTAGATGTACGTGGGACCACTGGATGTACGTCACTTTTTGAAATACCCTTTGAGTAATACCTGGAGATACCAGACACCCTTTAAACCATTGAACGTACTTTAGGGTTGCCAGACATCTACTGCTCTGTCAAGGAGTTGGTGGCAAACTTTCCCTATAAATACCCACTCCCACCTTTCATTTCTCACGCCTGTTTCCTTCCCCTAGTATGCCCCTAGGCTGCCAAAATCCTTCCCTTAAGTTTTGAGCGAGGAATTGGTGAGAGTAAGCTTTAAGGAGGAGTTTCCAAGGAAGGGAGACCATGTCCATTCTTAGCTTCAGAGTAAGCTCTGCTCTCTTTGTGTTTAGCATTGTTTTATCTTATATTTCTGCCTGGATAAGGTTTTCCAAGTGTTTATTAAGCATTCTTTAAAGATGATGGTGTTTTCAAATGATTCTTTCAAAGTTTCGTTGTGTTGTAATTTCTTGCATTGCATGTGCTATTTTGCTAGCTTAGAAGAGGTTTAGAGGTCTATAAATGCCATTAGAACTGAATCTGAAAAACGGTGTTCTTAACACCTTTGCGGACATACCATCGGGGGAACGTGCGGTTAGTGGGCAAAACACTAGTTTTTAAGTTTCAGACGTGTATGCTTTAGCTTAGCCATATTTCTAGGTTTCGTAAGGCTTAGAATAATGGTGTCTTGTATCCATTTTAACAGGATTTAGCTTGGTTGGAGGATTCGCTCGAGTGCACAAGGTAAGTAGACACTTATAGTCTTTTTACTTAAGACGTGGGATATGTCAGTTGACTGATCACGAATATGATAACATGCCTACTTTCTGTAATTACCTGGTAACTATGCTATTAATTAACTGTTAAGATGTATCGTAAGACATGGTACGCCAGTACATGCAGAATGAATAGACATAGACTTACTATATAGACTACATATTATGGTCAAATGTGTGTGTTATATGAGGGGCTTTGGATCAATTGGTTTCGTGACCACGGTGCAACCATTCTCAATGGTTCGGTCACTATAGAACAGACGTCATTAGTTGGTGTGGGCAACTCGAGGTCGAACTCAATCGTGCCACTAATGTTACGTATGGTATGTTGTGCAATGGATAGGGCACTGGCATTCTACTATAGGTCTCTCGGAACAATGCCAACCCTACAGAGAAGAGGTAATATCTCGGATAGACCATATATGAGAGTTATGACCTATAATGCATTGGCCCTTTTCTGTATTAAAATAATTAGGTAATTATCGCCAGTTCTACACCATAAGCCTTGAAAACCCTAAAACATATTAAATGGTGTATTTACGGAGGTAATACCCCAGTTTTGGTTATTACTCAAAATGCACATTTACTTTCATTAATTGGGCTCATGTCATACCTATGTTGTAAGGTTTACTTACTAAGTCGTTAGACTTACGCAGTTATTATTCTATGTAACCTAGTTTATTGCTATGGAAGTGGCAAGAGATGCTATTGCCTTACTAGTTAGGCTTTACTTATGATTATAGGTTTGTCTTTATTGTTTAGTCGCTCCATGTTCTTACTTGATGAATTATAGTAACTCAGATTTATTCACCCTTCCTTGCATTTACTCTAGCGATTCTAAAAGGGTGATTTCTCATTTGGTCATAAGTTGGCTTAAATGGGTAAATTGCCAGTGACTCCATCGGATTAGCAGAGGCTAATTTTAGGGGCGTTACATGTATATGTTGATCAAGCACATTCATATGAGGCATTTGACTAAACAGGAATTAACCAAGTTAAATACTCAAATATAATTGCAGCAAAGGCGCCAATATTGTAATCCTAAAAAGACATGATAAGGGCTTCAATCGACCCCTAAGTAAAGTATTAGTCATAGATAATTTGGATGATAATCATCCTCATCATAAAATAAAAAAGGAAAAGAATAAACCGAAAACGCTTATTGATCAAGCCTCCAAGTGTCTTATAGAATTGTTCCCCAGAATTGTGTACCACTTATCTGGACAACTAGATATTGTGCCAAATACTACCTAAATTAATAGATAATATTTGGTACATTTTACTTGCAAGTTGGTCGTACCAAAAATAGTACTCGCCAATTGCACGAGTCAATCGTAGTAATGTGGCTGTGCAAGTGCGAGTGTCGAACCCACAGAGAATCGTGTTTGTCGAAAACCAACTTTAAAGTGCTTAAACTAATAAAATCTTAACCTAGTCCCAATATCAAGCAGGTGGCGTGCATAAAATTAAACTAAGTTAAATAGCATTAAAATAAAGAAATAAAAACGACTACAGTCCCTAATCCACTTCACAATTAATTAATCAATATATAAACATGCTTAGCTCATATTTATTAACAGTTATGCTACAAGGCATACTTTGAGCGTTAACGCATTGTTCATATTTCCGTCTATCGATAAGCACATATGTATATCCTATTGTTGCTACACAATCTTGTCGGACTAACCGAGGCAAACACTGTTACAAGAGGTCACAACGGATAATGGTCCGAAGACGAATATCCGATGTATCTCCGGTTGCAACGTTAGTCGACATTGAGCGATTGGCAAACAACAATCAATACACTTTTGTCACTAAAGTGCATTGAAACGAATAGACATAAATAAATGACAGAATAATACGAATTAAACACAAATATATATAAACAAATTAAAGCGAAGGGAAAAAGAGACTAATTAAAAGTAAAATAAAACATTAATTAAATAAATGACAGTTTAGGAGGAGTTTACAGTGAAAAACAGAAGGCTTGGGCCCTAGAGGCACCTCCCAAAACGTGCTTCACAATGAATACACGAGGTCCTATTTATAGGTGGTTGGACATGAAAGGCGCTCAACGCACTACACTGCTGTCGAACTTACATTTTGTCGAACGCAGGCTACACGCTCGACCTCAAATAACTGTTGCGCTTAGGGCTGACATGGATGTGCGTTAACCGCAGAGCACCTGCTCAACGCAGATAACCGCTAGGCCGCTGCTCGCAGCGAACGTGGCTTGCTCATCGACGTGCTTGCATGGGTGCTGCTGCGGCGACCGTGAGTGCAGCTGCGTCGACCATGGTGTGCGCGCTGCTGCTGCCCATGGGTGCTGGCGCGCGTGCGGCGTATGGTGTAAGACGTCCGTAAGTGCGGTCGAACGCACTTTGGCAGCTCTTCTTCTTTAAGTCCTTTCTTGCCCTTGCTAACCATGATTCAACACAATGTCCTGCACAACACAAAATACTAAAAACACTAAAAATGATTAAATATTAACAATGCTAAAGGTCTAATAAATATAAATTAAGGGGTCCAAATCAGCACTTTTAGGCACCGATCACAAGTGCACAAGATCAAAACAATGGTAAATGGTGCAAGTACGAGATCATTCCAACAATGATTGTTGATTTTGTTTTGAATTGATTTTTGAATTAAAACATCAAGATTGTCACGAAATTGATATAATGAAAAGAAATAAAGATTAATAAAAGTGTTAGGGTTTCAACATCCACCACTAATCAGACTAATTAAGATAACGATATGCCAATGCGCCAATCATACCGGTATATTTAATGCTTGTCAACCTAAAGGCATGGGTGTATACTTCTTAAGCTATTGGTCTCTTTAAACAACGATTTAGGTATGAGTGTTTATGCTAATTCTTTTCTTTCTCAAAGGATTTAGCATGGGTGTCTTCTAAGTTGTTATTTAAGAAAGCATAAATCAATGGAAATCGACAAACACATGAAACTTAGGGCATGAGTGTCTACTCCCAATTTTCCATATTGATTATTCAAAGAACCCGTGATGAGATTCTTTTGTCACTTTATTAAAACCCAAGACTCAATCATCTAAATTGACTTAAATAACACATCCAAACACATGCATATGTTGATCAGGCACATTCATATAAGGAATTCAATTAATTAAAAAATAATGAATTTAAATATACCAAAATATGATTGTAGCAAAGGCACCAGTATTAAAATCCTAAAAAGACATGATTAGGGCTTCAATCTAGCTCCTAACCAAAGAGTTAGTTACATATAACTGAAATAAAGTGAAAAGAAAGAACCGAAAATGATTCATGGAAGTAGCCTCTGAATTCTCTTCTCAATTGTCTTTGGACTTGTGTCTCTCCAATTGTGTGGTCTAGAGGTCTATTTATAGGGCTTAGGAGAGTCCTAGAAGCCTTAGCAATCCTAGGAAATTCAGAACTTTGTCTCCTAGTCAAATTAGGAAGCAATCCTATTACAAATCGGAATAGGATTCATCTAGATTTGTGTTCTTATCTTGTGAAATGATTTTGGCATAGCAGAATTCCGAATTTGGAAAATCTTATTTTGCAATGATTGTAGAATTTTGAGTTAGCTTTCCAATGCCACTAAACTCACCTCAATCCAATACTCGAACTGAAAGTTATAATCAAAATACCGAGATATGTTCATAATCCAAATTTGAATCCAATCCGATTTTGACTCTAATTAGATAAATTCTAATTTAATCCAATCCAAATATGAATATTTTAGCCCGTATCACTAGAGGGTCATTTATAGGCTTGGGAGCTACCCTAGACATTCTTGTGCAACCAATCAACTCACAAATCAAGTTGGAATTGGATTCTAGATTTTGAAACCATGGTAAAATGCGTTCTCAGTCGCCCAACACACGAATGCGCTCGATCGTAGGATGGTGCGCTTGATCTCAGTGGTGTGATCGACCCTACTACTAATTTGGGTACTTGAGCGCATATCTGCGCTCGATCTTGGCTGCTTGTGCCCTCGAGCATTGATGCGCTCGATCCCAAAACTCCAGCTTTTTTTCCCAAAATTATCTTTTTGTCTTGGAACTTGCCAAAAATGCTTGCTTTTCTTCAACAGCCTAAAAATTGCAAGAAAACACAAAAACAAAACATCGAACTACAACAAAACTAAGAGTTTAACACATGTGAATTAAGGGGATAGAATGTATAACATTCAGCACTTATCACACCCCTAAACTTACATACTGCTAGTCTCTTTGCAATACAAATTTGAAACTGAAATCAACATAAAATAGAAAGATAAGTCCTTCTTTCAAGGGATGTACGATTGCATTTAGCATATGCAACAAACCTTTTAAACCCTTAGGCATCCCTAGTAAGATGAGTGAAGTCTCGTGAGGGTTTAACAGAAATGTTACCCACAAAAATTATGTAAACATGTTATCCCGAAGAATGCAATATCATAAAAATCATGGTTCTCGTTCATTAGCAAGCTTAACACATCAAACTCCATCTTCACAATTTCAGGAAATTAAGAGTCAAGTTCCTACATATGTCATTATGAGTATCACAAGACTCAACTAGTGTAAAATGAACTTAACACATAGTCATGAGGTTTCAAAAACTAATCTCAATTATGTATATATCAAAACTCAAAGTTCATTAGACTTCCCATTAGATGAAATAACCAAGGTTTTTTTTTTTTTAAAAAAAAAAAGGCTATGTAGTGCTTAGCTCCCTTAAACTTTCTAATTGACCCATGTAATGAGTGTTTAGCCAATGACTCCTAAACCAAATAGTTTTAGGGCATTAGGTGTAAAGACACCCCTAAGGGCTTACTAACTGATCGATGTCAAATATTGTATATTTGACCCCCTTTTACTTATCTTTGTTAATCTCTTAGCGTTGTTTATATCTAACATTTGTGTTGTTTTTAGTATTATCTGGTGTTGCAGGTCCTTGCATCCAAAGCTCAGTTGAAAGGGTGAAAAAGGGAAAAAGAAAAGAAGTATGTTCCTTGCCATTGCGCTCGAGTGCACAAGGAGCGATCGAGCGCATTGCGTTCGATCCCAAGGCCTACGATTAAGCGCATGCCTTGTCTGCCTGCATCTCACGCGGTTGCCCTAGCCAGCCCTAGCCTCCATCGCTTCAACCTTGCGTCATGGGATTTCTGAGGTAGTTACGAGTGATCAAGCGTGCCTTCCACAATCAATCACATATATGCCTACGCTTGAGCGCACTGCCTGCGATCGAGCGCATCCCTGTGACCTGGCAGCAGCTTAGTTTTCTATAAATAGGACCCTTGTGTTAAATTTTAGGTTGCTACATTTTTTGAGCGCCCATTCTCAGCAGAAGCCATTGTTTGGCTTTGCATACTTGTTCTAAATATTAACCATTTCCCTTTTATTTTATTTAATGCTTACTTGCACTTATATTTTGTCTCTCTTTTATATGGGAGGCTAATCTTCAACTAAGGTTGAAGATGAAGCCCCCCCTTTAATTTATGCACATTTACATTATAGTTATTTAATTTTGTCTTTACTTTATGCTTAGTTGTTTCAATATGATTTAAGTGACAATCTCATTTGATAGTCGTTTTTGTTGCATCTATGTCCAACATCATTGCGTTCCAATCTGGAGGTACGTCGAATGGTTGGGAAGAGACGAGGCATCCATTGTGATCAACGATACAGTGGATGACTCGAGCTCAAACTAAAATCCTTTATGACTCTTTATATGGTAAACGTTTTGAATGGTTCAACTAGCTTCACTAACGACTATAGGTTAAGCAAAGTACTAACTCGATAGGCAGAATAATAATTGTAGTGTTCAACATGTATGTTTAGTGGGGAAGGTGGATTCTTTAACTTTAGTTATCTTTTGTTTATTTTACAAGTTTCTTTCTTATTAGTTTACATTTCCGTTAATCATGAACACACACTCAGAACTAGGTTAAGGTAATATAAATCTATAAACAAAATTAGTTTTTAAACATTCACAGTTCCCAATGGATTCGAACACGTACTTGCGCAAATGCTATACGAACCACGGTACATTCTATTACGAGTACTAAATTTGGTACAATCACTAACTCGAGTAAAAAAGGCTACGAAGCTAAGTTAGCCATTACATTAACCAAATCAAAATTTTCATCTTTTGACGTCCAGTTACTTAGTGAAAATTTCACAATGATCAACTTCTTTTTCGAAAAAATAAAAATAAAAATAAAAATTTATGCCAAGGTTATTTCTCCAACAGGTTACCCAACTTCATCCAAGATAATGCCAACACATATATTGATTTCAAATTTCATACCCCACAGACTATGTGTTAGTGTGCATGTGAGAAACAAATTGAAAGTGGTGATATCTCATGTTGTCAAAGAAACTAACACAACTCCAGTTCCCTAGTCAAGTGATCATGTGTTCATCATGTTGAGCTCACCAATGAATTTCAAACCAAAAAATTAAAATCAACTACATACTTAAGAACATGTGTATCCTACCTATACCCCGAAACTTAAATGATACAATGTCCTCAGTGTGTGGATAGAGAAAATAAAATAGTATAGGGGATAAGAGTACTTGACCCATCACTATGGTGTAGAGGATGTTGCCCCTGGAGTAAGAAGCAATCGTGCTAGTATGGATCGGAGCAATTCTTCTCGCCACTTTAATCGTCGGTCTACCAAGAACTTGTCCTCCCAGGCCTCCCTTATCTGATCAGCTAGCTCAAACCAGAGGTACGCCAACTCATCACAGATGAAATGATACTCCAAAATGCTCATGGCGATAGTCTCCTTCTCCTACACCTCCTCCTCAGTTGTAGGCTCATCCATGTCATTAGGCTCCTCCTAGAAATTGGGGGAGGATCATAAATATGTGGAAAAGGGAAAGAAATGGGGAGAAAAAAAAGGATAGAGAGATGGTGGTAGAGGTAGGGGTGAGTAGAGGTTGCTTAGTGGAGATGGGTGGTGGTGCAAACACGTGAAAAAACTTGTTGTGCCCATTACCCACCTAAATTAATAGGCGAATAATCGGCAAAAGATCAAAGTGATAGTATAGTAGGCAAATACGAAATCATTCTCATGAGGATTGTGCAAATTATGCTTAAAAGTAATTTCCTAATTAATTAATTGAATTAAACAAGATGTCACTCATTGAATTGAATAATAAGAACGAGGGTTAGGGTTATGACATCCACCACTAATCACACCCAATTAAGATAAACAATATGTCAATGCTAACAATTATATCGATATACTTAAAGCTTGCTAACCTAAGGGCATGGTATCTACTCCTTAAATTATTAATCTCCCTATACTCTAATTATTTTCTTTTCAAATGATTTAGAATGATACTAAGTTGTTCTTTAAGAAAGCATAAATCTATAGAAATCAACAAACACATGAAGCCTAGTGTTGTGCCAAATACCACCTAAATTAATTGGCAATATTTTGTACGTTTTACTTGCAAGTACACAAGATAAAAATGATAATATAGTAGGAAAATACAAGATCATTCCCACGAGGATTGATAATTATACTTAGAATGTATTTTCCTATTTAAATAATGTATTTAAAACAATCGTCACAAATTGAATTAAATTAAAGAAATAAAATAAAAGACTAACTAAACTAAAAAGGATTAGGATTTTGAAATCCACCGCTAACCATTCTCAAATATGATTAACAATATGCCAATATTCCAATTATATCTAGATATTCAATGTTTGCCAACCTAAGGGCATGATATCTACTCCTGAAGGTATTGATTTCTCTAAGCACTTAACTAGGCATGGTATCTACTCTAATTCCTTTCTTTCCAAGGAAAAGCATAAATCTATGAAAATCGACAAACACATAAAGTCTAGGGCATGGTATCTACTCCCGATTCCCCATTTTGATTAAGCCAAGAACCTGTGATTCTTTTGTCACTTTACTAAGCCCAGGACTCGGTCATCCAAATTGACTTAAATAACATAAATCCAACACACAAGCATATATAGAATTTGATCAAACAGGAATTAATCAAGTCAAACATCCAAAAGTTAACTATAGTATAAGCGCCAATATTGTAATATTATAGAGATATGATTAGGGCTTCAAACTAGCCCTAATTATGTAATACCCTGAAAAAAAACAATTGTTTTGATTTAAAGATTTTCTACTAGAACGGTCAAAATATTTATGAAAGAAACCAGGTTTTATAACAACGAACCTAAGCCCAAACTTATAGCCTAAAAACATTTGAAGCATAAAACCAAGCTTTACCTTTTATGCCCGAACGAACGTTAGGGTTTTCGGACATACGCAAGGGGATCACCGAACATACGCCTGCAAATAGTACACGAATGTACACTGGGGACCATACAAACACACACAACTTTTGGAATACCCCTTGGATAAATACCTGGACATATGCTAGACCCTTTGGAACGCTATGTAAATAGTAATGAACATATGCTCCATAGTACCCGGATCTCCGCTGCTTTTGAGAGAGTTTGTAGCACCCTCAGCTATAAATACCCCATACTCTCCTTCATATTCACACACCATTTTTACTTATTAGCACCCCCCCTAGGCTACTAGGTTGTGTTCTTGTGAGTTTGAGTTTAGAGAGAGAGTTTTGTGGGAAAGAAGCTCATGTTCTTGCCGAATTTCGAGGTAGCCCCTTAACTGCTTTACGCTTCCATTACTGTTTCATTACTTCCTTAATGTTGAGAGTTTTCAAAAGAGGTCGTGTTAAGCTTTTTGCTAATATCCTTACAAAACAAGTAATGTTTTCAAAAGCTTCTTTGATTTGTGTGATGTTAAGTTTTCCTACATTGCATGTGTTTATTTACTAGTTTAGAAGAGATATAGTACCCAATAGATGATGTAGGAACCTTAAACACCATTTTAGCCTTGAGTAGATTTGTATAACTCACTGACCAGAAGTACGGTCAGGGCAACAGGCATCTGCCTTAGGCCTCATTCGTGTGTATTTTAGAGTTTAGCAAGCCTTTTGTTAGATGAGGTCCAGTATTCTACTCGTAAGGATCCTCTAGTGTTATGTGTAATGGTGTGTTATATTCTGTTTTAGCAAGATTTAGCCATGTCGGAGGATTCAAGCAAGCGTGCGAGGTAAGTAAATACTTACGAACCTTTTTCCTTAAAACATTGGATATATCAATTGACTGTTCACGAGTATGATATGAGCATGCCTACTTTTATAATTACTTGGTAACTGTCTTATAAACTGATTGTTAAGATGCATTGTATGACGACATGGTACACTGATACGTGCGGTATAATAGCAATAGGCTTACTATATAGACTTAAGTGATATAATTAAATGTGTGTGTTATATGGGCCTTAAATCCAATTATTATTTTGTGACTAGTACAGTCTTAATGGGTGGTCACTACAGGATAGACATCATTAGTGGTGTAGGCCATCCGAGGTCGGACTCGGTCGTGCCGCTAATGTTATGTATGGTAGCATTATAGTGCCCCCAAAATTAGCCTCGACAAATCTGGCAGAGTCACTAGCAATTCACCCAGTTGAGCCAACTTATGACCATATGGGTAATCAACCTTATAAAAAAAAACGTTAAAGTAAATGCAAAGGAAGGTGAATAAATCTAAGTTACTATAGTTCATCAAGTAAGAACATGGAGCAACTACATAATAAAGACAAACCTGTAATTATAGGTAAAGCATAACCAGTCAAGTAGTAGCATCCCTTCCCACTTCCATAGCAGTAAACAAGATTTCCTAAAGAATAATAACCGCCTAAGTCTAACAACTTAGTAAGTAAACCTCACACTTAGGTATGACATGAGCCCATTTAATGAAAGTAAACTTGTAATTTGGGTAGTAGCCAAAAAGAGGGCATTACCTCTGCTTATACACCATTTCATAAGTTTTTGGGTTTTCAAAGCTCTATGGTGTAGAACCGATGATAATTACCTAGTTGTTTTGATGCAGAAAAGTCTAATGCTTTATAAGTCATAATTCTCATACATGGTCTACCCAAGATATTACCCATTCTCAACAAGGTTGATGCTATCCCGAGGGACCTATAATAATACAATGCTAGTGCCCCAGCCATTGTATAAAATACTATACGTAACATTAGTGGCACGATTGAGTCCGACCTCAAGTGGCCCACACCAACTAATGACGTCCGTCCTATAATGACTGAACCATTGAGAATTGTTGCATCAAGGTCAAGAAACCAATGAATCCAAAGCCCCGAATAACACACACACTTGACCATAATACACGGTTTATATAGTAAGCCCATAGCCGTTCATACCGCATGTACCGGCATACCATGTCTTACGATGCATCTTAACAGTTTATTTAATATCACAATTACTGAGTAATTACAGAAAATAGACATGCTCATATCACTGATATATCCCACGTTTTATGTAAAAAGGGTGTAACTATCTACTTACATTGCGCATTCAAGAAAATCCTCCGACCAAGCTACCTCGTGTTATAACAGATACAAGACACCGTTATTATAAGCCTTAAGAAACCTAGAAATATAGCTAAGCCCAAGCATACACGTGTAAAACTTAGGAATAGGTGCTCTACCCACTGAACGTACATCCAGCCTCTATGGCATACATCCACTCGGTGTGTTAAGCACATCGTTTCAAGATTCGGACAGTGCATGTTTCTAATGGCATTCATAGATCTCTAAACCTTTCCTAAGCTAGCAAAACAATACATGCAACACAAGAAATCACAGAACAATGATGCTTTGAGAAAATCCTTTGAAAACATCATTATCTTTAAAAAACGTTTAATGAACTCTTGGAAAACCTCAGCAAGGTAGAAACACAAGATAAAATAATGCTAAATAAAAAGGGAACGAAGCTTACCCCAAAGCTAAGCACGGACATGGTCTCCCTTTCTCGAAAACTCCTCCTTGAAGCTTACTCTCACCAATTTCTCACTCAAAACTCAAGTAAAGGACTTTTGCAGCCTATGGGCATACCAAGGGATGGGAATGGGCGATTGAAATGGGAGGTGGGATGGCCTATTGATCGGTTCCAAATATTGTATATTTGACCCCCCCTTAACTTATATTTGTTAATCTCTTAGTATTGTTAATATCTAACATTTGTGTTGCTTTAGTGTTTTGTTGATGTTGCAGGTCATTGCATTCAATACACGGCCACAAAGGGCAAAATTGACTTAAAGAGAAGTGTGGAGTTCCTACTAGAGCAATCGAGTGCACGACAGTATGATCGAGCACACTGGGGTCGAACGCAAGGAGCAAGATCGATCGCATTCCACGTAGACCCATGTCTCGCGTGGTTGCCCTAGCCGACCTTATCCTCCATCACTTCCAACCTTGCACCGTGGGGATTTTAGAGTAGTTACGAGCGTTTGATTGCATCCTCGACGATCGATCGCATACATTCTTGCTCGAGCGCACAGCCTGCGATCGAGCACATCCCTCTGACCTAGCAACAATTTAGTTTTCTATAAATACGTGCCTTGCGTAAATTTTTCTTTTCTACATTTTCAAAGCGCATCCAGAGGCCAAAAACCCCTATTTGGGTTTGCCTTGCCTCTTTAAACCTCAAACTTTGTATATCTTTTTATATTTAATGCTTACTTTTACCTTATTGTCATTTAATCTTATTATGGGTGGCTAAATTTTCAACTAAGGTTGAAGATGAAGCCTCACCCTTAGCATTTCTTTAAGCTTTTACATTTAACACATTACATTTCGTCATTTACATTTCATATTTGTTTCATTTCAATTTATGTGACAAAAGTTGTGGTGATTGTCGTTTGTGATGCATCGAAAGCCCAACCTTTGTTGTGTTCCAAGCCAAGTGCACAACGGATGATTGAAACTTGATTAAATATCCACTGTGATCCATGGATACAGTAGATGTTTTTATCAAGGATTAATATCCGTTGTGGCTCCTTAACTGTAAACACATCAAATCGGTTTGATTAGTGTCACAAAGGCAATAAAGTATAATTAAAGGTTAAATCGATAGACGGATGTGTGAGTTTAACGTTTAATCGTGCACTTTAATTTTGGGTGAGGCTAACTCTCTAACCTTAGCTGCTTTACTTAATTTAATTTAAGCCTTTTTAGAATAGTTTATATTTTTGCGAGTCCTATGTTTGATTAAACGATCAAAACTTGGAACTAGGTTAAAATAGGGTTAGTCTAGATATAATATTAGTTTTTAAACAAAATGCTTTTCCCTGTGGTTCGATCCCGTATTTTGCAACGCTACACAATCAACGACTTGTGCTATTGCGAGTACAATTAGATTTACACAACAAATTTTGGCGCCGTTGTCGGGGATAGGCTATTTTTGTTTAAATTAATATTATTTTTAGATTAGTTTTATTTTTCTACTAGTATTTATTTTCTGCAATTTCAATTCTGTTCTTAGTTTATTTTTGTGTTTTTGTTAAGTTTTTATTTTTTTATTTTTTTATTTTATTTTAGTGTTTGGCTAGTTTTGAGTTCAATTTTGGTTTCTGGAAAATACGGCACTAATAGAGTGATCGATCAGGTGAGCGCATCGCCTAATGTATTAGCAAAGGCAGTTGTTACGATTGATCGCATATCTGCTTGCATCGAACGCACTTGCAAAGCTACATTTACATTGTATGCGATTGATTGTGATCGATTGCCTGCCGAGCATCTCTTCTTCCTACACCAACATATCCGAGGCAGTATGTTTAGTTTCTGTTTCTTGTAGTTTTCATTAATTGTTAGCTTAGTTTTAATTGATTTATCTGCCTATTTTTAACATGTTCTTTGCTATTGTTGGTTGTGCTTAGTTTATTTTTATTTTTAATTGATTAATTAGTTTTTATTTGTTTAAATAGTAGTTTAGTTAATTATATAGTTAGTTGTTTAATTGCTATGCCATGTTAGTTTTTATTTGTCTTAGCTAGTTTGTTAATATTTTTTTGTTTCTGTATCTGTAATTTCTGCCTATGTTCATATTTGTTTAAAATTATTTAATTTTAATTCATTTAGTGCATATAGGTTGCTATTTTTGTAGTTTAATTTTAAGTTAGTGTTTTAAATTCATCTAGGTTAGTGTTGCTATTCTTTATTTGTTGATTTGTGTCCCTGTTTTTCTTGTTTTTATTCATACATGCTTGTTTAGTTTGCTGATTTTCTTAGTGTTTGGTTTTAATTATTGTTAGTTTATGCATGGTCGGCGATCCTTAAACTTAGAGTTAACACCCTTAGATCCCGACTTATAAAGAAACATTAGGAGAGCGCGTAGAGCTCACGTTGAGATGGGGGATAATCAAAGGAATGAAAATGTGGAGGAGCACGAGGAATACCAAGATGCAAGAGCTGGGAATGAGGAGCAAAGAAGAGCTTATGACGTGGATTTCACTACGTCACGACGGGAACTTTTTGCACCAGTTGCGACTAGTTCCCATTCGTGCATAGTGTTGTCACCAACTAACGCAACCCATTATGATCTAAAGCCACACATAATCCAAATGTTACCATCTTTCTACGACTTAGATCATGAAAACCCATATTCCCATGTGAAGAAATTCAAAAACATCTGTGCCACCACCAAATTTCAAAATTTTTCTGAGGAAGCTGTGTACCTAAGACTTTTTCCGTTCTCCCTTCATGATAGAGCCATGGAGTGGTTGGATTCCAACGCTCATGGATCTATTACATCCTGGGAAGAATTCTTGAAGCAATTCTACAACAAGTTTTTCCCAATGTCCAGACTAAATGAGGCAAGAAGGGAGATCAGTTCCTTTACTTAGGATGAGGATGAGAAATTCTCTGAATGCTGGGCGAGGTTCAAGGATTTGCTCATCAGATGCCCCCTCATGGTTATGAAAAATGGCAACTCGTGCAATTCTTCTACCAAGGGTTGTCTTAGCCCAACCGTAGCATGATAGAGTCGATGAATGGGGGGGCATTCTTGAACTTAACAGGAGATTTAGCTTATAAAGCTTTGGATAAATTGGCTGACAACTCACAACAATGGGATTTCACGAGTTGTTGAGACAAATCTGCCCAAAACCCTAAGAATGGGGGCATCCTTGAATTAAATGGTGAATCATGTGCAGAATGTAAAAACCCGTCAATGCTGCAAATACATTTCCAGTTGATAGTTGTTCTGTCTGTGCTAGTCCCTTGCACCAAGCATAGAATTGTCCATCGATGACAGTATTTTCTGAGATGAAACAAGTGAACGCTTTCAACAACTTTCAAAAGCAGTCTAGTAGGCCATATTCTGAGACATATAATCAAGGGTGGAGGAACTACCCAAATTTCTCTTGGAAGCATAATCAACCCACAAATCAAGGAGGAGCTCCACATGCTCAAAATCAATATCCTTCAGGATTTCCTCCGACATATCAAAGTCATGGATGCTCGGCTCAACCAGCGTCATCATCTTATTAGGCCCCCACTCAAACATCAGCATCATCGACACAGTCATTGGAAGAGACCATGAGGGACTTCATGAAAATGACTGGTCAATCAATCAATGACGTGAGGCATTCCACCATGGTGAACACCCAGGCAATCTCGAAGTTGGAGATGCAAATGGGACAGTTGGCAAATCAACTTGGTGAGAGAGATAAGGGAAAGCTCCCCAACCAATCAGTGAACAACCCGAAGGCATGTAGTATCAGAAATTCTTCAAATCAAGAGCATGTGCAAGCAATTGTCACTTTAAGGTCTAGAATAAGAGTGGACAATCGAATGGTGGACCCAGAAGCATACCATGCTGAGGAAGAAGAGCTAAAAGGTGAAGAGGGTGACAACTAGAGGGAAGGAGATGCTGAGCCATACAGTCACCCTAGTTTTTGAGGAACCTCCTAGGACATTTGTGCCAAAAGCACCTTACCTTGAAAGATTACAAGCGCCCAAGAAAGGAGGGAAGTTAGAGGACATTTTGGAGGTGTTCAAACAAGTCCAAATTAATATTCTATTTTTGGATGCCATCCAGCAAATCCCTTCATATGCCAAGTTCTTGAAGGACTTGGTCACAGTGAAGAAGAAGACGAATGTCCCCAAGAAGGCATTTATGATCGAGCAAGTCAATGCTATCCTACAACGCAAGTTACCTCTCAAGTACAAGGACCCTAGATGTCTTACAATTACTTGCGTGATAGGAGTTAGTCAGATTGAGAGGGCATTATTAGATTTGGGAGAAAATGTGAATTTATTGCCCTACTCAGTCTATTTACAGTTAGGGCTAGGAGAGCTGAAGCCCACATCCATGACACTGCAACTTGCTGACAAGTTTGTGAAGATTCTACAGGAAATAGTTGAGGATGTACTGATTAAAGTGGACAAATTTTATTTCCCTATAGATTTTATTGTGCTGAACACGGAGCCAGTTCAAGTTGTAGGGACTGAGATCCCTGAGATCCCTATGGGTATCATTTCTAGAAAACCCCCACGAGACTCCACTCATCCTCTAAGGAATTTCTAGGGGTTTAAAAGGCTTGTTGCATATGCTAAATGCAACTGTACATCCCACGAAAGCTAGATTTATCTTATTGTTTTTCAGTTTATTTTCTATTTTTTATTTCTAAAGGACTAGCAATATGTAAGTTTGGGGGTGTGATAAGCACTGAATATTGCACATTAAAGCCCCTTAACTTGCATTTGTTAATTTCTTAACAATGTTATTTGTTTGATTGTGTTATTTTTGTGTTTTCAGGTATTTAATAAAGATGCAAGAAAAACCATTAATTTTGGGTTTAAAGCACAATTTGAGAGGACCTAGAAGATATGATTAAGCTTAACCAATCACAATAGAGGATATATATATATGATGTGGTTAAATTTAATTAAATCAAGGAAATGATAAAATCGAAATTTCTCCGCTTAGAGTCAAAATCGGATCGGATAGAATTTCAAATTTTGAACATGTCTTAGTATTTTTGCCATAACTTTCAGCTAAAATATCAGATTAAAGTGATTCAAGCGGTATTAGAAAGTTAATTCAAAATTATACAAATCATGCTGAAATAGGATTTTCCCAAATTGGATTCCCGCTAGGCCAAAATCGTCCTGCAAGAGAAGGAGGAAAATCTAGACGAATCCTTTTCTTACTTGTACATGGATTGCTTCCTAATTCAATTAGGAGATTAAAATCCGAATTTTCAAGGTTTCCTAGGGATTCTAGGGTTTGTTTGCTCCTTATAAATAGGCCTCTGAGCTTCAAGAAGAGATATACTTAGTTTTAGCCAGAAAATATTTCTTGGAGGCTTAGCGGAGTCATGAGCGGTTAAACCCCTTTGTGGGGTGTTGATGTAACCCTTTACAAGCATAATGGTTTGATTGTATTTAAATTCCAGACTTTCAATTTATGTATGTTGATTATATAACTGTGAGAATTGCTACAATTGAATTCTGTTCTTAATTATTAAATGCAATTGTTCTTAAATTCCAAAATCAATATTTGTAAAATTCTTATCTTGTCTTAGAAAGTATTTTATTTTTATTGAACTCAAATCATTCTTATTTTCTATGATTATGGGAATGATGGTTATATAATGGGTTTTAATAGACATATGATTAATAGGATTAAGATAGGCCATGCCTAGGAAAGACGGGTCGTACTACACCCTAGTTTAGTGTAATTTAGGTAGACGATTCGTGTCAACCGAGGATGGGTTATGCTATTCCATTAATTATATGAAACTTATTAAAGGGTTTTATAGTTTATACCTAGGGAAGAAGGGTCGTGCCGCATCTTAGTGGTTAGGTGGACGATCTGTGCCAACCGAAGATAGATTATCCTTACTCTTTAATAAGGTAGTTTCTTGTTTAATTATAACATGCATTGAATGAATTTCTGGAATTGAATCTGATTAACCATTGTTGTGCGGATAGAGGTGAAGTCAATACCCTATACTCTCTTTCATATTTTAATTATCTTTTATTTTATGCATTTACTTTTAGAAAACAAAATCAAAACAAATATCTTTTTAATTAAGTTAATTTTAATCTTTCGAATTTAATAATAAAACCCCTGCAGTCCTTGAGGTTCGACACCCTCTCTATAGCCGTATCCTACAAAGATTCATCCTATTGTGAGTGGTATTTTTATAATTGATAATTTTGGTCACGAAATTACCACATCAATTTTTGGCACCGTTGCTGAGGACTGTTATTAAGTTTTAAGGGTTAAGTTTAGCTTATTATTATTATTATTATTATTATTATTATTATTATTATTATTTTATATTTTGTTTTTCTTTTCGTTATGTTGTTAATTTTTAGATTTTCAACTCTCTATTCAAGTTTCACGATCAGCTCCATGTGCCAGTCTTTGTGACTGTGCTCGATAGCCACCCGTGTGTGATCGAGCGCAGGTCTACAAGCAATCAACAAGCCACTGCGATTGAACCTTGTGCCCCTGCGATCACTCCCATCTGTGGTAGTGCAATCGAATGCACCCTGAAGTGCGATCGAATACACCCCTGACAGACTCTACAGCATCCTCACTCAAACACACCTACGGGCCGTTTGTGAGCTTTTAGTTTTAGTTTTAGTTTTTATTTTTATTTTTATTTTTCTTTTATTATTTTATTTCTATTAGTTTAGTTCATATGGGGAAACATTTCAACACCCCATGGACCATGTTCATATTGCAATAGTCCTTATCATCATGTTAGAAATTGCCCTACTGCGAGACAATTTTCTAATTATTCTTTTGAGCATATGAACAGGCCATTGTCTAGACTGGGAAATGAATTTTATTCTGATTCTTATAACCCGGCGTGGAGCAACTAGTCTAACTTCTCGTGGCAAGCTCAAGATCATGGAAAGTATGCTCCACAAGGTCATGAACTGCACCATCAGTCATATTTGCAGTTCCATGATCAATCATATTCCCCTCAATATCAAGCAACTCCATAGCAGCAATACCAGGCCACACCGCCTCCTCGGTATGATTCAAATTTTGAAGATCGGATGTTGCAAATGATGGGCGAGATAAGAGACAAGCTAAATGTCACAATGGACAAGAAGACTCAGACAATAAAATCTTGCTCTGAATCCATTGTCAAGATAGAAACTTACGAAGAGGAGCCATCTCCCATCTATTGGCTTCCACAACAATACCAAAGGCTCACCTCATCGAGAATTTCAACGCTAGAATCCATCGCCAAGATAGAAGCTCACCTTGAAAAAAGCATCAACCACCCCAATAGAAAGGAAGAAGAGCTTCAAAGTCAGCCAATGGCCAATTCTGATGAACACTACATGGTAGATGAAAGTACTTATCCTGAGCAAGCTATCACCACACTGAGGAGTGAAGAAGTGGTCGAAAACCACATGGAAGAGAGGAAGGATGAGCAAAAGGAAGAGCAAATAGGGACCCCACAGAATCTACACCAGGAAAAAGGCAAGGAAGTGAGCACTGTGACTTCTTCACCATCAAGTCTTATTCCCGAGACTCCGTGTGAGCCCCGAGCCCCTATTCCAGGTAATCTAAAAATTTCATTTTTAGATATAGATGACATTTTCCCGGTCATTAGTTCTTATGACTTACCAAGAGGCTAGGAGAATATACTGTTAGGGCTGTTAGAAGAGCACAAAGAGATCATCGAGGTAGAAAAATTTCCTGAGTATTTTCCTCATTTTACTCCAGTTCATGATTCCTTACTGAATGAGAAACTGTTTAAGAATACTTAGAGGGATCTACCTCAATATGCGAAAATTCAAAATCACCTATCTGTAGGTAAAATCCATTCTCTGTGGTCCAAGAGAAGAAAAGATAGGTTTTTCAAATTTAAATTTAAGGGTCAGAGACCACTGAGTGCATCAAGGATGTGGATTCCATTGAATTAGCAGATTCCATATATTTTGACCAGATGAGTCAGCTTCTTAGGTTCAAGCGCAGGCCCTGTACGCTTGACTCCTCACTTCACCAAGGTACGTGATCTCCGTCAAGGACATGTGTTCTTGGATACAAGTTTGGGGGTATGATATACCCACATCTGTTCACTCAGGTACTCCTATACCCATAACCTCATTTTTCAGTTCTGTACATACATTGGGGACAATGTATGATTCAAGTTTGAGGGTATGAGTGACACATTTACACACACTTGTCTTGTTTTTGTGAAAAAAAAAGTGCATGTTCATGTTGTCCTAAAATTTTGGTTGACCTAAAAATTTGTGATTTGATTTCATCAATGAGCTTAAAAGTTTGAACACATAATCTGATGTTGGATTTTTTTTTAGTTTGTTACTTACTTTAGGCAATTGAAAATTCACATGTTTGATCTGTTCTGACACAAGCACATTAGCACATGATTGGTGGGGTATGACATATGGTTTTAATGTGTATATTTTTATGTTTTGGGTGACAATGGATGACTTATTGGTTGGATACATTGGCATAAGCATATATATATATATATATATATAAAGAGTGATCATTGATAAACTCTTCATTGAGTAACTGGGCCTCTTGCATCAAAGCAGTGAGCGTTCACGTCAAAAGGTGAACAGGTTTGATGTGGTTAGCTTTATAAAAGAAAAAATGATGATAATCATTGATAAACTTTTCACTGAGTAACTGGGCCTCTTGCCTCATTAAGCATTGGGTGTTCATGTCAAAAGGTGAAGAGTTTTGATGTGATTAACATTATGACTAGTTTAGTTTTATAACCTTTTTGACTTGAGTTAGTAAGTCATTAAGGCTGTCTTTACACCTAATGCCTTAAAACCATTTGGTTTGGGAGTCATTGGCTCAACACTCGCTACATGGGTCAATTAGAAAGCTTAATGGAACTAAGCACTGCAGAGCCTAATAATAAAACAAAAAAATAAGAAAAGTATGCTATTGTCATTCATTCTAATAGGACTTTCAGTGAATCTTGAGATATGGAGACATTGCACATTGAAATTATTTGGAAGCTTTATAATCTTGTGCTAGTTCACTTTACACTGTTTTGAACTTGTGATGCCTTGGTTTGCTTGTTGTAAGTACTTAGACTTTAATTTCCAATTCATTGTGAAGATGGAGTTTAACTTTTTAAGCTTGCTAATGAATGAGAATCATGGTTTTGAGTGAAGCTTTAATTTTTAGATAACATGAACTGTGCATAATGTTTGTGGGTATCATTTCTGAAAACCCTCACGAGACTCTACTCGTCCTCTAGGGAATTCCTAGGAGTTTAAAAGGCTTGTTACATATGCTAAATGTAACTGTACATCCCGAGAAAGCTGGATTTATCTTGTTGTTTTTCAGTTTATTTTCAGTTTTTTATTGCTAAAGGACTAACAATATGTAAGTTTGGGAGTGTGATAAGCGCTTAATGTTGCACATTCAAGCCCCCTTAACTCGCATTTGTTAATTTCTTAGCATTGTTATTTGTTTGATTTTGTGTTATTTTTGTGTTTTCAGGTATTTAATAAAGATACAAGAAAAGCCATTCATTTTGGATTTAAAGCACAATTTGAGAGGACCTAGAAGATATAATTAAGCTTAACCAATCACAATAGATGATATATATGATGTGATTAAGTTTAATTAAATCAAGGAAAGGATAAAATCGGAATTTCTCCACTTAGAGTCAAAATCAGATCAGATAGAATTTCATATTTTGAACATGTCTAAGTATTTTGGCCATAACTTTCAGCTCAAATATCATATTAAGGTGATTCAAGTGGTATTAGAAATTTAATTCAAAATTATACAAATCATGCTGAAATAGGATTTTCCTAAATCGGATTCCCGCTATGCCAAAATTGTCCCGTAAGAGAAGGAAGCAAATTTGGACGAATCATTTTCCTACTTGTACATGGATTGCTTCCTAATTCGACTAGGAGATTAAAATCCGAATTTTCTAGGTTTCCTAGGGCTTATAGGGTTTGTTTGCTCCTTATAAATAGGCCTCTGAGCTTCAAGAAGAGATATACTTAGTTTTAGATAGAAAATATTTCTTGGAGGCTTATCTGAGTCATGAGCGGCTAAACCCCTTTGTGGGGTGTTGATGTAACCCTTTCCAAGTACAATGGTTTGATTGTATTTAAATTCCAGACTTTCAATTTATGTATGTTGATTATATAACTATGAGAATTGCTACAACTGAATTATGTTCTCAATTATTAAATGCAATTGTTCTTAAATTCCAAAATCAATATTTGTGAAATTCTTATCTTGTCATAGAAGGTATTTTACTTTTATTGAACTCAAATCATTCTTATTTTCTGTGATTATGGGGATGATGGTTATATAATGGGTTTTAATAGACATATGATTAATAGGATTAAGATAGGACATGCCTAGGAAAGACGGGTCATACTACACCCTAGTTTAGTATAATTTAGGTAGACGATTCGTGTCAACCGAAGATGGGTTATGCTATTCCATTAATTATATGAAACTTATTAAAGGGTTTTATAGTTTATACATAGGGAAGACGGGTCGTGCCACATCTTAGTAGTTAGGTGGACGATCTATGCCAACCGAAGATAGATTATCCTTACTCTTTAATAAGGTAGTTTCTTGTTTAATTATAACATGCATTGAATGAATTTTTGGAATTGAATCTGATTAACCATTGTTGTGCGGATAGAGGTGAAGTCAATACCCTATACTCTCTTTCATATTTTAATTATCTTTTATTTTATGCATTTACTTTTAGAAAACAAAATCAAAACAAATATCTTTTTAATTAAGTTAATTTTAATCTTTCGAATTTAATAACAAAACCCCTGTAGTCCTTGAGGTTCAACACCCTCTCTATAGTCGTATCCTACAAAGATTCGTCCTATTGCGAGTGGTATTTTTATAATTGATAATTTTGGTCATGAAATTACCACATCAGTTTTGATCATATATCCAATTTCTGATAGCAAGTGGGTGAGCCCAATACATGTTATGCCCAAGCGAGTTGGATTGACGGTAGTGAAGAACAAGGATAATGAGTTGGTGCCAACTCATATTCAGTTTGAATGGAGAGTTTGTATAAACTACCGAAAATTGAACGCTGCCACCAGGAAAGATCATTTTCCACTGCCATTCATTGATCAAATAATGGAGCGTTTAGCTGGGCACGAGTATTATTGTTTCTTGGATGGTTATTCTGGATATAACCAGGTACCAGTGGACCTCAAAGATCAAGAGAAGACTAGATTTACTTGTTTGTTTGGGACATTTGCCTACCGTCGCATGCCTTTTGGGCTGTGCAATGCACCTACTACTTTTCAGCGGTGCATGATCAACATATTCTTCTACATGATAGAGCATTTTATAAAGATCTTTATGGATGACTTCTCCGTCTTCGGTTTATCTTTTCAAGAGTGTTTGCACCACCTCATTTTGTTTTAGTAAGGTGTAAAGAGAAGAACCTTGTACTTAACTGGGAGAAATGCCATTTTATGGTTAAGCAGGGGATTTTACTAGGGCATGTCATATCTCACAGGGGTATTAAGGTTGACAAAGCGAAGGTAGATTTTATCTCTAACCTTCCACCCTCACGTACTATGAAGGAAATCCGTTCCTTCCTGGGCCATGCAGGATTTTATAGGCGATTCATAAAGGATTTTAGCAAGATCATCAGGCCCTTGTGCAGGTTGTTGGCCAAACAGACCCCATTTGAATTTAATGAAGAATGTTTGAAAGCATTTAGGGCTCTAAAGGAGATTTTGACGTCCATACCAGTTATTAGACCACCCAATTGGGGTATCCCTTTTGAGATCATGTGTGACGCATCAGATTATGCGGTATGAGTTATTTTGGGGCAGCACATTGATAAACTCCCCCATGTCATTTACTATGCGAGCAGAACTCTGAACGAAGCACAACTCAATTACTCCACCATAGAAAGGAGTTATTGGCAGTCGTTTTTGCGGTGGATAAGTTTAGATCCTATTTGTTAGGATCTAAAATCATTATCTATTCAGATCATGTGGCATTGAAGTATCTTTTTTCCAAGGAAGATGCTAAATCCCGCCTAATCCGATGGATTTTGCTGCTTTAAGAGTTTGACGTAGAAATTCGGGATATGAAGGGTTCTGAAAATGTGGTTGCAGATCATTTGTCTAGATTGACCATGAATTACTCCGAGGACGCCACCCCTATTTCTAAGACCTTTCCTGATGAGCAATTGATGCACATTGCTCACAATCCCGCACCTTAGTATACGGACATCGTGAACTATTTTGTCACCCACCAAATGCCTTTACATTAGGGGCAACAAGATAAGATGAAATTTTTGTCCAAGGTTAAAACCTTTCTTTGGGATGATCCTTATCTGTTCAAGTATTGTCCTGATCAAATCATTAGGAGATGTATACCTGAGTTTGACCAATCTAGTGTCATCTCCTTTTGTCATGATCATGCATGTGGAGGCCATTTCAATGCAAATAAGACTGCTGCAAAGATTTTGCAGTGTGGATTTTATTGGCCCACCATGTTTGGAGACGCTCGTACTTATTGCACATCCTATGAGCATTGTCAGAAACTAGGGAGTATTTCAAAGAGGAACATGATGCCCTTCAATCCTATTTTGATAGTTGTGATTTTCGATGTGTGGGGCATCGATTTCATGGGACCTTTCCCAAACTCCTTCGGGTTTCTATATATTTTAGTTGTTGTGAACTATGTGTCCAAGTGGGTGGAGGCAGTTGCATGCAAAACCAATGACCACAGAGTTGTGGTCAAATTTTTGCTCGGTTTGGTACACCTAGAGCAATTATTAGTGATGGAGGTACGCATTTCTGCAACTGGATTTTTGAGCAGCTGATGAAGAAGTATTTCATCACACATAAGGTTGCCACACTTTATCACCCACTGACGAGTGGGCAGGTTGAAGTGTCAAATCACGAGATCAAACACATTTTGGAGAAAACTATGAACCCCAACAGAAAAGATTGGTCTCTACAATTGAATGATGCTTTGTCGGCATATAGGACAGCATTCAAAACTCCGATTAGGATGTCACCGTATCGGCTTGTGTACAAGAAGGCATGTCATCTTCCCGTTGAGTTGGAGCATCGAGCATACTAGGCCATCAAACAGCTGAACTTCAATTTTTTGAAGGTTGGCTCTTAATTGGACCAAATTTAGGTACTCCCAATTGAACGAACCGAAGTTCGTATAGCAGTTGCGCAAGTACCGAGTCGAACCCACAAGGAACCGTAAACTGCTTTGTGTGAAAATAACCTTGAGTCTAAGTTAGTTCTATTTTAACCTAGATCCGCAGTGGGTGTTTGTGACAACTTAAAAGCAAATTAAAATGAAAATGTAAACGAAATAAAAGTACCAAGGTTGAGGTTTTCACCTCACCATTTCAACTACGTTAATTGAAAACGCTAAGCTAAAACATCCGTCTATCGGTTTGAAATAAAACCAAATCTCTTGCACCTATCGAAGGATTAAAGGAATCCGTCCCTGTGACAAAAGACAAACCATAAATAGTTTAAGGCTCAAAGGATCTAAAGTGAATGTGTTAAGACACAAACTATTATAGATAAATGAGCGTAAACCAAAGGATGGAATGTATCCATCGGACGAAAAACCAAAAATAAACGACTATAGTGCAATCTCACTTGGTTTTGTCACCAAACCAAGTGAGAGACGATTTAAGTAAATAAAGAAATAACGGAATGAAATAACTTAAACGTAAGCAATTAATATAGCATTCATGGTGAGGCTACATCCTCAACCTTAGTTGGGATCTAGCCTCCCATATGCAAAGGAAGCGAAATAAACAAAACAAAGGCATTATATTAAACTAATGTAAATAACTACAAAGGAAAAGGGCGAGCAGGCCAACAAAGGCAAACCGCTTCTAAAAAGGTGCCCAAAGTAAAACTCTCAAACAAATGGACCTAGGGTCCTATTTATAGGTGACAGTCAAGGTCGTTTGAACGCACTACCTGCGTTCGAACGCACCAGTTATTTGTGGTCGAACGCAGGGCACACATTCGACCGCAAATAACTGCTGTGGCGGCTAGGGCTGACTAGGTGTGCATTCGACCATAGACCACTTGCGTTCGAATGCAGATAACTGCTAGGGCTAGCTTGGTCCTGCGTGCGACCGTGGGGTGCTGCGTGCGAACATGGGTTGCTGCGTGGGCCGTGGGTGCGTTCAAACGCACCAAGTGTGGTCGAACACACTTTGGCAGGATCTTCACTTTAAGTCCACTTTCTTGCCCTTTGCTAGCCATGTTTGTTGCAATGACTTGCACAACATAAAACACTAAAAACTATATAAAATATTAGTTATTAACGCAACTAAGAGCCTAACAAACATAAGTAAAGAGGAGTCTAATAAACAATATTTGTCACCGATCAAATACCTTCAAACTTACATTTTGCTAGTCCCTTAGCAAAACAAAATGAAAAACATAATAAAAACATAAGTCCGCTTTCGTGGGAGAATGATTGCATTGAGGGTATGCAACAAGCCTTTTAAACCTCTAGGAGTCCCTAGAGGACGAGTGAAGTCTTGTGAGGGTTTTTCAAGAATGATACCCACAAACATCTGTGCATACATTTTATTCTCCATTATGCAAAAATATATCAATCATGGTTTAAATTCAAAAGCAAGCTTAATCAAACAAACACTATCTTCACAAATTTCAGGGAATTAACAATCAAAATACAAACATGGCATTATGAGATACAAAAATCAATTCTAGTGAAAGTGAGATTAGCACAAAACTATGGGATTTCAAAACTAATCTTTAGTCTTGTATGCTTCGACACTCAAAATTCATTGGACAACACATCAAAACAATAACCAAGGTTCATCAAAACTTTTTTTTTATTGCATAACTTCATTAAGCTTTCTAATTGACCCATGTATCAAGCGTTAAGTCAATGACTCAAACCAAATGGTTTTAGGGCATTAGGTGTAAAACACCCCTAAGGACCTACTAACTCGAGTCAAAAAGCTACTAAGCTTTGCTAATCACATCTAACTTCTCAATTTTTTACGCGAATACTCAATGCTTAATGAGGCAAGAGATCCGGTTACTCGGTGGAAAGCTCAAAATGATCATTTTTTTTTTAAATGAACCACGGTTATCTTTCCAAATGGTTTTCCAACTACATTCAAGCTTACAAAACTAGCAAAACCAAAACCAGATTTTTATCCCACAAATTACGTGCCAATTGTGCTCGTGAAACTCTAATTGAACTACAATATCTCATTATGCCAAGAAAGTAACATAACTAAAAATCCCTTAATCATTGTGATCATATGTTCGTCAAATTAAACATACAAATGAAAATAAACCATAATTGGAATAAAAATGCATAACAAAAAATCAAATGTACACATAAGATAAAAATACCCCCAAACTCAAAATCAGACCGTCACCAGGCCGATATAAAAATGAAAACATAGTGCAAGGGTATAAAATAAATCAGGATGTCACAAAGACGTCACAGGGCTGGTGGTGGTGCATGAGGTCCTGCTGCTGGAGGTAGTCTGTCCATGATGGCTCGGAACATCTCCTGGACCTCGAGTCTGTCCTGACGAACATCCCTCTGCAAATCTGTAAACTGAAATCGTACATCCCTAATCTAGGATTGTATGTCCACGAGGGTGTCCTAGAAGTGTAATAGATCTGAGCGTCTGAGCGTGATACACTCCTCTTCCTCGTGCTCCTCCTCGTACTCCTCAAGCTGCTCATATACCTCTCTATGTGGCTCAAATGCCATCTCATGCTCAGCTATCATCTCTAGAATGTCCATAGGCTCTGCCTCCGGCGCGGGCTCTGGATGTAGCTGTGGTGTTGGCACTGGTGCGACTCTGGGCATGTGAGATAGACTCTGACGCCACTGGATAGAGCCAAAGTATGGGCTCTCGGATCGCCCATCCATTGGTGTGCCTCGATCCCCATCTTCTCGTAATATATGTGCGTGATGAGAAAGGGGAAAGGCAATCCCCAAGTCTTCGTGTGCTCCGCCCCTCGATGGTGCACTTCCTCACAAAATTTCTGGATCTGACGCCAGATAATCTTAGGAATGGAACACCAGAATCCTCTGTGGAATGAGTATAGGGCACTGAGGAATAGGTCCCGCCTCTGAGTCTTGTGTCCCAATGGACACACATTACGATACAGCACCATATCAATGAAGAGAAGATTCCAAGGAATCTTCGTCTTGCTGGCTGCATTTCGGCGGTCATCGGCATATTGCCCCCCACACATATCGGAAACGATGTCCTCGAGTGTGAGCATGGAGAGGCACTCAATCCAGGGGATGTCCAACTCAGGCGGCTCATGGCTGCATTTCAACACAGCTGCTACATCAGTAATGGTCACCTCCACCTCTCTTCCATCAATGGAAGAGAAAAGTATGTCCGGTGGTCACCGTCAATCCTCAGATGAGTGTAAAACTCTCTGACCAACCGCTTGTATGCAGTGGAGGCGACGGGTTTGAAAAGCCTTTTCAAACCCCGGCGCTTAAATTCCTCAACGGCCCAACTTGTGGCTTCATTGTTGGAGAACACCTCTTTGATGGCAAAAGTGTTCTCCAACAAGAGCTTTTGGCTCTCCATTGATGGCCTGGCTACACTAGCATGGGACCCCGAAGACCGGGATGATGAACCTCGCCCTCTAGGCATGATGGATGTTTGTTGGGGCAATTCGTCGAGCACCTGGTGTGCAGCCCGAAATCAAAGGGTGTTAGAACCCTGCCAAAAATCAATTCCAACCCCCTGCAAATCAACTAAAATTCAACACAACAGCAAAGGGCACAATCCAGGGTGGAATTGTGCCCAAAAAACAATAAAAAAAATTGAAGAAAAAATGGGGTTTTTTTTGGAGAATTGGGGGAAATTGGGGTGTTTGGGTGGCCAGCGGTGGGTGGGTATGGTGGAGAATGGCCGGAGGTGGTGTCTTGGTGGTGGGGAAGGTGGTGGGTGTGGGTGGTTTTGGATTTAGGGAGGAGAAGGACGGAGGAGGGGTTGGGTAATGGGTGTACGGCGCTGGAAATATGAGGGAGAAAGGGGGAAAATGACCTAAAAGGTGTCATGAAAGGTTTAAAATCGAATCGTTCAAACGCATAAACGCAGACTGCATGCAGTGCATGGTGTGTGTTGAGCCATGCGTTCGAACTTACGCAAGCAAGTTCGAACGCATGCGCAAAGATGTGTGAAAAAAAAGGGCTGTGAACTCACCAAGGCAAGAACGAGCGATCAGTGCACGTCAACGTATAGGCATACGCTAACGAGAGAAAATATAAAATATTTTTTATAAAAATTTACACAAAGGTTTTTTTAAAAATAAAAAATAAAAATGCAAAACACACAAAATACAAAAAGAATATTTACACAAACACATAAAATAAAATATTTACAAAAACACAAAATAAAATATTAACAAAAGACAAAATAAAATATTTATAAAAAGACCCCAAATTTAAAACGCTATTGCCCGTAATGTAAATCAATTAACTCAGGAACAAGTCAATTTAGGTATAGTATAAAAGAATGCTTCCCAATTTGACTAAAAAAATAAAACAAAAGCCAATAAACATAATGAGGGGTGCCTCCCACAAGCGCTAAGTTTAACGTCTTCAGCCAGACTCGTGACAAGGAACAAACTACCTACGATACTAGGTAGACACAATAACTGCTGTGCCGAGAATGGTGGGCACTATCTTGCCTGGGTCAAACGGGTGATAGTTGCACCTGGGATAATCAATAAGCAAAGATGGATGTCTAGCTAATATCAACCTCAAATGATCATAAAATGGGGGAGGAAAATAGTCATTCCTTCCCAGGGTCCATCTCGGCCTCCTTGGCCGCATATGAATGGGAGCAAAAAACTTGCTCTCATCTATAAAATCGGGTGGCTCAAATGCAGAAGCATAGTCAGTGGGAAAAAATAACTCCATGGTTTCCCCACACTCTGACTGTAACTTAAATATGGGATTGATAATGAAAGGAAGTAGGTCAACTACTTCATCAAAATACTGATCATGTCCCAACTGAACAAATAGCTCCAGCTCAATGTCCTCCAAACTTGGCTCAATTACTTCCCTAGTTGGCTCAAGTATCCTACCAAAATCTATGTTTCCTCCTACCTGAGCGAAACATTCCAACTCCGGGTCCTCTAGACTGAGCTCATACCTCGGCTCATCAAGCTGTAGTGGCTCACTCAAATCATAATGACCTCCAGATGGTGCAAAACATTCCATGTCAGGGTCCTCCAGGCTAGGCTCATGCAAAGTTGGCCTAATCAGCCTGTCTAAATCTAGGTCATCAGAATCTTGAGTAAAACACTCAATCTCTGGGTACTTCAAGCCAAAGTCATCAGTGATTTCTTCAATGAAGCACATAGGATGGGTCTCATCATACTCTAGTGGCTGGCTATTGATGTTGAAAATATTTAGCTCCACCGTCATGTTTCCAAATGAGATCTTCACAACTCCCGTCTTACAGTTGATTAGGGCGTTAGCCGTAGCTAAGAAAGGTCGCCCTAGAATCACTGGAATTTGATTTGCCACATCGTGGACTGGCTCCGTGTCTATCACTATAAAGTCCACAGGGAAATAAAATTTGTCAACCTTGATTAACACATCCTCAAGTATTCCCCATGGTCTCTTAAGTGACCTATCTGCCAACTAGAGCATCACAGTGGTTGGCTTCAACTCTCCCAGTCCCAACTTCAAATACACTGAGTAGGGAAGGAGATTCACACTTGCCCCCAAGTCCAACAATGCCCTATTGATCTGACTCTCTCCAATCATGCAAGCAATGGTTGGACATCCAGGGTCCTTATACTTGATGGGTAGCTTGCATTGGAGGATGGAGCTCACTTGCTCAATCAGAAAAGCCTTCTTCGAGACATTGGTCTTTCTCTTAATTGTGACCAGATCCTTCAAGAATTTTGCATATGCTGGCACTTGCTGAATTGCTTCCAAGAACGGGATGTTTATCTAGACTTGTTTAAACACCTCTAAGATTTTAGCAAACTGCGCATTCTTCTTTGGCGCTCTCAATCTCTCCGGATAAGGGGCTTTTGGGACAAATGACCTCGTAAGGTCCTTCTCAGTGGGAGTGACTGTAGATGGCTCAGCATCTTTCTTCTTCTTGTTGTCACTCTTTGTCTCCTCTTGCTCAGCAAGGTCTGCTGCTGGAACTACTTCATCTACTACTTCTGGTATTGCTTCATCAACTGCTTCTGGCTTATCCACACGATTGTCCACTCGTTTCCCTGACCTCAGTGTGACAATCGCATGGGCATGTTCTTGATTTGGAGCATTTCCGATAGTACATGCCTTAGGATTGTTCACTGGTTGGCTGGGGAGCTTTCCCTTGTTTCTTTCACCAATGTGGCTTGCCAATTGTCCCACTTGGGTCTCCAACTTGGAGATTGCTTGGGTGTTCACCATGGTGGAATGTCTAATGTCACTGATGGACTGACGAGTCATCTTCATGAATTCTTTCATTGTCTCTTCTAATGACTAAGTTGATGATGTTGGGGGTTGAGTGGGGGCTTGATAGAAAGATGACGCTGGTTGGGCCATGCGTCCAGGGTTTTGGTAAGTAGGAGGAAAACCTCCTTGATTTGTGGACTGGTTCTGCTTCCATGAAAAATTTGGGTAGTTCCTCCACCCAGGGTTGTAAGTTTCAGAGTATGGGCCAGTTGAATGCTTTTGGAAATTGTTAAAAGCGTTCACTTGTTCCATCTCAGAGAAAACTGCCATAGATGGACAATTCTGTGCTTGGTGCAAAGGACTAGCACAAACTGAACAACTTTCAACCGGAAATGTGTTCACAGCTTTAACAAGCCTTTCCATACTCAAGGCATCCAGCCTCTTGATAATGGCATCCATCCTCTGAGTCAACTCTTGCTCAGCATTCAGCTCCAAGACGCCTCCTTTCTTTCGGGCAGATTTGTCTCGATTGCTAGTGAAATCCCAGTTTTGGGTGTTGGCAGCAATTTTCTCCAGAGCCTTGTAGGCCAAATCTCCCGTCAAATTCAGGAATGCCCCTCAATTCATCAGTTCAATCATACGATTGGCCGAGACCCTGGTAGAAAAATTGAACTAGACGCCATTTCTCATACCCGTGGGGTGAACACTTCATTAACATGTCTTTAAACCTTGTCCAACATTCCGTGAATTTCTCATCCTCATCTTGAGTAAATGAACTGATTTCCTTCCTTGCATCATTTACTCTAGACATTGGGAAGAATCTATGGTAAAACTACTTCAACAATTCTTCCCAGGACGTAATAGAATCAGGAGCTAAGGAATCCAGCCACTCGCTGGCTCACATGAAGGAGAAAGGAAAAGTCAAAATTGATGATTCCTCGAGAAGTTTTGAAATTTGGTTGTGGCGATTATACTCCTAAACTTCTTAACTTGGGAATAAGGGTTTTCATAATCTAAGCCATAGAAAGATGGTAGCATCTGAATCACATGTGGCTTTAGATCATAATGAGTGGCATTAGTTGAGGTAACCCTATGCATGATGGGTGCAAACAATTAGGTAATCATTTGTGAAATCCAACTCATACATTCATCTATGCTCCCCATTCCTGTCTCTTGCATCTTGAAATTCCTCATGCTCCTCCCTTCTTGGGTTTCTTTGATCCTCTTCGTGCTGCTCCACCCTTGGCTCTCTTTGATTGTCCCCCATCTCGGCTTGAGCTCGACGCGCTCTCCTAATATTTCTTTCTAAGTTGGGATCTAATGGTGTTAACTCTAGGTTCAACGATCACCGACCATGCATAAACTAACAGAAATTTAACTATACACTAAGAAAAAACAGCAAGCTAGACAAGCAAAAATGCAAGAAAAAATAAAGAAAACAATGGATCAAAACAGCAAACAACAAGATGGCAAAAACAACTATAAACTAAAACTACTCAACAATAAACTAAAAACAACATGTGAGAAAAAAAAACAAATATAAAAGGATGCAATAAAAAGCAGGAGACAATATATAAAAAAATAGAAAACAAAATTAACTAAAATAACCTAAACAGCAAAGAAAATAAAAATAATTTAAACAACTAAAAATTTAAACTAACAATTATTAACTAAACACATGCAAAATATATAAACAACTAAAATAAATATAAACTAAAACACCTAAACTCAAGAAACAAAATACTCAAAACAGGTAATTTAAACAACTAAAATAAGTCTAGCAATTAATTGAATCAAAAGAAATTTAAAAACAAAACATACTGCCTTCTGGTATGTTGATGTAGGAAGCAGAGGTGCGCTTGAGCGCAGAGAAGACACGCTCGTCACAAAGAAATGTGCAAGTATTGCACCTACATTGACGTAACTCAAGGATCGTTTCGACGCAGAGCACGCATCTCGCTGTGGGGCTTTGAGCTTGCGTCGGCAGGCGTTCATGTGCGCGAATGTCGTGGAATAGGCGGCAGTGCGTTCGACCGCAAGTTCTACGTTTGACCACACTGTCGACGTCTGATTTTCTAGGAACTAGAACAGGCAGCTAAAAACGAATAAAAACTAAACTAACAATCAACAAAAATGAATTGAACCACAAAATAAACTATGAACAATATTTACAATGCAGAAAATAAAAACTAGTAGAAAAATAACATCAATCTAAAAACAAAGTTAAATTCAAAACAATTTAAATGGTTCCCCGGCAGTGGCACCAAAATTTGATCGGACCAAATTTAGGTACTCCTAATTGAACGAACCGAAGTTTGTATAGCGATTGCGCAAGTACCGAGTCGAACCCACAAGGAACCGTAAACTGCTTTGTGTGAAAATAACCTTGAGTCTAGGTTAGTGCTATTTGAACCTAGCTCCGCAGTGGGTGTTTGTGACAACTTAAAAGTAAATTAAAATGGAAATGTAAACGAAATAAAAGTACCAAGGTTGAGGTTTTCACCTCACCATTTCAACTACGTTAATTGAAAACGCTAAGCTAAAACATCCGTTTATCGGTTTGAAATAAAATCAAATCTCTTGCACCTATCGAAGGATTAAAGGAATCCGTCCCTGTGACGAAAGACAAACCATAAATGGTTTAAGGCTCAAAGGATCCAAAGTGAATGTGCTAAGACACAAACTACTATGGATAAATGAGCGTAAACCGAAGGATGGAATGTATCCATCGGACGAAAAACCAAAAATAAACGACTACGGTGCAATCTCACTTGGTTTTGTCACCAAACCAAGTGAGAGACGATTTAAGTAAATAAGGAAATAATGGAATGAAATAACTTAAATGTAAGCAATTAATATAGCATTCATGGTGAGGCTGCATCCTCAACCTTAGTTGGGATCTAGCCTCCCATAAGCAAAGGAAGCGTAAATAAACAAAATGAAGGCATTATATTTAAACTAAAGTAAATAACTATAAGGAAAAGGGCAGAGTAGGGCCAACAAAGGCAAACTGCTCTAAAAAATGCGCCCAAAAGTAAAACTCTCGAACAAATGGACCTGGGGTCCTATTTATAGGCTGACAGGTCACTAAAGTGCGTTCAAACGCACTACCTGCGTTCGAACGCACCAGTTATTTGTGGTCGAACACAAGGCACATGTTCAACTGGCAGCTAGGGCTGACTAGGCGTGCGTTCAACCGCAGAGCACTTGCGTTCGAACGCAGATAACTGCTAGGGCCAGCTTGGTGCTACGTGTGACCGTGGGGTGCTGCGTGCGACCATGGGTTGCTGCGTGGGCCGTGGGTGCGTTCAAACGCACCAAGTGTGGTCGAACGCACTTTGGCAGGATCTTCACTTTAAGTCCACTTTCTTGCCCTTTACTAGCCATGTTTGTTGCAATGACCTATACAACACAAAACACTAAAAACTATATAAAATATTAGTTATTAACGCAGCTAAGAGCCTAACAAACATAAGTAAAGAGGAGTCTAATAAACAATATTTGACACCGATCAGCTCTCAAAGGAAGCTCCAACTAATTGAATTAGAGGAGCTAAGGAATGATGCTTATGACTGTTTGAGGAAGTATAAGGCACACATAAAGAGGGTTTATGACTAGAACATATTGAGGAGATCTTTTGATCTTGGTTAGAAAGTCCTCCTCTACAATTTTCAGCTGCATCTATTCCCTGGCAAGCTGAAATCTCAATGGACTGGCCCATTTATCATTAGGACAGTGTTTTCTCATGGGGCCATCGAGATAGAGAATCTCAAGAATGGTAACACCTTTAAGGTGAATGGACAACGAGTAAAATCATTCTTGAAGTTGAGGACTTCAGAGGTTGAGGCTACTCTGTTGGAGGATCCGATTTATTCAAATTAATTGCAGTCTCATATGATGAAGTCTACCTGAAGACATTAAACTTAGCACTTATGGGAGGCACCCCTCATTATTTTTGTTGTCTTTTGATTTTGTTTGTTTTTCAGGTTAAGTATTTGCCATCCAAGTTTGGGGGAGTGTTCTATTACGTTTTGCCTAACTTGCGCCATTCCTCTGGTATTGTATTTCTGGGCACATTGGGGACTTTGTGCCATTTTAGTGTGGGGGTAAGGTAGACACTATTACCTTTGTGCATATTTGTTGTTTTTGTAAAAATTTTAGATTTTTTGTGCTATGTTGTTGATTGGGCATGACTTACATCATATATGTGGATTACATGTCATTAGTGTGTTTAACTTAATTGAACACTACATATCATTAGAAATCCCAGTTTTCAATTCATATGTTGAATTAGAGAGACTTCACATTTTTTATCCAGTTTTCACATGCACACTAGCATAGGGTCTGTGAGGTATGAAATTTGACTTGAGAAGTGTTTTTCTTGAGATTTGTGGGTTGTTGTGATGTGTGATGATAAACCTTGACTGTTAAAAAAAGAATTATAAGTTAAGCTTTTCATTGAGTAACCGGAACTCTTGCCTCATTAAGCAATGAGTGTTCGCGTAAAAAGATGAGAATTTCCAACTAAGCGAATGTATGGCTAGTTAGGCTTCGTAACTTTTTTTGACTTGAGTAATTAAGCCCTTAGGAATGTCTTTACATCTAGTGCCCTAAAACCTCTTAGTTTGGGAGTCATTGGCCCAACACTCATTACATAAGTCATTTAGAAGCTTAAGGGGAGTCAAGCATTGCACAACATACATAAAAAAATAAAAATAAAAAATAAAATAAAAAATTGCATTTTTCTATTCAAGCCTTGGTTGTTTTTATCACATTGCATTCCTATGATTTTTGAGATGCACGTCTTTTGAAAAGTTGAAACCCCATGAGCATATGTTAGTTCACTTAGCATTTTTTGGAGCATGTTTTATCTCAATTTTTCAGCCGTGATTTGATTGATGTTTGGAGGCCTTGATGATGTGGTTCGTTTGTTTAAAATTGTTAAAATTGCTCATAATGTGTGAACCATATGTTTGTGTGAAAGGATTTGTCTGTCAATAGCATTGTGCCAAATAAATGTTTGTAGGTATCATTCTTGGAAAACCCTCACGAGACTTCACTCGTCCTCTAGAGAACTTCTAGGAGTTTAAAAGGCTTGTTGCATGTGCTCAATGCAATCGTTTCTCCCACGAAAATAGACCTATGTTTGTTTTGTTTAATTATATTTTTCATTTTTGTTTTGCTAAGGGACTAGCAAAATATAAGTTTGGGGGTATTTGATCGGTGACAAATATTGTATATTTGACCCCCCCTTAACTTATATTTGTTAATTTCTTAGCGTTGTTAATATCTAACATTTGTGTTGTTTTAGTGTCTTCTTGATGTTGCAAGTCATTGCATTCAATACACGGCCACAAAGGGAGAAATTGACTTAAAGAGAAGTGTGGAGTGCCTGCCAGAGCGATCAAGCGCAATGTGGTCGAACACAAGGGGCAAGATCGATCGCATTCCACGCAGACCCGCGTCTCACGTGGTTGCCTTAGCGGGCCCTAGCCTCCAACACTTCCAACCTTGTGCCGTGGGGATTATGGAGCAGTTACGAGCGTTTGATCGCATCCTCGACGATTGATCGCATACATCCTTGTGCTCGAGTGCACAGCCTGCGATCAAGGGCATCCCTCTGACCTGGCAACAATTTAGTTTTCTATAAATACATGCCTTGTGTAAATTTTTCTTTTCTACGTTTTCAGAGCGCATCTAGATGCCAGAAACCCCTATTTGGGTCTGCCTTGCCTCTTTAAACCTCAAACTTGTATATCTTTTTATATTTAATTCTTACTTTTACCTTATTGTCATTTAATCTTATTATAGGTGGTTAAATCTTCAACTAAGGTTGAAGATAAATGTAACATCCCTAGCCCAAAAGGGTTAGGTTTGTTAATCATCTTTCTTACTTACAAAGATTCCATAGGTTTATCAATTAAATAAGACTATCATAAAATAATACATGAAACTCTAGAATATCATATCCAAAAAACTAAAATCTTCCTGCTTAATAAAAATATGTCTCCCAAACAATATAAGTGTTCCCTATTAGAAATTCAGAAATCTCTAGAAGAACTGTGCAAACACACTTATTAGTTTGACCAATGTGAAATCATAAGAAAATTCCTAATTATGCCCGGCCCCATTTCGGCCTCCTAAATCCACCTGATCATCACCTGAAACAAGAAATAAAACTGATGAGCCCAAAGGAGGCCCAGTAAATGAAATCCACAACCATAGGCAGTTTTACTTCTTGTCCCGTTTTTGAAACATGGGACTTATAACTATATATATTCCCAGTATATTTTTGAATAATAAATTAGCATAAGAAACATAAAGCAGAATAAAAACATTATCATCAATAAAATTTATCAATATCTTTATCTCATACTAGGGCCCGTGTATATTGTTACTCCCGCATACTAGGGTTGCGCAGTCTTTGCGACCTGGGATGAGATACTGTGGCCGCAGCCCCATCCCCTAGCCAGTCGATTAACTCTGGGTGCACTCAACACGGCAAAATAAAACTGCGATGAAACCACCTTCTGGCATAGCCTCTTTCAGCGGTTGCGCTTCCATCCTTAGCATCAGTACCGAGCTTATTTCTTGTTTTTCTTGGGCCAAAAATACTATCCTCCATACATGTGCCCTCATTGTAAGATTTTTTTTTCTCATTTCTTGTACTTCTCTTAATATCGTAGGGCATCATGTAGGATGGTTTATCATTATTTCTCAAATTTCTTAAAGACATCACTATTTTCTCAACATTACTCTTTCTCAAATTTATCATGCATGCAACATAATTTGATAATAAGCAAAATGATCATTTGCAATTTAAAACAAAAACATGGCATGATAATTTTTCTGGAAGGGATAATAAATTCACTTATCTCTTAACTGTAGCAAAGAATTTCTTTTGACTGCTAACTAATCTCCTGAAGGAAATACAGACATGTTACTACCCTCAGACATGTCACAGTACTGCATTCTATTATTTCTATGAGTTGGCTTGCTACACAATTGAGAATGAACTTTCTTAGGTATTTGGGTATACTTTCTCATAAAAATTCCAGATCTGGATTCATATACATATTTTTATATAAAATCTTAATGTACTTTGAATTATTTTATTTATAAGAATCTCTCTCATTTATTCTATATTCATTTAAATAGATAGGTAAGTAAACTTTGTAGATATACATTCTGTGAAACTACATATATATACATATCTATATATATTTATTTATTTATGAATACCTTAAATCATTATATATATATATATATATACATCTATAAGTTTTACAGCATTCCATATGTACATATATTTATGAACACATCCGGTCATTATCTGTATATATATAAATATATATATATATATATAAATCCTTCACAACGATATATATATACGCATAGATAGATAGCAGTGTTTATTAAGTAGATACTATATTTCTCTTCTTTTTTTTTTTTTTTTCTTTCCTAGTTCGGTTAAAGTATAAGCATGGCATAAGTTTTCATTTGTTCCCACAAAAGACAAAAGATGTGAGTTATCACGTGAAGGGGTTTACAAACCTTTCTTCTTCACTACAAGACACACGGAAACCAAGGCAAGAAAGTACCAAAACTTTTGACTCAACTCTTGAATAAGAATAAATATATAAGAAGGAGAAAAAGCTATTTGTGAAGCAAGAGAAACCATACCTGACACACACTTGTAGGTTTGGTGAAGAAACACAGGGAGAGGCGTGAGGAGAAAAATGAGAGGCATGAGTGTGCGGCTACATCTTTATATAGGTGTACAAAAAGGAACCCGATTTTAGGGTTTTCTTTAGTAGGCGCTTAGGTTTTTTTTTTTTTATCTTTATAAAATTTTATTAATACTCTTATCTTATTTAATTAAGTACTTAGTTATTAACTATTATTATATTATATACCAACATATATATCTATACAGATATAATTACATATACTTTTATATTAATATATATATTTTCAATGGTCCATTCTCAATATTAACTTAAGCCAACTCTCTATTATTATTATTATTATTATTATTAACCTATGAGTCCATAAAAAAAAACCCCAAAAATTTTAGGATTGTCACAATAAAGCCTCACCCGTAGCATTTCTTTAAGCTTTTACGTTTATATTTCATATCGTTTCATTTCAATTTATGTGACAAAAGTTGTGGTGATTGTCGTTTGTGATGCTTCGAAAGCCCAACCTTCGTAATGTTCCAAGCTGGGTGCACAATAGATAATTGAAACTTGATTAAATATCCACTGTGATCCATGGATACAGTGGATGATTTTATCAAGGATTAATAACCGTTGTGGCTCCTTAACAATAAACACATCAAATCGGTTTGACTAGTGTCACAAAGGCAATAGAATATGATTAAGGGTTAAATCGATAGACGGATGTGTGAGTTTAACGTTTAAGCATGGGCTTTAATTTTGGGTGAGGCTAACTCTTTAAGCTTAGCTGCTTTACTTAATTTAATTTAAGCCTTCTTAGAATAGTTTATATTTTTGCAAGTCTTTTGTTTGATTAAACAACCAAAACTTGGAACTAGGTTAAAATAGGGTTAGTCTAGATATAATATTGGTTTTTAAATAAAACGCTTTTTCCCTGTGGTTCGATCTTGTATTGCACAACACTACACGATCAATGACTTGTGCTATTGCGAGTGTAATTAAATTTACACAACACCTATTTATAGGGAAAGTTTGCCACCAACTCTCTGATAGAGCAGGGGACGTCCAGCAACCCTAGCGAACATCCGGTGGTCTTTGCACATTGGTCCGGAGGGTGTCTTGTACATCTAGGTATTACCCAAAGGGTACTCCAAAAAGTAGCGTATGTCCAGTGGTCCCACGTACATCCATTGTACATTTTGTAGAGCATACGTCCGATGGACCTCCTATACGTCCACACTACAGACAGTAGCATTCGTCCACCAGACCTAGCATGCGTCCACCTCCTGAGGATCAGTGTTTGGCTTTTATTCTCTAATGGTTCAAAGTGTGTTTAGGCTAACATTAAGGGTTCTGGGTCTCATTAAACACCTTTATTGAAAACCTTTGTTAATCGCTCCTATAAAAAAGATTTTGTCTAATAAAAAGGTGGGTTTTTATCGAGGTATTACACTCTCAAAACCAAGGGTAAAGGCTTTGCAATTCGAAACGTGGTAGGAGAAATAAATCATGTTAGAAATTCCACAATTTGAAAATGACAAGAAAACGTACTAAATAACATTTTTGCAACCTTTAAAAGAAGAGTATAACAAATTAACAAGCATCACATCAACCAACAACATAAGTAGTCAATAAATATACACAAGACAAAATTGCCACCTAAAATTGGTGAACTTAAGCTGTAGCAAAATACATCCAAAATTGCCACCGCTGCGGTGGACTTAACCGAAAACAGAAAAATAAATGCCTAGTAAGATAGACATCAACCAACACTAAACTACGAGTAGGGTCGTCTCCTCGGAGTTAGCTCTGCAGATGCTCGCACCAGCATCCCTATTGTGCTCAGGCTCCCTCTCGCGCCTGGGCTCTCACGGGCACTAGGACTCCCTCTCACCCTAGGGCTCCCTCTGCCTCTGCTAAAACTGGAGCTATGGATGTTGTAGTCTCTAACGTCCAAAGACCCCATAAGGTGCTCGCATAGCCGATCCAAGATAGCACGATCCTTGGCTCAAGCTCGCTGCATCACTGAAGAGCCTACTGTATATCCTCCCGCATCTCTCAGAGTGAAGCCTCTAGGCGGTCCAAGTGCTCCTCTACCCTAGCAGGTACCCCGCCAACTCGGGTTGCCCTCCATGGTAGCTGCGCTCTCGGCTCCTGCTCTGCCTCCCACAAGTGAGCCTAACTCGTGTTGAGGAAGCATACGCCCATAGCCCCTTCTTTGGCTAAACCTCTCTCAACCCTGTCATGTCCACCCTGAAGCACTCCGCAATCCGGGTGATCAAGGCCCTGGATGGCAATGCAAAACCCTTTTCCAAAAGTCAAACAGACATCATGGTGGAAGTGACCATGGAGCCGTAGTCGATGGGAGTCTCGGTCAATAGGGCATATAGGCAGCATACCCTCTCTATCGTGATCATCGTGTGGTTAATGATTGGGAGTACTCGACTAGCGAGGATGTGATAGATGCAAAAGGCGTCGTTGCTAAAGTCGCTCATCTAGAAGCTACCCTCTCCCTCGAGCTCCATCTGATGAGGGCGCCCCTCGGTGAATCATGTTACCAGGTATGCGCAAGCAGGGAGATGATCGACTAGATAAGGTTAAGTCAGGTCACGTACAAGAGGTGCTTCGGTGACCTCACTGATGAGCGTAGAGGTCACCTCTATCATTGTCCCCCTTAGCCAGGTACAAAATGTGTCACCACGTTTCTGATGGAGGTTCGCGTAGAACTCCCACACTATGGTCTCCACCATAAGGCGGTGATCCTCTACCATGTCAGTCCACCCCTGGGCATCCAACACTACCCGTACCCTTGGTGCGCGCTCATCGAACTCCTCTATGGCGACTCCCCTCTCGATGATGATCTTGCACCCATGGTAGTAATGGAAGTATCAGCGTCTGACCTTATCTTTTCGAAAACAGGTGTGGTCGTATACCAGCTCGGCATCCTCTTCATCAA
Organism: Carpinus viminea; assembly: GCA_013348765.1. Classification (NCBI taxonomy): domain Eukaryota; kingdom Viridiplantae; phylum Streptophyta; class Magnoliopsida; order Fagales; family Betulaceae; genus Carpinus; species Carpinus viminea. The sequence continues at coordinate 34,634,486 of CP054668.1, read as the reverse complement.
TGGTGGTACTGGCCTCTCTGATAAGCTCACTAGGGACTGGCCTATCTCTAGCGGCGTCGTCATTCTCGACATCCTCTATCACGACCTCTGACTCAGACTCGGGGTCTTGAGCCTTCTGAAAAGGTGCTTAGCATGGTCGTTGACGTGCAGCCGAGGAAGAAGCGGCCACACTGACATGCGTGCGTACCATCGTCCTGCACGGAAAATTCCTATCAATATCAACTCTAAGAATTCCCATGCAAAACCCTACCCATGCAAAGATCCTAGTTTTACTTGCCTTAAAATGTAGGTATGGGGAAAAGAAACTAAGTTGTATTGGTGGATCCAAACTTAGGTGGCTTTTAACGATGTCGGAAAATTAAGGCATTTTTTTTTAAATATCAAAATATCCGAGATTTTGGTTAGCTAGATAGATATAAAGTACTTAGCAATGATTTTAGGCGCATTAACATCAGGTGAGTCTAAAAGGACGCAATTGCCCCTTCTAGGAGAAGAAGGGTATTTTGGTAATTTGAGGTAAATCAAAAATAATAAGGGTCATAATTAACTAGGTGGTATTAGATCCCATGGTTATCAATCAGGACCTAGTTGATTAGGTTAGGTGGTAAAAGACAAAAATGCCCCTATTTAGGAAAAGAAGGGCATTTTGGTAATTTGTGAGACTTGGACGGGTCTCCAAGGATCCGGTTGACAAATTGAGTCCTTGGGAAGAGTTTACCTTCCAATTGAATAGGCATGGTCAGATTTCTGCTTTACGGGGTTGATTAGGGCAAAAACCCTATCCTTTGTATGTGAAGGGTATTTTGGTAATTTTAGACTTGATGAAAAAATTCAAATCCAAACGGTCCAAATCATAGGTTGGACTTCAAAGTATGAGTTTTGAGTTTCAAGTGATCCAAATGACCCCAAGAAATCACAACATCAACAAAAATCCGAAACCCCCAAATCTCAAAACAAGGTTTTTGACCTAGAAATTTTTTGGGAAATTTTGCACAAAGGATGAATGGGTTTTGTTCCTAGATCATAATGGAAGGGTTTAGGCTTTATTTCATGCACCAATTGCATGAAGAGATCAACAAATTCAAGAATTTTGGACTTAGGGTGAAAAATACCCCAAATCCAAATGGGTATGATTCAAGCCAAAATGATGCAACACAATTGTCCTACACTCTCAAATGCATGATCCTAGTTCACAACCAAGTCAGTTAAATGCAAAATATGCAAGAAAATTCAAGGTTTCAAACAAAACCCTAAAATTGTGAAAACTTGAAAAATTTTGGGAAAAATCTTCATACCTCGATTTAATCTTGAAAGTGAGGTGGGAATCTTTTAAAACCTTGAGAGACTTGGCCGAAAATCACTGTGGGAGTGTTTGGGTAGAGAGAAAATAGGAGAAAATCCAAATGAATAGGGTTTGAGGACGTTTGGCCATTTTATAAAATGCTGGGTTAATGGCGTACGTCCGGTTTCGGGGGCGTACGTCTGCTTAACCCTAAAAATGATTTTTTTTTTTTAAGGCTTTTAGAAAATTTCCAAGGCACGGAAGAGTTAGAAATAACGAGGTAGGTCAAAATGATTTTATTCTGAAATTCGGGGTACAGTGAAAATTCTTTTCTGCTCTACAATCAACCCCAGATGTCCAAACACCAAAACTCACCACTGCTAAGGGTAAGGGAAAACCTAGCTATCTAACAACTAAAGATTACTACCCCAAGACTTATCACTCTTCAAATGAGTCTTTAGATGAGTCCTCAGATGGGTCTTCCTCATCCTTAACCAGTGTCTTGTAGTCCATGTTGATACTGGAGAGAAATGCAGTCGTTTGATGATCAAATCCTTCTAGCAATGCTCCCACCTTCAGCAGTCGAATTTCCTCTTGTTCCCTTCGGGCGTATTCATCCGAAATCTGAGTTAGTTGAGTGTGCATTGCTTGCTTCTCTTCGTTACTAAGATAAGGGTTAAACCTTCCGAGGATAGGTAGAAAATCTTGTATCACCGAGATACTGCGATACTTATGGATGGCCGTTTTCCTCTTAGTTGCTACATGTATCTCCTTCTCTTCAATTGGCTTAGGGATAGGTAAAGGTTTTAGCTCCTGGTTAGCCTAGGTTGAAACCCTGCATTTACCAAAGTGAGGTTGGTATCCGGGTGCGTAAGGTTTGAACTTAGTTGGCCATTCGCGAATAGTCGGTGGGCGTCTACAGCTATCGCGCATTTGAGTATGAAGCAGGATCAAGTGCCTGTAACACAACACAAGCAATCTCGTTCATCCCAAGTCAAACAATCAAATAGGTCGTTACAGTGGCCTGCACCCACAAACAAGGGAACTAAACCTATCCTATGCTCCAGTTCTTTAAGATCAAACCTAGATACTACATCATATGCTCAAATTTATAGCTATAGTAGGCAAGACCATATGTTCTGACACCATACTGTAACACCCCCAAAATTAGCCTCGGCCAATCTAGTGGAGTCACTGGCAATTCACCTAGTTGAGCCAACTTGTGACCAAATGGGTAATCACCCTTATAAAAAAACGTCAGAGTAAATGCAAAGGAAGGTGAATAAATCTTAATCACTATAGTTCATCAAGTAAGAACATGGAGCAACTACATAATAAAGACAAACTTGTAATTATAGGTAAAGTATAACCAGTCAAGTAGTAGCATCCCTTGCCACTTCCATAGCAGTAAACCAAATTTTCTAAAGAATAATAACCGCGTAAGTCTAACGACTTAGTAAATAAACCTCATACTTAGGTATGACATGAGCCTATTTAATAAAAGTAAACGTGCAATTTGGGTAATAGCCAAAAAGAGGGCATTACCTCCGCTTATACACCATTTCATAGGTTTTAGGGTTTTCAAAGCTCTATGGTGTAGAACAAGCAATAATTACCTAGTTGTTTTAATGCAGAAAAGTCTAATGCTTTATAAGTCATAACTCTTATACATGGTCTACCTGAGATATTACCCATTCTCAGCAGGGTTGATGCTGTCCCGAGGGACCTATAACACAATGCCAATGCCCTAGCCATTGCATAACATACCGTACATAACATTAGTGGCACGATCGAGTCTGACCTCGAGTGGCCCACACCAACTAATGGCGTCCATCCTGTAGTGACCGAACCATTGGGAATGGTTGAATCAAGGTCACAAAACTAATGGATCCAAAGCCCTATATAGCACACACATTTGACCATAATACGCAGTTTATATAGTAAACCCATGGTTGTTCATACCGCACATACAAGCGTACCATGTCTTACGATGCATCTTAACAGTTTATTTAATATCATAGTTACCGGGTAATTATAGAAAATAGAAATGCTCATATCATACACATGATCAATCAACTGACATATTCCACGTCTTACGTAAAAAGAGTGTAAGTGTCTACTTACGTTGTGCATTCAAGCGAATCCTCAGACCAAGCTACCTCTTGTTATAATGGATACAAGACACCGTTATTCTAAGCCTTAAGAAACCTAGAAATATAACTAAGACCAAGCATACACGTGTGAAACTTAGGAACAAGTGCTCTACCCACTTACCGTATATCCAGCCTTAATGGCGTGCGTTCGCTCAGTATGTTAAGCACACAATTTCAAGATTCAAACAGTGCATGTTTCTAATGGCATTCATAGACCTCTAAACCTTTCCTAAGCTAGCAAAACAGCACATGTAATGCAAGAAATCACAGAACAACAATGCTTTGAGAAAATCCTTTGAAAAGATCATTATCTATAAAGAACGTTTAATGAAGTCTTAGAAAACCTCATCAAGGTAGAAACACAAGATAAAAACAATGGTAATAAAAAGGGAACAGAGCTTACCCCGAAGCTAAGCATGGACATGGTCTCCCATTCTCGGAAACTCCTCTTTAAAGCTTACTCTCACCAATTTCTCACTCAAAACTCAAGCAAAGGACTTTGGCAACCTAGGGGCATACCAGGGGATAGGAATGGACAAGACAAATGGGAGGTGGGACGGCCTATTTGTAGGGAAAGTTCGCCACCAACTCTCTAATAGAGTAGCAGACATCCAACAGCCCTAGCATATGTTCAGTGGTCTTTGCACATTGGTCCAGAGGGTGTCTCGTACGTCCAAGTATTACCCAAAGGGTACTCCAAAAAGTAGCGTATGTCCAGTGGTCCCATGTATATCCATTGTACTTTTTGTAGAGCATACGTCTCCTCCCCGTACGTTCACACTACAGACAGTAGCGCACGTCTGCCAAACCTAGTGTATATCTACCTCCTAAAGATTAGTGTTTGGCTTTTATTCTCTAAAGGTTTAAATTGTGTTTAGACTAATGCTAAGGGATTTTGGTCTTGTTAAACACCTTTATTGAAAACCTTTGTTAATCGCTCCTATGGAAAAAAATTTGTCTAATAAAAAGGTAGGTTTGTATCGGGGTATTACAAGCATACAATATCCAGGACACCAGTGTTGTATTACAAGTCCTTCGGGATAGTGCCGAACCTGCTGAGAAGTGGTAATATCTCAGGTTGACCACACATTAAAGTTATGACTTATAAAACACTATATTTTATGCATTAAAATATCTAGCCGATTGTACACCTTTCCTTGAAAACCAAAACCCTACTATATAGTGTATTAATGGAGACAACACATCCTTTTGAATACTTACTAAATCTGCATGTTTAGTTATGCTTAATGAGGCTCATGTCATACATAATTGTGAGGTTTACTTATTAAGTCTTTATACTTACACAGTTATTACTTTTATAGGGAATCTATCCCTAAGTCTCGAAAGTTGCATGGCCGCCACTACAAACTTTGCTTAGAAGTTTACTTGTTGTTATCAAGTTTGTTTATTATTATCAAATAGATACTCCATGTCTTTATTTTGATGAATATACTTGTCTCTATAATGATTTATAGTTTTCTCAAATTTATTTTACTTTCCTATACATTAACTCTAATAATGCTAGAGGAGTGATTTCCCATTTAGCCACAAGTTGGTTTAACTGGGGTAATTGCTAGTAACCCTACCAAATTACCCGAGGCTAATTTGGGGGCATTATAGTATGGTATCAAAGCAATGGTCTTGCCAACCGGAGCTAATAATTTGAGGGTATGTTGTAACGCTTTAAGACTGGTCTTAAAAGACTATAACATATGATAGACTTAGTTCCCTTGTTTGTTCTTTGATTGATGGTGCGGGCTATAGCAATAGCCTACTTGGTTGCTTAGTTTGGGTTGCCTGTTTCGTGTTATAGGCACTTGATCCTGCTTCACACTCAGGTGCTAGATGGATGTCGACGTTGGGCAACTATTCAAAATGGCCAGTTGTGTTCGTGTCATATGCACCTGGATACCAGCCTCGCTTGGGTAAGCGTAGGGTTTCGATCTAGCCCTTTCAGAAACCAAAAACCTTACCATCTCCTGAACCCACTCAAGATGAGAAGACGCAAGTGAATTCCAAGAATGACCTGGCAGCTGTAAGGTGGAAGTGTCACAGTGTCTCAGTAGTACGAGATTTTCCACCTATTCCCGGGAGTTTTAATCCCTACCTCAACACTAAGAAGAGACGGGAATCACACACTCAACTAACCTAGATTTCGAATGAATATGCTTAGTTGGAGCAGGAAGAGATCCGATTGTTGAAGGCAGGAGCTTTGCTAGAAGGATCCAACTGCCAACATCGACAAGGATTACGAGGCACTGGTTAAAGACAAAGAAGACCTATCAGAAGAATCGTCGGAAGAGTGCTAGGCTTTGGGGTACTATTTTCATAGGCATTAGGTAGCTAGGTTTCATGTTGAACTTGGTAGTAGTATGTTTTGCACTTAGGAGTTTCAAAGCAAAAGGTATTTTCGCTCATACCTCGAGTTTTATAAGACAAATTTGCACATCAAAGCCTACCTAACTTTTTACCACCTTACTATTTTGGAAGGTTTCAAAAAAAGAAAAGAAAATAGTGTTAGAGCAAACGTATGCCCCCGTGATTGGACATACACTCTAAACCCAGCTTTTTCTTTAAAAACATGGCCAAACGTACTCTAAAACCCTATTCATTCCCATTTTCTCCATTTTTCTCTTAAACCAAACACCTCTAAACCTATTTTCGGTCAAGTCTCTCAAGGGATTTGAAGGTTTCCACCTCTCTAGGGATTTAAACAAGGTATGGAGATTTTTATCCAAATTTTTTCAAGTTTTTGCAACTTTAGGGTTTAGTTTTAAATCTTCAAATTTCTTGCATTCTTTGCACATTAGCTGGTTGGTTGTTAACTAGGATCAAGTTTTAGGTTACATGAGCTTGCATTTATGCACTTATTTCACTTGAAATCCTCACCTATTTGGATTTGGGGATTTTTGCTCTAAATCCGAAACCCTTGAAATTTCTTGGCGTCACCAAGCAATTGATGCATGGTTTATGACCCAAATACTTCTATGATGACCTAGGAACAAAACCCACTCACCTCCTTGACTGATTTTTTACCCACCCAAAAACCTAATTTTTGAATTTAGGAGTTTTGCCTAAATTCGAAATTTGTTGAATTGATGAATTTGATTGCGTCCTTTGGACTAATTGAAACCTAAAACCTATAATTAGGAGCCTAATCTACAACGTTGACCATTTGGACTTGGGAATTTTTGCCCAAATCTGAAAATGACCAAAATACCCCTACCCTCAAAATTGGGCATTTTCGCCTAATCTAAAAAGTGGCCCAATTCCATTAAAGGGATGGGCCAATCCAACCAACCCATTGATGAAAGGCTTATCTATAGACCTAATTGTCCTAAATCTAGCAAGATTACCAAAACACCCTTCCCTTTCAACAACTAGGGTTTTTGCCCTATTTCGAGAACCTAATTTTGTAAATGAGTTTATACCCGATTTTTCAATTAACCCACAAACCCTTTCATTGAAGGCCTAACTTACAAACTTACCCCTTGAATTTTGAAATTGTTGCCTAAAAACTTGAATAGACCAAAATACCCCCCATTCCTAGAATCAGGTATTTTTCACCTAACCGAGGGATGACCCAATTTTTTTAAAAAGGGTCGGACCTGCTTATTGAACCTTTTGATAAAAAAAACCTAGGACCTAACTGTTTGATGCTTTGTCCAAACAAAATTACTAAAATGCCCTTCCTTCATAAATGGGTATTTTTGTCCCGATAACCCAATTTGGTCAAATGGGTTAGGACCAGTTGACCACTAGAAATCCCTTGTACGTTTAGCCATTCCAATTTCAATCATTTTCGATTGTAGCTTCAAAATGACCAAAATGCCCCTAGTATGAATTTCATCGCTTTTGTAAGGACTTTGTCTTTGCAAATAGCACCGAGCCACTCGAACCAAGAACCTTAGCTAAATAAATCTACAATTTCTCAAAATGCCCTTCAAAATGAGACATTGATTTTGGAATCGATTACCCCTTGCCCATAGACTACCTAAGGGTGTTTAAGTCATAAATCTAAGCACCCCATCCGTTGACCACATCTTGATTCTAGCTTGGCCATAGGAGCAGAGCTCATCAATAGACACTCTACCATGCCTTACTCTATCTCCTGCATTTCCATTAAAAGACTTCATTTTAGGAATAGAGTGCTTTGCACTTAGTACAAGTAGGACTTGCATGGGTTTACGTGAGCATAATGTTAATAGAAATTCTCGATGCAGAATGATGGCACGGATGAAGGCTAGCATAGAGACTTCCTCCTCTTCACACCCACAATTACGCCAAATTTAGGCCATGCTACAGGATGCCTAGAGCCCCAAGTCTGAGCCAGAGGTTGAGATGGAGGATGTCTTGTCTAAGGGCTCCTTAACCCAAAGTTTGGACCCTGAGGGATCGATTAGAGAGATTAGCAGATGCACTGATCCCAGCAATGACAACCATATTTACGATCATACTCACTTTAGGAAGGATAAGGCCAGGCGTCGACATCGAACCTACTACTAGAGACGCAAGGTAGTAGTGGAGAGGGGTGTGGATGTAGCAAATTTCGATGAGGGCACCCCGAGGATACGAGTAGTGCTGGACGTCTAGGGATGGATGGATATAGTGGAGGACCACCGTCCCACAGTCTTGGAGATAGTTCGAGAGTTCTACGCCAACCTACACAATAGGTGCGACGACTCTTTCTACACCTGGCTCAAAGGTTAGAAGATCCTTGTGACTCCCACATTGATCACCAACATCACGGGAGCACCCATGGTGCATGAACCAAGTTATCCTTACCCTGCTGATGGCTTCCCTGCTTGCGCACAGTTAGTTGAGCTCTTTGCCGAGGGGTGCCCACATCGGATGGCAATGTTGTGGCAAATACCACCTAAATTAATAAATAATATTTGTTACGTTTTAACTCACAAGTGCACAAGGTCAAAATAATAGTATAATAGACAAATACAAGATCATTCCAATGAGAATTGTTGATTTTGTTTAGAATTAGTTTTCTAAATTAAAATATCAAGATTGTCACAAAATTGCTATTATGAAAAGAAATAGAAATTAAAAAAAAAATTTAATAAAAGTGTTAGGGTTTTGATATCCACCACTACCTAAGGGTGTCAACCCGGTCCAGTTTCCTGATTTTTGGCCAAAACTGGAGTACCCGTTTGTAATACCCTGATAAAAATAACGCCATTTATTTTCTAAATGATTTTTCTCTACAAAGAACGGTTAAGGAGATAAGAACAGTTAAGGAGATTTTAAAATTGGTTTTACAAGGACCCAAACACTTAAATATTTTTAAGACCCAAAGACAATAAAAAAAATATATAAAAAATGAAGTAATAACATATCATAATTGAATAATAAAAGATTATTTGTAACACCACAACAATTATTTCCTTTAATTACTAATTCGCTCCTTTTTTTTTTATTCATCACCCACATTATAATTTTAAATTATTACTATTAGCATTGACACATTGTTACTATTATCACTATAACCTAAAATAACTCACTTATTATCCGTAATAAAAATGAGAGCTAAAAATAAATTTCTCAACAACAAAGTCAAAGTCTCTAATCTAAATTTCATCACCCACAATTCATTTTCATAATTCACATGTCTCCTCAATTTCTACAAAATTATTATTTGGCCATAAACTATTACACTAAGAGTATTGGATTTGGGCACGAGCAATTACCTTTAAGATTGAGTATAATAGTATGTTTAAGATCGTATTTGAAAAATAGAGCTTTTAAGTCAAAAAATACTTTTTGGAAAAAGCTTCATTATTAAACTTTTGCAAAAAGTGTGTTTATGTCATTTTTAGGTTTTTTGAATCCCTAAAAGCACTTTCAATTTTTTTTTTATCAAAGGAATACTTTTTTCTTCATACACACTTTTCAAGTGTTAAACCACTTTTAAGCCTCTCCACTCTAAAATTGACCTTGAGTGTTTGAACTGAGTTCAGTAATGGCGATTTCGACAATTTCACTTTAAGGATCTGATGCATACCCTAATTTAATGGGAGTACTAGAAATGGATGGAAGTTTCAATCTTAGAGCAAATCACCATACTCGAACCAGAAATTTTTGGTGGGAAGCAAATGCTTGGGAAGAAACCAAAACATTCTACGGTGTATTTGAAAACCTAAGGGTCCGTTTGGTTCACGGAATACACCTCTGGAATGGAATGACTATTCCTATAGAATAATTGTTCTTTTGTTTGGTAAGGGTCTATTCCTAAGAATAGTGATTCCCGTGGGAATCACTAATTCCTTACACATAGGAATAGTCATTCCTCTAAAAAAATGACAGCAATAGCTATTCCTGAGGGCAATGATAAGGTTTTTCAAAAAAAAAGAAAACAATTTTTTATTTTTTATTTTTTTTTCTCTCAAACTTTTAAAGAAAAAAAATGTTAAAAGAAAAATACATATGGGGTGGTCGGCCACCCACAAAATGCCCTGGGGTGGCTACGCCACCCCTAGGGCCATCGGGGGTGGCCGGGCACCCATTTGATTTTTCGATTTTTTATTTTTATTTTTTTATTTTTTATACCCACCACAATTTTTACCGGTGGTGGCCACGCCACCCCTAGTGCATGCTTGTGGGTGGCCGGCCACCCATTTGATTTTTTTATATATATATTTTTTATACCCACCACGATTCTTACTTGGGGTGGTTGCACCACCCCCAGAGGGCCATGGCGAGGCCCTCTGGGGGTGGCGCGACCACCCCTAGTGCATGCTTGGGGTGGGTCGGCCACCCATTTGGTTTTTTGATTTTTTTTTTTTTTGTCTTTTTAGTTCAACGTTTTTATTTTTTGAAAAATTGACTTGGAAAAATTAGAAATCAAATGACTTTTTAGTCATTTTAGTTCAATTCTAATTATTAAATATATGTTACTACCAAACTAAAGAATTGGAATACTTATTCCATTCCAATATTTTCTATTCCTAGTAATACCTATTCTTTTTTCCAATGGAATACCTATTCCGCAAACCAAACGGGTCCTAAGGGTTGAATGTGTTAGGGATTGTTGTCCTTTTGTGTGCTTTTTCATTTTTGATTTTATTTAATTTTGGGGTTAGTATTTTTTTTTTTAACAAAATTTTCTATACCTTATGTGACATAAAAAACCATAGGACCTACCCTTGACACATGACTGTGCCATAAAATATTCCGATTTGGCTGAAATATATGGCATACAGGATAAGTATTACAATTTTAAGTCTTGTGACATGGATCCCTATATAAAAAAAAGTGGACGGAACTTGAACGAAAGTATCATGTAGGTATTTTGATTAACAAAAGGTATTGCTTGTGATATTTTTTGAAACTAAGACCGTAGTTTGACCCTTACCACAAATGTCAAAAAGACATTTAACCTAAAACTAATACATTAAGGCATGGAAAAAAAAATCAAAAAGACAAATGGGACTAATTTGCTAAGGTTTTTCTTTTAAAACAAAATATGTCGAAATATTTTGTGTCTAATAATTGAATTCTTACTTTATTATGGGACTTTGAAGCTTTGGGCCCGTATCAAGGCGTAGTTTACTAAGGTCCGTAACTTGGCCCGATTGATTTATCTGGATCCGAACAACAAAATGGGTGGAAACCGAAACGGAGCGTTCCAGGACCAGGATTTTGAGTCCCCTGTACTTTTTGCTTCTACGTTAAACCTTGAAGGATCGAAGCCTTTCAGAATCTCTCTCATCTCTGATCCAGACATGGCTGCCAATTTCTGGACATCGTCTCACCAGTATGTTTCCACCACATTTTTTTTTTTTCTTTATTTACTTTGTTTTCTATGTTTTTCGATTTGGGTGTTCTCTTATTATTATTTTTTTTTGGTATGAACGATTACTTTATCCATTAACAGCTGAAAACCAAACACTACACACAATATCCAACACGAACTACTCAACCAAAAACCTTACAACCCTAGGCAAACAAAGCGGAAGATAGGTTTGAATTGTGGGGTAGATGGAATATGGATGAATATTGAAATGAAAAGGGGAAATATGATTGATTGTACTCCACTTGAGTTAGGATATCACTGTTTACACATAAAGTGTTGGATAATTTCTTCAATACCTTTCCCTACTGCTAATGCTGAATTAATAACCCTTAGTGACACAAACGTGCACACTTCAGACCTTTATGGTGTTAATCCTCGGGCAAGGTGGAGAATTTCATTCATATAAAGATAAACTCTTAAAGATAAAGATAACAGGCTCCTAAACAAAATGTGATTGCTATGATAAGGATAACCCAACTAGATAAAGATAACATAACTAGTCTCTTCTCATCCTAATCCAAGTATCTCGGATTAGGCTTAGACTTCCTCTTTTTCCTCTGATAATTATGATTCTCATCAATCAACATCTCTACTTTATTTACATAGTTTTCTATGTTTTTGATTATGTTGTTTCTGTTGTTCTTGTTTTTTTTAATTTGGGTGTGTCTGTTTTTATTGTTTCTGAATGTGGGTGTGTTTTGTTTTTTAAAGTAAACAGCTTTTGGACCAGGAAGAGGTGGATGTGGTGCACCCACTTGACAAAGAGAGGGGAATCACTCTTGATGATTTCAAGCTCATAAAGATGCACATGGCCAATTGTATGATCTTTCTATCCCGTCTCATTATTTAATTTCAATCAAATATTTTTTTTCTGCCGTGATGAATTTTTCTGGGTTTTCAGTGGTTTTAGTTTTATTTATTTTTTCAAGTTTACAGTCTGATTAAAATTCGCCAATTTTTGTTTTTTTCTTTTTCCTTTTTAATTGAAGGAAATATTGTCTGTTCATGCTTTAGTTATTAGATTTAATTGAAGGAGTGTTCCTCAAACCCAGTCTCTAAAAGTGTTAGTGTGTTTCTTAGTACTTGAAAAACACATGTTTTTCTAATAACATCAATAAGAAAACATTTACTTCTCACATGCTTTAAGGGAGACATGACAATTTTAGTAGTAGTAAGAGGAATTCCTACAACCATCTTTATAGGAAGTTTATATTCAATTTGGTTATATGTTGCATTGGAATTTTCAATTTGTTTTTCCTTTTTCCACCTAGAACTCCTCCATCAAGACTGACTAGTGAAAGTTGCATCTGTGTCATGGAAGGTGATATTTTAATTAGGTTAGTATTTATTAATGAAGCTGATTGAAATTTGACTATATTTGATTAGAATTAGGGCTTTCCTTGTGCAGTTTGTGGAATGTAATAGGCTTCAACAAGGCTTAACTGTGAAACATGATGCCAAAGCTTTAGATTGTTACTTGGAATTTCTTGTACTATTAGATTATAGGAGAAAATTGGGTGTTTTTTTTCTCTCTCTCTCTCTTTGTGCATGTGTTTTATTGACAGGAATAGGTTTTCTGTTGGAAATCACTAGTAAATTACTGGCTTTACAGCATCTCTTCCAGTTCTTGATTTTATGGACTTTCTTTGTTGATTGTGTTTTTGTGGTGGACTGAAGATTCTTCAAACTTACTATTTAGACTCATAGCATTATCAATCCTGGTATTTTCTTGATGAACACATCTTGATACTCACATGTGCATACATAATTTTGCTATCCAATAACTAAATCATTTTATATTTTCTTTCTTAACTTTCATTTCAGATATATGGAAATTGGCGCAATTCGTAAAAGTGAGGCAAAGGTCTCAACTTGTTCTTCTGATGTTGTTTAAACTACCTGTTTTTCCATAATTATGCTTTTGATTTTCATTTTACAACTAGAGCTGCTAGTCTCTTTCCCCTTTGCTTAGATGGTGTCTTGCAGTTGTGGGAACACATGTAATTTGTAGGGTGCATGACACTGTTCAGAAGTTTGGTAGGCTTGACAGTGATTAATTGTGGTAACTGTTTAAAAGATTTAAGTATAATTATTTCCTATTTATTAGAGAAGAATCAGAATCTCTGGCTGTCCTATGTTGTGGTTGGTGCAAAAACTGGTATGCATGAAGGATAGTAATGACGCCCTTTTGAAATTCCACTATGAGAGAAGTTTGAGAGTTTCCAAACAAGTTCCTTTGATGTATCACAAAGATGAAACATTTCGATTGAAGTCGGCTTGATTTATGGTAATACTATATTATGTTTTTTGAAAGATTGTGGGAGTCTTTTTGTTGAAAGATGATGCTGCAATGTATTTTCTTTTGTAATTGAATAAGGTCTAACCAAGTCCAAACGCCAGTGAGCATATTAGAAGATAAGGACGGAGCTCAGGCCTGCTGTCATGAACATCAAAAAATGGCAGTGAGTCTTGCTGGCGGTGAAGGACAGTGTTTTCGTGAAGGTGAAGCCTTCGAAGCTTCAGGTGAGTCACCCAGTTGTTCTCGTAGGATCTGGAGGTGAGATTCGGAGTGGGTGGATGCCAATGAACAGTGAGCCAATTTCTGTTTTGCGTTCAGTAGAAGTAGACAAAGGAATGTTAACGTTGACAAACAATTCCACCAGTGGTGGATGGCAGTGCACTGATTTCGTTCTGTCTCATGATGAAGAGGAAGAAGCATTGGTGATTGAGCCTCTGGAAATACAAATGGGGGAGGTCTTAGAGGATGTAGAGGTGAATAACTGCTTTCCTGGTTCAGCTAATGAGCTGGAATACCCCGACTAGGTGATCAAATGTGCCAAGAGGATTCATCCCAAGGTAGGAATCTCCTATTTAGGTAACAAGTGGCAGTTGATGGCTTTGTTGAATTTTCTGGAAAAGGAGTGCAATAAAGAGGAGATGGAAGCTCCTTCTCACAGTGGTACAAAAGGGAATAGGGAGGTCAAGAACCTAGAGTGTTCCATTAACTATGATAGTCGAGATGGTCAAACTAGTCGTGGAATGTGAAAGGGGAGGGGCGGTAAAGCTGTATCATGAAGCCAAAAATTCTGTCGATGTGAGGGGGTTGAATGAGGGGAACAAACATTTGAGGGTTAGGAATTTGCTCCATGATTGGAAGGTAGACATTGTGTGTTTTCAAGAGATAGCTTCAATGTTTGTCACGGAGTTTGGTGTGGAGTTTATGGTGGTGTAACCATGTGGATTGGGTTTGTCTTGATTCTTGTGGATGTCATGGGGTATCATGATCTTGTGGGATAAGAGGGTGGTGGAAAAGATTGAGAATTGTATAGGGGTTTACACCCTGGCAGTTAAGTTCAGGAACATTGAGGATGGATCCATTTGGGCTTTTGCAGGGGTTTATGGTCCGAACCATGCTAGTGATAGATGAATTTTGTTGGAAGAATTGGCAGGCATGATGAGTTGGTGGACCATGCCGTTGTGCGTAGGGTGGGGGTTTCAGGATTTCAACGTCAATCTATTTCCTAGCAAAGATTTGGTGAAGTGTGCCATTCTGCTATGGCAGATTTTTCTGAGTTTCTTCATGAGTAGGGCCGGATGGATTTGCCTCTTGTTGGGGGTTCTTTTATGTGGTCTCTTTCTCAGAACCCTCAAAAGTGGTCAAGGATTGGTTGCTTTCTCATTTCTCATGAGTCGGAAGCTAGGTTTCCAGGTGTGTCTTAAAAGAGGCTTACCCACTTCTATTCAGATCATTTTCCTCTCCTTCTTGATTGTGTTAATGGATCTAGGGGCAGCAGGCCGTTCAAATTTGAGAATATGTGGCTAAAGGAGGGTTTTGGGGCCTTAGTGAAGCAATGGTGGGATTCTTATTTATTCTAAGGTACACCTATTTTTGTCTTTGCTCATAAGATTAAAGCTCTAAAGATGGATTTGAAGAAATGGAATGAGGAGATTTTTGGTAATTTAGATAGCAACAACAGTAAACTTCTTAATGATCTTTGGGTGTTCGATGCTATTGAAGAAAATCGGGCCTTGGGAGGTGAAGAGCTAACAAAGAAGGGGGAGGTTTCTAGGGAACTAGAATAGTGCATGCTTATTGAGGAGGTTAGCTAAAGGCAAAAGTCCTGAATCCTGTGGCTTAAGAAAGGTGATAAGTGTACCAAGTTTTTCTATTATATGGCCAATTCACACCGAAGATACAACTCTATTGATTCTTTGATGATTGATGGTAATTTATCTAATAATCAGGCGTAGTTTAGTGAGCACATTGTCAAGTTTTTCCAAAAGCTCTTTAAGGAGCGTTGCCATTGGAGACTCAGGGGGTGGATGGCCTTGTGTTTTTTTAAATTCTTGAGCATGGGGTTGGTTGGTTGTAGAGAGAGTTTGAAGGTGAGGAAGGTTGTGCTAGCTATGGATGGGGATAAGGTGACGGGTTCGGATGGGTGTGTTGGGAAGTTGTGAAAGTTGACATCATGAAGGTCTTTAGTGAGTTTCATGCAAAAGGTAAATTTGAAGCATGTCTCAATACTTCCTTCATTTAGCTTATCTCAAAGATTCCAAGTGCCTTAGAGATGAAAGATTTCGGCCAATTAGCCTCATGGGAGGTTTATCCAAAATTATTGCAAAAGTCCTTGCAAATAGATTAAAGGGGTGTTGGAGAAGATTATTTCCAAGACGCAAAGTGCCTTCATCAAAGGGAGACAAATCCTTGATCCGATTCTTATTTCGAATGAAAGCCGCAATAGCAGGCTTAGATTGGAGGAGCTTGGTATTATGTGTAAAATGGATTTGGAAAAAACATATGACCACGTTAATTGGGACTTCTTATTGTATATGCTGAAGAGGTGTGGTTTTGGGAAAAAATGGTGTTCTTGGATAGCATACTGTATTTCTTTAGTGAGGTTTTCAATTTTGATCAATGGGTCTCCTGAAGATGTTTTTGATAGCTCTCATGGTCTGTGACAAGGGGATCCTCTCTCCCTGTTGTTATTTGTGTTTGTGATGGAGGCCTTGAGCCATATGTTGTCTGCTGTGATAAATGACGGGCTGTTAGAGGGCTTCAAAGTAGGTAATGTGATAGTCTCCCACTTGTTGTTTGTGGATGACACTTTGATTTTTTGCAAAGCTTGCCTCGATCGGTTGGCTCATTTCCGAGGCATTTTTCTTTTGAAGCAGCTTCGGAGTTGAAGGTTAACTTGGCTAAATCGGTGTTGATTCTTGTCAGTAATGTTCAACAAGTAGATTCTTTGGTGGGTATTTTAGGGTGTGAGGTGTCTACTCTGCCGGTCGAGTATCTAGGGATTCCGTTGGGGGCTCCCCATAATGTGACACACATTTGGAACAGGGTTATCGAGAAGATAGAACGACGTATGGCAGGCTGGAAATGTTCATTATTGTCTAAGGGTGGGAGAGTTACCCTGATCAAGAGCACCCTTGCTAATATTCCTACGTACTACATGTCTTTATACAAGCTCCCAGTGAGAGTTGCCAATCGCATTGAGAAGCTACAACGTGACTTTCTATGGGGTGGATTAGGTGAAGAATTCAAGTATTACCTAGTGGTCCAAGGTATGCTCTCTGATTACAGTAGGCAAGCTTGGCATAAGAAAGTTGGTGGATTTCAACTGGGCGTTATTAGGCAAATGGTTGTGGTGGAGGCCAAATATGGGAGTATTTGGGGTGGTTGGTGCCCTTGTATCCATAGAGGAGTGTTGGGAGTGAGTTTGTGGAAGATTTTCTCTAGACATATTAGACTAGTGATTGGTGATGAGACCAGGGTTCGGTTTTGGCATGATCGGTGGTGTGGGGATACAAATCTTTTTTTTGATAAATAAGTAGCATATCATTAAAAGCGCAGAGGGACGCAACTCAAGTACACAGGGAGTGTACAAAGACACCTCTTTAAAGAGAAAAGTAAGAACAAAAATCTACAAATTGAGGCATCGAAGAAACTTGAGGAATGTTCAAAACACCTGCCCATTGGTATAACATTGTGAGAAACCTAGTGCTAATCTCTGCCGTTGTCAATTCTTTATCTTCGAAACACCGAAAATTCCTCTCCCTCCAAATAGTCCACATAAGGCACAAAGGGGTCATTTTCCACACCTCCAACACCATTTTATTACCTCTTTGGCCTTTCCAACAAGCAAGGAGATCAATAACCCTACCATTCATGACCCATGTCACATCAAATAGTGAAAAAAGAACACTCCATAGTGCATGAGCCACATCACAATGAAGAAGGAAATGATCAATGGACTCCCCACTCCGCTTGCCCATACTACACCAATCCACCACAGTTAAACCTCTCTTCCGAAGATTGTCCACCTTGAGAATCCGACCAAGGGCAGCTGTCCATGCAAAGAATCTAACTCTAACCGGAACTTTAACCTTCCAAATACTCTTCCATGGGAACAAACAACTCCCCCCATCATCCATCTCTGCAGAAGAATCAAGCACCCCGAAGTAGGATCGTACCTCAAAGAGCTTCCTCTTTGAAGGGATCCACCAAATATGGTCCATTCCCCTAGCATGACGTCGAATCTCATACAATTTCGCATAGAAAGTCTCCACCACCTCTACTTCCCAATCCTGAGCCGCTCGACAAAAAGGAACATTCCAATGTGTTTCCTCATTCATAATTTGCATATGATCACTCACCCAAGCCTCTTTGTTCCTTACAATATGAAACAATACAGGAAAAGACTCCTTCAAAGGTTGATCACCATACCAAACATCATGCCAAAATCTGATTCGGGTGCCATCACCAACTTCAAATCTGATGAACTTGGAAAACAACTCCCACCCTCTTCTTATATGGATCCAAACTCCTACACCAAATGGCCTCTCAACCTGTTTGGTATCTTCCTCCAATAAGCTTCCCTCTCCGTAGCATAATGCCATAACCACTTCCCCATTAAAGCTTGATTGAACCGACGCACATTTCTAATCCCCAAACCACCATCCTTAATAGGAGAGCAAACTAAAGACCACTTAACTAAATGAAATTTGGACGCCTCATTGGTACCGCCCCATAAAAAATTCCTTTGCAACTTCTCTAACCTATTTGCCACACTCGAGGGAATGGGGAAAAGAGATAACAAATAGGTTGGCAAATTAGAGAGTACTTTTAATCAAAGTGAGTCTTCCCCCTTTCGATAAAAGGCCCAATTTCCACCCAGCCAGCCTCCTTTCCGTGGTCTCAATCATACCGTTCCAGATTGTATTATCCTTGTAGTGTGCTCCCAAAGGCAGTCCCAAATACTTCATGTGTAAACCTACCACCCGACAATCAAAAATACTTGCCAATGCCTCAATATTCTGCACCTCCCCAATAGGAACAATTTATGACTTTGCCAAATTTATCTTTAACCCCGATGCAGCTTCAAAACATAGAAACATACATCGTAAAATTGTGCAGTTGTTTTTCTTCAGCATCACAGAAAATCAAAGTATCATCCGCAAACAACAAATGCGAAATGCGCAAACCAGGATAATGTGCAGGACCTATAGAAAACCCTGCAACCAGCCCCCTAGCTTCCGCTTCCACCATCATACTACTCAACGCTTCCATTATAAGAACAAAAAGCAAAGGAGAAAGTGGATCGCCTTGACGAATCCCCTGAGAACTACTAAAATAACCTGCTGGTTCTCCATTAGCCAAGACTAAATATCGAACCGTAGAGATGCAAAACCCAATCTAGTCTCTCCGTTTCTCCCCAAAACCACACTTCTAAAGAATGTGCAGTAAGAAGTCCCAATTCACATGATCATAAGCCTTCTCAAGGTCCAACTTGCATAACAAACCCGGAATCCCCGAACTCAAACGATTGTCAATACTCGTTCCCTATAAGGACCGAATCCAAGATTTGCCTCCCCTTGACAAAAGCATTTTGAGACTTTGAGATGATCTTGTCCAACACCGTTTTCAATCTCTCTACTAAGACTTTAGCGATAATCTTATACACCACCCCCACAAGACTTATTGGTCTAAAGTCCTTAAGATCCACCGCCCCCACTTTCTTAGGGATAAGAACAATAAAAGAAGTGTTGAGACTGTCTTGGAAACTGGCTTTACAATGAAACTCACGAAAAACAGCCATAAAGTCCTCTTTTATAACCCCCCAACATGCCTTAATAAAATCCATGGAGAAACCATCTGGACCTGGAACCTTATCGCCCTTCATATGCTTAACAACCTCAAATACCTCCTCCTCCTCAAACTCCCTTTCCAGCCACCTACTCTCCTCCATATCAATGGATTGCAAAGGTAAAATCTCTGGAATCAGTCTCTATCCGCAACTATCAGAGAATAAACGTGAATAAAACTGGACAATATGCTCCTTAATCTCTTTAAGATTATAAGTTAAGGATCCATTGATGTTAAGAGAATCAATAGAATTGTTTCTTCTGTTGGAGTTTGCCACCCTATGGAAAAATTTAGTGTTCCTATCCCCCTCCTTCAGCCAAAGAGCCCGAGACTTTTGTCGCCAACTAATTTCTTCACAAAGATGTAGTCTTTCCAGCTCCACGGAAAGCGGCAATTTCTTCCTCTTTTCCTCATCATCCAAATCCCGGTCTTCCTCCAAACTGTCCAGCTTCCTGATTTCTTCAAGAAGATCCTTTTTCCTCTTCCCTACATGCCCAAAGACTTCAGTGTTCCACCTCCGCAAGTCACCCTTTAGAGCTTTTAGCTTACGAGCCAAAACATTACTAGGATCTCCAACAAATTGATAAGATTGCCCCCAACCCTTCACTTTATCCACAAACCCCTCATGTTGCAGCCACATATTCTCAAATTTGAAGTATCCTCCCCCCCTCCTTGTCTCTCCGTATACTAACATAATGGGGAAATGATCAGACAATACTCTAGAAAGTCTCCTTTGAACCACATCCAGAAATCTTTGTTCCCACCTTGAGGATAATAGAAACCTGTCAATCCTAGACCAAGAGTGACCATTTGACCATGAAAACTGCCCTCCCATCATAGGAATATCCAAAAGCCCTTATCAAAAATAAATTGAGAGAAAGCCCCTATGGATGCCGCATATCTAACACTTCCCAGTCTCTCACTCGGAAATCTTATAGCATTAAAGTCACCTCCAATACACCAAGGCACCTCCCACCTATCCATGAGACTGCTTAATTCTTCCCACAGCATAAGTCTATCATTATCTCTATTTGGTCCATATACACCAGCAAAAGCCCAAGTGAAGTCATCACAAATACTGCGGAAAGAGCATGCAACGGTAAAACAACCCACCCACTCCACTTTTTCCACTACCCTTCTATCCCACATAATTAAAATACCCCCTGAAGCACCTTGGGCCCCAAGATAGCACCAATCAACTTGAGCACCACCCCACAAGCTCTGGACCAGCTCCCTTGTCACTACCTGCACTTTAGTTTCCTGAAAACATACAACATCTACCTTCCACTCTCTATGCAAACTTTTTATTTTCATTCTCTTTTCCACCAAATTCAACCCCCTCACATTCCAAGATAAGATCTTAAGCTTCATTTAATCATGAGACAACACCCCTCCCTTGGCCCTTTGCTTTTGTTTCTTACCCCTGTTTTCTTTCCCCATCTTACCATCATAGTTCATGTTCCACTGCAAACCCCTTTGTTCACGGTTACCTTTGAGGGTTGACTTAGAAGGGGTTGCTGCAGGGCTATATGCCTTCCCTCTATTACCCTCTATCTTTTGGAATAGCTTCTCCAATTCACCCTTATACCCCTCACATGACATACCCCACACATGGCACATGCCTTTTACTCTCTCTATAACCCATTCACAAACCTTTCCTTTCGGACAATCTGGATGTGCTTCCAAAGGTTCTACCTCCAATGGTACATCAATAAATTGCTCCCCCTCCACATTAACCAAAGAACCACTAGAGCTCCCCCCTTTGTAAATAGCATATGCCCCAATCCCCCTATTCATACCATCCATCACTTCCCCTATTATGTCAGAATTAGGCTGCTCCACCACAGTTTGACTGAAAGGGACAATAACAAGCCGAGAATCCTCTTCCCCAGCAAAGATAGATTCCTCCACAGCAAGTTCTATCCCACCTACCACATTCTTGGATCTAGATATTCCTCTGGTAGCATGACTGGCATATTTCAATGGAAGCGTAATCTGATCCACAGCTTGGCCCACACCTTCTACACCTCTAGTCTGTCTTATTTCCCCCTCTTCGGCATTGTCTGCTTCGCTTCCAGCCTTTCCGCCTGAACATCCTACTTCTGATTCTGCTCTCATCACCTTGACCGGCTTGTCAAGTCCGAGATTATGTATCCGTAAGTATCCCCCGGTCTCCTCAGCCTTGTTTGTGACCTCACCCATAGTTCCTGTGCCTCCTACATCAGCATTAGTTGTTCCTTCTTCACTTCCGGCCATCTCTGCGTCACTTCCGGCCTGCCCAGCAGTATTCGCACCCTCCTCTCCTATCGACGTTTCTGCTGCAGGTACATCTGTGCTGGGTTGTGAAATAATCTTATTAGCAATTTCTGAGACAGCTCCACAAGTTCCGGCCAACTCTGCATCTATTCCGGCATGCCTAGAATTTTTCGCAACCTCCCCTCCTCTGGCCACATTTGCTGCATTTATAACTTCTACGCTGGCCTGGGCATTCCTCTTATCGGCATGTTCTTCCGACTCCACTCCCGATGGTTCTCTGGTTGCATGATCTTCCATTCAGCCCATGGGTTTTGGGCGCCATTTGAGCTAACATCTGGGCAAGCGTCTACGAGCATAAATCTTGCGATAATACCTGAAGATGGGTTGGGTTCGTGTGGGCTTGGGTTTGTCAACTGGACCTGACCGAATGCGGCCTGGCCCATCCTCCTTGTGCGGCCCAATCTTCAACTCATTCTCCACCTTGCCTTGATCCAGTTGAAAGCCCTCCCTTATTTCCCTAGCCCATCTCCAGCTTATAAAGACAGCTGGCCACTTCTCTTTGTAAGGAAATCAGAATTTCCTTTAATCCTTGCGTATCACCTCCCTGGTATTGCGGTGTCAGAATTGCAGGACGTGATCCCCGGGACAAATCGCTGTAGAATTCGCCCCTTCCAAATCCAATTTTGAAACCCCATCACCGGCGACTTGGGTTTCTCCAGCCATGACCTTTTCTCCTACCACCGCCGCTGCATACGTGATTCCCCCCGGTGGCTTCGCCTTGTGCACCCCATTCGATTGCTCTTTCTTCCCCACCGGTGCCCTAGCAGGTAGTATCATCTTTCTTTGTTTCTCATGATGCAACTTCAATCTTTGCAATTGCGCCCGGCAATCTTCCCAACCCTTCCCCTCAATGCCCTCCGGAATTACCACAAAGCTCCTCCTCCCTTTGCCACCATATTCAGACAATTCCAGAAAATTCCCATGTGAATTGTTCCTTCTCTGCATCACATACGCTAGACATCCAAACCGAAATATCCTCCAGTTTTCGGGTACTGTTTAAGTGTTTGTCAGGTAATCCCATGAGCTTACTAACCAGAAGATGGTCGGCCAGGCCATAATCACAGACCTACAGTTCCCTCTTCTCTTCTTTGCCAGTTGAACTCCTCCTTGAACATTTGAATGAAACTCAAACGCTTTATTTTCCACATAGAAATAACCTATGTAACCCATATCCCTATCTCCTTGACGAATACCAAACGAATGCTGATTGAAAAATCCTAAGCACTGTTGCAAAACGATCCCACGCGCCGTCAAGCTACCTCACACGCCGATGAGGCGTGATAGCTCTCCATGCTGATGTGGCGAGAGAAAATAAATCAACTTGAAACCCCAATAAATAACTATGATTTGTACAAAATCTAAAAAATAAAGCATGTGGGGATACAAATCTTAAAGATGACTTCCTAGTACTTTTTAGTATTGCTCATGAGAAAGAACCCCAACAGGTTGACCCAAGTGGTGGAGGCCTTGTTCTTAAGGTTTGCTCCCTTCGAGGTCCAAGGTTCAACACTTCATGGGTACAAACAATCTCTTAAGGCCACACCTCTTGGTGAAAAGCTAGCGATTTAACCAATTTTGTGTAGGAAAACTTCCGAGGGTGTGGTGCACGGGACTAGGGTTTATTCTACAGGGGTGGGTCCAAAGGGGTGGAGAGGTTTTCCGACATAAAAGAAAAAAAGAAGAAGAAAGTATTGCTCGTGAGAAGGATGCTTCACTGGCAGCCAATGTGGAGTTCTTAGGTGGAGTTTATCAATGGAATTTAAGCTTTTGCAGAGAGGCTCATGATTGGGAAGTGGAAGCCTTTGCTTCTTCTTATTTCTTTCTCTCTCTCTCTCTTTTTTTTTTTTTTTTTCCAGATGATGTTGCATACAATCACAATTCGAATGGGGAGCGAAGACAAATTGTCCAAAAAAGGAATGTTTAAGGTTAAGGAGTTATTTGGAGCCTTGTCCAATGTGGCATGTAACGGTTTTCCTTGGAAGAGTGTGTGGAGGACCAAGGCTCCCCCAAGGGCAGCTTTCTTTGTCTGATTGGTGGCATTAAGGAAAATTCTTACTCTATAGATAATCTTAGGAAGAGGCAGGTGATTGTCATGAATAGATGTTGCATGTGCAAGAAAGATGGAGAGTCGGTATATCATTTACTCCTTAATTGTGAGGTCGCTCATGCTCTGTGGAGCGATATCTTTAGCCGGCTTGGTTTGTTTTGGGTCATGCCTAGATGTGTTTTTGACTTGTGTGCTTGTTGGTGTTCCACTGGAAGGACTAGAAGTGCTATGGTTTGGAATAGCTATGCGGATGTATACAATTTTAGGTCTTGTCCTTAAATTCATTTACTTTGTGATGGCTGGGCTTGCTAAACGAAAAATTGATTTTAATAGATGGATAACTGATGCTTATTGGTAATGAAAAAGGTCACTTCTTCTGGAACAGAACACCAGAAATGAACCATGCTTGATGGCTAAATTGAGTAAACACCATTTTCAACATGCTGGTGGAAAATAATAGAATCCTTATGAATTGCTCAAAGATTGTTTTGTCTTATTGGCAAATAAAGGGTGCTGTCTCATTTGAACCTCTCTAGTCTTAGTGACTTTTCCACTTTGGATCTAATTCTGAAGTTTATTCACCTATTCCTAACATTTTGGACTTGTATGTGAGATACCCTTGGTGTTACTGCTTCTAGAATTTGTGCATAGGCAGGACGGGATCCACCAAAGCTTGTCCTCCCCTCCTCTTCTCCCTCTATTGGAGTACAAAAGGGAATAGGAGTACAAATTTCTTGTTCCATAACTTTTGATGTTTATTATTTAAAAACGCTTTGTTCTCTCTCCTTTTTTTTCCTTCCTCTCTATGCCCTAGCGGTGGCACATTTAGGCGCTGCGTGCTAGAGTCTGGCGACTCGTGATGGAACGCCGATTCTCTATTGAAGCTAAATTCTTTTGCTTTTTGGCAAAAGAAGGGTATCCTGACCTTCATTTGGAGGAAAGGAGAAAAGGTTTTGTTTGGTATATATTTGCAAGCATCCAATGTTCATCTTGGTTGGTGGATACGGTGGAAGCGGCGAGTAAGGTGAAGGATGATATCGCTAAGTCTTACTGTGAGGGAGATAAGGTGTTGATGGTTCATGGGGGTGCTAATAAATCAGGTAGGTTCCTGGAGGTGTCCGTTTATGCGGAGGGTGGTTGTAGAGGAGTTTTATGGCTACCGGAGGGCTGTAATGGGCGGGTTTGGTGTCGATTTGCGGCGAGCTGCGTCTAATGTTGCATTCTACTGAAGGTAAGAATGGGATTTTGGAGACCATGTCTATCCCTTTGCCGAGGATATAGACTGAGCAGTCCAAGACCGCATGGGTTGATGCTTCTACGGGAGGCTCTCAGGGTCGTTCTTTTGCGGAGGTTTTGCAATCGAAGCCTTGCCTTGAGTTGAAGGGACGGTCTTCGCTTTGTATGGATTTCCTTTAGGTAACGAAGTGTTCTGAGGTGGGAAAGGACAAGTTTTATCAGCGGTTCGTGGTGGATTGTTTTGTTCTAGAAAGGCATCCTTCGCTAGTGGCTGGCTCTTTGAAGAACATTTGGGGCATTTCTATCAAGCGATGGGTCAATCATTTCTTAGGGTTTTTTCATTTTGAGATGGGCCGGGTTCTTATTGGGTTGTTGGAAGGTTTCCTAATAGGGTTTGAAGCAATCCCTTTAAGAAAACAGATTATGGCTGCCTTAAAAAGACTGGATGGATTAAAGGGCATCAGGTTTGGGCCTTCTCTAAATCCCAAATTTGCTGGGTGTTTTAAGTTAGGGGTTTCTCTAAAGCCCAAATCCCCTGGGCATTTTAAGCCTTCTCGTAAGGCGTAGGTGCTTTCGTCGATAGCTTTTCTCCCGGTGGGCTCGCCCGAAGTGTTCGTAGAGTGGATTTCTTTGTTGACTTTGGAGCTTGCGATGGTGCTTTGTGATGATCCGCTAGTGTCTATGGTTCGGCAGGGGGCGCTAGTGATCACGGACGTTGAGCCTGGTCTTGGCGTTAGCTTTAGGGCTATCGATGTTGGGTCTAGGTCTTTGTTAGAGGTCCAACAGTTTTTTCCAGTGTGCTTTCATATTCCTCCGGTGGTGGCCTCTCTCTCTTAGGCGGGGGCTCTTGCTTCAGCGAGGCCTCTATGTAGGGCAAGGGAGGTTTCTCTTCTTGTGGCAACGGATCCCGTCCTTTCTCTGGCGTCCGTTGAAGCTCGTGCTGTTCGGAACCCTTTGTCGATGATGGGCTTGATCAAACGGGGTTTTTTTTTGTCTGGGAGTTGCTTCTCCTTCTCGGTGTGTGATAAGGAGGCGTCTTTGTCTTCTCAGGATTGTAAGGTTTCTTAAGTTGAGGCTGATGAGAACCCTGCTTCGGTGAAAGGTCTAATTCATAGGGGGTGTTTAGGGTCGAGTTTTGCTTCTCCCTCTATGCCGGTGGGTGAGGAGGTGCTTTCGTCTCAAGTCTGCTCTCCTCTTTCGAGTAATTCCCTATCCTTTGGGGCAAATGAGCTGGGTAGGAGTCATAGTCAAGGTTTTCCTTGCATGACGGAGGGTGGTGCTCCCATTTATTCCTTTGTATCCAAGTCAAAACTCGGGGTATTCCAGGAGGGTAAAGGAAAAGGTTGCTAAGCAATTGAATATGAACAAGGAGCTGCTTGCTGAGGTTGTGGTAGAAACTCTGGTGGAAGGGGTGGAGGGCTATTCCAAAGGGGTGCTCGATGCAATGAATTCCGCTCCCATTGTGGGGTTGTCTTGGGGAGGTGAAGACAAAAATCTTTTGGACTTTTTTTCTGTCATGGATAAGAGGGAGCCCATTATTGACATTTCTACCTCAAAGGTTAAGGGGATGAGGGAGCTCAAAAATAAACTAAGATTTTAGTATATTGAAAAGCGCTACAGTAAATTTCTCTCCGTTCTCTCTCCTCGACATTCTGCTCCGCTTGGAGGAAAGGAGGAAGAAATTCTGTGGGTATATCTTCGTGAGTATCAATGGCTCCTCTTGGTTGATAGACACGGTAGAAGAGGCGTTTAAGGTGAAAGAGGATATAGCCAAGTCTTTTCGTGAGGGGGACAAGGCTTTGATGGTCCATGGGGGTGCTAATAAGGCAGGGAGGTTCTTGGAGGTGGCAGTGTTTGCGGAGGGTGGTCGTAAAGGCGCTGTATGGATCCCGGAGGGTTGAGATGGGCGGGGTTGGCGTCACTTTGCGGGTGAGTTGCGACTTATGTTGGCTTATCCCGTAAGTTGTTGAAGGGGCCCGTGATCTGCTCTTCTCCAAGTTTGAAGCCTTCATTGACCAGGATTGCGGAGGACGGGGCTACTGCGGAGGGGTTGAAGGATCGGTCTTTCGCGGAGGTTTTGCTTTCGAAATCCCACCCCAAGATGGAGGGCTGATCTCGCAGCGAGGTGAAGAACAGCGGGGTTAGGATCAACGAGGACTGTGAGAGGTCTGTTGGGCGGCTGGTTCTGTGTGGAAGAGGAGGGGCAGCGCTGTCAAAGATTGGGTATCGCAGTTGTTTGGGTTTGTTCAGCTAAGGTTGGGCCGGGCTGCTTGAAGGCCTCCTTAATGGGCCTGAAGGAATATCCATCCGCAAATAGGTTAGGGCTATTTTGAAAAATTTGGATGGTTTTATGGGCTTCGCGGTTGGGCCTTCTCATTTACACCCTTTTTCTGCACGCGTTAAGGGCCTTCACAAGGCGTGGCTGAATCCCTTTCGTCGTTGTAAGGACGTTGGGCTTGGGCTATCTCGGAAGTCCAAGCGTAAGACGTGTCTTAAGCGTTCTCGTCGGGTAAGGTCTGTCTGCCTCCGAGATTAACTCGCTGGGAGCACCGCTGTAGGTGCCTGAGGTTCGCTTGGGATCACCGGAGGTTGAGCCGTGGGTGTTGGAGCGAGCTTTAGGCGGGGACTCTAGGTATGGTTGTGAGGGGCTCTCTGTCCCTAAGTCTCCTTTGCACGTGGTGGGTTTGGAGCTTTTGTCGCTACCGGTGGTTGAGAGTTGCTTGGGCGAGTTGTACATTGGGCGTTCGGCTGTTGAAGGTTCTGCTTCGGGGGTTGAGCCGACTCCACTGGCGGTGATTCCAGCTAAGGAATCTGGCTTTCCACTCTCTGTCGTTGCACCGACTTCGGAGGACTTTATCACCTTTGATGCCGGTGATGGGTCTTCTTAGATGTCGGCCCCTAGCTTTTCAGTACCCTTTGCGAAGGAGTTCTTTGGATTTTTACCGGTAGGTTCTTTGAGCAAGGACTGGGAAGATTTTTACTCCTCGTTGCCTACAGACCGTGTGGGTATGTTTGATGCGGAGCTTATCGAGGAGGCTTTCGCTCTTCCTTGGGAGGTGGATGTGCCGGTGAGCCCATCATGCAGGGATAAAGAGGTGTCCTCCTCCAGGGCGGAGATCGACCAGGAGGTGCGCCCTTTTGCCCCGGCGAGAAGTTTGCTTCGATGTGGTTTCCTTGGTCCGAGAGCTGTCTCACCCCCTCCGGTGGTGTTGAAGGAGGTCTTGCCGGTGATCAAGGGGAAGGATCCTACTACAGAGGTTGGGTCTTGCTCTATTACCTCTGTGCCGGTGGACAAGCAGGGTGTTCAGTCCCTTGTTGCAATTCCCAGTAACTCCTTTGTTTCCTTGTCTCAATTGTGGTATACCCGGAGGGTGAAGGAAAAGGTGGCTAAGCTGCTGAATAAAAATAAGGAGTTGATTGCGAAGGCTATGGGTGTTATTCTTGTGGTCAGGGAGGATTGGGTGGCTGATGCTTTGAACCTTGCTCCGGTTTTGGGGTTGTCTTGGGGAGGTGAAGACAAGAAACTCCGGGATCTTGTTGAAGCTACTGTTCCTAAGGTCAAGGGGATGAGAGAGCTCAAAATCTGGAGTGTGCCATATCTCCGAAGGTGCATTAGGGTTTCCTCCTTAATGCACTAGGGCTGTTTCAGTTGGGTGTTGGTTTGGTCCTTTGCTTGTTTTGGGTTTTGTTGTTGGGCTCCTTTGTATACTTTTTGTGTACCTAGAGGCATTTGTGGTTTGGGTTTCCTTTGTATGCTTGAGGTGCTTTGCATTGTCCTTGTGTACTTAAAGGCACTTAGCGCTTTTTTTTGGCATATAATACACTGACTTAACCATAAAAAAAAAAAAAATCTGGATTGCTCCATTTCTCTGGTGAAGTGCATGGGTCTACAAATGTTTTTTTCCTTTCCCGAGTGTAGTAAGAGATTTGGGTTATTTGGTTTGTTTGTTGGGTTTTGGTGGTTTCAGTTTTGGGGCTTTCTGTCGGGTTTAGGGTTTTTTTTAGGTTTTTGGTCGGGTACCTATATATACATTCTTGTGTACTTATTGGCACATTGTGCTTTTTTGATAATACAACATTACTTATGAAAAAAAAAAAAAAAAAAAAGAATTTGTGCATAGATTTGGAATTTAATTGATTTTTTGTAAGAATTATTGGGCAATTAGGTACTGATATATTATTGTTGTTTTGGTATATTCTGGATCCTCATAAAAACTATTAATTCAGTAAATTTTATTTCATTAACTTTTGAAAATTGTTGTAAGAAAATATTGTTTTCACCAATTGATTGGATCTCTAATATACTGGTCAAATTTTTCAGGGTTGTAGCTACTGCAGTAGCATATATGAGACGCGTTTACACCAGGTATTTAAGTAATTACCTGTTGAGAGAATAAATAAACTTGGGGCTAGTGACCACAAGCTCATGGCCTATGCTTCACTTTTGGTCCTAGCAACAATTATGAAGTTCATATGAATTTGCAATAACCACTTGATAATTGATAATACTAGTTCATTGTAAGCAATCCTTGTTGTGATTTTTTAAATTTTTTCTCTATTCTTTTTTTAACTTATTGCACTTCTTATATTGTTCATATTACATGTCATTACAAAGTGTATGTAAACATGCTCAATTACTTTCTTTATTCATCTTTGGTTATACACAATATAACATAAATTAATGGGGCTGATGAGAATCATAGTTATCAGAGGAAAAAGAGGAAGTCTAAGCCTAATCGAGATACTTGGATTAGGATGAGAAGAGACTAGTTATGTTACCTTATCTATGTTGGGTTATCTTTATCATAGGAATTACATTTTGTTTAGGAGTCTGTTATCTTTATCTTTAAGAGTTAGAAGTGTGCACGTTTGTGTCACGAGTGGTTATTATTCAGCATTAGCAGTAGGGAAAGGTATTGAAGAAATTGTCCAACACTATATGTGTAAACGGTGATCTCCTACCTCAAGTAGAGTACTATAAATCATATTTCCCCTTTTCAATTCAATATTCATCCATATTCCATCTAGCCCACAATTCAAACCTATCAATTGGTATCAGAGCAATGACGACCCAGAAGGAACACATTGAGAAACTGGAAAGTGACATGCTGAATCACACGGAATCTATTCAGAAGTTAACAAAAACTACTGAGTCCATCGAGCATACCTTGCAGTGGCTTTTGGCAAGCTTTCCCAAATTCAGTGGCGAATCCTCACGACCACTGGAGACACCAGGGTCCCACCACTCTCGGAACAGTCACAATCGTGACCGTGACCACCGCACGGAGCGCCACTATACCAAACCTATGAAGATGGATTTTCCTTGGTTCTCAGGGGATGATCTAATTGTTTGGCTTGATCGAGCTCTATGCAATTCTTTGGGTTGCAACAAACTGGAGAGGGCCAGAAGGTCACACTTGCAGCCTTTTACCTGGAAGGTGAGGCAAATCAGTGGTGGCAATGGCTGAAAAAGGGTTACCAAGAAGACAACATACCTATTACTTGGGTTCTTTTTGAAAAAGAGTTGTTGACTTGGTTTGGTCTGACAGATTTTGAGGATTATGATGAGTCTCTCTCATGGGTACAACAGAGGGGCACATTGAGAGATTACTTAAAAGAGTTTGAATGACTTGCTAACCGGGTGGCTGGGTGGCCGCAAAAGGCATTAATCGGCACTCTTCTAGGAGGTTTGAGGCCCAATATCTCAATTGAAAGAAAATTCAAGCCACGTACATTGCGTGAAGCCGTGGAATTTGCACGACTAAGGGAGGATGAACTTCAACGCACTAAAAAAACTCCACCGCTGGCTGATCCACCAAAGTTTCCCCGAAGTCACATTGGGGTACAAATTCGAGTACACCATCAAAGTCCACCTGGGGCGGTAGCAACACCTACACAGTGGCTACAAAGCCCACGGGTCCAAATCCGCACATCAAGAAAATTTATTGGGAAGAGATGCAGTGCCGAAGGGACAAAGGGCTATGTTTCAATTGTAATGAGAGGTACATTCCTGGACATCGATGTGTTGTGACTCAAATGTTTCTCATTGAAGTTGATCCTACCAGCAGAGATAGCGGTAGTGGGGAGAATGGGAGGGAGACTGACGACGATTCAGAGGAAGAGGGCGTAGAGCCACAGATTTCATTGTATGCCGTGGCTGGATATACGGGTCCCTGTACCATGAGGGTTGAAGCTCAGTTGGGATGATGGACAGGAATGATCTTGATTGACTCTGGCTCCACACACAATTTTGTGGACAAAAAAATGGCCCAAAATCTGGGCTTACCTGTCACTCCTGTCAGTGAGTTTTGGGTTACAGTGGCCAATGGGGAACGACTATCATGTGGAGAAAAACATGAAGGGGGATGTCTGCTAATCCAAGGTATGAAAATCATTGTTACACTATTTTCATTACCTCTCAATGGATTGGATATCGTATTGGGCATTTCAGTGGTTAGAGAAGTTGGGACCAATCGTGTGCGATTGGGGGAAACTCTCCATGACCATTACGAGAGGGAGCCAGGTGTTTAAAATTATCTCTCAACCAAGGGGCCATGGGAAGGTAGTTACCAATGCATTGCTCATCCGTGAGGTGCAAAGTGGGGAAGAAATCTTTGCTGTTATGGTGCGCCAAGCTCAACCTGCAGGGAGACCAGAAATTTTAGAGGAGATCCAGTGGATCCCTTCGAGAATTTTCTCACATTCTGGAACAGCCCAAGTCCCTGCCACCAACCCGGGTGTTTGATCACCATATCCCAATAAAAGAGGGAGCTGGGCCAGTGAATGTTAGACCATACAGATATGCTCACTTTCAAAAGAATGAGATTGAACGACAAGTAGCAGAAATGTTGACCTCCGGACTAACAAGACCCAGCAATACACCCTTTTCGTCCCCTGTATTGCTCGTAAAGAAAAAAGATGGGACTTGGAGGTTTTGCACAGACTATAGGACTTTAAATGCGGTCACAGTCAAGGATTGATTCCCAATTCCCACCATTGATGACATGATAGATGAATTGCATGGCTCAAAATACTTCACCAAGCAGGGTATCATCAGATTTGAGTCCACTCCGATGACATTTATAAAACTGCCTTTCACACTCAGAGTGGGCACTATGAGTATTTAGTAATGTTGGTTGGCTTATGCAATGCTCCCTCCAAATTCCAGTTGGCCGTGAACTCCATTTTCTAGCCATACTTACGTCAATTTATTTTGGTGGTCTTTGATGATATACTCATCTATAGCCTTGATTGGGATCAACATTTGGGCCCCATCCGCATAACATGTGAGGTATTAGCAGCCCAACATTTTGTAGTGAAGCCTAGCAAGTGCGTTTTTGGTAGGGCTGGGCACGGGCCGGTTCGGGCGGGTTTCGGCCTGTTCGACCACCCGACCCGTGCCCCTAGGGTTTGGACAAATCCAACCCGCGATGAACAGTAAAATCAGTATATCTGTCGGGTATTCGGGTAGGATGGGTTGGGGCTTTGCAGGCGGGTTGGTCAGGTTGGTTGGTGGGTCGGGTATTTTTAAAAAAATAAAATACCTAACAAAAAAGTCACACACGCATGCCTCCCTGCACTCTCTGCCAGCAAATGAATTTTTTTTTTTTTTTCCCAACAGAACTTGCAATAAGGAAAACACATAGCAAAGAGACTTGTGCAATTTACCATGACCTGAGCGACTAGAGAGCGCACACCGTGAGATGGCGCCGACTAGGGCTCCAACCCCATCCCTCTCCATCTATCCTTGGAAGCCCAAAATCTCAACTCTGCCCATCTATCCTTGGAAGCCTCCAAGCAAAAGCTGGAACCAAAGCGACGGCCATGGCCGAGCCGCTGGTGCAGGCCCAAATCCCCTACAAAATCCACATCGTGAAGGACCACAACATGAAGGAGCGGCTGTGCCATGCTTTGCGGCATACAGGGATTCGAGAGATTGAGATCGAGATCGAGATGAGAGAGTGAGATGAGAGAGGCGAGTCGGAGACGATGATTGAGAGTGAGCCTCCATGAGCCGATCGAGAGTGAGATGAGATCCAGAGATTGAGACTTGAGAGTGAGAGGCTGAGGGTCTTGTGGGTTGCGGCTGGTCGAGAATAAGTGAGGTAAGGTTCTAAACTTCTAGGGTTTTTTAGGTTAATTCATGTGAGGCGGGTAGAAACGGGGCGGGTCAGGTAACCGAGGAGAAAATTTTAGTGAACCCGAAACCTGAACCGACCCGAACGGGTTTGTGAAATTTCAACCCGAACCCGCGAATATAGGCACAAAAACCGCCCGGATCGGCTAGGCTCAGGGTGGGGCGGCTTGGGTTGGTCGGATCGGGCGGGTTCTGCCCACCCCTAGTTTTTGGTCAGACTGAGGTGGACTACTTGGGCCATTTAATCACTGTGGATGGAGTAAAGGTAGACCCTACTAAAATCAAAGCCATGCAGTCTTGGCCAGTCTCGAAAAATATCATTGCATTATGTGGTTTTCTTGGGCTAACTGGGTACTACCGAAAATTTGTTTGTCACTATGGATTGATTGCTAGCCCATTAACCCAATTTCTGAAGAAAGGCCAATTTCGTTGGAATCCACAAGCCAAAGAGGCTTTTAGGGCACTCAAACAGGCCATGGCAACTACACCTGTACTAGGCCTTCTCAACTTTTATGAGTTGTTTGTATTAGAGACGAACGCATCTGACACAGGCATTGGGGCCGTACTCGCACAAAATTGGAAACCACAGGCATTCATGAGTAAGGCGATTGGGCCTAAACAACGAGGGTGGTCCGTTTATTCCAAAGAAATGCTTGCAATTATGGAGGCCATACGACAATGGTGACCGTATCTGTTGGGCAGTTGATTCCAGATCTGGACAGACCATAAGAGTTTGAAATTTCTCTTGGAGCAACGCATCATCACCCCAGAACAACAAAAATGGGTCTCTAAGCTTTTAGGCTATGAATATGGCATCATCTACAGGCCTGGCAAGACCAATTTTGCAGCGGACGCCCTCTCTCGGCGACCTCTAAGCCCCACTGATGAGTCTCAAACTGTAGCTATTGGAGATTCCTGTGAAGGACTTGTGGAGGACATTCAGACACCCATCCTTCATGCACTAAGCAGCAGCAGTCCCAATTTCCACCTCTGGGATGAACTACGACACATCAACAACACTAACAGCTACCTCCAGAAGCTCTGCGACAAATTACGGACTTAACCTGCAGACCACACACACATACAAGTTCGAGATGGCTTATTGCTGTACAAATGCAAGGTATTGATTCCACCCTCATCTCAAGTCCAACCCTTATTGCTCCACGAATTTCATAACTCCAAGTTGGGGGGCCATTCGGGCGTGGTAAGAACGTTGGTGACTCGCACAATCTTTTTTTGGGATGGCATGAAAAGGGACGTCAAAGCCCATGCAGCAGCTTGTGATGTATGCCAACGGAGCAAGAGCGAAGCGTCATCACCTGCGGGACTACTCCAACCACTCCAAATTCCAACACAGGTATGGGAGGAGATTTCTTTTGATTTTATAGATGGACTGCCCAGCTTAGGTGGCAAAACAGCAATTATGGTCGTGGTAGACCATCTCACGAAATATGGCCACTTCGTCTCTTTGATGCATTCTTACACGGCAAAGAAAATTGCTGAGTTATTTATCACCCACGTGGTGCAACTCCACAGTATCCCTGTAGCCATAGTGAGCGATAGGGACCCAACTTTATGAGCAAATTTTGGAAAGAACTCTTCAAACTTCAGGGAACCAAGTTGAAGACAAGCTCCGCCTACCACCTATAATCTGATGGCCAAATGGAGGTGGTCAACCGCTGCCTAGAACAGTACCTACGGTGCCTTTGCAGCCAGTATCTGAAACAGTGGGAGCACCATATATCGTGCGCAGAATATTGGTACAATACTACCTTCCACTCTATTGAGACAACCCCATTTCAGGCATTGTATGGCCGACCGCCCCCCACGATCGTAAACTACTTAGCAGGTACTTCATTGGTTGATGAGGTGGATAAGGAACTGTAACACGGGATGAGTTACTCCGCCAGCTGAAGAGTAATCTCCAGAATGCAGCCAACTGAATGAAGCAGCAAGCAGACAAGAGACGACATGATTATGTGCTGGAGGTTGGGGATTGGGTGTTTCTGAAACTTCAACCCTACAGGCAGAGCAGCATGTTTTGGAGGGCACAACTGAAGCTGGCCAGCCATTTCTTTGGCCCATATCAAATCCTTGAACGTATTGGCGAAGTCGTGTACAAATTGGCCTTACTAGAGACAGCAAAAATCCATCATGTTTTTCACGTTTCTCTCCTTAAAAAGGTGGGCGACGTCTCTATGGTCATCTGCAATTTGCCACCATTCTCGGCTGAAAACAGCCCCATACTTGAACCCATGGCCATCCAAGACTACCGTTGGGTCAAACACGGCCATAAGTATGTTACTGAAGCTCTGGTCCAATGGAAAACTCTACCTCTTGAAGATGCCACGTGGGAAGAGGTCGACTGTCTCCGTCAGCAGTTTCCTAACATCGACCTTGAGGACAAGGTTCGTATCCAAAGGGGAGCGGGAGCAATTGATGAGAATCATAGTTATCAGAGGAAAAAGAGGAAGTCTAAGCCTAATCCAAGATACTTGGATTAGGATGAGAAGAGACTTGTTATGTTACCTTTATCTAAGTTGGGTTATCTTTATCATAGCAATTAAATTTTGTTTAGGAGCCTGTTATCTTTATCTTTAAGAGTTAGAAGTGTGCACATTTGTGTCACGAATGGTTATTTATTCAGCATTAGCAGTAGGGAAAGGTATTGAAGAAATTGTCCAACACTTTATATAAATGGTGATCTCCTACCTCAAGTGGAGCACTATCAATCATATTTCCCCTTTTCAATTCAATATTCATCCGTATTCCATCTACCCCACAATTCAAAGCTATCGGGGGCAATGGTATTATGCTGATTTTCTTCTTGTTTATATCCCTAAGTGTGAGAAATAGTTGCATTCATATATGGGGACATAAATATTTTGTCCTGATTAATTCAGCATATCTATACTTTTTTTAATGACATGGACCAAGGGCCCTTTGGACCTGTACAGAGTAAACCTTATACTCGTGCACCGCACGCTCAGAAGTTTCCTTACACGGATTAGGGTAAATCACTAGCTTTTATACCAGGGGGTGTGGCCCCAAGGGGGAGTTTGCATCTAGCAAGTCTCGAACTTGAGATCTATTGGGTGATACTCCCTAAGACCACAAGCCTCAACCACTTGGCCAACTCTTTGGGGTTAGAATATTTATACTAACTGCCAGTTTCTAGTGCTTATCTGTTTGAAGTTTAAAACAGTATACAAGAGAAACATCTAGTTAGAAGGAGGAAAAGAATAAGGAAATCATGAAAGTTATAGCACAAAAGAAGCTAAAAACGCAGCTGTCCAAATATGAAGAGTATTAAAAAATAAAGACTTAAGCTCCGCCAACATCATCGTGCGGTTCTCGAAACTTTTATCAAAATTTTACTTACATATGTTAAGATCCATATCATCTTGTGTCTCATTTCTTATATACGTTGAGGATGTGATTCCCCCAAAATAACTGTGAGTTTGACTTAATCAAGATTTTAGAAATATCTAGGGTGCACCACAAGAGTGAAAAATGTTGAAGGACTTATTGAAAGTCCACTACAAGATGTTCCTAGGGTTCTTTTAAGGCTTTGTGGTACCACACTTAATTATTTACTAGGGGGTTGAAGAAAGAAAGAAATGCTGTTAGAATTGCCTTTATTTGAATCAATACAGGTTCCCTGAACAACTAGTACATGACTGGCTAAAAGATTGGATTGTAGCTATCAGATTTCTACGCTGAGTTTTTATTACTGGGCAACAAATTTATGTGACCAGTATTCTAGAGAATTCAGCTGTGTACTTGGTCTTGTAATTGATAACATATATACATGAACAGAGGCCCTATGAGCTTAACAATGTTTGTGACCAGTATGTTATAAACATAAACCATTCTGAATGATGGAATGTTAGCAATGCTGTGCAGGTGGATTAGACAAATATTAAATTATAGGACAAAATTTTTTTTTGCAAACACCATGTACATCATTTAAAAACGAGTAGTTTAGATAGAAAATGAACCTTTGATTGATAAGGTACTTGGACTCCCATGGATGAAGATGTAGTCTCTTTGAATCCCATTGATTCTTATCCACAAAAGACAATATTAACTGAGTTCGAGAGTCCTGCAGTGAAATCTTTCTATGGGTTTCAATACCCATCAAATTGAGTGCTATGCTCCCTTTCCCCTTTCTTTTCTGATATTCATCCTCATCTTTTCCATAGTTAGAGACTCATTTAGTTAGAATCAATGGTTATCTGCGATTAGGGATCTCTCGCCACAAATGTATAGGGTTTTAGCTAACTGATGTAGATTAGGATGACCTATCTTATCTATTTAGTCTTTTATTTAAATTAGGTTTCTTTGTTAGTCTTTTAATTGTTTTAGTTTACTTTTCCTTCTAGTACACGGTTTTAGATTACTTTTCCTTCTAGGATGTGTAATCCTAGTTTATCTTAGATTACTTTTCCTTCTAAGATGTGTAATCCTAGTTTATCTTAGATTACTTTTCCTTCTAGGATGTGTAATCCTAGTTTATGTTAACCTCTTTTATGCTTTAGCCTCTAAGCCTATAAATCTGAGCTTAGACCCATTGGAAAAAACAGTTATTATTATTATTGGTTTTGTTTAATAAGAATACTCGAGTTGAGTTTCTTGGTTCTTTTCCTTGAGCTTTAGATAGCATCTCTGCTTAGAAGATTTCTTTGATTTTGTGATAGTCTCACAATCTTAGGAATATTTATCCCTTCTGTTTACTGTTTTCTTGATTATTTACGTTCTAACTCTGCATCAGTTGGTATCAGAGCCCAGTCTCTTTCTATGGCACCAATCACAAGGGGAAGGGGTAACCGCTTTGCACACTCGGAGGACGGGAATGATCGCGACGAACCAGTTAGAGAAGAATCACCGGCAGCCTATCAGGCACATTTGGAGGCACAATTTGCCAACTTGAGAGAACAAATTGCAGTCCTCACAAGGCAGTTGTCCATCAAGAATGTTCAAGACAAATGTCGGCATATACCCTCACTGCACGACTCGGAGGAGGAAGACGCACGTGTGGAGAATGAATACGGAAACCCTTTTGCGGGCCTTGAGTGAGAGACATCAACCTTTGGTACAAGCTCAGGCCAATCGGTGGGAATCCAGTTTCAAACTCGATATTCCAGAATTCAATGGGGGTCTCCAACCCGAGGAATTCTTGGACTAGATAGCGGCAGTTGAAGAAGTTCTTGATTTCAAAGGGGTACCTGAGGATCGACAAGTTTCTTTGGTCGCAACCAAGTTCCGGGGAAGAGCTGCAGCGTGGTGGCAGCAACTGAAGCAATCTAGGACTCGGCTAGGCAAATCAAAAATCAACAAATGGGAGAAACTGTTGAAGCACATGCGGCTGGCCTTCTTGCCATACAACTACACCCGAACCATGTATCAGCGGCTACAGAATTTAAGCCAAGGTTCGAAGACCGTGGATGAGTACACGGAGGAATTCTACAAATACTTGACACGGGTTGAGTTAGCCGAGACGGATGATCAATTAGTATCCCGATACATCGGGGCTGCGACAAAACATTCAAGATTCACTAAATCTTTTGATCCGTTAACGTGTCTGCGGCTCATCAAAGAGCCCTTCTATTGGAAAACGGCAGCGGAGGATCCACGAGCTTCTTTAGGCGTGTACGAGGGGCAACGACTCGCTTACTGTAGACGTTCACACCTCGAAACACCACCCAATCATCAATCCCAAATAGGGCTCCAACTACAACCGGCCCACCTAACGGAATACAGCGACGAATGGGCCTAAATGCTTTAAGTGTGGTGAACAAGACACGAATTGCGGATTGCGCAAGGGAGATAAATATGGAAAAGGTCTACTCATTGACTCGGAAGCGCCGATGAGCAAGGTGATGAAGAAGAGCAACAAACCTTTGATGACTACGGGGCGTGGAAGAAGAACTCATTACGGAGATAAGCGGGCCTAGCTTAATGGTGAGGAGGATATGTCTTATACCGAAGACGGAAGGAGATGAAATAGCGGCACAACCTTTTCACTCCACATGCACTATTGGAGGTAAGGTTTGCAAACTAATCATTGATGGAGGCAGTTGTGAGAACGTGGTAGTAGAAAAAGTAGTTCAGAAGTTGGCCCTAGACACGAGAAACACCCTACACCCTATTGCTTGGAGTGGCTCAAGAAGGAAACAAGGTAATAGCTTCAAAATGTTGCCTTGTACATTTTTCTATTGGTACCAAATATAAAGATAACACTTAGTGTGACGTGGTGGCCATGGATGCACCTTACTGTTACTAGGAGACCATGGCAATATGACCGAAATCGCACCACGATGGGCGGAAGAACACCTCTGACTTCTTAGTGGATAATGTGAAGCTTACTCTCCTACCTAACCTAGGAGGCGTAACCAAACCACCAAAGAGGTGGGCCAAACACTTCTAGCCAAAGAGAGTTCATAAGAGAAATGCTCGATCAAATCATACCTACTCTCGGCAAGAATGTAGCCCAATGAAGATCGTGCAGAGGCGATTATGGGTTTGCTAGAGGAATTTGCTGATGTATTCCCAAAAGACCTCTTGGAGGAGCTACCACCCCTGCGTGACATTCAACACCAAATTGATTTGATACCCGGGTCTAGCTTTCCCAACCGACCACACTACCGCATGAGTCCCAAAGAGCATGAAGAATTACGAAGACAAGTGGAGGGACTCGCTAAAGGGCACATTCGGAGAGCACAGCCTATGTGCGCTTCAGCATTGCTCACACCCAAGAAAGATGGGACATGGAGGATGTGCGTGGACAGCTGCGCCATCAACAAAATTACGGTATGATATAGATTTCCCATTCCACGATTAGATGATTTATTGGATCAATTGAGTGGGGCAACTATATTTACCAAACTGGATCTGAAGAGTGGTTACCACCAAATTCAAGTACGGGTTAGCGATGAGTGGAAGACAGCGTTTAAAACGCGTGAGGGACTTTATGAATGGTTGGTGATGCCGTTTGGATTATCTAATGCTCCTAGTACCTTTATGAGAGTAATGAACCAGATATTTTGCCCATTCATCGGCAAATCAGTGGTCGTCTACTTTGACGACATCCTTATTTATAGCTCCGACCCAGAGACTCACATCCATCACGTACGGGAGGTACTCCTTGTGCTACGACAAGAGAAATTTTACGCAGCACTGGCCAAGTGTTCTTTCATGACCGACTCAATACTTTTTCTTGGATATGTGGTATCCAAGGATGGATTAGCAATGGACGAGTCTAAAGTAACAGCGGTTCGCGATTGGCCTCTCCCTACTACACTACACGAGGTACGTAGTTTTCATGGATTGGTGTCCTTTTATCGTCGTTTTATTCACAATTTCAGCACCATATTGGCACCAATCACGGAATGCTTGAAGGCGGGAAAATTCTCATGGAATGAGGCAGCTACTAACGCTTTCGAGTTGATCAAGGTCAAATTGACCACAGCTCCATTATTAGTCCTTCCCAACTTTGACATACCGTTTGAATTGCATTGCGATGCATCCAAGATAGGCATTGGAGCGGTGCTTAGCCAATTGAGCAGACCAATGGCCTATTTCAGTGAGAAGTTAAAGAGCGCACAACTCAATTATAGTACTTACGACATTGAGTTCTACACATTAGTGCAGTAGCTAAAGCATTGGAGATCCTACCTCGCCTATAATGACTTCATCTTGTACTCTGACCATGAAGCGCTGAAGCACCTCAACAGTCAAGATAAGTTATCCGCTCGACATGCTAAATGGGCCGCTTTCGTGCAGCAATTTTCTTTCACCATCAAGCACAAATCAGGGGCATTGAACAAAGTGGCTGATGCCCTCAGCCGAAAGACATCATTACTCACTACCATGAAATCGGAGGTAATAGGATTTGAATTATTGAAAGATTCCTTATCTAGTGACCCGTTTTTTGGCCCTATTTTAGAAGATGTGTCCACAAGAGCACAAGGAGGCTTTGTATTGCATAATGGGTTCCTTTTCAAAGGCACTCAGCTGTGCATTCCTGAAGGGAGCCTACGACTGAAAATTATCAAAGAACGCCATGATGAGGGTCACATGGGGCGAGATAAAACACTTCAACTGGTGACCAAATAGTTCTATTGGCCAAGTATGCGGAGAGAAGTGGACAAACTAGTAAAGAGTTGCAGGGTATGTCAAGTATCAAAAGGAGCGGCTACCAATGCTGGCCTATATTTACCTCTCCCTATTCCAGAACAACCATGGACAAATGTGAGCATGGATTTCGTGTTGGGTTTACCAAGGACACAAAAAGGTAATGATTCCGTCTTTGTAGTTGTTGATAGATTCTCTACAATGGTGCACTTCATTGCGTGCAAGAAAACCGCCGATGCGGTCAATGTAGCACAATTATACATTAGAGAGGTATACCGCCTCCATGGCTTACCTTTGTCGATAGTATCGCATCGCGACACAAGATTCCTTAGCCACTTTTGGCGATGCTTATGGAGGTTATCAAGCACAAAACTTGATTTCAGAGTGCCTACCACCCACAAACAGATGGACAAATGAAGTCGTTAATCGATCATTGGGAGCTCTATCAAGTTTGGTGGGGAACACATTAAGTCATGGGATACAAAATTATTCCAAGCCGAGTTAAACACAACCGTTTCACAAATCGGAGCCGAGCTTAAGCCCATTTACCATCATTTATGGAGTAATCCTCGTGCCCACTAGACTTGGCACCTATCCTGCATATGATGAGAACAAACACAACAGAGAAGACCGATGATCCAAATCCAAGAAGGCCACAAATTAACAATCCAGAAATTACAAGAGTCCACTGCCAAGTATAAGGCAAGCGCCGACAAGAAGAGACGAGCTGTTGAATTTGAGGAAGGAGATTTCGTGTAGGCTATCTTGACAAAAGACAGATTCCCTGTGGGAGAATACAACAAGCTGGCAGCTCGTAAAGTGGGTCCGGTAGAGATAATCGCGAAAATCAATCCAAACGCATACCGGTTGAAGCTACCAAGCCATATTAAGACGTCTGATGTCTTTAATGTCAAACACCTTGTTCCAGTTATAGAGAACTTATCAGAGGAGGATGCAAATTCGAGGACGAATTCTCTCCAACCTGGGAAGGATGATGTAGATTAGGATGACCTATCTTATCTATTTAGTCTTTTATTTAAATTAGGTTTCTTTGTTAGTCTTTTAATTGTTTTAGTTTACTTTTCCTTCTAGTACACGGTTTTAGATTACTTTTCCTTCTAGGATGTGTAATCCTAGTTTATCTTAGATTACTTTTCCTTCTAGGATGTGTGATCCTAGTTTATCTTAGATTACTTTTCCTTCTAGGATGTGTGATCCTAGTTTATGTTAACCTCTTTTATACTTTAGCCTCTAAGCCTATAAATACAGGCTTAGACCCATTGGAAAAACAGTTTTATTATTATTATTGGTTTTGTTTAATAAGAATATTCAGAGTTGAGTTTCTTGGTTCTTTTTCCTTCAGGCTTAGATAGCATCTACTGCTTAGAGAAGATTTCTTTAATTTTGTGATAGTCTCACAATTTTAGGAATATTTATCCCTTCTGTTTACTGTTTTCTTGATTATTTACGTTCTAACTCTGCATCACTAACCTTTTCCTTTCTTGTTGGTTAAGGTTTTTTGAGTAGTAATGAACTAGCTGTTCACTCCAGGACAATCTTGAGACAATTTTTTATTTTTCTGTCAATTTGTTTACTGCATAAAAAAGAAAAAAAGAAATGAAACCTAAATATTGTAGGAACCTTAACATTCCTCATCAATAATATTATTCCTATTTGCTTAAAACCCAGAGGTGCTTTCGCTTGCTAAACATAACTTATTTTTATTCTTTCAGAAAGAGTATGACAGAATATGATCCACGTCTCGTGGCTCCAACCTGCCTGTACCTTGCATCAAAAGCAGAAGAAAGCACAGTACAGGCCAGGCTTCTTGTTTTTTATCTTAAAAAATTATGTATGTCCTAGATACTGAACGTAATTGACTAAATCATTTGAATGGACATTCTCCTTATTGTGTGAAGTGCTTAGAACCAACCTTTTCTTGTTTCACAGATGCTGATGAAAAGCATAGGTATGAAATCAAAGACATCCTTGAAATGGAAATGAAGATCTTAGAAGCACTCAACTACTATTTAGTTGTATTCCATCCTTACCGGGCATTGTCTCAGTAAGTACTTCATCCTCTTTATCATGTATCTTAAACATCTTTGAAAATTGTGACATGTTTGGTTTTTCTCTTCCATGAATTAATTGTATACTCTTAACTGATTAGAGGTGAGCTACATCATGGTCTATTTAACTCACAAATAAAGTCGATTGATCAACTTGATGAATTATTTGAATGTGAACATAACATCTTGTAAAATCCATGTGATC
The DNA here is from genome assembly GCA_013348765.1 of Carpinus viminea. Classification (NCBI taxonomy): domain Eukaryota; kingdom Viridiplantae; phylum Streptophyta; class Magnoliopsida; order Fagales; family Betulaceae; genus Carpinus; species Carpinus viminea. The sequence continues at coordinate 34,590,955 of CP054668.1, read as the reverse complement.
CATTTCAGTTATAGTCACTCTCAGTTTTGACTTTGTATCTCACCGGCTCCTACTACTAAATTTTTTCTTCTCTTGTTTCTCCATCTTTTTGGCCACAAATGATTAGACAGTTGGATTTTACCATATAATATCAAATACTGTGTCTATAGTTGTGTCCAAAGTATGTTTGTCTTGAGATTTGTAGCTGCATATCTTATATTAAATATTTCGGCCGAAATGTCAATGCAGTTAGTCTTCATATTCTTTTTTTAACTTCTAGTTGATATCCATATTTTAGATGATCTTGTTGTAAAATTAGGTACATGCCTATATTCCCTTATCATAACTGATGGTAACTGATTTTTGTAGTGGATATAACTAGTACAGTGGTATGCTCTACTTTTAGGATTTGCATACTTGAATTCACTTCCTCTTCAATATAGTCATACAAGTGTGGAACTGCAAATGCAAATTTCATTAATCCTGAGCTACCTTAGGTTCCCTGTAGGAAAAAGAAAAGCTACTTTGGTTCCAAAGAGGTCAACAATGATCTATGTGGCTGATTTTGGACTAGTTGTTCCTTTTTGAAATGATATTTGATCTTTCCAGCGAGATATCTTCCTAAGTAACAATGGTTCTTCCGTTTTTCTTTGCTATTGCAGGTTGCTGCAGGATGCAGGCCTGAATGATATAAGTATGACTCAATTAACTTGGTAAGAGTCCAATTTCCAGTGTACTCAATTTTCTGAGGTTTTGCCAGGACAGATATCACCATGCTTATCAATTCTTTGTTATTTTTCTTTTTCAGGAAAATATATAGCTTTTCTGTTCCTGTTATAGTTATGTTCCAACTATTTCTTTTATTTTACTGTCCTTTTTTCCACGTTTCTTGCTTACTGTTAGAAGAATGTATTAGGGTTTGAGGGTAGTTTAGTCATTGTCATATTTCCTTAAGCATATATAGTAATATGTTTGAGGTTGGCTACATAACATAGAAAACGAGCCTCTCTTTTTCTTCTCTTCTCTCTCCCATACATCTTGCTACTGATTGAAGGCAATTGAATTACTAAGCCCGTGGTAGGAAATGGCACTGAGTTCACCGTCGTCAATGGTGTGATCTCGCTGTCATCTCCATGGTTGGATTGGTTGTTGTGGACAGACGTGCACTCATGACTGCTGGGTCTTGAGTCGTCGTTGTTGGTGGTTGGTTGGTGTTTGTGGTGGTTGATACTCTTTGCGGTGGCCAGAGACAGGTTGTGTGGTGTCGTTGGTCTCTCTTGGTGGATATTATGTGGGCATGAGCCATGGTAGTTCTCTTCATTGGAGTTAGAAGTGGTCAACGGCACGTTCTGGTTGTTGCTGGCAAGTTCTGGGTGTTGCCAGCACGGTCTGGCTAGTTTGGCAATTTTCCGGCTATTTTTCGATGAAGAAAATGGGCATTTGGTTGAAGGTGCTTGCTGTCACGTATTCAGGATAAGGATATCCCAACCTCAAACCAGGATAAGCCTGTACAAGTTTTGGTTTCCACTGGTCTAGTCTGGTTCACCACAGTTCAGAATAGTTTTGCCTTCAGTTCAGCCTGGTTTAGCCCATTTTACAGCCGGTTCAAGCGATTATAAGCTGGTTCAGGTTAGTTTTTTGCAAATTTCTCTTGGTTCATTCCGGCTCACCATGGTTGAGACCTATTTTGCTCGAATTCAGTCCGGTTCAGGACAGTTTTTGATGATTTTTCTCGGTTTTGAGCTGTTTTCAGTTGACATAAGTGCTTTTAGGAAGTTTTGCTTCAATTTGAGGCTGTTTTATTTGAGCTTTTTTGCCTCTTTCTACTTGGTATTTCGTTCTTTAGTGGGATCTTGTCTTTATTTGCATCTTGTTACAACATTATGGCCCCTCGCTTAGATTTAATTACTTCTGCTTCTATGGGCCCTGTTCCTATGACAAATGTGAAACTAAATTGCAAAAATTATGTTTATTGGTCGCAATTTGTGGAAGTATACTTGCGAGGGAAAGGTTTGTATTCTCATTTTGAATTCGGGCAACCTCCAGAAAATAGCTCTACGAGCCTTTGGGACCAGGCTGGCGATCATATCACATTGGATCCTCGTCATCAATTTGGGATCATCTCTAGCATATGTACTCTGGTACTAGGAACATCACTTGGATTTATGAGGTGTCTAAACAATACTTTGGGCTTGAGCAAATCAAACTATAGATGAGTACTACAATCAAGTTGTCGCCATTTGTAAGGAGAGAGACATGTATCAGCCACTCTCCACTGACTTAAAGAAAATGGAAAAGCAATGCCAAGATGTAGATGTGGTTCGGTTCCTTCTTGGCTTGAAGCCGAGTATGAGTCTGTTCATGTGCAGATTTTGGGTTGTTTCGACCTCCCATTGCTTCCTAAGGTTTTCTCTCTGCTTTAGTGTGCCACCATCTTTGATCATGGTTCCTTGCTGAGCACAGGATGTAATGGTGATCATGTTGCTTTTATTGCTGCCTATGGTAGTTATGGTAGTTCTCGTTGGGGACATGGCAATCGAGGTGGTCATGGTTTTCGTGGTGGACATGATTATCGGGGCGGTGGTCGCATTGGAGGTCGTGGACCTTGCAAATGCACTCATTGCGGTCGTAGTAACCATTTTGTGGATTTTTGTTTGGATTTACATGACACACCATTTGGGTTTGCCAATCAGGTTGCTACTCACAAGGATTCTCTAGCCCCATCTGGACCACTTGTTAGTTTGAGCTCAAATTTTGAGAATGATCTGATCTTCATTCCGAAAGATGAGTATGCTCAGTTCTTAGCTCATAAGTGGGTTTATGCCTCTTCCACTACTATTGCACAGTCAGATACTATATCTCATTGTATTTTATCCTCCACTAGCAACTTGTGGGTTATCGATTTTGGCACCAATGAACATATGACTGGTCCGTTTACTTCCCTCTCTAATTATCATCTTGTTGCTTCACCTAAAAGTGTCACCCTAGCTAATGGTTCCCTCTCCACAGTGGTCAGCTTGGGCACTATCCATCTGAGTCTTGATATTGAGTTGTCTGTTCTACATGCTCCTAGTTTACCTTTAATTTGTTATCTATTAGTAAGATTACAAAAGCTCTTACTTGTTTCGTTAGTTTTTACCCTTTGTGTGTTTTTCAGGGTCTCAAAACAAGGGGGATGGTTGGTATGGTGCATGAAGTTGAATTATTATATTATCTGGATCTCGCACCTAAACCTCTCTCTCATGCTTTGCAGTCGTCAGTCTCTGCTCTTCAATGGCATTGTCGCCTTGGTCATCCTTCTCTCTCTACATTGAAGTATCAAGACTTGAGTCTTCGTCATAACTTGTTTGTGCCTTGTGAAGCTTGTCAACTTAGTAAACATCATCATGCCTCGTTTCCATCACGAGTTGTTCCTAGGGTTTCAAGTCCTTCTGAGTTAGTTCATTCTGATGTATGGGGTCCCATTACTACAGTGTCCAATAAATTCCACTATTTTGTTACTTTTGTGGATGATTTTTCTTGTATGATATGGTTATTTTTAATAAAAAATTGTTCTGAGTTATTTTCTATTTTCCAAATCTTTCGCAATATGATTAAGACTCAATTTGCTCAGAAAATCCGTATCGTGCGTTTGGATAATGCTAAAGAAAATACATCTCAATCTTTTGCCTCTTATTTGTCTGATAAAGGCATTATCCATCAAACCTTGTGTGTTCACACTTTACAACAAAATGGTGTGACTAAATGCAAGAATAGTTGTTTATTGGATGCCACACATTGTCTCTTGTCACATATGCATGTTCCCAAACAATTTTGGACTAATGTTGTTCTCACTGCTTGTTATTTGGTAATAGGATGCCCTCCTCGGTCTTAGAAAGTGTCTCTCCTCATTCTCTTTTATATCCTTTGTCATCATCGTTCTCCTTGCAACTGAAGGTTTTTGGCTGTATTTGCTATGTTCATAATTTGGTCTTGGTTTTGATAAGCTTGACCCTTGTGCTATTAAATATGTCTTTCTTGGGTAATCCACAACCCAGAACTAGAAGGGCTACTGTTGCTGTAGTTCGGCCCTTCGACACTACTTCACTTGCGTTGATGTTACCTTTGATGAGTCTCCCCTATTTTTCTGCTATTACTTCTTTGAGTGACTATTCCCTTGCACTTGATGACGCGTCTCTTTTGCTGCCTGTCCCCCTTCTCTTCGAGCTTGACTCTGCTTCTCCTCCTGTCCTTTTGCCTCCCCACTCACCTGCTCCACTCTACGTTTATCAGAGTCGGCCTCAACCATCTGCTCATGCTCCACCATCATCATCCTTATCATCTACAGATCCGGTGCCCCCACCTCCATCTCTCTAGTGTTTCTATTCCTAAGATAGTGTAGGCTGCATTATCTGACTCTAGTTGGAGGCAAGCTATGGAATTGGAAATGAAGGCCTTGCATCATAATGGGACGTGGAAGCTGGTTCCCTTACCACCTACTAAGAAGATTGTTGGTTGCAAATGGGTCTACACAGTTAAGTTTCATCCTGATGGTTCTTTTGAACAGTTAAAAGCTCGGTTGGTTGCTAAGGGTTATATACAAACATATGGTATTGATTACGATGACACCTTTTCTCTAGTAGCTAAAATTTCTTCTATTTGTGTTTTTATTTCCTTAGCTACTAATCTTGATTGGCCATTGTTTCAATTGGATGTCAAAAATGCCCTTTTACATGGATACTTGTGTGAGGAAGTTTATATGGAGCAACCACATGGGTTTTCTGCTTAGGGGGAGTCTCAGGGCTGTGTTTGTAAATTAAGAAAGACAATGTATAGTCTCAAGCTATCACCACGAGCATGGTTTGGATAATTCTCTAAAGCATTATTGAAGTTTGGTCTTCAGAGTTGTCAAATGGATCATTCAGTATTTCACTTACATACTAGTGCAGGCTATATCCTTCTTGTGGTATATGTAAATGGTATCGTTATTAATGAAGATGATTCAGGAGGCATTACTCGATTAAGACAATTTCTAAAAGAACAATTTCATACAAAGGATTTGGGCAAACTTAGATATTTTCTAGGTATTGAAGTTGCTAGATCTCAAACAGGTATCAATGTATCTCAAAGAAAGTATGCACTTGATTTATTATAAGAAAAACAGGCCTTTTGGCCTCTCAACCTGTTGATGTTCTGATGGATCCAAATAAGAAATTACTAAAGAATGAAGGTGAATTATTTGAAGATCCTGGTGAATACCGTTGTGTAGTTGGGAAATTGAACTATCTTACTATCACCAAATCGGATATTTCATATCTAGTTAGTATTGTCAGTCAGTTATTAGAGGCTCCTTGGGTTTCATATTGGGAAGCTGTTACTTGCATTATTCAGTATTTGAAGAGACAACTTGGTCTAGGGATATTGTATAGACCGAATGGACATCTTATGGTCAAAGGTTTTACTGATGCAAATAGGCAGGTTCTCCTTTAGATAGACGGTCTATTGCAGGATATTGCACATTCTTCAGCAGAAATCTTGTAACTTGGAAGAGTAAGAAACAGACAATGGTGACACGATCTATTGCTGAAGCAGAGTGCAGGGCAATGGCTCATATAGCTACTGAGTTGACATTGTTACAACATTTTCTTCAGGATATTGGTTTCTTAGCTCCTACTCCTATCCCGTTATCTTGTGATAACCAGGCTACTATACATTTTGCATCTAACCTAGTCTTTCATGAGAGACTAAACATATTGAGGTCGATTGTCATTATGTCCAATACAAAATACTCGAAAGAGATATATCTACACCATTCGTGAAGTCTAGAGACCAGCTAGCTGATATGTTTACAAAATTGTTGTGTCGTAACCGGTTAAAGTTTATTTGTTCCAAGCTGGGTCTATATGATATATATATGCTCCAGCTTGAGGGGAAGTGCTAGAAGAATGTATTAGGGTTTGAGGGTAGTTTAGTCATTGTCATATTTCCTTAAGTTTATATAATAATATATTTGAGGTTGGCTACGCAACATAGAAAACGAGCCTCATCTCTTTCTTGAACCTTCTTCATGCAAACCTTTCAACACATACGTTAGTATAGTTGGAATGGATTATTAGATTTCATTAAAATCGCACATAACTTAAATTTATTTTGGAAATGAGCTTGAGTTAAAAATAAATTAGGGTTCTATCTCTATCATGTAAATGTAAGTGAGAGTTGAGGAAGGAAAAAAAAGAAAAACAAAGTCCAGCTGTGAGGGTCCCATCCCCTGTTAGGTAGTTTTGGTATTCCCAAGGATATTTGAGATAATTTTGTCCAAATAAGTTCTGTCAATGTCTCTGTTTTTCTTAGTATATGGCATGGATTCTAGTTGTACAGTAAGCTGTACTGGGAGGGAGGTCAATGTTCTGTCTGATAACATGTCCCACAGGCAAGCCAGTGATCTTTTTTTTTTTGGGTTAGTTACCTTTTCCTCCCCCTCAACTATTGGTCATTTACACGTTCCCTCATGAACTATCACCTATCACGCTTAGCTGCCTTAAATTACCATTTGTTAACAACAAAAAAACTCTCCATTAGTGAAAATTGTTAAAAAAAAAAAAAAACAAAATTGTAATGACGAAAAGACCTGAAGTTTAGAAACTAAATTTTTACTTAAAATATCCCTAAGAGTTCTAAAATAAAAATGCATAAATAAAAAGAGACAAATTTTAAAAAGTAACACAAAAAAAAGTAAAACTCAAATAATCCAAAGGAAAAGGAAAAAAAATATATATATATAATCTAGAGAGCAACAAAAAAAATAAAAAACAAAAAAATGTTATAAAAAAAAGATCCACGGGTCACTGTAGACCCATTACGGCCAGTCGCCGTGGGTCTAGAGTAATCCACGGTGTGGCAATGGGTGCCCAAACACTTTCTTGGGGTGGCCAACCACCGCCTCTGTGTTTCAGCTGTGGCTGCATCACCCTGAGACAATGCTTGGGGGTGGTTCGACAACCACTCCTGATTCCTTTTCTTTTTTAATATTTTATTTGTTATTTAGTTTTAATTTTTTATTTGAGGGTATTTCCATCCTTTTATGTCTAAAAAATGCATATTCTGTCTAATTTAACAATTTTGACTAAAGGCGGGCTTTTTGTTTGTTTGTAAGAAATGATTGTTCGAGGAGGAGGTTGAGTGTGATAGGTGGTAATTCACTTTGGGGGAAAGGTAATTAAACTTTTTTTTTTTCTTTCTTGGCTGCTTCAGCTTTTTTTTGAAGAAGCTATTGGAGTTGGCATTCCTGCAGTTCTGTCAACTGCATGATTCAGATTAAATGTGTCTGGTTAAATCTTCAATTGCATTAATAATACTACTAACTATTTGACTTGAAACTTATACCTTTCGTTAGAGAGGAATGAAAAGTGGATAATCAGCCATCTTCATCAATTGAATTTTCTCAAGCAAATACTGATGTGGTGATTTAGGAGAATGGCATTTGAAGGATCACTGTCTGTATCCCAAAAATGCCTAGTGCAGTTTTTCATTCATTCTGTAGTTTCTATATATTACATTGTGTTTATCATAAATGTACAGACACTAATAGTTAAGGTAGGGTACATGAACCTTGGCCCATTTGAGCCTTTAATGTTTGCATATTGATATTCCTGTGAAAACTGTCTGTTCATGGAAAAATCAGTCTAAGGCTGAAGAAGATAAATGTGAGACTGACCACAGACTAGAAAGCTATTTCAATTGACAAATTCATGCTGGATACGTAGCTTTCAACAAGCATTGGGTAGAATTAAAAAAGTTGGGGAGGGGGGGGGGAGAGAAAATAAAAGATAAGCTCTTTGATAATAACAACAAATTTTGATGAATGAGCTAGGTTTTTTTTTTTACTATAAATACAAGAATGATGGGTATCTTGCATGTGAAATATATCGATAGCATACCTTTTCTTGTTTTAGGAAATTAATTTTATCTTTTGGATAAGCAATAAAATTTTATAGACTTCTTGCAGAGGTTACAATCTAAAATTTAAAAGATGAAAGAAATCTAAAAAAGAATTACAATGAAGGCTGCCCTAGAGAATTCATCCAATCATAGCAGGATCTTAAGATCTTGAGAGTTTTGCAGTTAAGCTCAAGACAGTTAAATGTTCAATTATTATGTTCTTGCCACAATTTCTACATAATACAAAGAGGGAAGCATTTCAAATTTTGCATGGCAATGAAACCTCCATTTCAAACATGTAAGCAGTTCCACAGCTTTCTAGGCATAAGCCGCTGTACCCCCAAATAAATAGCACTAGTGCTCATAGATCCATTGCAACCATACAGTTTAGTGAAAATGATCTACTGTGCCACAATGACTCTTGAATGCGTGACACTAGTCCACAAGAATTTATCCTCTCTTCATTAGATTCTCAGCCATCAATTGTCAGATTTTAATGGAACACAAAAAAGTTTGATTTCGTTCTACTTTATGAAGATACGTTTTTGCCCCTATCGAAGTCTATGAGTGAGAGAAGTGCTCATCAAAGTTGATTAGTGTTGCAGATAGCTGTACCTCTTTATCTCTACATCCTCTTGATATATTTAATGGCATGCCTTTCTTTGTGCCAGCAATCAATTCCCATAAGCATAGTTGGCCGCCTTTGTTTTACAATATTTTCTTGCTTCAATTGATTTACAAGGACACGAACATGATGTAGCCTTGATGTTTTGAAACATTCAGGGGACTTGTGAATGACACTTACAAGATGGACCTTATTCTTGTGCATGCTCCACATCTGATAGCTTTAGCTTGCCTTTACATTGCTAGCGTACTCAGGGAAAAAGATACCACAGCCTGGTTTGAAGAGCTCCGGATTGATATGAATGTGGTAATTTTTCCAAGCTAAATCTGTTCTTGTCATCTGTTTTTCTGTTGCCTTTTATTTCAATTAAATTTACATTAAAACCATAATCTGGCAGCCTCTTTGGGCTTCCTTTTTATCAGAGGACATATCATTATTTGCTATGCGATGTGTGGCCCTTATCTGGGCATAGTATTTGGTTGAAAGCATTAAGGTCATATCATGGTCGATGGAAACCCCAATCGTAGTTTCAGGGCCATGTCTTCAACCTAGTTTTCCAAATTTAGATAGTTATGTTTACTACAAAGAAACCAATGGAAAGGAGGTAGGAAAGCCCCATTCTTAGAAAAAATTAAAAACAAATGTGCTATCTCCTCTCTCATCTTCCTTCCCTTTTCCTCCCAAAGTGGGAGGAAGCCAAATGGTTGGTCAAAGGAAAAGGGAATCCCTTCCCTTTCTCTTGCCTTCCCCCACTTAACTCCAACCAAACACGAGAAAGTTCTCTCCCTCCCTTCCTTTTCCTTCCCTCCTCTTTTCCCCCTAACCAAGCCTAGTATTGATTTATGTCCACTATGCTTTGCCATGATACTGTTGTGCCATTGGTGAATGTTGGAAGAGGTAATGAAATTAATTGAAATTCATTGTGGGTACACGAAGTATCTTGCCTTGGAGGGGTTTCTCGTCATAAATAAATATAAATAAAAATAAAATAAAAGGGGTGGCATTGTCCTATGAATATAAGCATTGCACAGGGACTGCTAGAAGGATTCAAAGTTGGTAATGCTTCTTTCTCGCATCTTCTATTTGCCGATGATACCTTGATCTTTTGCAATGCTATGCCCAGCCAGTTGTGATATTTGTGGAGTGTGTTTTTGCTGTTTGAAGTTGCCTCTAAGTTGAAGGTAAACCTAGCTAGGTTGCTTTTAATTCTAGTGGGGAATGTAGAGCAAGTGGGTACGTTACCCAATATTTTAGGATGTGGGGTTGCATCTTTGCCAGTGAACTATCTTGGTCTTCCGTTGGGAGCCTCTTATAAGGCCAAGCATATTTGGGATGGTGTTATTGAGAAGCTGCAATACAGGTTGGCTAGCTGAAAAAGGATGTATTTATCGAAGGGTGGTAGGGTCACCCTTATCAAGAGTACACTAGCTAATTTGCCCACTTGTTATTTGTCTCTCTTTCCTATCCTGAGGAGTGTTGCTAACCACATTGAGAAGCTACAACACAATTTTCTATGGGATGGTATAGGTGAAGAGTTTAAGTTTCACTTGGTAAATTGGACAAAGGTTTACACTCCAATCAAGGAGGGAGGGTTGGGTATCAGAAATTTAATGGTGTTCAACCACACACTTTTAGGGAAATGGTTGTGGCGCTATGAAATTGAGAGAGATGCTTGGGGGAGAGTGGCAGTAGATTCAAAGTGTGGGAGCTTATGGGGTGGGTGGTGCTCTTTTGAGCCTGGAGGAGCTTATGGGGTGAGGTTGTTGAAGAATATTAGGAAAGAGTGGGATACTCTCAAAGGCTTTACTAGACATGTGGTGGGGAATGGGATGAGGATTAGCTTTTGCCATGACTTGTGGTGTGGAGATACAGTTCTCAATAGCCTTTCAAGTTTTATATGGAATTGCTTGTGAGAAGAATGCTTCAGTTGCGACTAATATAGAGATGTTGAGAGGCTCAAGTCAACGGAATATGAGTTTCACTAGAGTGGCACATGATTGGGAGTTTCACTAAACAAATCAGGTATGTTTTAAATTGTATGTGTGGCTTTAAGGGTATCGGGTCTGGGCATTTTTTAAAGCCCAATCTCATTGGGCATCCTAAGGGCGTTAGTTCTGGGTTTTCCCTAAAGCCCAAAGCTTCTAGGTGTCTTAAGCTCTTTCGTAAGGTGTAGTTGAAGAATCAGGATAGGCCTTTTGAGGGCAAGGAGTTACTGTCGATGGTGTCTTCGGAGTAGGTTTTTTCGGTGACTCCAGAGTCTCCTTCACTTGCTGTGGCTTTGGAGTCTCCTTTGTCGCTAGTGCCTGAGATTCAGCTGGGTACGCTTGTGTCATCGGACGATGCGCATCCCAAGTCTTATGCGGGCAATGGATTGGACACATCGGTGCATGCTATCAACAAGAGTATTCGAACCGCCGTTGATGGGTCTAGGTCCGGCAGGAATGCGTCGGGGTTGGGTTCTTCTTCGGAGGCTGCGTTGTCAGACTCTATGCCGGTCCAACAAATCGATACAGAGTGTACCCCTTCTCAAGCGGTTAACTCTGTCTCATCTGCGGTGGCTATTCTTCTGGCAAGCCTTTTGTGTAGTGGAAGGGAGGACTCTCCTACTGGGGCGGCGGGTTCTATCTATGTTCCGGTGACGGAGGAAGCTAAAATTGATAGGATCCCTTCTCTAGCAAAAGGCTTGATCAAACGGGGGTTTTTCGGGCCGTGAGTTGTTTCTCCTTCTACGTTGGTGGTGAAGGAAGCATTCGTGTCTTCTCAAAGTTTAAAGGATGACAGATCCTTGGGGGCGGTGGAGCTGTGCAAGGTCAGGGAGGTTGAATCTATCTCTTTTTTAGGATCGAATTCTGTTTCTCCCTCTTTGCCGATGCTCTTGTCTTTTCCGGGTTCAAAGGTTGATATTGTAGAATCCCTGGTGAGCTCTACAGTCTCGACTTCTTCTCATTCCCTTGGGGCAGTTGAGCTGGGTAAAAGTCTTAGCCAACCTTTTCCTCACATGTCAGAGGGTTCCTCTGTCTCCAAGTCTCAACTGGGGTATTCTAGGATAGTAAAGGAAAAGGTCGCTAAGCAGCTGCATAAACACCAGGAGCTACTTGTTGAGTTTGTGGCAGAAACACCAATGGAGGGGATGGAGGCTATTCCAAGGTGGTGATAGATGCGGTGAATTTCGCTCCCACAGTGGGGTTGTCTTAAGGAGGTGACAAAAAAAGTCTTTTGGATCTTTTTTCTGTCATTGATAAGGAGAGGGAGCCTTTTATTGATGCTTCTACTCCAAAGGTTAAGGGGAAGAGGGAGCTCAAAAATTTGGAATGCTCCATTTATTTTGAGGCTAGAGGCCGAAGGTCCCCCCCAGTGAAGTGCTAGCGTCAGCGGGGTTTTTTTGGGTCTAAGAGTGTATTTTCCTTCCCCCCCCTAAGGTGCAGTAGGTGCCTTGGGTCTTTAGAGCTGTTATTGGGCTTTTGTGGGTTTTAGTCTTGGTTTCCTTTTGGGTTTTCTTAGGGTGTTTTGTGTTTGGGTTTTGGTTGGGTTACCTATGTATACTTTCTTGTGTACTTAGAGGCGCTTGCGCTTTTTTTGATATATACAACATTATTTATCAAAAAAAAGGAAGTCTTTGCGTCCTTTCTACAGGTGTTGCATTCTGTTAAAAGTGAGACAAGGGTATGAAGATAGATTGTGGTGGATTTCTTCCAAATGAAGTCTATTCAAGGTGAAGGCCCTCTTTTATTCTTTGGCTTGCAATGGTAGAAGATTCCCTTGAAGAGTGTGGCAGACGCAAGCTCTTTCGGGAGTGGCTTTTTTTGTTTGGTCAACGGCTCTAGGCAAAATTCTGACCTTGGATAATCTCAGGAAGCATCACGTAATTGTGATAAACAAGTGTTTCATGTGCAAGAGCAGTGAGAAAACGGTGGATCATCTCCTTCATTGTGAGGTGCTTCTGCTCTATGGTATGCCATCTTTAGTCGCTTTGGGATGGCCTAGGTGATGCCTAGATAGGTATTTGATTTGCTAGCCTGTTAGTGGTCTTCTAGGAGGCGGAGGAGTGCTATGGTTTGGAAGATGGTGCATACGTGTCTTTTTTGGTGTTTATGGTAGGAAATGAACAATAGGTGCTTTGAGGACTTGGAGAGGTCTTTGTAGGATATTTTATCATCTTGTTTTCACACTTTGTGGCACATTTGTCCTCGTTGTCAATTAGTTATGATGATTTCCTTACTCACTTTTCTTTTTTTAGTTAGGTGATTCTTCTGTATACTCCCTGTGTACCTTAGAGCGCCTTATGCTTTTAATAAGATTGATTAAAAAAAAAGGGTATAAATTTTACCATGAAATGAAGTTCACATATTTCTCCATGTTTGCTCATTACACCACAAAATTTGCAAATGAAATGTATGATACTAGTTTAACAGCGTTCATTATAAAACGTTAAAATTTTCATCAACTGTATGTTCTTGCTCAGTATTTTGGGGAAAAAGAATCTTATGATCTTAGGCCAAAAATGTAGGGTATTGCTATCTACTCTTTAGTCATGCATCAGTTTATATGTATTGGAATCCGCAATACATATAGTGACATGTAATGTTAGGGTCTGTTATATGGGGGTTCTGCTGAGGCAGTTAGTCATTGCTTTAACCAATATTCTAGAGTGGGCTCAATATAAATGATGCTCAACATGACAAACTTTTGAATCAAAACTTTGCTGGTATGTAAATCCTGATTCACCACAACACTATTTATAGTCATTCAACTGATGTCTAATTGTAAAATGATTTCTTTATCTTTTATTTGATTCACCTTGAAGTCAAAGACGAAATTGCTTGTCTTTTAGCATTTGCAAGTAGCCTGTATCATTTTAATTTCCACAACTTCATTATTATGCCCTGTTCCCTGGATTAGAAGAGTACCACTCACCTGCAGCAAGATAAGTGTTAGCGTTTCAGAGAACACTTCTGGCTGGTGTTAAATTCGAAAATACCTTGTAAATTGTAATATCTTTTCTTTTCTTTTCTTTTGTATACCTATAGCTTTTCTGTTTTTCTTATTTCCTGGGCAATTAGAGGTTCACATGCCAAATAATATGGAGTCTAGAAATGTAGAGTAGTTCTTGATAGAGTTGATTTTATAGGTGTAAATGCCTATCGCAGGTTTGAGAATCTCTAGTTCTTCGACCACAATTTACTTAGTGTACGCAATGAATAGGTGATAGTGTCATGTAAATTGTCTAATATGCATATGCTAAATCCCGTGTTTCATTATGCGCATTGCATGTGTGGCCTTGTAATTGAACAAGCTGCAATAGATTTCCGTTGAGTTTATGATTGTGGTTTCGTAGCTTGTAAAAAGTCCAGATATTTTCTTTAAACTTTATAAAATTATGAATGATGTGCATGTTTTTGACAGGTGAAAAACATCTCCATGGAGATACTAGACTTTTATGAAAACCACAGAATGATCACAGATGATAGAATCATTGCTGCTCTCAGTAAGCTAAAGCCATAAATGGTTAGGTTACTCTGCTTCCTGTGGGAAAATAATGCTATTTATCTTTGGTTTGACCAAGATAGAGTTTCTGGTCTTCCTGGTGTTGAAAAGCTGCTTTTTATCAAGCAATGTGGGTTAGCTTGCTGCCATGCTCGTCAAAAGGGGCAGAAAATGTTAGAGGTGACATGCTCTTTGAGATCACCATGTTGTGGAAGAGATGATTAATGTAGCAAAGTTCATTTAAGAAAGCTAGTTAAATCAGTCTAGCTGCTTGTAGCTTTTGCCATGTATGCAAACATGTACCTTATTTTTCTTAATATAATTGTACAAGCAAGTTTCTCACAAGTTTATAAAAAATTAATTCAATTTACAGTGGCCAAAACGGCAAGCAATGTTCAAATCTCTCCATACAAATTCTAGTCAATTTTTTGATAAAGCTCTTATTAAATTATAAAATTTTAAAAACAAAAGAATAAAGAAGTTAGGGTGTTAGACCACTTTCACCCATTCTAGGGGTAATCGACTACTTTCAAAATTGACTAAAAACAGGCTATTATGCTACTCCTAAGGTATATGGCGTTTTTGGTGGTGGTTAGCCTTCCTTAAATTCAACTAGCGTTAGGGTGGTTCAACCACTTCCAAGACTTTGGGGTGGCCGATGGCGCAATTGATCACCCTCAAACCAATGTCTTCTATTCTTTTGTTTTTGTTTTGGTTTTGTTAAGACTATCGATTATTGAAAAATTGACCGAAATTTGTAGAAAGGAATTATATTATTTTAAAAGCATACCATATAGATATATAAGTTGGTTTATTTATTTATTACAAATTTACAATTACAGGGACATATTTAACAATTTTTCGCAAAAGAAATGAAGCCAAACAAACACCACAGCCATAGGAAATGGCAAAGAATAGACTGATAATATGAGACAAAGAATGAGTTAACAAGTTGTAGCGGCAAGTTTGCGTGTGACCCCATGCACTGCTTGGATTCGTACAAGACAAAAGGAGTGCACGCTGCTGAAAGCATTCAAGTAGAGTGCCTCATCTGTAGCAAAGTGCAAATCTTGACAGCATTTTGAGATCGGACACCACGAGTAATTGCCAAAAGAGATGATTTTGAATCTATATGCTAGAAGAGTAATGCTAATTATTCTATTATCATCCTGCTCTCATACAACTGGATTGATATAGCAGTGTCTATCAACTCTTAAATTTTTTCCTTTTTCAATAAAAGCTTATTCAAAAACTTACGGATACTATCACATCAATCCAATTATATGAAAGTGGAATGAGAATTGAGTATTTGCAAGTGTTTTAACTAAATCATGAATGGTCACTTCTTAATATTCTACCAGTAACATGCTTCAACATTGTTCAATTTCCCTCGAAGATTTTTCACTCATTCACTGCATCTAAAGAGCCAGTAAGCAGTAGTATTATCGTTGTGACTTGTTTTCCAATAACAGACTGATTTAAGACGATTCTCCAAATTTGTTCACCAAGAGCGCTAAGGTCATGGCCTGCTAACAGTTTTTCAGCATTTTTCATTGTGTTTCCATGTCAAACCATTCATAAATGCATTTCTTTTTCTTATTTGTAGTTTTGATCGATGAAATCGAAAGGCAGATTATTAGGGAAGGCATAAACAGATATCACTGCCTGATATGATTTCATAAACCATAACTTCAAACCAAAAATTGAGTCAAAATAGGTATTCCTTGTATCATTGACATGATTTACACAAATTACACAATCTTAGCAAGATGATGCCAAAACCAAGCTGTCAAATCTAAAATACATTGGTCCTGTTGATCATGAAACAAAGACACAAATCCAATCCTTTTGATAGCAATAGAGCAATAGCAAGCTAATCTATCAGTCGAGCAATGGCACATTTGACTTTAACAAGAAATCTTTAATACCATGACTATCATCTTAACCTCCAAAGAAAGATCTTGCATCAGCTGTATGAGTGTAATAAAGTGTAATTATTGAACACTCTTCCAAAAACTCTGGAGCTACTGAATGAATTCTCTCCAACCTCTCTTGCTTGAGATGATTCAAATATGTCCCCAAATTCTGTATTTATTTCTTCCCCTTCTTCTTAGCCTGCTTCTTCTCTGTAGGACATAGGAACAAATTATTACAAACTAGAACTTCCAAGAAAACCAAAAACGCTGAGGGAAGAGCTACTTACCTAATTTCCTCTTCGCTTCAGATTTCGCAAAGAACTCTCTCCATTCATCAGTCAGAACAAAAACTGGGTCATCATCATCATCTTCCTCTTCTAACTCCTCATGCTCCTGCTCTTGTAACATCCTGTTTAAACAACACCATGAAAGACCAATTTGGATGAGAAAATAAAGGGGAATTTGTTCTCAGTTTCAACGTTAGAAAGAGCAAAAGGGCCGACTTCGATTTCACACAAAACATGTTCTAATTGACAAATAAATACCAAAAACATCATCTCATTTAAGAACAAGTAGGCCAGACAGTTATAACAGGCTTTCTTGAATGATTGTCTTAGTTTTTTTGCAGCACCAGAACTAAGGAAAAAGTCAAGAGCCAAACTTTCATATATAACATCAAAAATCATCAGCTCTATCATAGGAACCAAAACGCAGCTCAATTGCTTGGGAGAAAACCAACAAGAAGGGCCTCTAAACAAAATTCACCAATTGACATCATTAATTTCCTCTTAGTCTAATGTGCTAAGTGAGATAAAAGCTTAATGTGTCAGTTGCAAGATTCTTGAATGACATTTATAAATGAAGTATATTGAGAAGAGCAGAGAAGAACTGAAATGAAGCAACTTACGGGATGGCAGAACCATAAGCTTCTTCACACCCAGAAGCCCCCGAGATCAAGTTATTTGGCGGAAGAACAGGACCAGAAGGTTCTGGGTTTCGAGGAAACGAAGAAGTAATCCTGGGGCATACATGGTGCTGAGCATTAAATTGGTGGTGGTGGAGGCGATGGTGGTGGTGGTGGTGGTGGTGGCGGTGGTGCGCACAGAAGCATAAACGATGACAATGACAGTGATGGTGGTGGTGGGTGGGCGGTGGTCTCCAAACCCTGCTTCCGGGTGTAAGATCCATGTTTTTTTTTTTTTGGTCTTTTAGTTTTAGTTTTTTTTTCTCTGTTTTTCTCTCTTCCTCTATCGGACCGGGATCCCCTAGGAATTCGAGGCCCTCAAATTATCAATCTGGACCGTTTATTTTCAACCAACGGTTCGGATTATTTTATTAATAAAAAATTATTTACATTTAAAAAACAAATCTAAATTAAAATAATAAAAAATTATTTACACTGCCCTTCTCTCTCCCACAGTACCGTCTTCTCTTCCTATCTCCCACTGCAAAACAACCAAACCCACTGCAATATAACCAGCGAATGAGCCTACTTCGATCAAAGGCGGAGAACACGCTCCAGCTCTTCCGTCAAGCAAATGAGCCCAGTCCAAGCTTGGACAAATTTTGTTCCACTGAGCAAAAACCGAAGTGGCAAAGCCCCCTCCTGGATTTTTCAAAGTGAACTGGGATGACAAGGGGCTGGTCAGAGCAACCCAATGCAAAACCATCGACGCCTACTTCGATCCAACCACTGCCGAGGCCATGGCAGCCCTTTACGCTGTGCAATTGTGGAGAGATTTAGGTGCTCGATATTTTCTTAGAGGGGGATTCAATGACAGTGGTTAAAGCCATCGAGACAAATCCCAGCTGGTCTCGTAATGGGCAGATTGTGGAAGATATTAAGCTAGTTTTGCAGACCATGAGGAGCTGGACTATTCTTCACGTAAAACGAGAAGCAAACTTGGTGGCACATGATCTGGCTAAGAAGGCCTCTAGGAATTCCATTGACAAAATCTGGTTGGGGGAGACCCCTAGTTGTGTTTCCCGTTCTGTTTTTTCAGAGCATTTGGCTCTATCTCTGTAGAGCTTTTTCTGGCTATTGTTATCTCCTACTTATTGAATGAAAATCAAATTTTTATCCAAGAAAAAAAAAAAAACCAGTGTTGTTAAAGACGACGCACCTTTTATTTTCTTCCAAATTTAGTTTGGATTTTAATTTTGTATATGAGAGGAAGGTTGGGTTGTGATGAGTATGGTTGGAAAATTTGGTGGTGACCTGTGGCTGAAAATCTTATATAGTGAGTAAACAGGTTTAGAGAGAAAGTAAGTTGCGTGGGAGATGGGTTTTGGTAGGGTTTGGCTGAGGAAGAGGAGGAAGGAGATGTGGCCATTTTGGATATGCAGAGAGAGAGGCTTTTTGGGAGTTGGAGATAAGACGAGAGAGAGATGCCGTTTAAATAATTTTTTATAAATTTATTAACTTTTTATTATTTTAATTTTGATTTATTTTTTAAATACAAATAATTTTTTTAAATAATTTTTTATTAGTGTAATAATCTGGACCGTTAGATGAAAACCAACGGTCCAAATTGATAATTTGAGGGCAGGGATCCCGATCCTTCTCAATCTCTAACTCTGTTTTAATTCTCCCTCCCCATTCTAGAGAGAGTGGCTATGTCTCATCTCTAAAATTTGTCCTTTTTTTTTTTTTCTTAGTAATGCTTGGTGTCTTCTTTGTGGTCTTCTCTAGTCTTCATTTCTAGCAAATTGATTCAGATCTAGTTTGTAGATCTAGATTGAAATACAAATCTAGATTGAAATCCAGATCTAGTTTCTTTAACTTTAGATTTGATCATCCTCATTAGTCAAGGCATGTCTTCTTATGGATACCTATGTGCTCCTCTGCAGCTTGGTTTATTTATTTTTATTCTTTTTGTTCTAGCCATTGGATTGAGGATAGACTTGTCTCCTGACCTTTAGGTTGAGGAAAAGTAAATCGATGTGGAAGTTTATCTCTCACGGCCAAACTTTTAGCTTTTTAGATTTTTTGTTGTTTTTATTTTTTGTTTTTGTATTTGGGCTACCCATGTCTTATATATGAAATATATATGTTTCTTAAATGTAATTGTACATGGGTTAGTTGTACATGGGTTAGTAGAAAACTTGAAGTCATTTTTATGACTTTTATAGCCTCATAGCATTTGACTATGATTTTTTGGGATACGCTCTGTATTGTAAGACCATTATACTTGTGATAATTCATCAATGAAAATTACATATTTTTGTTATATATATATATATATATATATATATCTCTACTCCGTTTTCTGTTTTTATGTTTTTTCAATCCAAAGGTTATGGTGGTTTGAGCACCATTTTGACCAATTTAGGGTGATCGACCTCATCTATACTTTAAAAAATTACATTATTTAATTATAAAAAAATATATGTCATATTATTATCGGTGCTTATAAGGCATTCTTGATGGTTTCTGTTAAAATTTCAACCGGAAGTTCAGGGTATGGGAAGTCTTAAGCTACTTTTTAAACTCTAGAGAATTATTGTAAGGGTTAAATACCTAATTATCTCGTAGGGTTTTCTTTCTTTACTTTTTCTTCCAGGGTTTGATTTTTATGGAAGATCTCATTTTGATAAAGGAAAGTTGGTCATCCATCGATGTTAGTTACTAAAAATAAACGTAAACCAATTAAATATTGACACGTGTTATGTAATTTATTTTATTTTAAAAAAATTAAAAATATATATATTTAAAAAAAATTGGAGGTGAAACCACCCCAATTTGGTTTGAACAAGAAATCCACAAAATTTTTTTTCTTTTTTTTTAAAAGATATATATATTTTTTCTAAAAAAAATAAAGAAACTACCCCAAATTTTTTGTTTCTTTTTTTAAAAAAAATATATATATTTTTTATTTTTTAAAAAAATTAAAAAAAAATTAATTATATAACACATGGCAAGATTTACTTAGTCTAAGTATCATTTCCGTTAAGTTAACTAACGGTCAACGGATGGAAGGACCAATTTGGTCCTTTATCAAAACCATAGGGACCTTTTGTGATAAAAACCAAACCCTAAGGAGGAAAAAATAAAAAAGTGAAATCCTATGGAGTAATTAGGTATTTAACCCTTATTGTAAACTAGCTCATAACCTGTGCAATGCGCGGGACATCATTTTTTATAATTTAATTTCAAAACTTAAAACACATTTCCATCGTATTTTTTATTATAGGTTAAAAAAGTTGTGTAAAAAAATTTATTATGCCTATTTCAATAATAATAATAATAAAACATTAAAGGTTATACAATAATGTATTACTAAACATAGATAACCTAGAAGTAAGAAAGAGTGACATAGATAAAAGTGAGGGTGGAGAATACAGAAAACCCTATTTGAATGGTTGAGTTTTTTTTGTTTTTTTTTCTTTTCTTTTCTTTTTTTGAAGGGATTTGAATGGTTAAATTATATATAGAGACTAAGTCGGTGTGAGAGTCCAATGGGATACTAAACGCGGATCAGGATCCCCTCAAATTCTTTAAAAATTTGAGGCCGTCAAATTTTGAATCTTGATAATTCATCTTGATTTTAATGACAAAAAACAAAAAAACTTTTCAGTTTTTACATTTAAAGTCAAAACACATTTTAATTTTTTTATTATTAAAAACTGAAAAGTCTTTTATTTTGGACCATTAAGATCATGGTAAGATGAACGGTCAAGATTTAAAATTTGAGGGCCTCAAATTTAAAGAATTTGAGGGGATCCTAATCCACTAAACACATAGTTTCAAAAATATAAAACTCTTCGTTTTTCACTTAAAACACATGAACAAGTTCAATTTTTAATCAGTTTAGTTTTTATAACCCGCGCTATGCGCGAGATTTTTCATTATAGTTTAAATAGATAATTTCTTATTATAAGTTAAAAAGATGTATAAAAATATATGTATCACCTCTTTAAATAAAAAATAAATAAATATTTGTTCTATAAGTATATATGATTTGAAATGAATAGTATAAAGAAAAAAAATAGCAATAAGAATACATGGATTATAATATAGTTAAGGCAATAGTGACATTAAGATTATATTAAAATATAATTAACGCAATTAATAATGCTAATTAATTAATAATGACCAATTTTTAAGAAAAAACGATCATATATATATGACGTTTTTTTTTTTTTTTTGAGAATCCTAAATGTATTAATATGCATATTAAATTGACTTAAACGTAATAATTTGATTTAAATTATTTATTTCTTTATTTGACTGAGATATTAATAATACTTAATTTATTGAATAATTTATATATGGAAAACTTTTGAAGATATAATTAATGCAATTAATGACGCTAATTAATGACCAGTTTTTTCTTAGAAAATCGGTTCACTCTTAAAAAACCGGTTCTCAAATTATGCCTTAAAAATCGGTTTAGCTTTAAAATAAAAAGGGTTTACGCCACGTGTCGCAATATTAAGGCATTTTTTAGAGTAATTCGGCTTTTATATATATATATATGATGGGTGCAACCATAGGAACTATTTTTTATTTATGTTTTCTTAAAATTTAAAACCAGAACTTTCATCCTTGCGATGTCAAAAAAATCTATATACTCTCCACTTTGACAACAGAAGGTTAGTAATCCAGTTAGAATAGCGTCCACATAATCAAATATTAAAATTAGTGGGTTTGGGTTGTTAGGTTGTTAGTCCATTTGTATTTTGATTGTATTAGAATGTTAACTGTACGAGTTGGGTAGTTAGTTGAATGGGCTAGGTATTCTTTCATATTAAACCCCATATCCAAGTTTGTAAATTCTAGGATTCATTGAAGAGAAATTCTAAAATACAAATAGACTGTTTGGAGGTTGGGCTAACCTTGAATTAGCCCATTTATTCAATTTTCCATCAGAATAATGCTAACTTTCTTTTTTTTAAAGAATAGTTGACTTCTCATTAAGATTCAAGAAACTAGAGGAAATTGCTCTAGTAACAAAGCATCACGAATACAATCAAGAGGAATCCTAGTCATGCTCCACTGCATATTTTGCAAGTAAATGAGCCACCTGGTTTCCCTCCCTTCTAGTAAACGTAAGTTGCCACTGTTGAAAAGCCCGAAGTTCCAATTTGATATCCTCAACAATATGCCCCATCCAACTGTTGTCCGTCTCCACCGAATTTACAGAATCTATCATAGATTTTGCATTGCCTTCAATGTGCGCCTGGGTAAGACTCAATTCGTGACATAATCGTATGGCCAAGAGAATCGCCATTGCCTCCGCAGCTGCCGAAGCCAGGCAACCATCCTCACCAGAGTCACCACCCCAAGCCCCATGCGACCATTTTGTCTCGCCAAAGCAGCATCACAATTTGCTTTTGCCCATCCTAACACTGGAGCTTTCCAGCTGGTCATGCTCTGCTCAATGCATGCAGTCGTAGCCAGGGACAGATCCAGAAAGTTTGATGGGGGGACCAAGGTATAAATTCAAAATATATAAAGTAACATATAAAAACAAAATGACCTTCAATTCAGTTTTAGCAAAAAGATAAACATTTGAATAAAAAGATACATAGATAGATAGTTGTTTCACAATACATTTTAAATTTCAGCTCAAACACCTATCAAAATGCAACCCGTCGTGCTTGCATATCCCAAAAATCATCTATGATTGAATCTGTACTAAGTGTTGCAGCAATTTCTTTTCAATGTACAACATCAGAGAATTTGTCAGAAACTCATCTTCAATTTTGTTACGAAGCCTAGTTTTGATGATATTCATAGCTGAAAATGCTCGTTCTGTAGTTGCGGTAGAAACGGGAAGAGTAAGCAAAAGCACAACAACTCTAAAAACAAGTTGGTAAATAGTTGATTTTTCGGTTCTGACTAACCATTGGCATAATTCGGAAATATTTAACAATCCTTGGAAACTTGAATCTTGAACTACGTTATGCTCATAATGGTGAAGTTCTGTTTCCAATTATTCTTTTTCAAGATCGGTAAAGTCTTGCGGATAAAACTTATTTACCAACTGACAAATATCATCAATTCTGAAAGACTCACGTGCAACTCGAGGATCAAGAGTTGAACCGAGAATAAGCAACTCCACTGCTTGCTCACTAAATCGGCGATTTAATTCTTGCAATTGAGAATCTATTGCAGCACAAAAATATCCACACGATAATGATACTCAATTGTAAAGTCAGCTTGTTGATGACGAGCTCGACCTCTTCTCTCAACATAACGGGCATTCATATCTGGTACATCTATGTTGCGTTTATTACAAAACGACTTCACTTTGGTAAGTAAAACTTCCCATTTATCATCTCTATATCCTTGGATATTCTTTTTAGTGGATGAAACAAGATGCATAGCACTTAAAATGTCTTGAAATTTGGATTGCAATACTTGACATAGATGATCAATGATTTGCATAGTGTCTTTCATCAGATGTAAGATGAATACAAATTCAAATGAAGTCATTACCTGATGAATTGAATCAGCTTCTACTCGTTGGGAAGAAGTAGTTCCCACATCAATGATTTTAAGAATAACTTCACAGGCTGAACTATAAATTTTGATCAAGTTAGAAATTGATCTCAAGTGAGAACTCCAACGTATCTCCAAATGCTGTAGCGTACTAATTTGATTAAGTCCCTTCCACTCTATCTCATCAATTGTCATCATGTAAGCATTTTCAATAGTTATTGCAATCACAATTCTTCATACCAAGTGCATGAAGCACAAACAAAATTGACAACAAAATTCAAATTGGTAAAAATTGATGAACATAAATGATTTCTTTGATGCGCCATACTAATGCCAATTGCAAGCGGCAATGAATGTAGTAAGCATATGGACAATCATTTGAAACCAAAGCTTGCAACCCATTCCACCCCTCGATATTACTTGCACCATCATTATCCTTGCCTCGAATATTTTGAATGTCTAGTGATGTTTAGATAATACGTAATATATACATTTTTTCAAGGTTAATGCCGCAGATATCGTAGACATGAACAAGACCAAAAAGCGTTCTCGACAAAACCATTCTTGTCAACAAATCTTAAAACTATAGCCATTTGCTCCTTCATTGACTCATCAAGCTTCATCAACAATTAGGCAAAACTTTGCATCACCAATTTCATCACAATTACTTCTTTCACTTTAGTTGAAAAAACATGTAAAATTTGTTTTTGTACCATTGGTGATGTGTAAGTGGCATTCTTTGGAGCTTTAGCAGTCACTTCAACAAGCTTTTCATTATATTCAATCGTCAAACCCAATATCTCAAGAAAATTTCACGATTTATTGAACCCACACTTTCATCCCGACCTTTAAAAGCAACACCTTGAAATGCAAGCACTCGAACAACATCAATTGAGGCTTTCAACTGCTGTCGATTGTTTGCAATTTGTTCAGAAGTGAGCTTTTCAACACATTCAGATATGTTGAGATTGGTTCTTCAAATCTTCATATGACTTCTCAGCAATTCTGTGAAATGAATTAGGATCTTTCCCTATATGACTGAGAAAAGCACAATCTTTTCCATTTCTAACCTTCCTCCAATTCTTGAATCCATCTATAGTGAATACACGCTGTGTAACATGCCCAGATGACTTATTAAAAAGAAAGCACGGTAAACAAAAGGTTGCATCTTTCTCACGTGAATATTCAAGCCATGAAGGAAATAGATTGTACCATGAAGGTTGAAAGCTACGAAGATGATTTTGTTTTCCAAATTTCGAGTAGTTTGAGACTAGAGGTCGGTACGGGCCAGCTTTAATGTAAGCTCTTCGAATTTCATCTCGATGATTAACATTATATTCCCATATTTGACGACGCAATCCAGGATCATACTCCAATGAGCTAATATTAAATTCATTGCCATCAACTCTTCGAAGTCTTTTAGAAGAATTTTCAGAAATTGGGATATCAGAAGTTGGCAATGATGTATCACCAACATTGACGTTTGAAGTTTGTACATTTGAAGTTTGGGCATTTGAAGTTTGGGTATTTGAAGTTTGGGCATTTGAATTTTGTGCATTTGAACTTTGCACATTTGAACTTTGTGCATTTTTTTGTTTGAAAAAATCAAGTATTGTATTTGACTTTTTCATCATCTATAAACAAAATTAGGAGAAAACATAAAATTCCAAAAACAACTTCTACAAAAATGTTTTAGCAAAAAAAAAAACACCAAACATGTCTACCAAAATATGAAACATACTAATTCTCCAAAACAAAAGCTTAATATATACATATACTATTATGTATATGTATATCCATTCACATACCAAGCAAACACAACAAACATGTATTTATGTATCAATGTATATTTATTGTGCATAAGAAAACTTACAAATTTATCCTGCAAATACTTGAAAACTCTTATAGCAAGAAACTTCACCTAAAAAGATCATGTTCAATGTTCATCAAAGTAAATAAAACCTGTTAGTTATAACCACTTGAAAAAACAAACAAGAAGTTGAAATATTTTCATGTGCAAAAAGAAAGAGTCCACAAATCCAAGAGTATTTTGTTTTCCAATGTAATTCCTAATCGGCTATAAGCCACAATTGACTTCCAAAATTTAATACAAAAAATAAAAAAAAATTAAGCCATGTTTATTGTTTAATAGGTTTTTGATGCATCTCATAATCCGACAAGATTCTCCTTTATGCTTAATTTTTTTTTAAAAAAAATCCCACTAGCCACTGGCCCACTAGGAAATATTCCCACACTCATCAAATTTTTTTTTTTTTTTGTTCATCACCGAGAAAAACATCCTCAAACCACAAATCATTATTTATAGAAAATAAAAAAAATTATATCACAAATCACAATCACAGGATCTAATATTCTAACTTCTAAGAAAAAAAAATACCCACAACGGCACAACCAAATTTGACAATAAACTAAAATCCAAAAATATACACAAAAAGAGTATGAATAAAAGATGTAACGGAGTTAAAAAAAAAAAAAAAAAATACACTCATCAAATTTTGATGCAAATTAATATTTAATAGCAAACTAATTCAAAAGCACTCACCTTTTGATTTTTTAAGATGAAAAGCAAAGGTTGGGCCCATAAAAGAAGAGAAGGGACAAGGAAGAATGAGGGACCACAGTCCACAGAGTCACAAATAGTGAAGTTGAGGCGTACTACTTAACTGCGTGAATGAGAGAAATTGAGAAAGGGAATTGTGAGAGGCGAAATATTTGTCTCTTGCCGCTTGGGACCCAATTTTTTTTTTTTTTTTTTGGGTGGAGGCTGTGGAGCACTGGGACGGGTTTTCTTTTTGGGGAGTGGGGGGGACGGTCTTTGACTTTTGTTCTTTTTAAAGTTTTTTCTTTTTTTTTCTTTGTGTGCGCTGGCTAGGGAGCCTAAAAGTATCTTTTTTTCGTCTACTTTTTTTTTTTTCTTCTTTTGTGGGCGCTGGTACCTGGGAGGCTGGGACCCTTTTTTTGGGGGGGAAGGGCCAAGGGGGACCAATCTTGTGTTTTATTTTTATAGAGGGGGACCAGTGTATCATTTTTTTTTTTAACAACTAAAATTTTTTTTCTCCAGATTTTGGGGGGGCGGGGGGGGACCATGGCCCCAACCAGTCCCCCCCTCCTCCGTCTCTGGTCGTAGCTACCTCTTCTCGGTCGTGAGCCAGGGTGAACTCCACAATGGACTAGTTTGTCTATGCAACAATCACTTTTGGGTTTGTTCAGGTGCCTCCATGGATCAAATCATT
Source organism: Carpinus viminea (assembly GCA_013348765.1). NCBI lineage: Eukaryota > Viridiplantae > Streptophyta > Magnoliopsida > Fagales > Betulaceae > Carpinus > Carpinus viminea. The sequence continues at coordinate 34,564,333 of CP054668.1, read as the reverse complement.
TCTTTGCAGCCAAAGACATCGAGCCATACCATAAAATTAATAAGTGATTAAATATTCATATTTAAGGCTCTTAATTTATATTTGTTAATCTCTTAGTCTCTTGTATTTGTGCCATTTTACTTTTTTTTTTTTTTTTGTATTTTCCTTGTTTTATAGGTTTTTGGAAAAAAGGAAAATGTTTCTGGAAAAGTTTCAAGATTAAAGGGCAAATTGGGAAGACCTAGAAGATATAGTCAAGTTTAACCAAATAAAGGAAATGATTAAATTGGTATTTATCAAATTAGAGTTAAGATCATATTGGATTCAAATTTGGATTCTGCACATGTCTCAGTATTTTGACCATAACTTTCTACTCAAATATCGGATTGAGGTGATTCCAGTGGTGTTGGAAAGCTACTCAATAGGCTATAAATCATTGTAAAATAGCATTTTCCTATTTTGAACTGCCGCTATGCCAAAATCACCCCGCAAGATAGGAGCATGATTCTTGGACTCGATTTGGACTTAGGTTTCTCTATCCTAATTGGACTAGGACTTAAACCTTCAAATTTCCTAGGTTTACTAGGGTTTCTAGGACTTTCCTAAGGCCTATAAATAGACCTCTAAGTCACACAATTTGATAGACAATTCTAGACAAGCTTTGGGGAGAGGAATTGGAGGCTACTTCTAGGGGCAGTTTTTGGTTTCTTCTTTCCCTTTTCTTTTTATTTTTATTTTAATTATGTGTAATTAAATACCTTTGTGGGGCTAGACTGAAACCCTAATTATGTTTCTTTAATATATCAATATTAGCGTCTTTGTGATAATCATATTATATTGCTTAACTTGATTAATTCTTGCTTAACTTGATTAATTCCTACTTAATTGAATTTCTCATATGTGTGTGATTGGCCATTATATGCATGTGGTATGAATTAGTTAATTAAATCAATTTGGATGACTAAGTCCTGGGTTTAATAAGAGTAACATAAGAAATCCACACCGGGTTCTTGGGTTAATCAACATGGGGAACCGAGAGTAGACACCAATGCCCTAGGCCTCATGTGTTTGTCGATTTTCATAGATTTATGCTTTCTTAAAGAATAATTTAGTAGACACTCATGCTAAATACTTTAAGAAAGAAAAGAATTAGAGTACATACTCATGCCTAATTCATTGCTTAGGGAAATCAATAGCTTAAGGAGTAGACACTCATGCCCTTATATTGGCAAACATTAGGTATTTATAATATGATTTGAGCATTAGCATATTGTTATATTAATTGAGCATGATTAGTGGTGTATATCGAAGGCCTACACTTTTATTTATCTTTATTTTTATTTCTTTTCTATAATATAAAGTTCATGACAAACTTTGATATTTTAATTTAGAAAATTAATTCTTAACAAAATTAACAATCTTCGTGAGATCGATCTCATACTTGCTGCACTATATGATTGTTTTGATCTTGTGTACTTGCGAGTTAAAATGTACTAAATATTATCTATTAATTTAGATAATATTTGGCACAACAAAAATTGTTTGATTTCCTCTTAGTCACACCTATCAAAAACATATTCCAGTAGTTGCATAAAATCATATCTAGTGAACGAGCACTTCTGTAATTTTGCATGGCCCATAGCCCACACATCCATAGCCGATGGGCACTTCCACAAAATATGGAAACTTGTCTCCACCTCTAAACCACAAATCGGGCAAAGTGGATCCAAAATAACCTTTCTTTTGTATAAATTTTCCCGGGTTGGAAGAATATTTTAGCAAGCTTGCTATAAAAAAATGTTCTCCATGTTAGGCACCAGTAAAGCCCATAATCGCCACCAAAATGCACTAGTCCCCGTTGTTGTTGAACTAGTTGCCATTATCTATTTTACCATCTCTTTTTGCATATGATATGCACTCTCCACCGAAAAAGACCCCATTCTTAATGCCCCTCCAAATAAATGTATCCTCTTGATTGGTGCAACTTAGAGGAATTTCTTTAATCTTTTGTACCTCCTCTTCTGAAAATAAAGAATCCAAAAGAGGGATATTCTACCACTTCAAGTGTACATTGACAAGAGAGCTAACCATTGCCTCCGGGTCTAAAAGGGTTGGTAGGGAAAATTTTTTGAAAGTAGATGGGTTCAAGAACCACCTATATCCAAACTTTGCAACCATTTCCCACCCTCCATATCAACCCTTCTCTAAGAAGATCACAAGAGCCATGAATTCTTCTCCATGCAAAAAAGGGTCACTTACCCACACTTGCCTCCAATATAGAGCACTCTGGGTAATATTTTGCCTTCAAAATCTGAGCAATTAGATTGTCCAATTGGTGCCAAAGCCTCCAACATTGTTTTGCTAAAAGAACCTTATTAAAACTCAGAAATCATGAAACCCCATCCCTCGCACTCTTTGACAAACTCATACACTTCCAACTCATCCAATTCACCCTAGATTTATTTTCTTGATGACCCCACCAAAACTTACACATTTGTGAATTTATCTCCACACATAGAGCACATGGGAGAAGAAAAACACTCATGCAGTAAGTAGGAATCACCTAAATCACAGCCTTAAGAAATATTTCCTTGCCAACTTGAGATAAAAATTTTAGCTTTCAATCCTAAAGCCTCTTCCATACGTGATCAGTGATTCTCTTAAAAGCTGCCATTCGAGATTTTCCTACTAGAGCTAAGAGTCCCAAATAAGTGTCATACCGTTGAGTAGATGGGAGACCCAAAGCCTCCAATATTTCACCCTTATCCTTCGAGGAAGTATTCTTGCTAAAAAAGATTGAAGTCTTACTAGCATTGAGGCATTGTCTCGATGCAGTTTCATAAAGCTGTAAAATATTTGTAAGATTCTCCTATTGAGTGCGATTAGCTCTAAAAAAGTAGGCTATCACCAGCAAAAAATAAGTGGCTAATTCAAGGACCCCCTTTTGTAATAGGAACCCCTGCCAAAGCCCCATCCTCATTTGCTTTTGTCAAAATGCACCCAAAGCCTTTGCACAAATAATAAATAGATATGGAGAAATAGGGTCCCCATGCCTCAATCCTCTCTGCGATTTGATTTTTCCACCCAATTTCCCATTAACTACCACTGCATATTGAACTGATGTTACACACATCATAATGATATTTATCCACCATGACTCAAACTAAACGCCATTACCCTATCATAGGCTTTACTCATATCTAATTTTACTGTCATAAAACCATTCTTCCCCTTCATACGAGCATGCATGGTATGCAGCGTCTCATGGCCGCAAGTACATTATCTATGATCAATCTCCCTGGTAAAAAAGCACTCTAAATAGGAGAAATGATCTAGGGCAATATTTTCTTCAATCTATTCTCAAGTACTGTAGATATTAACTTATAGGCCACATTGCAAAGGCTAATTGGCCTAAATTCCATCATACTAGTAGGGTTTTTCCAGGATAAGAGCAATATTAGTCAGATTCAAGAAATTAGGCATATTACCATAATTCACCCAATGATAGCTCGACATATATCATCCCCCACTATATTCCAATTTTTCTAATAAAAATCTGCAGGAAACCCGTTAGGACCTAGGGCTTTAAGAGGTGCCATTTGACGAAGTGCAAACTAAACTTCCTCTTCAATAAATGGCTGCACCAACAAACTATTCATAGCCACTATAACTCAACTATCTAACATTTTTAAGCATGGCAGCATATTTCCTACACTTTTAGAAGTAAATAAGCCATCAAAATAATTGACAAAAGCCAATTGTATCTCTTCCTTTGACGAACATAGTCTCCCCTAAGCACCAGTGATGGTGTAAATGGTGTTGGATTTTTTGCGGGAGTTTGCATAGGCAAGGTAAAATTTCATGTTCCTATCACCGCTCCATAGTTAGTCAATTTTTGCTCTCTTTTGCCATTGGTGGTCAAATTTTTCCAACAACAAATCCAACTCCTTTTGAATAATTTTTGTCTCTTCCCTAGCCCTTCTTCTTCAATCTCCTGCAATACAAGAACCACTTTTGTAGTTGGATTATTTTCTCCTTAGTAGCTCCATTACTTCTTTCTACTAGTGCACTATAGAGCTTTGACATCGTGATAAATTGGAACCAATATCTAGCCACCCATTGTCAACATCAGTTATAGGAGCCCAAGCTTGCTTTAATACTTCCTCATAGCCCTCATCACACTGCCACTTGGTCTCGTATCTGAAATTTCTATGCCCCCACCCATGCACACCATCTCCCAACAAGTAAAGTATTAACGAGGTATGATTTGAAGAGGTAGTAACTTCTACCACCTCTTCCATATCCAGAAATGGCCCTCTCCATTCAGAATTGGCCATTCCCCGATCTAAGTGTTCCTTCATAAATTCCACCTCATCTCTACAATTGCTCCAAGTAAACTTCAGACCTCGGAACCCAAGATCCGAAAGTTGACAATTTTCCAAAGCCCATCGGAAAGCTAACATTTGGCTATTTGCACGTCCAGCCCCCACCCCATTTTTCCAAACTTTCCACAATTTTGTTAAAGTCTCCAATACAAACCCATGGGATGGGGGCCAAGTGGGCAAGATATTAGAGTAAAGCCCATGTTTCATCTCCTTTTGCAATGTTGGGGTGTCCGTAGAAGCTGGTAAATTTCTATGGCATATCACTTTCTGAAATTTTAATCACATCATTGATATGGCGTTGACTAAAATTTTGGATAGTAACACAAGTTTCCTCTCACCAAAAAAGAGCCAAACCTCTACTTCTCCCCACACTATCAACAACAAACATGCTCGAGAAACCAAGTTTACACTGTATACCCTCCATTTTTTCCTTTTATAATTTGGTTTCCATTAAGAAAACCAAAATGAGCTTCTTTTGCTTCACCAAACGGAAAAGCTCTCTAACTGTTCGAGCTAATAAGCCTCATTGCGGTCAACAAGGCTGCTCCACTGCCTCCGCCATCCCCGAACCATTGTTTTTACCTGTTACAGTACTCAACTTCCATCCCTTTGTCACTAGGCCTATATCAATCTAACCACTAATTCTTCGTGGCCCTTCCAGTTGTGTACAAGTTTCAGAACAAGCATCAATTTCTCCCCGACTTCGTTTCTTACAGGTTCCCACTACCTTCTCTAGACTTCTTTTATCAAGGACCCTTTCTCTTTTAGAACCAAAGCCTTTCTCCTGCATAGACTGCTCCACATCCGATATTAATAGACCCATATAACTACCTGGTCTCATTGTTAGCTCCCCCTGGCCCATAGCATCCTTAGGTTGATGAACTGTGATGTGGCCCAGTCTCGATCCATGCAACGTGATAGCCGGACAAGCACTCTCCAATCCCACTCCATGTAGCGTGATAGCTGGGTGAAGACTCTTTCAAAAATACTCACCTGGCCCATTACGTTTTCCTTCCTTACAAAAATCCCAAGAATCACTCTATGCAAATGATGCAACATCCATTGACTCCCCATAATATTTTTTTGAATATACTTCTATTATCTTCTACTTCTTTCTATAACCATGCACACCATATCCTCCCATAATATCTCCATGAAATCCGTGCTTTCCAATCTTTCCATGTTGAGCTCGTGAGTTCCCCGCTACCAGAGATTCATTGGGTCCTCTTCCACTATCGCCAGAACTACCTCTATCCCTTCGTAGGTCATTTGAAGATTTACTCCCTCTTTCCCATCAATGATGAAACCCCTCTTCTAGATGAAAGTAGTTTAGTCCCATGTGTGTTTGAAACCTGTTAAAAATCTTCTCTAGTTTTCTAGAAGGAGAAACTGCCCTGAGCCAGGGACCATACTAGTTCATATCATGTTGATGAAGCCCACTTCTTCTTGGACACCCTATTTTTCCATGGCAAATTACCCCACATTGGAAACTGAATTTTGGAAGACGTTCATACTGAAACGTAATCCAAGTAGCTATTCCCTCAATGTTGATTTTCCTACCCCTTGGAAGAGGTTTTTTTAGGTCCAAAAGATTTTTTAAATGAAGATATTTCCCCCATCCAATCCCCTTAGCATTCATATCCACAGTTTCCATCTCTCCAACTGAAGCCCAAATTTTCTGGCCAATTTCCAAACTCATACATGCCAAAGGTAAATTTATCATCTGCACCCTGAATGCAGCCTTATCAAAGGCAAATTGTGATGGTGGAGTAATACCATCAAAAACCTCTACAATGAAGAGGAATCCTTCAAAAACCCAAGGCCTCCCCATCAAAACATGCTCCTTGTCCCTTGGTTCCATAAAATAGATCAAGAAAAATTTCTCCCCAAGAACCTTAAAAGAGAGATTTCCTGCAAGTTTCCACCATGACATGAAAGTAGATTGGATTGTCTCACAACTCACCGATCGATCCGAGGCCAATTTTCCCAAAACACATGCCCTAACCCTTGTGACCCTGGCTTGCAGTTCGACTTTCTAGATTTGGAAGCTCCAAATCTTCATCCCACAAATTAGCCAAATCGTCTGCCATACCAAAGCAGTTGAACAAAACGAATTCCTTTCACAAGTTAAGAATCCTGGAAACATAGTTCCTTTTCCTCTAGTTTTTGCAAGAAAGAGAACTCATTCTTTCTCTATTTTAAGAATTTCATTAACATACAAAACTACTAAACATGATCTGTTGTTGAAAAATGCTGCATTTATTCTCTTCTTTACACTATTTTTCTACATTTATAGGTGGCTTTTAAAACTACCATTGAATTGACATGTGGTTTTAAAAGCCACCTATGAATTTAGAAAAAAATGTGTAAAAAAACGAGAGTAAGTATAGCATTCCTCATTCATCTTTCCTTTACTTTTTCCATCAATTCATTCATTACAATTCTAGATCAAATATAGAAATCATTAGAAACCCCAACTCAACTCAAAATTTAGAAAGGATTACAAATGTGTCAAAGCCCTTCGATGAATCTTACAATTGACTAGCATCATGAGTTGCTTCTAAAAATTAGCAAAATGGTAGATCATATGAAGGTTTTAATAATTTTGAGTCAAATGAACAATCTTTTGGAGATTGTAGAGAGGGAGAACCATGAACTTATTGAATTGCCAGAAGAATGACAAGAACCAATGCAGCAACAAAGGGGACTAATTGACGAATAAAACAAGTTACCAACTGGAACATCCAAATCCGTACAATGGTATCAGAGAAAGAAGCAAAAGACAAGCAAATCTTGAGAATGGAAACGGCTCCTGGGGATTGTTGAATCATTTTCTGGTCCAAGAATTTGATAACCAGTGATTTTTCTCTATGTTTGAGCTATGAGATGACTTCCTGTACGGCAATAGTGCTCCTGCAAAACAAGGACAAGGTAAGAGGGTCTCCAGTTGGTGCCAAAGACTCTCTAATGCTTAAGTTAGCTTCTTTGTTTATGGATAAGAAATACAATGAAAATTTGCCTCTAGTGTCTATGAATCAGCGTGTGTTGAGTGAGGTCCTCAAATGAGAAGGGAGGGTCATCAAAGTGAGAGAGATATATAAGGTAGAGAGATAAACAAGATAGAGAGGGAAAAATGAATCTTCTGGAATCCTATTTAGAATGAAACCGTAGGGGAGGAAAATGAGTCCCAGAAAAAGCCCCATTCTCCTTCCTCTTTTCTCCTTTTATCCAAAGATGCAAAAAAAGTGGACACATGTCATTAGGTGAGTGGATAATGGAGTATGGTAAATAGGTGTAAAGAAATGAGGCCCACTGGGGGAGATTTTCTCCCTAACAGTGACCAAGGTCCTTCAATTTTATTAGAAGGTGAAAGAGAAACATAAAAAAATAGTAGACCAAATTTCAAAAGGAGTAGAAATAGGTTCTAGACAATAAGTAACCTTCGTATCTTAGGTATGATTAGAAGCAATTCAAGAGCTAGACGATTTAAAATAATATGGAAAGAGTGCAGAAACCTTGAGCCAACATCAGCAAAGTTTTTTAAAAAATAGACATTTGAACTAATAAAATTAAATTGAAACCCCAAAGGACTAGTTTAGATATAGAAATTAAATTTTTTGAAAATGAAGGAACGTAAAGGTGTTTACAAGGTCTAAAATATATCCATTTTTTAAAACAAGTTTAAAGGTTCCTACAGCCTCGACATGTAAATGCATCCCATTTCCTGAATAGATGCGTTGTTCACTGCTTATTGGTTTCCTTAGGGTGAGAAATCCCTGCATGATGTTGACAATGTGAATTCTAGTACCCAAATCAATCCACCATGTATTATGATGAGTATCTATGAAGTTAGACTCATAACACACTAGAGAAACGAGATTTCCTTTTTTCTCAAGCCATTTTTTGTACTTTAGGCAATCCTTCTTTTTGTGCCCCTTTTTCTTACAAAAGAAACATGCATCTTTATTTCCATAAGGCTTGAATGATACTTGTCAATCCTTCTTCCATTTAATTTCAATACCTTTGCCCTTTTTCTGTTTGCCCTTTTTATGAGTCACAAAATGTGTGCTCTCCAAATTTTCATGTTTCAACCTCTTTTCTTCTTGTACACACATTATTAGAAGTTCATTAATGGACCACTTTTCCTTATGTGTGTTGTAAGAAATCTTAAACGGTCCATATTTAGCAAGGAGAGAACTGAGTATGAAATGGACAAGGAATGACTCTAAAATCTCAATTTCTAAGGACTTAAGTTGTGCAACAATGTCCCTTATCTCCATTATGTGTTCACGTATACTCCAAGATTTGTCATGTTTCATAATTGAAAACTTGTTCATTAGAGTGCTAGCTAATGCCTTATCAAAACTAACAAATTGTTCTTCAATGGCCTTTTAAGTAGTCCTTTACCTTATCGCATGGAGGAATTGAACCTCTAATGCTCTTACTAATATGTGACTCAATTAGCATTAAACTTAATCGGTTAAACTACTCCCACTTTTCATATGTAGTTTTTTCTACTAACGAAATTGTTTCATTGGGCACAAGTGGTTTCTCCACACATAACCCAAAGTCTAGGTTTGTGCGCCCTAAAATGTCAAGAGAATTTTGTCTTTCCAGTCCGAAAAATTATCTCTATTTAAAAATGGATTATGAAAAGATTCATTATTTAAAACAGAAGAAACAGTAGTTGCAATAACAAAGAATAGGCATTAACGCTTTGAAATAAATACTCACTGTATAGTATAAATCAACCAATGTCAAATTCATAAACAAATCTAAATCTAAATCTCCATGTGTATAAAAATTGCATTTTGCATAAGATTTGTTTGTATACCTTCATAATAAGACTAGTAAATTTTATAAATGCATAAGAAAAATAGATCATGCACTTGTGGGTATTAGGTATCCAATTTTTCTAATATCTTTTTCTTTACTATCTTATTCTAATTAAGTCATATAAAATGATCACTTCTCTATAGGGCCAAGTAATCACTATGACAACTTAATTGCAATATGAAACATTATAAAGTTTCACATCATTGTGTTTTAAAATGCTGTGGCTATACTTAAAAGGTATTTTCCATCAATTTTAAAATGGCGTAACACTATATATATAAAAGACTAAATGTTTACCAAACCAATACAACACATTGCCTTGATGTTAAAACTGGCAGTGTAGAATCCCAGGTTGTAGGGTTCGATTCGCACTCCTCAATTTAAGGAGAATTTATTTTTATTTTTAATTTTTTTTTTTATACTAGTGGCATGTAACGTCCCAAAATTAATTAACTTGTAATTAATTCAATGGTTCGTCTCCCAACCTTGTTCCACTCCAAACAAGACCTCCGGGACCTCTACTCCTCAAAAACAGAGGGATACTAAGCCGAAGTAATAAAGTATCATAAACATAAATCAAGATAACTAGAGCATCTAATCAAAGATCATCAAAGCAAGGAAATCATACTATATACATCAAGAAAGGGATCCATGCTAAACCTTAATATGCAAGCAAGCATGCATCAAGCCCTAATGTCTACAACATAACTCAAAAGTACTAATTACCATGAGTACCGCTAAGCTTGCAATAAGTCCTCAAGCATCTCTGGATCAATCCTCCACAAGAACCGGATGCTTCAATATCCACTATCTAGAACAAGATAATCGTACATATGGAGAAAAAGGAAATAATACAAGGTAAGTCCGACGACTTAGTGAGTAGAAATCCACATGACGTCCGTCATTAATTTGTGGATTCTTTTATTTATAAAACACATGCAGCATTATGAGATGATGCTTATCATGCAGTGATATATATATAGATAATATATGCTTATAATCATGAGTAAGTAATAGTTCAACAATATGGTCTACCCGAGATATTACCCTTCTAGGGGGTTGACGCTGTCCCGAGGGACTCAGAGTACAATGCCGTCCCAAAGAATTGCACAAAACATACCGACGTAATACTATTGACACGACCAAGTTCAACCTCGGTGGCCCACACCGCTAATGACGTCATCCTATAGTGACCATCCATTGGGAATGGCTGCATCATTGGTCACGAGTCAAATGGATCAAAGTCCCCACACACACATTGACCATAAAGCTAACCCGTATAGTAAGCCCATGGCCATTACTACCTTTTACCGGTGTACCATGTCTTACTGATGCAATTAGTCTTATCAGTCTTTTACATGCCGCAGTTTCAGTCTCATTATTATCTTGTTAACAGACACTGCGTTTTCACAAAGAGAGTTCCCGTAGTTCAAAATGTATTTCATGAGAGTTGCAAAACATGCATGTTTGACATCTATATAAAATACGTGCAATGTAGGAAAAGTAACAACAAAGCATCCATGTGAGTTTGTACTCACCCGGGCCGTAAAGCTCATCCATGTAATTCCCTTGAGGCTCCATAACCTCAAATACTGAGAAAAGACCTATCATCAGTTCTATTTTTACCAAAGCACAACTCTATAACAAGTAAACAAGAGCTATGAGACGGTAGGTGAAAATAGGGTTTCCACACCTACATCCGTGGGCAGCTCGAGGCCGTCACGTCATTGTCACGACGGCGTCACGTCCGATCACGAGACCCGTCTCTCAGCGTCTTTGGGAGAACCTCATTTTCTCTCCACTGTCCGCCTATTTTTCGACTCCTACGGCCAACAAAGCTCTCTAAGGCCTCCTAACGTAGATCGAAACCTCTATGCAAAGACAACAACGCTAAGCTTAACAAATGCTAGCCTAAGCAAGATTAAAAGCATAACTAAGCTAATAACTACAACTAACAACATAGAACTATAATCAAGCATAATGGCATATTAAAAAGCTAAGAAACCAAGCGTTACCTCCTTGAAGCGAAACCTCGAGAGTTCCTCCTCCGGCAACTCCAAAACACTCACAAACCTCACAAACACTCACAAGCAGCTTCGAGCCTAGGGGCGAAGAGGGGGTTTAGGGGTGAGAATGGTGTGAAATGGGCGAGGGTGAGGGGTATTTATAGGTCAGAAAGCAGCGGACGTCCGGCCAAAGTGGCGTATGTCTGGTACCTTTCCACGGTCCAAAAATCTCGTCGTCTAGGTATTACCGGAGGTATTCCAAAAAAAGCGTCGTCCGGTACTTTTTGGCGTCGTTGCTGTACTATTCACAGATATGGTTGTACTTTCGTCGATTGGGCGTCCCGGTGGGGACCACCGTACGTCCGCACTAAAAGAAAAGAGGGCGTCCGCCAACCCTAGCGTCGCATCCGGTCCAAAAGTCCAATTTCCCAAAATGCCCTTTGGCGATCCTAGTGACCCAAAGTCCAAATTAACCCTTTAACTAAGCCACTTATGCTTAGTTAAATATTTGAGTCACTACATTCTCCCTCCTTATAGAAATTTCGTCCTCGAAATTTAAGAGCTCTCATGACACAAGAAGAAACAGTAGTATCATCTTAACGTCCTTAGTTTTACAAGGTCTATGCTCATCCATGTCCTTGGAAAAATCTTATCTTCGATCTCATAGCATGAACCTCCTTCGTCCAATATAAAGCGATCAGCGGGCATCCTCATGAGTTGTATTGCAAATCTATTCTACGAGTCACCAAGGGTGTAGTGATCGATGTTACCCATACTATATAAAACATCCAAATGACTCCTAAATACACAACAGGTCAAGTCCATGGGTATCTTTGACATGATTTCATACTTCCTAGTCAGCGACTTTTTCCTTAATCGACTACTCTTAAAGAATCCAAATGTAATGGTTACCCAAAACCGTAACGGTAGCCACAACCCAAAAGAAATTAACCATCGAATAAAATCCTTGAACCTCAATGTGCCAACATCATACTCGATGTTTCCTACATGTACCCTCAACAATCTCGATACCCAAGTCAAGTAATTCCACATACGGTTGGGTCAATGGGTATCAAGCCATAACCCCATAGAGGAAAACAAACTCTTTCTTATATGACAATCCCTTCAACCAAACGGGATAGGTATCTTGTCCAAGTATAATCTTAAAAGAAAAAGTCATACACAATCATTTAAACAAATACGGGTAGCGACTCCACATATCGTGTTCTGCTTCCCACGATGCTTCCTCAACTCCACGATTGCGTCACAGCACCTTGACGATAGGAATCGTCTTGGTACGCAACACCTGCTCTTTTCTATCCATGATCTTCACTAGTTCCTCCACATAGGTTAATCCCTCATGGATTTCCAATGGCTCATACTCCATAATTACATCGGGGTTGGCGATGTACTTCCTTAGCATAGACACATGGAAAATGTCATGTGTCCCAACCAAATCTAGGGTAAGGCAATCCTATATGCCAACCTCCCTTTCCATCATCAAGTCGTATCACTCCCATTATCAATGCTATCTTAAGGAATGCATGATTTCCCACATCGTGTTCCAAAGGTCATCCCTAGTTATCAGCATAACTCTCTTCTGCCAACTCTAAGATGCACTTCTCCTTTGTCCAATGGTAAGCACTTGAATCATTTTAGGCCCCAACGTTGTTTCCTTCCAACATTGTCCCTCCCAATGTTGTCCCGATACAAGGGCGACTGACACTTATGTCCATAAAGGGCTTCATAAGGCGGCATCCAAAAGTCGCCTGTAACGAACTTGATGAAAGGTAGGTACTAAACTCCAATCCTGACTTCTCCTCGTCCTTGTACATCTTGGTACTTCCATAATGCACAGTATATGAAAAATGATGAGTCTTGTTCAAGATCTCATTTCTTAGTCCTTCACCTTCCAACACACTCTTATGGGTGATAAACCCAACATTCTTAAGATAAAACCCTTATTCCTTATCAACTACTTGATCTTGGTGCACTCAGGGTCTTCCAACCGAGTGACCTTAATTCAAGCAAGCAATCCTGATCCAACCACCAAGTTAGGCAAGCGTGCAGACACACCCTCATCTACCATTACTATTCCCATCCTGGCGAATTCCATAACCAACTAGGGTTGGGAAATTCCAAGAGCAACAAGCTCCACTGTCTCCTTTCTACTTAAGGCACCAACTACTACACTAGCCTGATCATAACCCTTAGATCAGCTATAGCCACCTCCTTTGTCTTCAGACAATGTGCGAGAACTCCTTAGTCCATTTGGTACAAAAGATTCTCTAGAATCTCTCAACTCTTAAGTAACCCAAAATCATGTAGTCCAATACAAGATCAATGGGTACAAGATTCACTAATTGCCCTATGCGAATCCAAGTCCAAGAATATAATGCCTTAACATACTTCTAATGGGCAATAACAAAATAAGGAATCTTATATCAACACATCAACAAAGTGTAACAACATCATGCATTAACAAAACTCTTTAGTTAATGTTACACTTTTTGGTCCAAAACCCCAAAGCAAGTGCAATTACAAAACAAAATACAATGGCGATGTATGAGCAAACATCCGTAACTCACCCTTAACTACAAAATAAGGCGAACCCACATGCCTTAAACAACTTTAGTGGTTATGCTTAACCCTTGTCCTACCATCATTTCCTTCAAGTGGACCAATACCATTCCTTTTGGCTTGGTTGCAGTTCGAATGAAGTGTCCCACCTTGCCACATCCATAGCACAAATTCTTCCTTGATCTGCATTTCCAAATGATCTCACCACACCTATGGCACCAACACACTTTTCCTTCTTGGAATGCAACTCTCGTGTACTCCTCCTTAAGCTCCATGAGTATTCCGATAAAACTCTTCCTTGAATCGAGTCCACGGAATGGCCTCCTCGCTTCCTAATTCCATCACCAGCGAGTTCCTCTTAGCGTACCACCATCGCCTTGCTTCTCCAGAGAACTTGAAGGCTGCATACTTGACTCTTTGCTCCTCAATGCAGTCCATAACTCGTAACAGCTCCTCTAAGCTCGTAAGCCACTCTCTCGCTTTTCTAGAGTTCAGGTTCTCCTTAAACATAGGAAAATGATGCTCATAGAACTCCTTAAAAGAGCAACATTTGCTTCCACTTGGAGTAGGCACTCCTCGTACATTGACTAAAGCTTCCACAAAACGACTTGCCACAGCTTTCAATGCTTGGGTAGAATCCAGAACGTTCCTCGTCTTTTCATCGAGTTGGGATGGTCTCCTACCATCGTTGCTTCCAATGACGTCATGTCGTGGTGACATCTCTGCATTCACAATGATCATCAGCCCTAACTTCGAAGCGCTACACTGAGCCTCACTCAAGACGTCAAACCTAATCGCAAACCTATTCGTACTGAGCGTCTAAACTGCTACTACCTTAGCCAAAGACCTAATACGGATCTAAGCTTAAGACCTTACGCAACTATCTTAGTGCAAATCAGACCTAATCTCCAAGGTTGCACCATTAAAGCGGTCCTAGTCCTGAGTTGCAATACCGTATCAAATCCCTAAAATCCTTAAGTCCAACATCCTCAAGATCGTAGGTATCGAAATTATGTATCCCTTGTGTATATATAATCCAATCCTATGCTCTAGTAAATCATTTCCTAGCACCTAAAAGATCATGTCCTATTTCCCTTTGAGCAAAAGCTCTAATGAATCCAGATCTAACCCCTAATAGATTCATTCCTATGGTCTGAAGAGCAACTGCTCTGATACTAACTGTAATGCCCCGAGAATTAATTAACTTGTAATTAATTCAACGGTTAAATCTCGACCTTGTTCCACTCAACAAGACCTCGAGACCTCTACTCCTAAAAAACAGAGGATACTAAGTAGCGGAAGTAATAAAGTACTATAAACATAAATCAGTATAACCAGAGCATCTAACCAAAGATCATCAAAGCAGCGGAAATCATACTATATACATCAGTACAAGGGATCTATGCTAATCCTTAATATGCAAGCAAGCATGCATCAAGCCCTAATGTCTACAACATAACTCAAAAGTACTAATTACCATGAGTGCAGTATAAGCTTGCAATAAGTCCTCAAGCATCTCTTGGATCGAATCCTCCACAAGAACGGATGTTTCACAATATCCACTATCTAGAACAGCATAATCGTACATATGGAGAAAAAAGAAATAATACAAGGTAAGTCGGCGACTTAGTGAGTAGAAATCCACATAGCGTACCCGTCATTAATTGTGGATTCTTTTATTTATAAAACACATGTAGCATTATGAGATAGCGGTTATCATGTGCTGATATATATATATAGATAATATATGCTTATAATCATGAATATGATAATAGTTCAACGTTATGGTCTACGAGATATTACCCATTCTCGGCGGGGTTTGCATCTCAAGGGACACTAGTACAATGCGATTGCCCAGCAATTGCACAAAACATCTATACATAACACTAGCGACACAACGAGTTCAACTCGGGTGGCCCACACACCGCTAATGGCGTCCTCCTATAGTGACCATCCATTGGGAATGGCTGCATCATTGGTCACGAGTCATTGGATCCAAAGCCCCCACACACACATTGACCATAAAGCTAACCCGTATAGTAAGCCCATGGCCATTACTACCTACATACCGGTGTACCATGTCTTCTGATGCAATTAGTCTTATCGATCTTTTACATGCACAGTTTACAAGTCTCATTATTATCTTGTTAACAACACACGTTTTACAAAAAGTTCCCGTGGTTCCAAAATGTATTTCATGAGAGTTGCAAAACATGCATGTTTGACATCTATATAAAATCGTGCAATGAGGAAAAGTAACAACAAAGCATCCATGTGAGTTTGTACTCATTAGGGCCATAATGCTCCTCCATGTAATTCCTTGAGGCTCCATAACCTCGAATCTTGAGAAAAGACCTATCATCGGTTCTATTTCTACTAAAGCACAACTCTATAACAAGAAACAAGAGCTATGGGATGGTTGGTGAAAATAGGGTTTCCCTGACACTCTAGCCATGCGTCGGCTCAAGGCCGTCGTCCCTTTGAGTCACGATCGTCGTAGTCACGACCGTCACGTCACTCTCGTCTTTCGGGGAGAACCTCATTTTCTCTCCTTTGTCACCTATTCTCGACTCCTAAGGCCAACAAAGCTCCTAAGGCCTCCTAACTCATATCGAAACCTCCATGCAAAGACAACAACGCTAAGCAACAAAGCGCTAGCCTAAGCATGATTAAAGTATAACTAAGCTAACAACTACAACTAACAACACAGATCTATAATCGAGTAGCATAACAACATATTAAAAAGTTAAGAAAATCGGCGTTACCTCCTTGAAGCGAAACCTCTAGAGTTCCTTCTCCGGCAACTTTGAAACACTCGAAACCTCACAAAACACTCACGCAAATGGCAGCCTAAGGGCGAAGAGGGGTTTAGGGGTGAGAATGGTGTGAAATGGGCGAGGGTGAGGGGTATTTATAGGCGAGCGGGGGCGTCGGCCAAAGTGGCGTCGTCCGTACCTTTCCAGCGGTCTAAAGGCTGTCTCGTCGTCTAGGTATTACGAGGTATTCCAAAAAAGTAGTATGTTACTTTTAGCGTCGTCATTGTACTATTCACGTAATTTGTACTTTCTATTGGGCGTCGGTGGGGACCACCATGCGTCCTTACTAAAAACGGGGTGTACGTCCGCCAACCCTAACGTCGTCCGGACCCAAAGTCCTAAATTAACCCTTTAACTAAGCCACTTATGCTTAGTTAAATATTTGGGTCACTACATCGCGCATGTACAAGATGTGCCTAGCACATGAGTGAGCTTACATTCGGGTAGGGAACTTCATCCCCTACCTTCAGCTAGGTTTGAAAAAAGATATGGGTTGGGTCTCATCCTATACGGGTCTAAAATGGGTTTTCTCATTTTTTTTAATAAAATTTTTGCACTGAAACCCGATTTTATAGCATGGTTTTGGTTCAGAATCATTAAGACTACTAATTTATGGGTTTGGAAACATATGTGTAATAAAAAACAATGAAAAGAAGTCATCAGTTTAAAGAAAATAGCATGGCCGAAAAACTTGTTTTAAAGATTTCGAAATTGGTAATGTATCTATATGAGAATAACTTCTATAAGGGGCTGGTGTAAACCATCTCTTTTGTGCCCACCAATTAGAATTAGACACCTAGGATTATCACACCAAAAGAAATAAAGTGAAAAACACTGGATTAAACACCCACTTTCCATTAAAAACAAAACCCTACTTTTTCTCCTCTTCCCCCCCTCTCTCTCTCTCTCTATGCCGTGAATTGCAGCCCCATGAATTCCATCTAACAGCTTACTTTTGGTATTATAGCCAATAATCCTACCCTACCAATACAACTTAAATGAGAATTTAAAGATATTAAAGAAAAAAAATCTCACCATTAGGTGAGAGAGAAAACAAAGAAATATAAAAAATACGATTAGATTTTTATATCAACTTCTATCGTTCTCAATAAAAAATCACAGTTATCCCATTCAATAAAATCATCACAAAATGATATTTTATCAAGTTCTTCAAAATGATATTCAATAAAATCATCACAAAAAAAAAAATCACCGTATTTAGGTGAGAGAAAACAAAGAAATATAGAAAAAAATTTCTCTCGCCGACATGTGTGTCTATGAAAGTGAGAGTGAGAGAGGAGAGAGAGGGAGCACCAGAGAGAATAACTTCGACCACGGCAAGCTGTTGGCTGGAATTCACGAGGTTGCAATTCGCATCGTATAGAGGCGGGGGGAAGAGGAGAAAAAGTAGGGTTTTGTTTTTAGTGGGAAGTGGGTGTTTAATCCAGTGTTTTTCAATTTATTTATTTTGGTGTGATAATCCTATGTGTCTAATTCTAATTGGTGGGCACAAAGGAGCTGGTTTACACCAGCTCCTTATAGAAGTTATTCTCTCTCTCTTTCTCTCTCTCTATAGTATTTTACACAATCAAAATTAACAAGATTAGTCTTCTAAAACCACAAAAGCATGATAAACTTTAAATTTCAAAGATCCGGCCAAACCATGAAACCATACCCATTATCAAACTTGAAACCCAAAACAAAAATCTCACAACAGTAGTCCTAATACAAACATTCAATCATTGTACTAAAATTCAACAGATTCATACTAAACAATATGGCACAAAAGTAGGTTCTGATACCACTAATGTAATAATTTAGGAGAAAATTATTATATAAACATAAAATAGAAATATTAAGCTTTGGTCATTGTTGTTTAAGCACTTGAATTGAATACTCCAAAGTTGAATGTATGTTGAATTCACAATCCTAGAATCCTCACTTTGTTGGAAAGTGATAGATAAGTATTTTTTGCCTATTTGTTTTTTTTACGTTAAAGTTGTGATTGATGGATATCACAAGCTTGCCTTTTATATAGGCCAGGACCCCTATCTATTTATCTTACGTTGCTTCTTTTTAACAAGGGAAACAACATTTGGTGAAAATAAAATACATTTTCACCTTTAGTAGTTAACTGTACATCAATTACCCAAAACTTTTAGTTTAATAAAAGGGTCAAATACCTAATACCTCCTTGGGGTTTCACAACTTCTTCTTTTTCCCCTTAAGGTTTGATTTTTATCACAAGAGGTCCTTGTGGTTTTGATAAAGGACCAAATTGGTCCTCCGGTTTGAGTTGACTTAACGTCTTGACACGTGAATGAATGAAAATTTGACACTTGACACAAGTAGTCACATCATCAATAATGATATGGTCACCTAATTAAATTTTTATTTTTTTAAATCAAAAAAAAGAAGAAAAAAAGACAAAAAAGGGGGGTGGCTACGGCAAAATAAAAAAATTTAATTAGGTGGTGTCAAGTGTTGAATTTTCATTTGTCCACATGAACTTCCGTTAAGTCAACTAATGGTCAATTGACAAGAGGACCAATTTGGTCTTTTATCAAAACTACAAGAACCTCCTGTGATAAAAATCAAACCTTAGAGGAGAAAAAATAAAGTTGTGAAACCACAATGAGGGAGATTAGGTATTTAACCCTTAATAAAAAATTATATTTATATAATATACTATATACATATAATAATATATATGAGACTTGTGGGCCACCTTAAGTCTCCATGATTAATTCTAATACGACTAAGCTATCTAATAATTCCTAGGACTTAGGGAGAGCATAAAACAACATAGGATAAGATAACTACTAGTTAATGGGGCACTCTAGATATCCACCAGATTAAGCTTTCTAGCTCGTTCCATAGCTCATCACACTTTGGATCCCCTCTCCCTTCCTAATTCTATCCATAGTTAATGGCTGAACTATTATGGTTTTATGAATACTGGCTCCATACCAAAGAAATTCATAATGCTACTAAAAACAAATTAAATGCAAATTAATAAAATAAACAAAAGATTTTACGTGGTTCGTCAATAATCTATGTCTAAAGGATAAAGCTAAAAGGGATACATTAGACTTTTATTCCTTCAATGATATTATAATACAAATTGTCTTATTTATATGAGAATTGAAATAGATAAGTAGGTAATCAAATTTTATCAAACCTGATTACAATCACTCTTATAAAAGTTAACATATAATATCAATTTAATATATATTTTTTTCAATGTAGGAAATATATTCTTTAACATCCCCCTAAAACTCAAGGTGGAAGATTCTGAAATCTTGAGTTTGTTTCATCTTCTCTCTCTCTTTTTTTTTTTGGTTGGAGATGACAACTTTTGATAGTAATGACTAGGGGTGGTCGGCGATGGTGACCCTGAGATGTGCATTAAATAACAATAGGCCAACAATGGGCCAAAATGAAAGCCAACTATGGGCAAGATATAAGAGCCATCTATGGATTGAAATGATCATGTGTTTTAAATAATACTACAAAGGCCGAAGAGAAATGAGCCAACTGTGGGCAAGAAATGAAAGTCAACTGTGGTTGAAATCGGCATGAGTTTTAAACAACACCACAAAAGACCAAAAATATTGGGCCAACAAAGGACCAAAAATCAGTCTAGCTCAACAAAGGACCAACAATAGACCAAATATTAATGATTAGGCCAACAAAAAGGTCAAAAAGTTGGCAACTTGGCCTCTTTTGAATTTTTTTTTTTTTTTTTTTTTCACCGAGATTCTTTTCCATTTTTTTTTTCTCGGTTTCATGATTCGTCCTATATATATATATTTTCTCAAGAATATCCTGTTCACAGATTACATTAATTGGGATAAGGATTACCTTAATCTTGTAACCAAACATATCTAAGTTTAAAAACCTAAACTAAATAACATATTCTTAAACTAGAATAAGAATAAATCAAAACTCGAATAAGAATAAATCAAAACCCGTAACCAAACACACTTCTTCTTCTCCACAAACAAACCCCTAAATCTAGTGCAAGATAAAGCTTGTAGCTCTGCAACTTTGGTAGCAGCGTTATGGTGGTGGATTGGTGGTTGATGGCATGATGGGCTAGACTCAATGAGTCGATGAAGGCTTGATGTAGGGTGTTCATGTGGTTTTACTAAAACTTTGCACTAACCAACTAACACTTTTTAATATAATATATATTTTTATTATATATAATAGTAAAAATATATCTAAACACTTTGGGTAAGCACTCAAAATTTTAAATCATTAAGTTTTTTTTAAAAAAATTTACTCATCGGGTCAATCGAAATGATAATAAAATTCTCATCAAAATTTTTAATCATTAGTCAAAAAGCGCTTTACCTCATTAAAATATTATTTTTTTAATTCAATTTAAATTTAAATCTATAAAAAATATTAAAATTTTAAAATGGGGTTTTTTTCAATTTACCCTAGATGTAAAACTACAATAAAATCCTGATTTTTTCTTGACAAGACTAGCAATTTGAGATTAATATTAATTTTTTTAATTTTAAATTTTGAAAATCTAATACTTTTTTTTATAAAAAATGAAAGAAGAAAATTTGATCCACAATTAGACCACATTAAAAAAAAATGAAAGAAGAATCAGTTTAGTTTAAAAGAAAAAAAAAATAAGAAGAATTAATATAAACATTAAGATATATTCAATAGAGAATAAAGAATCCATTGAAAAAGACCTTCCTACTCAAATTGTTGCAAAAGAAGAACATCACTTAATTAGAACGCAATCAGACTAACAAAGAAACCTAATTCTTCAATAAAAACAAGAAAATACTGCAGCAATTCCTCGAGCAATGCCTGATGTGCTTGAATTGATACTTTCATATTTGATGATATTGTCTCGTATACACAATCATGCTAATAAATGATGTGATGTTCTTCTCTTTGCATATAAATAACCAATTTTATAGAAGACACATACACATCAATTCAAAATCATTTCCTTCATCTCTGTTTTATCTTTCCTAAATATTAATTGTTATGGAAAGGACATGACAATAACATTTAGTGGATCTTACTCAGGTCTCTTCCTTTGCTGCACAATAATCACTTTGAACAATGACTGGGTCCCATTTGATCCTTCAACTGAAATTGATGCTGCTTTGGCACCAAATCAGGCAGCCATCAAAGGTTGCAGACAAGATAATCTTTCCCTAGGAGGATAAAGACTCATTTGGAGTCTCAGAGCACTAAAAATTGCCCTCCTGTTCGTGAATTGCATTGCCACCCCTTCGCCACCAGATGCTTCTGGTGTTTCACCCTTTAAATTTGAACCACCCTTTAGAAAAAAAACGTGAAAGAAGATTCAGGTGTTTCTAGTTTGAAGTTCACCCACAGGCGAAAGAAGGGTTGATATGTGGATCATCCCATTTTTAAAAAAATTAGTTGGATATTTTAAGCAAAAAATTGATTTTTAATATCCCAAAAGCAGTGCGTTTTGGGATCTATGTGTGTTCAAGTGTCAGATTTATTGTAGTTCCTTACATCCAGTAAATTTAAAAAACCTATTTGACTAGTTGTTGGTGTTATTATATGGTTAGAAAAAAAAGGAAGACAATGACCAAACCATGTTGTTCATTTATGTGTTGTTTGTGTGCATGTATATGGTCCCACCCCCATGATTCAAGAGTTTGAGCTTTGATGCAAGCATAACTTAGTGGGTGCAGCGAAAACAACAAAAGTGGATAACTAATTCTAGATCTTGATTCTATCAAAGATCGAGAACTCTTCTTAAAATCTAGATACTCTTTAGTATTTTGAAGGAAAATAGAGGAATAAACTAAACTTAAGTATTCTCATTAATCAATATATTTCATTCTAAGACTCATAGTCCTAAGATAACAATGAAATAAAGTCAGTTTAGAAGTCTACAAAGAAAACTAAACCAAATAAAAGACTAACAAAGAAACCTAATTCAAATTAAAGACTCAAAGATAAGATAGAATAAAGATTAACAAAGAAACTTAATTCAAATAAAAGACTAAAAGATAAGATAAGTCATCCCGATCTACATTATCACCCCAAGTTGCCAAACCCTCAAAACTTTGGCCCAGTTCTTTCTATGGTCTTTCGGATGCCACTAGTCAACTCATTCCACCACCTTCCTCAAGATCAAAACAAGACAACAACCCACAATAAATGATGTTCTTCATCAACATATCTAGATGTTTGTTGTGAAAGCCCCACTTTACCATTAATCTTTTTTTTTTCATTTAGATTTAAAATTAAATTAAATTCACTTTTGATAGAAAAGTCATTTTAGATCTCATATACTTTGTTAAAAGTTGACAAGATAACATCTACTCCAAGGAAATCAACTTCCAAATAAAAGACTTCTCATTAGGGCTTTCAACAAGCACTTGGTGTATAGAACTCACCTCTTCGTCAGGATAAGTGTCATAGATTGGTGGAGATGCCCAATCTACTGAGCAATCTTCTTCAATAAATCCATCTTCCTCCTCCACAACCAATTGACTCCTAATTTTTGCCATCTCTCTAGGTGCCACCTTCGCCATCTTCCTAGATGCTTCTTTTCGTGGAATTTGAACCCTTTAGGCTATAAGCAACCTTGGAATTCCAGTTTATCTAGTTTGAACTTGTTCACCCACCGATGGGCATGAGCTTGCGCATAGTGTTGACGTCTGCGAGTTCTGTGCTCTGCAAACGGATTTCTAGATCCACTCCCATTGTGACCACACATGTTGGATATTTGGGTAGCAAGAGCATTGATTTGATCTCCCAAAACTGTGAATTGCTCCATGTGTTGTCGATGTTCAATGATCAATTTGTCTTCGCCCCGTATACCATAGTCTTGGTTGATGACGATGAATGTTCGAACCATCCATGTCGGCTAAGTAATCGGTAGGGACCCCGCGTTGGGTGCACGCACGCCCCTTCTTTTGCATGGTTAGACCACCAAACTTCTCCTCCATATGCTGCAAACGAATCGCCGGTTGTTCCTTATGTGTTGTCTTCGTGTGCATGTACACCTCGTTCATGTCTGCCAAACGGTTGTTCCTCCCCATTCATGGAAAGTAATTGAGCTTTGATACCAACTAATGTAGTGTGACTTAATAGGCTGCAGCAAAGAACAACAAATACGCAGCGGATAACTAATTCTAGATCTTGATTCTATCAAAGATCTAAGAACACTTCTTGAAAATCTAGATACTCTAGTATTTTAAAGGAAATAGAGGAATAAACTCAACTTTAAGTATTCTCATTAATCAATATCAATAACAAACAACAACTTCATTCTCAAGGCTCTAAGCATTTATTTATAGCCCTAAGACTCATAGTCCTAAGATAACAATGAAATAAAAAAGTTTAAAAGTCTACAAAATAAAACTAAATCAAATAAAAGACTAACAAAGAAACCTAATTCAAATTAAAGACTTAAAGATAAGATAGAATAAAATATTAACAAAGAAACTTAATTCAAATAAAAGACTAAAAGATAAGATAAGTCATCCCGATCTACATCATTACCCCTAAGGCCAAACCCTCAAAACTTTGGCCCAAGGGGTGGCTCAGCATTCTCTGGTTGGTCTAGGGTGGTGAGCCACCCTATGGCCTAAAGGTGGTTTTAACCCCCATGGCTGAACCACCCCAAGCAAAATGGGGTGGCCATATGGGGTGATTCGGCCATCCCTTGTTCCTTTTTATTTTTTTAATTTTTTTTAATTTCTAGATTTAAATTTAAAATTAAATTAAAAAAATTAATATTTTAATGGGTAAAACGATGCATTTTGACCCAGATTAGCGGTTATTGTCATTTTGATTAACCCAGGGAGTAAATTTTTGAAAAAAAATAAAAATAAAACTAAAAAACTAAAAAAAAAACTTAAGGATTTAAAAATTTTGGAGTGCTTGCCCAAGATGTTTAGATATATTTTCCTTATATAATATAGAAGTGCAAAATGACGTAGTTTTGCAGTTCTATATATTCATCTCATCCTAATGATTTTCTAACCCTAAACATTGTTTGTGAAATTTTCTCAGCCTCGACCTCTCAAGACTTATTCACTGTTAGCTGCTCTGTCTCATGGTTTCTCGTCTGCTACAATTCTTTCTCACCTCGTCTTTGTCTCTATCTCTAACTTACCTCGTCTCTATCTCTAATTCAGGTTTTGCTTTCTCGCTGCAAGCCATCACTGAGGTTGTAAAAGGATCTCTTCGGCAACACTCTCTCTCCAACTTTGCTTTCTCCCTCATGACATCCACCCATCGCACACAGCCTCTTCGATTCTGGTAAGATTTGCGTTCTACTATGTAGTAAATCACTACTTCTTAAAAATTGACTTTGGAGATTTTTTTTTGGAATATATTTAAAATTAATTCCTTTAACTTGTTCTATTGTAGACGAGCTCAAGTTTCAAGTTCAATGATTGAATTTGACTGATTCATCATTTTTTGAATTGTCATGGTAATTTTTTGAATGAGACCAAATGGTGATAGAAGTAGAATTGAATATGTTTATGTTCCTTGTTTGGGATATCTACTCTAAGGCTTTCTAACAATTGGGTTTTCCTTGATTTTCGTACTTGTATTACTTTGGGTTAGGAATTTGATCATATTGATGATTTTCATATAACTATGTTCTTTTTCTTTTTGTTGATGCTGATAGCATTTGGGCTTTTTTAGGTACCCTTTTCAATTTTTTTTAATATGGGCTCATTTTGGAGCAAGCCCGATGTGGTATATCGCACAACCTATATGTTAAATTGCATGTTTTGATGCCAAAAAAGGCACAGAAAAGGCCAAAAAGGGCAAAATAAGCCCAAAACTGAAAATTGGACCAAAAGGCACACATACACACACACAAAAAGTGGAAGAAAAACATTTATAGTGAGCCCAAAAAGCCTAATTTTCAAATTTGGTCCAAAAAGAAAGCCCAAACAAAGCCCAAAAAAGTAGTTATTAAAAAAAGCAGTTAGTCGGATGTGGTT
Source organism: Carpinus viminea (assembly GCA_013348765.1). NCBI lineage: Eukaryota > Viridiplantae > Streptophyta > Magnoliopsida > Fagales > Betulaceae > Carpinus > Carpinus viminea. The sequence continues at coordinate 34,538,744 of CP054668.1, read as the reverse complement.
AACCACTAACCGGAAACGCCTAGCGGTTAATAAAATGTATTAACCGCTTAAGAGGTTGTGGTTAGCGGTTTTAGCTACTAACTGCTAACTGCAACCACATGATCACCCCTTATTGGATGGAGGTGGATTTGCCATAGATCGACAGTGACGAAACAAGATCCAAGAGGTGGATGACTAGAGGCCAAAGGAAGATATACGTTAGGGTTGAGCCAGGGATGGCTATAGAGCTGCTGTAATATGGACAGAAGGCAGTAAGCGCATAGATCGTACATGGATGGTGGAGGCACCAGATCAAAGAGCTTAATGGTTGGAGGGAAAGCCGAGCCCACTAAGAATGCCAAAGTTTGGAAGGTTGAAAGCCCATAGACGAAGGACTACTACAAATAAGGTTGCGGTCTGCTGTGAAGCATTGAGAGGGATCGTCGAGAGAAGGCGTCGGAGGATGAGGATTTGGTCATGTTTTCTTCGTGATGTCTTTGTGCGGTGGAGTTGTGAGTAAACCAAAATTGCAAACTATAAAATCATGACACCATTTGCATTATTTTTTCAACAATGAAGAAAAGACACAAAAATAAAATATTGGGTGTGATATGATATACAATGGTGGAAGAAAAAAGGTAGTCCACAGGATCATTTTGATGAAATACTAGCGTAAGCCAATAGCTTTGATACCATAAAGAAATTCATAATGCTATAGAAAAATAAATTAAATGTGGAATAATAAAATAGATAAGAGATTTTACGTGGTTCGGTCAATAACTTATGTGCACAAAAGAAAACCCAAAGGGCTACATTATACTCTTATTACTTGAATGATATTACAATACAAATGTTCATATTTATCGAAGAATTGAAATAAATAAGTATAGTAGTCAAATTTGATTGATTTGATTACAATCACTCTTATAAAAGGTAAATAACATACTATATCAATTTAATATATTTCTTTTCAATGTAAGAAATATATTCTTGAACACATACTATGCATTACATCTAGGCTAAGCTTTTCCATCTCTAGGATTAGCTGCGATTGAGTAGACATATTTCTCGATATCACTTCTTGTGACTTCAGAATTGGTGCGTCTGCGACCACATTGGCCAATCAGGGTGGTGCTGGATGGTTAAATCATATTCCTTTATGAGCTCCAACCATCTCTATTGTCTCATGTTCAGCTTCATATGGGTGAAAAAGTACTTCATATTTTGTGGTAGGTGTTGGTTTCGGACTTTTCCTCAAACGGATAGTGCCTTCAAATCTTCATAGCATTAAAGGTCTGTTTGAAATTGCGTTTGAATGGCCAAAAAATGTTTTTAACACTAAAAAAGTCCATTTGAAGGAAAAAGTACTCATTTGAAAAAAAAATTAAAAACACTTTTAATTGTTCAAAAAACCTAAAAATGGTTAAAAGCACTTTGCAAAGATTTAAAAATTTGCCCAAAAATGTTTTTTACTAAAAACTTTATTTTTCAAACACAATCTCAAATTGACTCTAATTGGTATTGCCAATACAACGTTCGATTTCTTTAAGTGTTATAGTGAAAGTTTATCTCACTACAAAAAAAAGCTCATTAGCACACAAAGTCCTGCTAATGAGCGTCATTACTATTTACAAATAAGCGGCGACAATCATTACTATTTAGTGGGCGCAAAAGAAGTCCATGACTATTGCTAAATGGCGAGAATGAGAATGGGTCATTGCTAAAGATTCCTCATTAGCTGACCTTTCTCACCGCTAATAATTTTTTGTCGCTAAAAATAATTTGAAATTAGCTCTGGGGTGGCTAATAACCCTCAATTGCGGCGACTTCTTGGGTCGCTATTATTGAGGGGTATTAGTAGCGACTTCGAGTCGCTAATGATATCATAAATTTTTTTTAAAAAAAATCAGAATGTAAATAGCGGCGACTTAGAGTCGCCGCTATTGCTGTGAGAATTTAAAAAATAAATAAATAAATAAATAATTCCAAATTAATTAATTAATTTTGGATTTTATTATATATACTAGTGGGAAAGCAAAATTCAATGTCATATATAAAAATATTTCTAGCAAAATTTCAAATTAAAGCAATATACAAACTCAACATATTAAATATGAAGATTCAACTAGCTATGTACAACAAAAAGTTGTCTGCATAGTATCAGCAATAAGTAAATGTCTACATACAGCAAACATGTCTCCCTGGTTGAGCTGAGCATAGTATCAGCAACAAATTAAACAACACCTTCCACATCCTGTGTGGCCAACCAAGCCAAAAATCAGCAGCTTATGTCTATCATCCCAAATCAGTTTCACATCAACATCATTTTCTTTCTACTCATTATTCATGGTAGACAATAATGTTTACTAACAAAACTTTATCTTTATATAAAAATGATGCAGTTGGACTCATCTAGAGAAGCATAAATAGAAATCAAAGATGAACCTTAATGACCTGGATGATTCACAAGAAGGTACTAGTCAAATGTTCTTGTTGCTCATGCGTTCTTGCAAACTAAAAGGGAAAATAAAATTGTATTATTCTTTACTAGTATGGAATTTTGTTTCCTCAAACTAAGAATTAAACCGTTGTTTCTTTCCTTTCATCTAGAGGAAACATGAAGATGACACTGAGACTCACACATAACATATTCACTAGCAATGATAAAAGTAAAATTAATACATTTTAAAAACTGCAAAATAACCAGAAACACCCATAAAGAAATAGTAGTACAAATGTTATAAACGAATATATATATATAAATGAAAAAAAAAATAGATAAGAACAAAAAAAGTCTGGTATCAACTAAAATAAAAACACCAAACAGCAGAAAACTGCTGACCACCAAGATACTGCAAGCAGCATCAAGAATCCAACAAACAATTATTCCAAAAGGAATCTCAAACTAAACAACACGGCAACAAAACTACAAATATAATCAAAAGCCAAACACTCCAATTCACATTCTACTCATCCTTATAACTCCATGCAAGCCTCCTGCTCGCTACATTTCACAATACTTCCACCAACAAATGAGTGACAATAGGATTGAAATAACTTACCATTAATTGAATCCTTTAGTGCAACAATTTCTTGTCTATCTTTCTCTCCTGCCATCCTACATACACTAACAAAAGCAAATAGTATTATATACTTGTATTAAATAGAATTAACTTCCACCAAGAAGTGAATAACAATGGGATTGAAATAACTTACCCAATGTTATTTGAGTCCTTTAGCCACAACTCTTTCACTAATTTTTGAGGGTAATTGAGGGTAATTACATAATTTCACTAATTTTTGTCCAATTTGATGGCAAAAATTAACATGGAGTTAAATTGCTACTTTTGAAACTTCAAAGGGTAAATTGTCAATTTTGAAACTTTTTGAGTAAAATTGAAAACCCTTAAAACTTTAGAGATGTAAAGTGAATTGAATTTACCCCTTAATTATGAGATAATACAAAAATCCAAAGATAATATAAAATCAATATAACTTTGTTTTTTTTTTTTTGAAAAGATAAGACCAATATAACTAATGCACTAAGATATTATAAAAAGCTTACACTTCAATTGTATTCAATTTGATCGATCAATTGATCCGATCACAATCAATCAAATTAATTCACTAGAAATGATGGATATTTGATCAATCAATTTATTATATCGATCAATCGAACTAATTCAATAGGATCAATCGAATGTTTGATCGATCATTTGATCTTATCACGATCAATCGAACTAATTCATTGATTGATCGGATGTTGATCAAATGTTTAATCTAAATAATTTTATCACGATCAATCAAACTAATTCATTAAGATTGATCGGATGTTTAATCGATCATTTGATCCTATCATGATCAATTGAACTAATTCATTAAGATCGATCGGGTGTTTAATCGATCATTTAATCTATTACGATTAATTGAACTAATTTATTAACATCAATTGGATGTTTAATATAAATGACCCTATCACGATAAGTCGAACTAATTCATTAAGATAGATTGAAAGTTTAATTGATCATTTGATCCTATCACGATCAATTGAACTAATTCACTCGAATAGATCCAATGTTGGATCGATCATTTAAACCTATCACAATCAATCAAACTATTCAATAGGATCGATTGGATATTTAATTGATAAATTGATCTTATCACAATTAATCGAACTAATTAATTAACATCAATTCTAGTGACGTAGTTCAATTGGGATGTTTAATCGATCATTTGATCTTATCACATCATTAATTGAACTAATTCACTATGATAGATCGGATGTTAGGTTGATCATTTGATATTATTATGATCAATTAAACTAATTAATTAGTATTGATCGAATGTTTGATGGTGCCTTGTTTGGACCAAATAGGTGTTTGCTATTCATTATTTTCTATTGTTTATTTATTTTCTCAACCAATCAGCGGCGATATTGAGTTATTGCTTATTTAAACTAAATAACGCGACTACGGGTGGCGCTATATCCATTTCTTTTCTATTGTCCTATTATTTTTCTCGTCATATTAGCGGCGACCCAAATGTCGCCGCTATTGAGCTCTTATCAGCAACGATATTGGGAGTCGCTGCTGCTTGGGACGAATAGCAGCGACTCTATGTCGCCACTATATCCATTTCTTTTCTATTGTTTTATTATTTTGCTCGTTAGATTAGCGGCGACACAAATGTCGCCGCTATTGGTCTTGTATCAGCAGCGACATAAAGAAGTCGCCGCTAATTATAATTAATAGCAGCGATTTTTGTCGCCGCTATTTCAGTGGCTGCTGAATACTCATTATTTTGGTGTACTTAGCTGCCACACAAATAGTGGCGACCGGAGTCGCTGCTATTCATTATAATTAGCGGCGACGTCTTGATATCTTATTAAAAGCTTGATGTTTCTCGAAAGACAGTGCAGCCGCCATTTCATTCATTTTTTACGAGTCTTTAGGGAAAACGATAAATTTACAAATGCCAACAACTAGCCAGAGGTATATATTGTCGCTAGCCACAGAGTTGCTGCATGTGGCTCTCCTTGAGTGACTGAGCAACCCAAGGACCGAGTAGTTCTTCCCTATCAGTACTCTTCTTGAGTTGTATTAATTATCGTGATTAATATTTGCAAACATGATCATATGTGAGTAATTATTCAAATAATGTGCATGGGTGAACATATGTGAGTAAGTCAATTGCATAAACATTTATGATGTAATAACCAACCACCAAAATTTTATCATAAATTATCAACTCTTGACCACAAACAAATTGAACTGAGCACAAAGCAAAATTGTAATATTAAATTATCAATTATTTCAAAAGTTTAACCCGATAAAGAAAATAAATTTAATCACAAATATTTAATTGAAATGAAGGTAAAATAACAAAAAGTCAAGTTCAATCTCAGAACTTTTAGCTCTAATACTATTCATTAAATTATCACATATCTCAAAAATATAGAAAGGAATAGCAAAGAAGGGCGTCACTCTAAATAAAACAGAGAGAATCACTACAAACAAAATATTTATGAATAAGACCAAATACTAAACATAATTTATGATAAAGTCGTACGTAACAAACACCAACGCAAACAAAAGTAGTAGACCAATAAAACTCCTACTCAGCACTGCACTGTATGCACCATGTCATCTACGCATGCAGAAATTCAACATATTGTCTTGTTGGCACAGAATTTCATGGAGGTGCATCAGACAAAACTATTGTACTTTTTTTCAATTCTTTATAAACATAGAAGAACCACACTCCAGCTGCTGCATATTAGGGATGATCTTTGTCTTTTTCAGAATTCTGAACCTTGCTTGACAAAGCATTTGTACTACTTTTTTTTTTTTTTTGGTTTTTTTTTCAATTCTTTATAAACATAGAAGAACCACACTCCAGCTGCTGCATATTAGGGATGATCTTTGTCTTTTTCAGAATTCTGAACCTTGCTTGACAAAGCATTTGTACTACTTTTTTTTTTTTTTTTCAATTCTTTATAAACATAGAAGAACCACACTCCAGCTACGTATTGCATATTAAGGATGATCTTTGTCTTCTTTCGAATTCTGAACCCTGCAGACAAAAAACAACCTAACGAATATTAAAAAAAGCATCTAATCAGTAAAAGCATTGATATCAAATTAAGTATCAACACCCTCCCTAGTAATCCCTTTCCTCATTTGAATAGACAAACAAATTAAGTATCATCAAGGAAACTTTTTATAAAAGAATCATAGAAAACAAAGTTTAATTCCATCAATCTTCTTCTTCTTCTAAATGCTGTAAGGAAAACAAGAACAAAAAACCATAAATGATCCCACTCACACTGCTCTCTATTTGAAAAAAAAAGAAAAGAAAAAAGTATTCTTCTGGGGGAGTGCTGATGATGCATATGGGCATAGTAGTACATAAAATGTGAGAAATTTGTGCGATTCATGAGGACCGGTTGTTAGCAAAAATGGCAATGTTCCTAAAAATACTAACATATTTATACAACCACAAGTGTCCAGTGATCGAAGAGAGTATATATATTGGTTGCTTGTTTCTTTTCAGTAAATAATGCACTGAAATATTAATCATATGTTGTGGAAAATTGGATCTGTGGAGTAAAATGAAATGCTTACTCTTTCTCAGAACAATCAATTGATGGTGGAATGCATGGTTTGCTCTCCCAAAGCCAATGTATGGTGGAATTCAGGTCATCCTTCCAATGCCCTTCATCTTCTTTTGTTGCTTGTACTCTTTTAGCTTTGGTGCTCAAGACTCCATCAGAGAACTTCATCTCTTGGCATTGACTCACAATCACTTCTTCCAAAGATGGGAACTCGAATGAATAACCTCCTGAGCAAAAGTTTGAAAGCTGTGGCAAGCAATCAAGTTTTAAGCTTGTCAATTTGCTGAAAGTTATCACCTGATCATTCCCTTCACCTCCATCACCTCTTACAATTTCAGTTATCGTCTTGCATTCACTTACACTCAGTTTTTCAGTTGCACAAGACTTTTAGCTGTTGAGGATGTAACCAAACTAATCAACCCATGACACTTCAATATTTCAAGCTCTGACAAATTTTGGAAAGATACTGATGATGGTACCAACATTTTCAACATGCCACATTCCGACACTTTTAGAAATTCCAGATTATGAAAAATTGGGCATGGTTGGGTGTCTTCGTTCCACAAATGTGTTAGCTTAAGATTTCTACTTAGCTTCAACACTCTCAATTGTGCGAGTATCCCAACATGTTTTTCTTGATCAAGAAGTTCTTCATATGGGAATATTTCTTCAAAAAATGTATGATGCACATCAAGTTCCTCCAGATTGTGCAATCTTTTCACAAAATTAGGTAGGCGAACATCTGCTTCATTATGATTGCATGCCAACCGGAGAGATTTTAATTTGCGAAAGCACTCCTCCAAAAACTGGCAACGCCATGTGGTGTCATAACGCCAATAGCATCTTCTCCAACTTGGGGAACGTAGCCTATCAATCAACCAAAGAAATAAACAAAAGAAAGATGGAATTAGTATTTAGTGTTAGAATATATCGTGTGAGATTTGATATTATGAGAATATTAAAAAATCAATACTGATTTGATTTTATCAATCATATTTTTTTGTATTCTTTCAACATCCTTATAAATTTGAATCATTGTATTGTAAAATAATCAATTTGAATAAAAGCATAATGTAGCACGTAAGTTATAGACCACATCATGTAAAATATTTTATCTATTTTTATTATTCCTATTTTATTTTTTTTCTCATTTAGTATTCATAGTATTATGAATTTCTTCATTCAATTCCCTCAAGAAGTTTGATTAAATTGTAGAATTTATTGTGAGGACTAGGAAATGGAATATGCCTGTGAATTGTATAAACATGTTAGACAAATATGTCTTCTTAGATGAAAACTAGAAAGAAAATTAAAGTCTTTCATCATCTGAGAAGTCCAACCCACGAATAAATCAAATCTTAAAAAATATAGTTTGTTTGAATACCCAGCCACGCTCCTCTGAAACGACAACGTGCACTCAATCCTCCCTGCTTTTCCCTTTGGCCAATTTTGAAGGTTCTAGCTTTCCCAGGAGTCATCTTCGTCTTCCAATCGACCATCGCTGCTGAAATTCACGCTGCTCAGCGTCAAGTTCTTGTTGTTGTGCTTGTGCCGCTCTGTCCCAACAATGCAATCAGGCTCTTTCACTGCGCCCGATTGAACAAGATTAACGAATTCATGGGGTTAGGGTTGGGGCAATTTAGAAAGTTTCACAGCAAAAAAGTACATGTGTGGCACGTGATTAAATTTCCATAAGAGAAGACGGGAGTGAGTAATGGATTGGCCACATTAACAAATTTTAATAAAATTTTATTAGAGTAAATTGACAATTTTTAAATGTTGGACGTCAAAATGCAAATCGGGTGAAATTTTACTAGGTAAAGTGTATTTTTTTCTATATAATTTATATGCAGAAAGAAGTCAAGAGATCCCATCATAAGAGTGCAAGTATGGGAGTCCATACTAGGAATGACATTGTTTTCATTAATATAATGATTTTTGTTTTATTCATGACCTACTTTGAAATATTGCATATAAATGAAATAAATGCATATAGCATCCAAAAATAAATAAAGAACTAAAATGATAGCTACCAAGAAAATTGGGAAGTAGTGGGGTGTCAGACTAAACAACTCACATAATGGAAGATAAGATATATATGAAGTAAAACACCAAATATGTTTTAAATTTATAATCTAAAAGGTGTAAAGCTATAACAAGGGAGAGTAAAAAAATTAATTTTGAACCCTGCTGACAGAAAACAACCTAACGAATATTAAAAAAAGCATCTAATCAGTAAAAAGCATTGATATCAAATTAAGTATCAACGCCCTCCCTTGTAATCCCTTTCCTCATTTGAATAGAAAAACAAGTTAAGTATCATCAAGGAAACTTTTTATAGAGGAATCATAGAAAACAAAGTTTAATTCCATCAATCTTCTTCTTCTTCTAAATGCTGTAAGGAAAAACAAGAACAAAAAAACCATAAATGATCCCGCTCACACTGCTCTCTATTTGAAAAAAAAAAAAAATGAAAAGAGTATTCTTCTGGGGGAGTGCTGATGATGCATATGAGCACAGTAGTACAAAAAATGTGAGAAATTTGTGCGATTCATGAGGACTGGTTGTTAGCAAAAATGGCAATGTTCCTGAGGACTGGTTTGGATATATTTATACAACCACAAGTGTCCAGTGATCGAAGAGAGTATATATATTGGTTGCTTGTTTCTTTTCAGTAAATAATGCACATGTTGTGAAAAATTAGATTTGTTGAATAAAATGAGATGCTTACCCTTTCTCAGAACAACCATTGTGGAACATATCGTTCGCTCTCCCAAAGCCAATGCATGGTGGTATTCAGGTCATCCTTCCAATGCCCTTCATCTTCTTTTGTTGCTTGTACTCTTTTTAGCTTTGGTGTGCTTAAGACTCCATCAGAGAAAATCTCCATCTCTTGGCATTGATTCACAATCACTTCTTCCAAAGATGGGAACTCGAATGAATAACCTGCCGAGCAAAAGTTTGAAAGCTGTGGCAAGCAATCAAGTTTTAAGCTTGTCAATTTGCTGAAAGTTATCACCTGATCATTCCCTTCACCTCCATCCCCTCTTACAATTTCAGTTATCGTCTTGCATTCACTTACACTCAGTTTTTTCAGTTGCACAAGACTTTTAGCTGTTGAGGATGTAACCAAACTAATCAACCCATGACACTCCAATATTTCAAGCTCTGACAAATTTTGGAAAGATACTGATGATGGTACCAACATTTTCAATTTCTCACATTTGGACACTTTCAAAATTTCCAGATTATGAAAAAATGGACATGGTTGGGTGTCTTCGTTCCACAATTGTGTAAGCTTAGGAAGAAAATATAGCTCCAGCTCTCTCAATTGTGTGAGTATCCCAACATGTTTTTCTTGATCAAGAAGTTCTTCATATGGGAATATTTCTTCCCAATAACTATGATGCACAACAAGTTCCTCCAGATTATGTAATCTTTTAACAAAATTAGGTGGAGAAACATCTGCTTCATTATGATTGTATATCAAGCAAAGTCTTTTTAATTTGCAAAAGCACTCCTCCAAAAAATGGCCATGCCATATGGTGTCATAATTCTTCAATAGCATATCCTCCAACTTGGGGAACGTAGCCTATCAACCACCCAAAGAAATAAACAAAAGAAAGATGGAGTTAGTATTTAGTGTTGGAATATATCGTGTGAGATTTGATATTATGAGAATATTACAAAATCAATACTGATTTGATTTTATCAATCATATTTTTTTGTATTCTTTCAACATCCCTATAAATTTGAATCATTGTATTGTAAAATAATCAATTTGAATAAAAGCATAATGTAGCACGTAAGTTATAGACCATATCACGTAAAATATTTTATCTATTTTTATTATTCCTGTTTTATTATTTCCACATTTAGTATTCATAGTATAATGAATTTCTTCATTCAGTTCCCTCAAGAAGTTTGATTAAATCGTAGAATTTATTGTGAGGACTAGGAAATGGATTATGCCCGTGAATTGTATAAACATGTTAGACAAATATGTCTTCTTAGATGAAAACTAGAAAGAAAATTAAAGTCTTTCATCATCTGAGAAGTCCAACCCACGAATAAATCAAATCTTAAAAAAATATAGTTTGTTTGAATACCCAGCCACGCTCCTCTGAAACGACAACGTGCACTCGATCCTCCCCTGCTTTTCCCTTAGGCCAATTATGAAAGTTCGAGCTTTCCAAGGAGTCCTCGTCGTCTTCCAAGCGACCATCGCTGTTGAAATTCACGCTGCTCAGCGTCAAGTTCTTCTTGTTGTGCTTGTGCCACTCTGTCCCAACAATGCAATCGGGCTCCTTCACCGCGCCCGATTTAACAAGATTTAACGAATGCGTGGGGTTGGGTTTGGGGGCAATTTAGAAAGTTTCACAGCAAAAAAAGTACATGTGTGGCACGTGATCAAATTTCCATAAGAGAAGACGGGAGCGCGTAACAGAATGGCCACATTAATAAATTTTAAAATTTTATTGTAATTCATTGCCAATTTTTAAATATTGGACGTCAAAATATAAATAGGGTAAAATTTTGGTAGATAAAATATATTTTTTTATATATAATTTATATGCAGAAAGAAGTAAAGAGATCCCGTCATAAGAGTGTAAGTATGAGAGTGCATACTAAGAATGACATTGTTTTCATTAATATAATAATTTTGGGGTGATTACCTTTTGCTCCCATAAACTACATCGCCTTGACACTTTCCCCTCATAAACTATCAATTATGACACTTGATCCCATCAAACTATTATCTTATAATACTTTCCCTCATTCCGTCAATCAAATAAGTTAAAACTAACGGTCAACGGATAGAGAATTTCTTTTTTCATTTTTGTCCCCATTTCAAATCACTAAAATAACACTTATACCCTCTTAAAATGGGGGCAAAAATGAAAAAATAAAAATAAAAATAAAAATTCTCTCTCCGTTGACCATCCTTTCGACTGACAAAAAATGAAAAAGTGTCATAAGATGATAGTTTGATAGGGTCAAAACACTGTAATTCATAGGGGTAAAAGATAATTACCCCAATCATTTTTGTTTTACTCATGACCTACTTTGATATATTGCATATAAATGAATAAATAAAAAATAAATAAAAAGCTAAAATGATGGCCACCAAGAAAATTGGGAAGTAGTGGGGTGTCAGACTAAGTGGACTGGGTAGTATCGGTTAACAATCCAAATACTACTAATAAATAAACAAACTGGGATGTTATGTGCTACTAGTGGACTAAGATGTTGCAACCTACTAGTCTAAAAATTAATAAACTTTATGCGGTGGGAGTGTTGACCCCAAAATTCATTATCCGAGTTCTCGCTCTAAACAAAAGATGTGAATATAAGACTTTACTTTAACTAAATGATGGTTGCGTTGCATATGCATACATATATAATTATTGTTATTAATATTGCTTTAATAAACCAACAATCTTTTTCCTTTATTCCGATTCTTTTTTTCTTGACTTTTCTTTTTAATAATAATAATTTTTTTTTTTTTAGTGTTAATGGCATAACAAAACAACTCACATATTAATGGAAGATAAGATATATACGAAGTAAAACACCAAATATGTTTTAAATTTAGAATCTAAAAGGTGTAAAGCTATAACAAGGGAGAGTAAAAAAATTAATCACCTCTTCATTGATGAAAGCTTGCATAACAAAATAAGGAGTCTCCTCAGCACTCCTTTCCCTGAGTTCTTTGTTGATTGTCATGTCGGAACTGAGAGATTTGGATACGAGTGCCTCTACTTTAGGGCAATTTACTATCGCCAGTTCTTTCAAGGATGGAAATTCGATGTTACTTCCGATGCAAAATCTTTCGAGAATTGGGAGACGTACTAGATGCAAAGACTCTAGTCGAGGAAACAAAGACTGAGTTATTTCATCTTTTACACCTGATTCTTCTACGACTAGTATCTCTTCCATAGCCTCACATTTGATGACGAAAGAAGTTTGAGCTGCACCATAAATCTAGCTATAGAGAATGGCAATATATATTTTATGTTGCCAATGCCCCACACCTCCAAGTGTAACAAATTTTCAAATCTTGACGTTGCTTGCGTGTTTCTTAATATGCAAGAGGACCTTTGTAGATGTTGGTTCTGCTTATCTCTACCAAGTTAATCGATGACAGCTTTCAACTTTTCCACGATAGGGAACACAACCTGCAACGACAATTAATACTTCATTCTTCAACAACATAAAAGATGCACAAACTAGAAGTGTATGCATATTATTCTTCATTGGATAAAAAGACCAAGTTTTACTTGACCATGGTGACATAGCATGCTATGAGAGGAAAGAGTTAACAAAAGATACATTCATTTTAATACTACACCACGTTAGCGGATCATGTTTGGTCTTGATTATTATTTTGTTCATTAGAATTCTTGAGCATTTTACGTATGGTTTTATCAAGAGTAGAAAAGATGTTCTATCAATAAGAGGGAGGGAATCTTTAATGGCAAGCTGATGGCAACATACATAAAGCAACCCACAAAATGGACGACAAGATATATAAGTAAGTAAACACCAAATATGTTTTAAATTTAGAATCTAAAAAGTGTATAAAGCTAAAACAAGGGAGAGTAAAAAAATTACTTACCTCTTCATTGAAGAAAGGTTGCATCACAGAATAAGAAGTCTCCTCTGCACTCCTTTCCTTGAGTTCGTTTTTGATTGTCATGTCGGAACTGAGAGGCTTGGATATGAATATCTCTACTTTAGGGCAATTTTCTATCGTAAGTGCTTTCAAGGTTGGAAATTCGATGTTACTTCCAAAGCAGAATCTTTTAAGGATTGGGAGATCTTTTAGACACAAACACTCTAGTCGAGGAAACAGCACCTCTGGAGTTATTTCATCTTGTACTCCTAATTCTTCTACGACTAGTATCTCTTCCATAGCCTCACATTCGACGACGTGAAGATGTTTGAGCTGCACCATAAATCTAGCTATAGAGAATGGCAATATATATTTTATGTTGCCAATGCCCTGCACCTCCAAGTGTAACAAATTTTCAAATCTTGACGTTGCTTGCGTGTTTCTTAATATGCAAGAGGACCTTTCCGGATGTTGGTTATGCTCTATCTCTACCAAGTTAACTGATGTCAGTGTCAACGATTCCAAGATGGGGAACACAACCTGCAACGACAATTAATACTTTATTCTTCAACAACATAAAAGATGCACAAACTAGTAGTGTATGCATATTATTCTTCTTCATTGTATAAAAAGACCAAGTTTTACTTGACCATAGTGACATAGCATGGTATGAGAGGAAAGCGTTAACAAAAAGATACATTCATTTTAATACCACACTACGTTTGCGGATCATGTTTGGTCTTGATTATTATTACTGTTCATTAGAATTCTTGAGCTTTTTACGTGTGGTTTTATCAAGAGTAGAAAAGATGTTCTATCAATAAGAGAGGGACATCTTTAATGGCAAGATGGCAACATACATATATACATGTCGTTGTTGTTGAATGTAACAATCCATAACGGCATGTTGTCCTTGCTAAATGGGACAATTAACAAAATATATCGCGTCACTACTTGTCATGTCGGCTTTACACAATATTGTTTACTTATGATAATCTGTAACATATTTGTAAGTAACCATGAAAATATGTCTATTGCTTACTCCTAATCACCACCCAATACACGAGAAGTTGTATGCAACAATTAGCATGCAAACTCAAATTGAAGTCTTATTAAACTTTTTTAACAAATAATAGGATGTTTAAAATAAATCTAATATTATTTTCTTTAATTAATTAAACAAAGTTACCTCTTCATGGAAGAATGGTTGCATTGCAGAATGAGGGCTCTCCTCTGCAGTCATTTCCTTGAGTTGTTTGCTGCCTGTTAGGCCTGAACTGACAGGTTTTGAATATGAATGTCTTTAATTTAGGGCAGTTTTGTACCACCAATTTCTTCAATGATGGAAATTGATAATACTTCCTGTGCAAAATCTTTTGAGGAATGGAAGATTTTCTAGCCACACATGCATTCTAGTTGAGGAACAACACTTCAGGAATGACTAATTCTTCTGTAACTATTATCTCTTCCACAACCTTGCATTCCTTTACGTGAAGATGTTTGAGATGCACCATAAATCTAGCCGTAGAGAGTGGCAGCAGAAATTTTATCTTACTAGAGCCTTTTACTTCCAAGAATGACAAATTTCCAAATCTCGATGTTGCTTGCATGTTTGATAATCTAAAAGAGGACCCTCTTGGATGTTGGTTATGTTCTATCTCTGCCAAGCTTACTGATGACAGTTCTAACTTTCCAAGATGGGGAACACAACCTGCAGGTAGTAGCAATTATTCCTCCTCCTGAACATACAACCTATAAGATACACAAGCTGGGTGTGCATAATTGTGTGTGTGTATTCTTTGGGCAGGAATAAGGTCATGTTTTGTCACATGGGACATTCACTTCAATTGAAAATGGTAAGGGATCATCTTTGTTCCAATGATTCTAAAACTTCAAGATTAACATTGCTACAATTAGAAAGATATAATTTCTTAGGTTAAAAAAAATAAAAAGTAAACATCTATTTGTAGTTTGTACCAAAGTGGGTGTGGGATCATTATTTGATGAATTGGAATTTAATATACCTGTTCATGTAGAATTGGCATGTGAAAATGAAGCTTTTCCTCTAAAATGATTTCTCCAGCATCTGTTATGAATGGATTTTGTGTGATCAAGAAACCCATGAGCTTTGGAAGATGCTCTAGTGCCAAGTGACGCAGTTTAGGGAACAAGGATGTATCTTTGTCTTCTATTTCTCCACTGTCGTTCATGACTATTGCTCCCATGCTACCGCATTCTCTTACCTCCAATTCTTGGAGTTGTTCAAGGTTCCTAGCCATGGATGATGAGAAGATAAATTTTAATTTATTACACTTCAACTTTGACAATTCTCAAGTTACGAAAGGATAATGTCACGGAAGTTGGTCATGACATATTTCTTCCAAGCTGGTCATATTTTTAGAACAAACGCTCTCCAAGGCAGGAAAAGGCAACATGCGGCATTCTTAACTTAGTGATATATTTAATCTAGATTATTTTGGATATGGAGATGCTTCAGTTGTTGAAAATCTTCTCTATCCAATTCATATAGAAGACTCTTAACACCCTTTAACTCATCTAGATAAAGATCTTCTACTCTCCAATAGCATTTTAATCCCAACCTCTAATTGAATGCTCGTATTTAGCTTGAGTTTTAATGATTTTGAGGCTTCATGCTTATTAGAAGAGTCGGACATGATCTCCTACAGATATTGCATCTTTTAACTTTTCAAACGAAAGATCTTTTGGCAAACTTCGACATCTGTAATTTGTATCTCTAAAGTGATCAAACGTGGCAAATGTTTCGAAGGCTTGCATTATTTCTTTCAGAATTGGGTCCATCAATCTCCCACTGAACAAAACTGTTTCCCATGTACAACTCTTCTAATTCAACCAAGCTTGATAGCACATTAGGTGGAATCCCTTCAAGTTTGGAACAATTGCTCAGATCCAACAACCGTAAATGAGTTAACAATTCTATTTCTCTTGGCAATTGTGAAAAGTTAGAACTTGATAGGCTAAGAACTACTAAATTCTTGAGCTCTCCAATTATAGCTATGTCTTCCAACACACATTGATCCAGGCACAATGTTTGCAGTTTTCCAAGGAAACCAAGTGATGAAGGAAGTGATGGAAGTTTCATTTCAGTCAAATCCAAAACTTGGAGCTTTCCCATCCCTTTAAAGAACGTCTCTGGGATTTGCAAGGATCGATCCCCACCATTCACATATAAAAATCTTAAATCTGGACATTCCATGTCGTTAGGAAGTTCATGGATATCTCCACCACGGATAGAGAATGCTGTACATCTTTTGAGTGCATCCACATCTGGCCATTTTTTTAACCCACTATTATCTCTCAGTACAAGCATATTGTGATCCCTTGACGCTATGAATGTCGCAACATCACGAATAACATCATGCATATGGCAATGGTCAGAACCATGGGGACAATCTAGCAACAGACAAGAGTCTTTCAAATTTAGAACGTGGCTATATAATCTGTTGCTGGCTTCTTCTAAAGAATTAATGCCATTAAAGAAACCCAATCCATAACAGTATTTCAACAAGTCCCGATAGGTAATGGTGTAATGCATTTCAGCACAAAGCAAAAAGAAATATTGAACCTCTGGACTTTCAAGATGACTATAACTCAACTCTATAGAAGAATATATAGTTTTCTGCATTCTTGTGAGGTGTTCGGGAGCAGGACTTCTTAGTTGATTCAGTGCATCCTTCCATACACGTAAACTCTTATTTTTTAATGCCCTAGCAACTGTCACAAGCGCAATAGGTAGACCTGCACACTCCTTAGCTACCTCTGTTGCTATGCATCGCAAATTAGAGTCTTTAACACAATCACCCACCATCATTTGAAACCAATTCCAAGCTTCACTTTCGGGTAACACTCCAAGCCCAAAATCCTTCTGGGTGCCCATTTCGCAAGATAATAGATTCTTATCTCTAGATGTCAGTATTACTTTGCATTCTGTAAAAGGAATTCCTATTTTCTCCAAATCCAATTTCTCCCACATATCATCTAGGATAACAAGTGTCTTCTTGTGTTTTTTTAATCTTCGCATCAGATGATTTGCTCTTCCTATTTCACTCTCCGCATCGAGCTTTAGATCTAGCATGTCGGCGATTTCTCCTTGAATTCGTCTCAGATTTGGGCTCTTTGTCACATACGCCATGGCCACATCGTCGAATAATTTTTTTTCCTTAGCTTGCCTAGCAACTTCTCTCACCAGTGTAGTCTTTCCTGCACCAGCCATCCCCCACACCCCGATCACGTTGGTATTAGCATCTCCCAATGCCTCCATAAGTCCCTTCTCAGTTGACATTCTTGAATCAAAGTCCATGTAATCCATTTGTCTCCTAGACACCTCTCCCTGTGGAGCAACACGGTAGGAAACTTTTTCAAATCTGCCATCTTCCAGCATTTCATCAATAACTTGCACCATCTTCTTTGCTTTCCGGCTTAACTGATGCCGTATCTTCAAGTTCAAGCATGCCCCATTAGAACACCTCGGCTGCGCTCTTTCTTCGACTGGAACAATTTTCCCGGCCTCTTCTGTAGTTTCATCTACCTTTGTCAACCACGTGGTAACTGCATCTTCAATTTCTTCACCGTCTTTTGTAGCAGAATCAACGGAATGTTGCACAATACATCTAATCGACTGCAACCTCTGCAGCTTCTTCTCCATAGTCTTAATGTTGTTGTCGTATTCAAAGGAATAACATAGCCACTGGCCAATTGGTGCAACCAATAACTCAGCAATTTTTGTTACAACCGCACTTAGAACCTCCATTCTTGTTTCAAAAGGTTTTCCTTTATCTTCTCCTTCCCCTTTTCTTTTCTTTTCTTTTCTTTTTTTTTTTTTTTTTTCTTTTTTTTTTTTTTTTTTTTTCTGTTCAAGTAATTGAAAACTAAAATCCAAGAAACAGACAACTAGAAACTGCAATGATCAGAATAATTACTTTAATCATATCATCTTAAAACACTTGTAGTAGGACTTTCGATCATTTCAAACCTGCGTATCTTGAATCTTCGCATCATATTGGAAAAGTAGAACATGGAACAAAACCTGAGTTTCACACCTGCATTAATTACTTCATTAGCCCTCCAGTTGAGAGTAAAGTGTTTAAATTGGAAATGAGAGTTATTTAATGGTTAATTTATACTTTCACATCAATATTGTAAAATAATTACAAAATAAAAATGCAGTTCCTAACATTACTTTTAATATATAATCAATGTTAAAAGAATGTTGCATCATATACATTTTAATGAATCATCATAAATTTGAGAAAGTTCGGGATTTCTTTTACTTGACTTAATTGTTTCAAATTGAGCGTTCCATAGCCTACAAGCAACAATGTGCCACACGAAGCAGCAATAAGCAAATTATGCAAACGGTAATTCATAAGAGAGCTGCTGCTATTCGGAGGTTGCAGAAAACAAGGGTTTTCTGCCGACCTCTCATCAGCTGACACATCAACAATTTAAGAAAATTACAAAAAATTAAAATGAGAACAAAATACACTATTATTCCTCTCAAAGCAGTAACTCCGCCACCGTCGTGATAAACCCGTAACCCTTCACATCGTTGAACCACCGGCGAGCTCCCCACCCACCACGAAGTAGTAACTCCGTCGCCGCCCACTAGCTTCCCCGGCGTGACCCACAGCAAACAAAGCCATCTGCAACCCATCTGTAACAAACAAACCCATCCTCAAACAAACCCATCTGCAAAAGTTTGGGGTTAAAAACCCATTCAGCCGTGGGTTGGGCGGCGTGGCCCACCGGCGTGGGTGCGGCCTATTCCGGCCGACTGGGCGGTGGGTGGCAGCGAGGTTCAGCTTGGACGGCGGCGTGGGCATGGCGGTGGGCGGGTATCTCTCGCCCTCTCTCACTCGTCTCCCTCTCTCTCCGGTTGCTCTGACCGGCGATGCTCAGAGATTCCGGCATGGGGGGCGGGATTTCGGTGGTTGTAGTGGGGTATCTCTCACCCTCTCTCTGTCTCTCTCACTCTTCTCCCTCTCTCTCCGGTTGCTCTGACCAGCAATGCTCAGAGATTCCGGCATGGGGGTGGGATTTCGGTGGTTGCGGTGGGATCTACGATTGTGGTCTTGTGGGTTTTCTCCACTAGAGAGAGAACGTGGGAGGTAGAGAAGGTTTCAGATAAAGGGAGAACCAGAGAAGCAGAGAGATGATAAAAATCTAAGTGTTTTGTTCTCATTGTATTTTTTTGCAACAAGCTGACATGGCATTTATTTATTGGTGGGCAAAAAACCCTCATTGTTTGCCAAGACCGAACTGAAGTTAAACTCAATTCATAGAACCATGTGGACAGCTCCTATAGGTAATTCATAGAACCACAAAACATTGCGTTGGAGACTAATGTCTCATGTGATAATGTGACTTTTAAAATTATCATCATATTTGTGATAGATTATTATTAAATTTTTATCTAATCTTAATTTTAAAAAATCATATTAATTTTGAGAGGACATAAGGAGAACATGGGTGACATTTAGCATTATTCTATTCTCTATCCCACCAAGTTGAAGTCAAGCATATTGTTTTTTTTTTTTCTTTGAAAAATTTCACTTACGATCCTTGAACTTCACATATTTTAAAAAGACTCCCCAAATTTTAAAAACTCAATTTCACCCCCTAAACTTTTAATTTAATGCAATGTATCCCATTTGTCAATTTCTAGCATTAAACGGATGTTAAATGTTAAACATGATTAATTGACCTTTATACCCCTGAATTTTTATAAAATTCTACATTTACCCTTGTGACCCAATTTTTTTTACAAAATATTGTTTTTTGATATTTTGTAAGTTTTTGTTAATGTTAATGCTCAAAATTGATGGAGGGGGTATATTGCATAAAATTGAAAGTTCAAGAGTAAAATTTAGAAGGTCTTCTCAAAACACATAATAATTCAAGAGATCTTTTGTGATTTTTTTTTTCTTCATATTATTGGTGTTTTTGGGTGGAGTGGTAAGCCCAAAGTTAAAACCTAGAGAAAATAACAAGAAAAAAATGGTTAAAACAATGAATTTCACGGATCCGGATCCTCTCCAATCTATTATGGACCGAAAAATATCTAGTTTGTGGCCTAGATTTCTCTACAGAAATCCAAGGTTAAAAATAAGACACCTCATCTCCCAATTAAAAAAAATTCACAACGGAAACGGTCCCATCTTCCGTTAGATAAACTCCCTTCATCCTCCATCCCCATTCCCATCGTCTGCAGATAAAAGTGACCTCCCCTCCTTCGTCGGCCGACTCAGAGCTCACCGCCGGCAAGCCGAGATCCCATGGATCCTATGGTTTCAAGGGCCATTGAGAGGAAGGACTGTTGGGATACCATGGCTTCAACGGTTTGGGGTGTTGTAAGGGGAAGGATCGGACGGAAAAGGTGGCGGTGTACTGGGTTTGGCCGGATTGATCTTTGTTAAGGCGGTGGTGCAGATCTTTGCTAGTTTATTATTTAAGTTCAGTATTGAATCGAAGAAAACTTAAAAATTAGTTAAATTAAAAATTAAATATAAAAATCGTAAAACCTCAAAGAAAGTCAAAGGAGAGGGAAAGATAGAAAAGCCTCCGAAAAGAGTAATAGTGACAAAGGGAGCATTACGCAGTGGCGGGTTCCACGAGCCTCCTTCTTCTTCTTCCTTGGTCTGATTCTTTTGCTACTCTGAAACTCAGAATTCAATAGAAAGAGAGAGAGAGATAGAGGGGACAAACTTCAACATCACAAATCTCCATGCCTATTTTTTTAATACTACTATAAAATATAAACAAACAAAAAACTTATAGAAAACTGCACCGCTTTTTCTTCTTTTCCTGTTCTTATCCTTAAGGTTTCTACTTTTTGCCCTAACGCGTGCAGACTTAACGATAGTGTGCTGGAGTAAACGTTTTTGTTTTTTTTAATTTATTTTTTTTTAGGGAAATCACGTGTGTCTTTCACATACTTAGATTTTTGTAAAGAAATCTAGGCTACAAATTGGATATTCTCCGGTCTCTTTAGATTGGAGAGGATCCCTTTCCGAATTTCACGGCTCGAAACTTGGTAAAAAGATCATCTTTATTTTAAATTAAATGAATAGTATTTATTATTGTATTTTATAAAGATAAATTATCAAAAAAATTAAAATAACAATTTTACTCTCCTAAAACGTACTAATTAGATATTCTCCCTTTCTAAAATCTTATTCCCAGTACCAGTCCTACCGGAGAGATATGGACAACTAGCGGCAGATTCATCGTATTAGTGGAGTTGCGAATAATTTTGCTTTGTCTTTTGTGGACTCACAGAAACAGAACTTTATTAAAGCAAGACTTTGTAAAGACAAAGACTTTTTGGTCCTACTTTTTCCAGTTTGTAGAGTCAAGTGGCCTGCGTGATTGAATATCCTCTTCTGCTTTTGCCCTACCTTTTTTTCTTTTTATTTATTTTTTTTACATGTCCATATAAAGAAAGGGAGAGGGGTAATTCAAACTTGCGATCTCCACTTCATTAAGTGTGATCCACAATCGATTGAGCTACTCTTGAAAACGCCACACATTTTCACTCTCTTTAATTGACTAATCTTAAAAGTAGGACCATTTTTTTTATATAAAAAAAATTGATATAATTTACAAAATTTTAAAAAATTTCAATGAACTTCCACTCATTTAACATTATCTTCAAAGTTTTAAAATTTTCAATTAAAGGTATCAAATTTTTAATTTTTTTTTTAATTATTTCATTCCATTAGAATTTCTTATTACTTTTTTTTTTCAAAAATACTCATTTTTTTAATAAAAAAATAAATGTTTGAATCTTTACAATTTTTTATTTTTTATACTAAAAAATAAATAATATTTTAGAAATTTTGATAAGATTTAACCAAAATTTCTAACGAAATTAGATAATTGAAACAAATTAAAGTTCATTATTTATAATTAAAGGTTTTTAAACTTCAATATGATATTTTTAAAACGCGTAAGAGTAAAAATAAATAAATAACTGTGAAGTTTTTTCTACAAATTTTAAGTCATATAAATTTTGAAATAAAAATTTTGTTTTTAAAAAAAAAGTCATTTATTGTTACTCTTTTTAATCATAGGGAGGAGGGAAAGATTTTTTTTGTTTTTTAGTTGCATGTGTCGATTAATAAAGAGTTTTCTTGCTGGTTCTGTCAGATGACGTCAGGTTTTTTTGATGGGATTTGGCTTGGCGATGTAAAAAGAAAGAAATGTGTTAAAAGTTTAACTTTTTTGTTTAATTTTTGCTTAATTTTTATCTTTTTTATTTGAAAAAAAACAAAGTAAAAAAAATTTTAAAAAAAAGTGGCTGAAGCAATAATTTTTTTTTTGTCCTTCTTTTTATTGGTATTTTAAAAAAAAAAAAAATTTATTTTTTTATTTTTTAAAAAAATAAAAAATACAAAAATTGAGCAAAAGTTGAGAAAAAATTTGGGTCTTTATTACCCCTAAAAGAGAAAAGGAAGAAAAGGTTGCAATTATAGATGCACGGATATGATTGGGATTTGGCAAATAATTATATTTATATATTTATAAAGGGTTAAATGTTAAAAACTCCCATTAAAGTTTGAAGTCTTTATTTTTTGTCAGTTATGTTTTTATTTGTATAACAGAAAATACATGTGATTTTCATAAAAACTGAAATAGTACTTCAGTACTACTTCCATTAAAATTTAGTCCAAAACTTAATGAAATGACATATCAACATTAATCACATTGTGCTATGTGCCATATAATTAATTTTTTGATTTTTTTTAAATTATTTTTTTAGAAAAAAAAATAAAAAATAAAAATTTTGGAGTGGCTCCTTGGCCGGCCACCCCTTTGGCCATGGCTACCTGCGCTTGTGTCGCTGTTCCAAGCTACCATTCTCTTGTAATTGGCGTCGATTAAAGAGTGTTAATATTGAGACAAAATTATTCTCTTCTTTTAAAATTAAGACATTTTTGTTTCAATTTTTTTTTTTTTTTTTTTTTCCAAACCGGCTTCTCTTCGTTTCAACACCAAAAACTTGGAATATTACTTAATATAGTGACATAATCACATAGAATACTGCATTAGTGTATACAAAAGGAAAAAATAGCAAGAAGAAAAGCTGGATTTTAACTATCAAAGTATTAATAAAAAATTTGCATGAATCATGATATTAATGGTGTATTTATTATATTTTAATACTCATAAAACTCATACAGCTCTCAACTTATGAAGACAAATATTGAGCAAAGTAAACAAAATCTTTTTTATGAATACAAAATAAAATAAAATATTTCACTCAACAAAGTGAACATGAATCAAATGGCAGAGAAGGCTAATGAAAATGAGCATGGGATATTTCATCTCAAATCCCGATTCTATCCCTGCCCGGCAACAACATTTTTCTAAAATTATTCCAGAAAAGTGCTACTCCCCGGTAGAGAAACCCAAGCGAATTAAGGGATTCGGATACTAATGTACTCGTAAATTTGGTCACAAATATATTGAAAAAAACAAAAACAAAATCAAAGCAAAGACATGGTGAGTAGAATCACGTACCTCTGTTTTTACTTTTACCCTCCGTCTTGAAAGTGAAGAGCATAGATGGTCCTTAACATACGAGAGTGAATATTAAATCCAAGATCAGAGTTTGGTAGAGAAACTTTAGAGTGTAGCAGAGAGTGCAAAATGAGTATAGTGTAAACTGTGAACAATGAAATACGGAGGAAGCCCATCAAGAACATCATGGACAGAGGCGGAGCCAGAAGATTGGACAATGGAGGGCAATTTTTTAATAAAAAAATTAAATATTAAAAATTTTGGACAAGCTCATATTTATAGATATGTTTTTCAAATTTGGTCTCTATCAGCGGATGATAATCACAAATATTTGTTCTTAAGAATGGATCTAAGCAAGTTTACTAAATCTACTTCAACACGAGATCGTTTAGAATTTGACTGAAACTTAACAGAATCATTGTTTTTCTTTATAACTACAATTATATATTTATACAATTAAAATATAAAACATAAACTATATAAATTCATAGATAATGCGGGAAAAACAATTAATCTACAACAACAAATCAACAATTACTATTTAAATCTAAAAATTTAATGACATACCTCAATAGGCTAAAAGCCTAAAAAAGGGTCAACGTCCCAACTCTTCAAGAAGAAACAAAAGCCTGAAAATGCAGAGATTGGACAGTTGATCTTCAATCTTTTAAGATTACAAAGATAAAGGCAAAATTTAAAGTTTAGAAACAACACAGATATTCAGATCAGAATTTAATTTACAAGCACAATAAATTAACAAAACAACAAAAATAAAAAATAAAAAATTTACAAGAGTGAATTAATTTACCTCGTTGAAGTTGAAAACTGGAAAGTGAAACTGTAAAAGGAAAAACACAAATTTGCCAAGTCCTCAAGAAGAAGATCGGATCGAGTAAGAAAATGCAAGAGAAAGTTGAGAAACTGAGAAAATGCAGCGGATGAGCGGAGGAAAAATCAAAACTGAGCAAAACTTTTTTTTTTTTTTATTCTTTTCTTAAACTTTTGCTTATTTTAATATTTTTAGGCCACTTTTTCTTTTTCTTTTTTTTCATTTCTTTTTTGGCATGCCGTACAGCTTGTACCCCTCATTCCTCAATGCTTTGTTTATTTCTTCTTGTCCGCATGGGCAGATGGGTTGTAGAGCCTGTATGCTGGGTTATTCACTTATTTGGGTATATTACATTATTATTATATTTTTTAATATTTTGTTTGTCTTGTAGCTTGCTTGTGCCTAGTTGTTGTTTATCTTCAACCTCTGAAGGTTGAAATTTTCATGGCTGAATCGGCTGATAGGGGCATTTTAAAATAAATAAATAAACTCTTGAGTCTTGACATCATTCATGGCTGATAAAGGTATATTAGAGCATCATTCATATAAACAAATGGACAAAAGAAGCAGACAATATAATTGAGAAATTATGACCCACCAAAACATCATTATATCATGCATAGGCAGAGTAAGAGGAATATGAGATTCTCATATTTGCAATCTTAATCGTTCAATTTAATCTAAAGGCTCATATTACTTTATGTGTCTTACTCAAATTGAATCACAATTGATTAAATTGAATGGTCACAATTAGAGCAATATGAGAATCTCATATTTCCTTATAATATGAGAGGATTTAAATCCTTTTACTTTTGCTATTATTATGCTACATGTCCTACTCAAATTGAATGTTCACAATCGATTAAATTAAATGGTCACGAATAGAGCAATATGAGAATCTCATATTCCTATAATATGAGGGGATCATAATTCCTTCTACTTTTGCTATAGGTACCATACGGATCCAAAAAAAATAACGTATGGTGCAGGTGTTGAAAGTATGTCCCTTGTAATAATTGAGCAAAGTTGTTTGAAAAAAAAAAACAAAAAAACAAAAAAATCAAAACTTTACCCCTAATTATTCACATTTTGCAATTTTAATTTCAATGTTAAAATGTGACACTTTACACTAGTATCGACATTAACACTTGATCCCATAAAGTATACTTTACCCTCTAACGTATTTTGAGTTGATTTTACCCCAAGTAACTAAGTTTTGGGGTAAGTATCAATTTAGAGGGTAAAGTACCAATTCAAAATAATTCAGAGGTAAAATATATTTTATGGGTCAAGTGTCAATGTCAAATATTTTGGGAGGATAAAGTGTCACCTTTTAATATTAGAATTAAAAGTACAAATGAGTAAATAGTTCAGAGGTTAAGGTATATTTTTCCAACAAAAAAAAATGTTACATTGATTATCACATATATATATATATATAATGTATTAAGAAAATCAAGTAAATATAAAATTAGTATAAAAAAAAACAATGTAATAAGGGCTCGCTTTGGCAAATGCCACAAACCAAGAAAAAGCTTAAACAACTTGAGTAGGACTTTCATTTCAAACCTACGATAGGGCTGTAAATGAACAAAGTTACCCATAAACTCACCTAGGCTCGACTCAATAAAGCCCAATTGATGTGCGATTTAGTTATTAAATGAATCTTTCGTGGACATGAAATTATACTCGATTATTAAAGATATGTACCCAAATAAAACTTGGTCATTTAAAGTTCTGAAGATAATATAAAAGCTCGGTTTGCTTATTAGCACAATTCGTATATATTTATATATTTACATATTAATTCATAAATATATGCATATATATTAATTAATAAAAATAACTTATATAGCATATAATTTAAAGATAAAAGTTAATCATATGATCATATTTTAAATGATTTAACTATTAAGTATTCGATGCTCATTGAATCAACAATTTGAATTGTTAACCCCCAAATTAGCTTCAACTTTTCATTTCATCTTCTTCATGTCTTCACTTTTCACATTTGAATGTAACCTTAAATCATCCCAAATTAGACATAATGTACAATGCTCCTTACACATAATGACCATGCCTCCACCTAGCTCCGCTTCATGTGCAGTGGTTATAATAGTGTTCATAGAGAGAGGCAATTATGTGACGCAAATATAGGTGTTGTTTGGTATAATCTTTCTTCTCTCACCCTATAGGTCTCCAAGATTCATCTAGTTTCCTTGACGGTCATATTATAAATAAAATTTGTTTGTTATGTTTTAATTTTTCTTATACTGAAATACAAAATTTAAATAATCCGATGCAAGCCAAGCTCAAACTTGGCAAAATTTTGGAGTTAAGGCTTGAGATGGAGCTCGATACCATTCTAGCAAGCCAAGCTTGTACATGAAATGGGGCTCATGTTGAGCTCAAATTTGAGCTCGACAAAAAATTAATGAGGAGCTTAGAGACAAGCTCAACCCGCTCAAGCTCAGCTCGTTTACACCTTACCGTATCTTGAATCTTCACATCATATTGGAAAAGTAGAACATGGAAAAAACCCAGTTTCCCACTTGCATTAATTACTTCATTAGCCTTCGGTTGAGAGTCATTACGAATATTCAAAGTGTTTAAATTAAAAATGGGAGGTGGTAATTAAAACTACTAAAATTTAAATATATGAAAGATATTGTGATATATATATATATATATATCATATATATATATATATATATATATATATATTTCTTTTAACAAAACACAACTCAAACTCATACAAGATTTAGCTTATTAATTTTGAATCCAAAATTGATCCGGAGTGTGCAAAATATGTAGACAACTTTTATTCCTCACTTTTATTATTCCACTTTAATTCTCATCAAATAATTAATAATAATAATTAGTGGCGGCGTGAGACACATTTTGGCAACGTGATAATTTTGCTTCGTCTTTTGTGGGATCAAAGAGAAAGAACTTTATTAATGTAGTGACCCTAATAATTAACTAGGCATGAGTAGTAAAGGGATGGATTTAGGCTTCGGGTCACTTAAACCACTTAAAGGGCGATTTTGACTGAAGTGCGGATGTACGTTAGGTCAAGTGAACGTACGTTGTTGTTTTTAGTACGGACATATGGTGGGGGACCATCAAATGTACGCTCTACAAACTATACAACGAACATACGTGGGACCACCGAACGTATGCTACTTTTTGAAATACCGTGGTTAATACACTGACGTAAGGTAGCTTTTAGATGCGTTGGGTAAAACCACCAACATACGCTAAGGTTAGGTAGATGTTCGCTGCTTTTCAAGGAGTTGGTGGCAGCCCTACCCACTTCATTTCTCACACTCTTCAAACGCCCCTAGGCTACAAGTGTGTGTTTTGTGAGTGTTTGTGACGTTTCTTGTGTGTTTTGGAGCTTGAGGGAAAACTCTTGTATAGTTTTGTTTGGGGAGGTAACATTCAACTCCTTAGCTTTTATTACGCTTATACTACTCGCTTTGTTGTTTTGTTGTAATTGGTTGTAGTGTTAGATGTTGTGTCTTAAATCTTGCTTAAGTTAACGTTTTGTTAAACTTAGCGTTGTTCCTTTGCATTGAGGTTTCAATTTGAGTTAGGAGGCCTTAGGAGTCTGTGATAGCCTTAGGAGTCGAAGAATAGGCGGACAGTGGAGAGAAAATGAGGTTCTCCTTGAAAGACGTCGGAGAGGACATACGGTCTTGTGAGAAGACGTACATCCTATCGTAACGGTGGATGTACTAGCCTCGAGCCCAGACGCATTACTAGAGTATGATGAAACCCTATTTTCACCACTGTCCTAGCTCCTATTTTTCTTACTTTAGAGTTGTTTTGGTAGAAGTATGACTAATAGATAGTTTTTCACTGATTTGGAGAACCCGGATCGATTAGAGTATTTGGAGATACTTTTCAACCCAGGTGAGTTTTTAACTCACATAATGCTTAATGTTACTTTTCCATGCACTGCACATCTATGTTGTGTACCAAGAAAACATACATATTTTACAACTCTCATCATTATACTTGTTGCATATGAACTCGGCATTTTGAGAAAACGTTGTGTTGAATATGCTAATAAAGTGGGAACCACATGCAGCGAGCACACTAAGTGTCACTATTATACTTATTGCATATGAACTCTGGCATTTTAAGAAAAACGTTGTGTTGAATATGCTAATAAAGTGGGAACCACATGCACGAGTGCGCTCGAGCACACTAAGTATCGATCAGTGCATCCCAACATGGCAATTTCAATTTTATTAAAGTTGTAAACCCTAGTTTTAGGCCTATAAATACATAATTATCATATTAGTTTAGGGAGGCTATGAATTATGAAATTTCATAGGAGAAAGAAGAGAGTTTTAAGGTTTCCCATCTTTTGGATCTCAACTTTGTGATTCTTTATTTGTAAGCACTCATTTTTCCATCAAAGAATGTTTTGTCTATCAATAACATGAAAGGCTAAACCTTCAATTAAGATTGAATATGAAGCCTCACTTATGATTAGCAATGTAGTTTCATGTAATTAATATTTTCCAATTTAATGATTCAATTGCATTATTGTTTTACCTTTTTATCAATTAGAATGATTCTTGGATATCTTTTGTGATTTAAGGATACATTATATGATTTAGGATAGTTCAATACAATTGATTGCTTGGTTTTCTTGATTAAAAGATTGGATCTTCCTATGATTTATTCTCTGGATACAATTGATGTTTTGATATAGATTGGATATTTTCTTATGATTTACGGATACTGATTAATGATTTAATTGAATATTTGATTTTCTTTTGTGATTTGGATTAAGAATGGATACATGGGATGTTTTGATTAACTCTTTAAGGCAAAAGTCAAACATACCTAAGATTTATATGTGAGAACTTTGGAATATTATAGATCATGGAACTATGTGTTATGAATGTGTAAGTGTGGATTTTGAAACCTTAGTGCTTCATCAATAGATTACTTTCACTTAATTTGTTTTATGCTTTTGTTTTATTCAAACATCAATCATTCAAAACTAGGAACTAGATTAGAATTAAATTGCTTTAGATTTAAACTTGCTTTCAAGAATACAATTCCTCGTGAGTTCGACCTCACACTTGCAAACCATTATATTGCAAACAATTTGGCACTTGCGAGTAATTAAAATTTGCATAGCATGCAACATTGTGGGATGACAATTTATCATCAATGCAATATAGATATAATATATGTTATAACTAGAGATTCAAGTCATAGTTTAAGCGATAGTCTACCCAAGATATTACCTAGCAAAGGTTGGCGCTTATCTCGGTGACATATAATACAATGTCGGTACTCCAACCATTGTACACTACCGTCTATAACATTAATAGCCTAATCGAGTCCAACTTCAAGTGGCCCACGCTAATAATGATATATGTCCAGTAATGAGTCTTGTGACCTACCAATTAGACATGATTGTGCTGATCACAAAACAACCATTGGATATAAGGCCCATACAACACACATGCATTTGACTTTAGAGTTAACATGTATAGTAAGTTCATAACCATTATCCCACACGTACCGGTGTACTATGTTATATGATGCATTAGCGCTTAACATGCCTAGAGCGTTAGGTTGTTTCTGCGCTACACCAACTTCCTAATCAAATGTTCATGAAAACTGCTTGGCTCGCTACAACAATAGGATAAGCTATTAAGCTACTGAATAAGCTACTGAAGCCGTTTATGAGTGTTTCATAGTAAGCAGCTTGGCTCGCTACAACAATAGGACTTGCTATATAGTTTGCTTGTTTTGGCATCTTTTACATGCATGCTCTTACAAATCTCATCATGTTCATTATCTTGTTTAAGCACAATGATTTCACAAAATAGAGTTCATAGTAGGTCCAAACGTATTTCATTGGAGTTGTAAAAATGCATGTTTAGTACATATAAAATAGTCGTGCAATGTGAATAAAATAACAACAAATATCCATATGAGTTTATACTTACTAAGGCCGTAAAGTTCCTCCACGATTTCCTCCAAATGTTCGACACCCTCAAAATCTAAGAAAATACCTAAAATCAATCCTAAATTTGAGCGAAAATGAGTCTTAGACCTAAAAATGTCCAAAACAAAGTTTCTTGTTTGTTATTGTGAACCCACTACGCCCACCCTTGCATCATTCTACCTGGCCGGCAAACATTCTGCCAAACAGCGCAAATGTTCGAGCTTGAAGCTGAATGTTCAGCTAGAAAGGTAAAAAGTTCTCTATTGGGCTGAAAACTCATTTCAAACCAAACAGCCTTATAATCACTCCTAAGCAAGTTTTAAGGCTATAACAAGGTTCCTAACATACTCCTAGTCCAAAATAACATCTCCATGCAAAATAAAATATGTTCAACAAGAATGAAATGCTAACCTATGTTGAAACCAGGATTAAAACCTAAAACAACAACATAAGCCCAAAACTAGCAACCAAGCTATGAAAACACTTAATCAAAGTAACAACTAAGTAAAGAATAAGCTAAGTTAAAAGGTTACCTCTCTAGAGCAAGAACCTCCACGAAAGCCTTCATTCTTTTCTCACAACTCACAAGACACTCAAGTAGAGTTTTTCTACGGCTCAAAAGGTAGAATGAGGCTTAAAAGGGCATGGAAGGGGGTATTTATAAGGTTGGAAAAGCTAAGGGCACTACTGTGACAATCATGCAAGTTAGCAAATGTTCAGTGGTCCTAAGGTGAGCATTCAGTGTATTGTTCTCAAAGTGGTTCAGGGGTTACAGGGTGTATGTTGGGTCATTATCTAGTGAGTCAAAATTTCATTAATGAACATTTAGTGGTTCCTATGCAAACATTCAGTGTACTTTATTACCCAGTGGTTTCTTGGTTGTAGGCCAAATGTTCGGTGGTGTTTCTGTTGAATGTTTTGTTAGAACCAAAAAGCCACAAAATCTTTCTTCCAACGATCCTTAATGAACCGAAAAATCTTGCTAACCTTCTTACCAAGCTAAACACAACCTATTAATTATCCGAGACACTACACCTACAAGTGAGGGGGAGTGTTAAAATATTGATTAATTGATTAACTTTACTCATTCTTATAAGCTTAAGCTTTTGGGATAAATAATGATTTAGCAAGCTTAAACTTTACTTCTTGTCGTTAATTTCATAACCTTTTAATCTTTGAAGTGTGTAACGGTGTAAATCATATAAGAAACTAGTTTAATAAAGTGATATGTATTCTTAAAGCATGTAAGAAACACATGTCACTTTATTAAATTGGTTTGTAACTGAATTAGCTAATTTATGTCCAAATAACAATTGATTAGAGATCCACAAAGGTTAGGTTATTGCTCTCAAAGAGAAAAACTAATTACAAAGAGAAAACTTTTAACTTTAGTAAGAACTTGATGTAAATTAGATCCCCTAATAGTAAAGTGTCAAGTCACCTAGGCATACCAAAATCAATGAACGAGTTCACACACAATCGAGAGTGCCACGATAAGCATTGAATGTCGAACATTCAAACCCTTTAACTTGCACATGTTAATTCTTTAGCACTATTTTGTTGTTGTTTTAGTGTTTTCAGATTTTTAATATAGATGCAAGAAATTTCATTGATTTTGAGCTTAAAGCACACTTTGAGAAGACCTAGAAAATGTGGTTAAGCCTAACTAATCATAATAGAGGACTTATATGATGTGGTTAAGCTTAATCAAATCAAGGAAATGATTACATCGAAATTTCTTTAATTGGAGTTAAAATCGAATTGGATTAAATTTTGGATTTTGCACACATCTTAGTATTGCTTCTAGGGTTTGTTTTACATTCTATAAATAGGCCTCTCAGCCTTGAAGATAGGGTACTTAGTTTTAGACCAAAAAAAAAAAAAAAATTAGAGGCTTGAAGAGAAAATGAACATGGCAGGAGACCATTCTAGAACCACCATGAGTAGCTACATTCATAATATGGTGTTGATGTAGCCATTTCCAAATAACAATGGTTTAATTGTATTTTTAACTTAAGAATTTTCTATATGCATGATGGTTGTACAACTTAGAAAGTTTAAAATTTATATTCAATCATTATGAAATTATTTTCTTACCTTAGAAATTTTTTATCTTGATTGAATTCAATCATTCATTTTTTGTGATTATATGAATGATTGTTATACAACGTTTTAACTAACACATAATCAAAATGATTTGATAGGTCATGCCTAGGAAGGCTAATTACTCACATCATAGCTTAGTTTAATTTAGGTAGAGAATTCATATGACTCGAAGATGAGTTATGTTTATCCCTTGATTGCATGAAACTGATTAAGCGATTTGATAGTCCATACATAAAGAAGACAGACCGTACCGTATCAAGAGGTTAGGTAGACGGTTTGTACCAACCAAAGATGAATTATACTTATTTCTTAATTATGGTATTTTCTCGACTACTCGGGTGCAAGTATGAATTTTCCTTGTTAATTTATGATTAACCATAGTTATGCGATTAGCGGTGAAATCATCCACCTATTCTTTCTCTCATTATTACTACATATCTTTATTTTTAGAAAAAAAAAACAAATCAACTTTCTTTAAATTGAGTTATTTTTAATTTTGAAATGCTTAATAACAACGTATGTGCAGTCCTTGAGATTCGATACTTTCAATATAGTCCTATCTTAGAAAAATTCATTATGTTGCAAGTAATTTTTTTTATTATTAATATATTTGCACACAAAAAACCAGATGATGCACCCATCAACTTAACTCCCATTCTTAATCGATAGTACCAAAAGCCCCATTGAAGGCACAACAGCCACCTTAACCACCACCACTAATCGCCACCTTCAATTACTACCTTCACCACCTTTCAGATTTGATTTGATTTTGCAGTTTGGCATGACACAACATATGTCAGTTTAAATAAGTGGTGGAACTTTGATTTGGGCTTTTTTACTAACTCCGAAATCTCGTTGGCTATTTGGTTTTCCTTAATTTTAAGTTTATTTCTAATTTGCATTTCATGGTATATATTCTAAATTGGATGGTCGGTTTTAGGAAAAAATAAGTGCTTTATTATTAGTATATAGCTTGAAGTGTGGTGGGTCACATTTTGGTTGTTGTCCAAGTGCCAAAAATCAGGCTGCCAATTTTTTTTGAGAAATATTACACTTAGTAATATTTTTTTTCAAAAATTAGTTATTGAATGATGTGTAAGTGTAACTATCTCATAAAATTTATTATTTTAAAAATACATTATTATCTCATATGATGGTAACACATCACTTAGTAAAATTAGGAAGGACCCAATTGGGCTAGCTAACTACTATTAGGCATAGCCTTTCTCTCTAGAAATGCTTCATTTTTTCTCTCTTTCCAAGCAACACCAAAGAGAAAAAAACACAGGGAAAGGAAGAATGATTTCAATGTTCTTCCCTCTTTCCCCTTTTCTAGTAGCAGCTCGTTGTCTTTCTGTGGTTTTCTCTTATCTCCGTTTTTGGTGGGTTTGCTTTAGATCTAGTTTCTTCAAACTTAAATATGATTGTCTTTATCAGTTGCGTGTTTTCTTTTGTATTTGGACTACTCATATCTTAGATCTAATATACTTGGAGCAAACTTGTTTTTTAACTATAATTATATATGGGTTAATGAAAGTTTAAACTCATAAATATGCATTTGATTGTATCTAAGACTTTGTAACGTCATAACATTTGACTATGATTTTTATAACTTTATATTGTATTGTAAGAATCGTATGCTCTCTATTGTAAGAACTTTATACTCTTAATATTTCATCAATGAAATTTACGTATTTCAGTTTTTAATATATATATACACTAGAACCATCAATAGGTTTTGCAAACTATTTTTTCTTGAATACAGAGATTTTTTATTTATTTTTTATTTTTTTAATACTTCTTCCAAATTTTCAATCTATGGAGGAGTTTTTTTTTTTCTTTTTTTGACATGTCCACACAAGGATAGGGGGAGGAGGATTCGATCTTGTGACCTACGCTTCATAAGGCGTGGTTCACAGCCAATTGAGCTACCTCTTGGGGACAATCTATGGAGGAGTTATAAGTTTGGAATGGCCTGTTAAAAAAAAAAAAAAAAACAAATAGACAAACTTATGAGGATAAGCATTTGCATTAAAAAAATAATCAATGCGTTGTCGAAAAAAGAACATGAAAAGCCAAAGCCTTTCCACTTGCACTAACTCTCATCAGCTGCACGTGTAGCTCCCATCACTCCCAGTCGACTTTTTGCTGTTTGATCAACAACCCAGCTCTGTAATCAAGCTTCGCGCCTTTCATTTCTTCCATTGCAAAGAAGAAAACATGGCTGGGGCCTTGGTGGAGGAGCGCTTTCTCGCTTTTCTCCAAGTGTTGCTCGATAGAATGGCATCTCCCGAGGTCCTTGATTTCCTTCGGGATGGAAACTCACCGATGGGCTCTTGAGGAAGCTGAAGATAGAGTTGTCAGTGAATGCAGTGCTGGAAGACGCGGAGGAAAAGCAAGTGACAAAGCCTGATGTGAAAGATTGGCTTGATGAGCTGAAAGATGCTATCTATGATGCGGAGGACATCTTAGATGAGATTACTCAAAGCCTTGCGATGCAAGTTGGATGCTGAATTCCAAAGCACTGCGAGTAAGGTACGAAAATCCATCTCTACTCCTTTTAATCCCTTTGTCAAGGAGATAGAACCAAGGATTAGAGAGGCGCTTGACAAACTAGAATATCTAGTAAAACAAAAGGATGTTGTAGGTCTAAGAGAAGGGGTTGGAGGAAACCATTAGAAAGATTGCCACGAGTTTGTTGGTTGAAGAATCGAGACAATAATCAACTTGCTGCTCTCAGATGATGCAATTGGCAATGAGATGTGTCATTGCCATAGTTGGGATGGGGAATTGGGCAGCTTGTATACAATGACAGCAGGGTGAAGGAGCATTTTAACCTTGAAGCGTGGGTTTGTGTTTCAGAAGAATTTGATGTATTCAAGGTAACGAGAACAATTCTAAAGGTAGTAACCGTCAACTTGCAATATTAAGGATTTAAATCTTCAAGTTACACTAAAGGAGAATTTGATGGGGAAGAAATTTTTACTTGTTCTAGATGATGTTTGGAATGAGAATTATATTGATTGGGAGGTGTTAAGGAATCCCTTTAAAGCTGGGGCATAGGGAAGTAGGGTCATTGTAACAACCCGCAATGAAAGTGTTGCTTCAGCCATGCGCACTATTGCCACTTATCCTCCACAACAGTTATCAAAAGAGGATTCTTGGTCATTATTTGCACAACATGCCTTTCATGATGGTAACTCTAAGGCACATCCAAAGTTTCAAGTAATAGGTAGACAAATTGTGAAAAAGTGCGAAGGCCTACCTTTAGCAGCTAAAACAATTGGGGCTCTATTGCGGTCTAAACTAGAGTTGATGTATGGGAGAAGATTTTGAAGAGCGAATTATGGGATATGTCAAATGATGGGAGAAACATTCTTCCTACTCTAAGATTAAGCTACAAATATCTCCCCTCCCAACTAAAGCGGTGCTTTGCTTATTGTTCAATAATTCCAAAGGATTATGTCTTTGAAAGGAATCAATTAATCTTATTATGGATGACAGAAGGTTTCTTGCAACAACCCAAAAACAAAACGATGGAAGAAGTTGGTGATGATTACTTCCTTGATCTTGTATCAAGATCATTATTCCAAAAATCAAGCAATGATAAATCAGCTTTTGTAATGCATGATCTTGTCAATGATTTAGCAAAATTTGTGTCTGGGCAATTTAGCTTTAGGTTGGAGGGTGACTATTCTCATGAAATTACGAATAAGATGCGCTATTTGTCGTATTTCAAGACACGATTTGATAATTTTAAGAAGTTTGAGGCTCTTTATGAGACTAAGCGGTTGCGCACCTCCCTACCATTAAAATTTCCACCAAAGAATGAGATGTTCTACTTAACTAAATTAGTACCACATGATTTATTGCCAATGCTAAGATGCTTACGGGTCCTCTCTCTATCTCACTACAGTAATATGAATGAGTTGCCTGATTCAATTGGCAAAATTAAACATTTACGTTATTTGGACCTTTCTTTTGTAGAAAACTAGAGAAGAATTCTTATTGATATCTTTCTCTCATACGGTTACATTGGTTTAAATAGAAAAAACCTAGAATCTAATATGGAAAGCACTTAATGTAATATTACAACGTGATCAATCAACATAAAGACAAAATAAAATCAGAATAAAATCAGAATCTCAACACTCCCCCTCAAGATGAGGCATAGATGTCTCACATGCCTAGCTTGCATAAGGCTGAATGAAGGACACCTCCAGCTACTCCCTTTGTCAAGATATCTGCAAGTTGTTCTCTCGTCTTCACATATGGAGTGCATATGGTAACTTCTCAAAGTTTCTCTTTAAAGAAGTGACGATCAATTTCAACATGTTTGGTTCGATCATGTTGGACTGGACTATGAGCAATACTGATAACTGCTTTGTTGTCACAATACAAACACACAGAGTCCTTGGAGTCAAACCCAAGCTCTTTCAAGAGTATTTTCAACCATAATATTTCACACACTCCATGAGCCATGGCTCTGAATTCTGCCTCTGCACTGGATCTAGCAACCACTAACTGTTTCTTGCTCCGCCATGTAACCAAATTACCTCCCACAAAAGTGCAATAGCCTCGATGTAGACCTTGATCCATAATTGAGCCATTAATCTGCATCAGATAGGCTTCTATTTTCAAATGGCCATGTTGAGAAAATAGTAGTCCTTTACCCGGTGATGATTTTAAGTAGCAAAGAATGCGGTAAACTGCCTCCATATGAGATTCTCGTGGAGAATGCATAAATTGACTTACTACACTCACACCGTATGCAATGTCTAGATGGGTATGAGATAAATAAATCAAACGCCAACCAATCGGATATCTACCTTTATCCACCAGAGGACTCTCGCTATCTTCTCCCAATTTAACATTCACCT
Organism: Carpinus viminea; assembly: GCA_013348765.1. NCBI lineage: Eukaryota > Viridiplantae > Streptophyta > Magnoliopsida > Fagales > Betulaceae > Carpinus > Carpinus viminea. Next base: position 34,501,178 of record CP054668.1, on the reverse strand, counting down.
CTACTGGATTGTCAGTGGCTTTACATCCAAGCATCCCTGTTTCCTTGAGAAGATCAAGTATGTATTTTCGCTGGGAGATGAATATACCATGCTTTGACCTTGCCACCTCAATGCCAAGAAAGTACTTCAAACTCCCCAAATCCTTTATTTCAAACTCGTTAGCAAGGTTGTGTCTTAAGTTCTGTATCTCCCTATCATCATTTCCTGTTAAGACAATATCATCAACATACACAATTAAAGCTGTTACCTTTTCTTGAGTAGTATGCTTAATGAAGAGTGTATGATCAGCCTGACTTTGCTTGTAACCAAATCTCTGCATAGCCCGGGAAAAACGCTCAAACCATGCTCTTGGAGATTGTTTTAGGCCATATAAAGCTTTCTTTAGCTTGCACACCTTTCCCGCTGAGGATGAATCTTCCAATCCTGGGGGAATTTCCATGTATACTTCTTCTTCTAAATCTCCATGAAGAAATGCATTTTTTACATCAAATTGCTGTAGAGGCCAACCCAAGTTAGCAGCTATAGAAAGTAGAACCCTGATTGAGTTCATCTTTGCTACTGGAGCAAATGTTTCCTCATAATCAATCCCATAGGTTTGTGTAAAGCCTTTCGCAACAAGTCTGGCTTTGTACCGTTCCACAGAACCATCGGCCTTATGCTTGATAGTGAACACCCACTTGCATCCAACAACCTTCTTCTCATTGGGTAATTTAACAAGATCCCAAGTCTCATTTTTGTGAAGAGCTTTCATCTCTTCTTGCATTGCTGTCCTCCACTTTGGATCACTAAGTGCCTCCTGTAGATTTCTAGGGACAGACACAGAAGATAGTTTGGACACAAAGGAACGATAGGGTGAAGATAGATGTTGATAAGAAACAAAATCAGAAACAGGATGGTGAGTACATGACCTAACTCCTTTGCGTTGTGCAATAGGTAGATTCATATCATTGACAACCGTGTTAGAATCAAAAGTAGGTATTACGAATTGGAAGTAGAAGTAGTGTTACGAGTCAGATTATGCTTGACATGGAGCAACAAGGATGGTCTTACTTTTCTGGTGTCTGGAGTAAACTATCAACTCTTCCACAGGCGATCCACATGACTTATCAGTAGGTTCAGTAGTAGACCCGCTAGTAAACTGTTGTTTCTCCTGCTCGGGCATGGTAGTAGGAACAGGTAATGGCAAAAACTCCTCTTCACTTTGACTCTCCCCCTAAAGAGGAGTCTGGGATGAAGAGAAGTAAGATTGTGTCTCAAAAAAAGTGACATCCATGGAGACAAATTGTTTTCTGGAGGGGGTGATAACATTTGTACCCCTTTTGCATGGGAGAATAACCCACAAAGACACATTTGAGGGCTCGAGGGTCTAACTTACCTCGAGTAGGACCATGAACATGGACAAAGCAAACACACCCAAAAACTTTCGGAGAGACACCTTTGGAAGCAGATAAAGGTGGGGACAACACCTCAAGGGGTGTTTTGAAATCTAAGACTCGAGAAGGCATCCTATTGATGAGATAGGTAGCAGTGAGTAAGGCGTCCCCCCAATAAGATTTGGGAACATGAGTGTCAAGCATCAAGGAACGGGTTACCCCTAAAAGATGTCTATTTTTCCGTTCAGTAACACCATTCTGTTGCGAAGTATCGACACATATGGTTTGGTGGATAATACCTTGCTCTCGAAAATACATCCCGAGGTCACCTGACATATATTCTCATCCATTGTCTGAGGAAACAATTATAATAGAGGTATTGAATTGAGTTTGAACCATATTGTGAAACATTTGAGACATAGAAAACACATGACTTTTATCCTTTAACAAGTAGACCCAAGTGGTTCGAGAAAAATCATCAATAAAAGAAACAAACCACCGATAGCCAGATAAAGAAACCACTCGTGAAGGACACCACACATCAGTATGAACAAGAACAAAAGGTGCATCACTTTTATTGATACTAGGAGAAAATGAGACACGATGGTGTTTGGAAAGTTCACAACATAAAACTTAGAAACATTATTATGCAAAATAAAGAAGGAAACATGTGTTGCAAAATTAAAAGGAAGGATGTCCTAATCACGATGCCAGAGCAGATTTTAGTCAGAGAGTCATTTGTCTAAATAGTATGATAAGCCCGTGTGAGTCTACCTTGTGTATTGAAGAGTCCGTGGTACAGCCATCCTTCAAGCTACCATTGCCAATCATCCTCCCGTGACTAGGTCTGAAAAGCAATAGTAAGAGTAAAAATTACTCGACAGCTCAACTCAAGGTAATACGTGCAATGGATAAAAGATTGGCGGTAAGATCAGAACATGAAGGACAGAGAGGACAAGGTCATAGAGGGTGATGAAATAGATCCTTTGTCGACATCGACGAGAACCATCGCCTATTCTAACTTTGTCTCTCAACAAGGATTATAAGAAAAATAAGGGGACGATCACATATATGGTCGAGGCACCAGAGTCAATGACCCAAGGATCCTTAGAGGGAGTAGCAAATGCATGTAGAGCAAAGGCTAAATTACTTGTATGAGTGAAGGAGGAGGATGCAGATGAGATGTGTCTAATCGAGACATAAGTCGATGGAGTGCTTCTACCTCTTCTTTACTCGCCCCCATTTCATGGAAGAATGAGAAGGACCTAGTGTGGGAACATCCGTCTCAATCAGAGAAGTATGATTGGCCCGAGGCCTGGTGCCTCCACCGAGCGACCCCCACGACCTCGGTTAGGAGGGCGACCATTGAGTCGCCAACAAGTCTCCCGAGTGTGTCGCGACCTATTACAATGGTTGCAGAATAATTTGTCTTTGTCATCGAAGGTTGCATCTGTAATTCTACCACCATCTCGACTTTTGAAATCACCTCTTGAATGACGTGGAGATGCACTCACTAAAGTAGATGGAGTCTGTGAACTAGAATGTAGCATGGTACTCCGACGACTCTCCTCATTTTGAATGTATGAGAAAACCTCTTGTAATGATGGAAGAGGTTCCTTTCTGAAGATCTGAACTCGTACAGGATCATATTCTGAGTTTAATCCACCCAAGAATTCATAGATGCGCTCTTCTTCAATCATCTTCTTAATCTTAACGGCATCAGCTGAACATTCAGGTTGCAAGTTCTGATAATGATCCAACTCTTGACACAAACTGCGGAGCTTATGAAAGTAGGTGGCAACTAACCAATCACCCTAGGTTAGTCCATGGATTCGTCGCTTCAAGTCATATTTTAGGGCAGCATTCCCCACTTTGGAATATGTTTGAGCAGCAACATCCCAAATCTCTTTTGCTGTGCGAAGAAACAAGTATCCTTGGTTGATTTCTAGTTGCATGGAATGTAACAACCATGACATAATGGTTGAATTTTCCGCTTCCCATTTATCATAAGTAGGATCATCAAGCTTTGGTTCTTGAATTTTTCCATTCAAGTATCCCAT